>JANRMT010062835.1:67563908-67590050 GCA_026402145.1 Polypterus bichir lapradei | reverse complement strand
TAATAATAATAATAATAATAATAATAATAATAATAATAATAATAATACATTTTATTTGATAGGCACGTTTCTTAGCACTCAAGGTCGCCTTACAATGAAGTTAAACAACATTAATAAAATAAAAACAAAGAGAATGATAAATCAAAAAGCAATAATTAGCAAACAAACAAAGATAACAGGCAGTAACAGTGCAAAATTTACAATTGGTATGCCAGTTTGAAAAGATATGTTTTGAGGACAGTTTTAAAATGTGATATTGAATCGAGCTGACGAATATGAGAGGGAAGAGAATTCCAGAGTTGAGGAGCACTACGAGAGACGCTCGAGCTCCCATAGAACAGAGTGTGATGTGTGGTACAGAAAGTAGAGCTGCAGATGAGGATCTGAGTGAGCAAGAGGGAGTGTAAGTCTGTAGGAGATCAGTGAGGTAGTGGGGAGCAAGGTTGTTGAGTGCTTCAAATGTTAAGAGCAGTGTTTGTATTGTATTCTGTACTTAACTGGGAGCCAGTGAAGTTGGGAGAGAATAGGTGTGATATGTGCAATATGTTCAGTGGATTTAGAACAGGTTATTATCCTGGCAGCAGAATTTTGAATAAGTTGTAAGGGATGTATAAGTTTTTGTGGGATGCCAGATAGAAAAGCATTACAGTAATCTATAGGGTGGTCCAGATCTAATTATACAATTTTCATTACACTATAACTTAAGTTTATTACATAGAAAATCACCTGAAAAATCCCAGACCATTGAGAAGTGTGCAAACTGACAACATGAAGAATCGTCTTTGCGCCGAACTGGAATCGTCCTTGCATAAATCAAAGTCATCCAGACGATCTGGATCTGCATAATTAGATCTGAACCACCCTTGCATGAGGTGACTAGGGCATTAACCAATACTTCAGTACTGTGGTGTGTAAGAACAGGACGAAGTCTAGAAATGTTTTGGAGATGGAAGAAGGCAGCCCAAGAAACATTACATATATGGGAAGAAAAAGAGAGAGTACTGTCAAGAATGACACCCAGGCTCTTCACCTGGGTAGAGATGTTTGTGTTAATATTGTTAATTAAAATAGAAGACTGGTTAACCTTAGCAAGTGTGGATTTAAAACCAATGGGGAACACCTCAGTTTTACTGCTATTTAGTTGGAGAAAATAGTGCGTCATCCATGTATCTGGAGGGAAAACAGAAGTGGATTTAGTGGATTGACATACCTGTGTGTCAATACCATGGAGCCAGAAGATATTAACTACTGGGAAGATATAAATGAGAAAAAGAAGCGGCCCCAAAACTGAACCCTGTTATATAAACCAGTGCAAATGTATATTTCACTGGAAACCCTATGAACAAATAAATAGAATGCTACAAAATATAACTTGTTGTAAAAATGAATCATCACCGAAGCGCAGACAAACAAAGGTGTGTGGATATTGAGACTATAAACAAAGCATTGAAAGTGATCAACAGAGCAAGCCATTGAGATGATTGAGATTTAAGTATGTTCAACAGGCCACAAGTATTCCACTATCCATGACTACAAATACATTATATATAAGAATATATTTTTCAATTATTATATGTAAGCCTTTCATTAATTGTGATTTAACCAATGGCAAAACAACTCATGTAATTAAAGAAAAAACACTACATCAAAACCATATAAATAAAGGGCTACCTGTACTATGCAATTTATAACACCACATTTTGTGCAATCCCTCACAAAATGTGTAAAGTGGCACCCATCCATATGTTGTTTGTAATTGTTGCAGGTGACAATTAAGCTGTACATACTTCAATTTAGACACCTCCGGCCATGCAGGGGATGTATGCACTACTTATGCAATGGACACATCATCCTATATGATAAAACATTTTACCATGCAGGGGAACATTTTCTCACCAAAGACTTGTGGTAAATTAGTTAATAAATAAATTTAGACTTTAACATCAGTTGCTAACAAAATAACTTAAGCCTAAATTTTCCAAATGTAGTACTCGTCTCTAATAAACATAAAATGTCTCCTTACTATGAGACTATGACCTATGACCTGATATTATCCTCTTTTTGCTTCCAAACACAGGATAGTGTTTATTGCCAGGGGGTCACTTGATTCATAAGTGTGTGTTATGAGATGTAGGTCTGTACCTCAGATATTTACGAATGCACCACAGTCAGGATGAGTAGAAGAGAAAAAAAAAAAAAAAAACAAAATCAGAACAGTCAGCCTGGTAACAGACAGAGTACAATTCCATGTGACAAACTCCATTATTCTTGTTATCTTACACATTATATAATATTCTTTCATTCCCACCGGCATAAGTGAAGAAGCAAGTGATGGAGTTGTGTGGGAAAGAGGATGAAAAAAATTAAATTATAATCAAATAAACCTATATTTAAACACACCTCATTAGCACAACTTAACAAAGTGTTCCTTCAAGTTACAGTATTTTTAAGTGGCACTGTGAGGACTGCCCTAGTCTCCCTGTACTTTCAAGCAGTCGTGCATTATTTTATTCCAGTGTGATGTGGCAGACAAAATGATGAAAAAATTTACCTTTGTGGTTAAACACTTAATGCAGGGTTAAATAGCTCCAGCAATTTCATTAATCCAAACATGGAGAATAGTTTGTCTTACCAATGATCATATGATATAGCAGAGAAATATTCTTCTAGTTTGCGAAGGCAGCTGTGCAAGTAAAGCTTGTGTCAACATTCAGCTTGATGCCATAGATTTTAATGAAATTCTCTTGGTAAGTACACAGTCTCAAAACATGAAAATGCTGCAGAGCTGAGGTCAAATGTTTTAAGCGTTATAGGCTTTATTGGGCATGGCAAAATTATACATCTACCAACCACTGGAGATTTTTTGCAATAGATAACAAGGCTAATTTAAGGGGAAAACACAGATTACATAAGTGACCCCATATCAGCAGAATTAAACCATTATAACAAGGTCTTGGAGTATCCACTTCTACCTCTTACTGCATGAATGATAAAAAACATGAAAATTGCAAATAATGCATGTATCATTTTCCCTACATTATAACTGACTTTCATATTCATTGTTAAATTGGTTTTTTTTATGTAAACAGAATATCAGATTATTTTTCTTTAATTTTATGACATATGCCTTCTGTGCTGATTGCTTGTTTTTAAGAGGACTTCTATGCTTTTTTACTGAAGCATCATGGATCTTATTAGCATTTCACTACTCCATATCACATCTCTCTATTATAAAAAAAAAAATCTTGGAAGGAGACGAGACGTGATTGTCTGAAAGACACTTTCATGTCCCGCGAGACGAATCTTCGTGCCAAGCGATGTAACCATGCCCAGGGCCGGAAGCCCCGCGAGACAACAGCTTATGCAAAGAGATGGGGAAAAAGTCCTGCATGGTTATGTCAGACACATTTCTTGTAGAGAGAAAGAAACGATATTCACTCACGGGAAGTTATACGTTTCATTGTCACAATGTTATTCCAAACACGGAATCAAAATTCAATACAATATTGATGTAAAGATAAAAGCGAAAAGAGATTGAATATATGGACATAGCTGATATGACAGAAGTGCGCCACGCAAAATGCAGATCACGCGGCACGGCAGCAACAGCAAGCCAGCCGCTGATTGAGCAAAGAGGAGGTAAAAAAAAAAAAAAAAAAACTGCACTGAAAAAAAAAGATGTGAATGATTCACACTTAATATTTTCAATCTGAACCAATATAATTCTTTTAAGCTTATTGATCCCACAATTTTTAAGTTGAGGCAAATCATTTAGAGTATTGGGTGCAATTCACTTGTTTTTTTTACTGAAGTAAATCTATTTTTTAAGTTGTTCTTCTTTTTTGGCAGTTGGAAAGCCATCAAACTGGAAAGTTCGAACGAAAGAATATACAAACGGCCCCCAAACACAGCACATGAACAACCTAAAATATTAAGTCAAATGAAATAGTATTTTTACGTTTATTCCCTCCACCATAACTTAATTTGGTACAAATTTTTTTACTTTGATTAAGATCTGAAACCAAACATTTCAAGCTGCAACACTAAATGACTAATCTTAAGTTGCTTGAAAGAGAAAATTTACGTTGAATGAACAACATCAATGTTATACTTTTTTCAGTGTGTATGTGCTTCCCATTGTATCACCGTTTAAGAGGGGGTGTCGGAGAAGCGATCACGTCTCCTTCGGGTGCGTTCAGCCCCCCTCTTCACAATGCGAGTGGCAGAGATGCAAGTGGTTGGCGCCTAGCACAGGGAGGGGGGATGGGGATGAGGGGGTTGGGGTGGGCAAAGCCCGCAGTTTATAAAAGACAAAAGTATTGCTTCATTTTTATTCTAAAGGATTAAGATGAATTTCTCTGTAACCTTACATATATTTACTAGTTCATTTTCCAAACCTGCTTATTCTAAAATAAAGCTGCAGCACCTAAAGCATAATTCTACAGCATCCTGCACACATTGGGAACTAACCCTGAGCAGCCTTCCAATCCATCAAATGTAAACTTTACTAGACAAAATCAACTCAGAGTCTACAGTCATCAGATTTACACTTTCTGGAATGTGAAGAGGAATAAGAATAAAAAGAAAAAACCTTCACCATGCTGTCCATCACAGGAGTAAGTAGCAATAATTTAAATGCATGGCTTATCACTACCATTACCACAGGAATACTGCACATGTAAAGTGTATTCATTTTTCTCTCTCTCAAGCATAACTGTACATTCTTTAAAAGTAAAAACAATTTTCCAGTAAAAATAACCTCATGCTCAATAATCTGAAACCTGATTTTTTGTCAGATCCGAGAATAAGGACAGGACAGGTCAATGTTAGATACATGATGCTTCCAAAAAAAAAAAAAAAAAAATCAATGGCCACATCAGAAACTATCCCCAGACTGAAAAATGTATTATGTATTTTGTTACAGTCTGACACAAAGCTCTTGTAGTAATCAAAGTAAAAAACGCATTAGGATTTTAAATTGTGGTAAAATGTGAAACGCCTATACAAACAGACACTGCAATCATTCCAGTGGGAATTATTTCATACATTGTTATAATGAGTCAAATATTGCACTGCAATTGTTCCTTTAAAACATTAATGAAATTAAATTTACATAAAGTTATACTGCATGTGCTTCTTTTATATAGAACATAGTGGAAGATTAAAATTACCTTATTCTACTTCTTGGCATACTTAAAAAATCAACCATATTCCATTGCTGTCAACAGCATACTGTATATAGCACTTCTCAAAGTGTTTTTATTGCATGACAGCTCAGCTGGTAGGGTGACTTATGAATGAAAAGTTCATATTCTGCAAGAGGTGCTATAATTTCCACAAAACAAAGTAGTGAAAATACTTAACCAGGAAGGTACTGTCCAGAAAGAGAAATTACTAAGCATATAAAATCTTGAATGAATTATTAATGCCTAACAAAAATTGGAAAATAAGAAAGCTGTTTAGAAAAAGAAAATACAGATGGTTCATTTTGCAGGAGATTGTTTTTTATTAATTTCACAGAAGGAGATCCATTGTTAGAGATTTTTTTTTTGTTAAGCACATAAATTCACTTCACAATTCCTGTCTGCATTATGGTATTTGGTTACTCAAAACCTTATTCCCATATATTAGTTTCAATCAATATAGAGTCCTAAATCAAATTATCACATCCAAATTTGTATAAAGTAGTTTACTTGGTTTCCATTACTTAATCAAAACAAAATGGGTACAAATAAATGGTATAGTTATGACAATATAACAACAGTTCCATTACTTCAGAATTTAAAAATACTGTACAATGTAATAACACAAAAAATGCAATGTAAATGGTGATATTTTATAAATATAAAAATACTCCTTACCACTATTTGATAACTTCTCCTCTTCGTTTTTACCAAAAAGAAATTCATATTTAGCTTTGGCAGTATTTTTTGCATGTGGAGAGGTGCTGTTGACCCAAACAAAAGTTTCTGCCTATAAAAGGAAAAAGATTAATTATATTAAATATGAACAGTTTTAAAATTATTGCTTGTATTGCACAGAAGGAGATATACCATGTCCAAAGTGGAAATGGGAGGTTTAAAACCTGTGTGGCTGTATTTATCAGTAGCACCTGATGACCCCGATTCTATTGACTCACTAACACAATGTCTGACTTGTATCTCAGAATGGATGAATAGTAACTTTCTCAAGTTAAATAAAGAGAAAACTGAAATCTTAGTGATTGGCAATAATGGATACAATGAGGCTATTAGAAATAAACTGGATACATTAGGATTAAAAGTCAAGACGGAGGTAAAAAGCTTAGGGGTAATTGTTGACTGTAATCTGAATTTTAAATCGCATATTAATCAGATCACTAGGACAGCATTTTTTCACTTAAGAAACATAAGTAAAGTTAGACCTCTTATATCACTGAAAGATGCTGAGAAATTAGTTCACGCGTTTGTTTTCAGTCGACTAGATTACTGTAACGCACTCCTCTCAGGACTACCCAAGAAAGACATAAATCGTTTGCAACTAGTGCAGAATGCAGCTGCTAGAATCCTAACTAGGAAAAGAAAATCCGAACACATTTCTCCAGTTCTGATGTCACTACACTGGTTACCTGTGTCATTCAGGATTGACTTTAAAATTCTGCTTATGGTTTATAAAGCCTTAAATAATCTCGCCCCTTCTTATATATTGGAATGTCTGACACCTTATATTCCAAATCGTAACCTCAGATCCTCAAATGAGTGTCTCCTTAGAATTCCAAGAACAAAACTTAAAAGAAGTGGTGAGGCGGCCTTCTGCTGCTATGCACCTAAAATCTGGAATAGCCTGCCAATAGGAATTCGTCAGGCTGATACGGTGGAGCACTTTAAAACACTGCTGAAAACACATTACTTTAACATGGCCTTTCTATAACTTCAATTTAATCTTAATTTAACTTAATCCTGATACTCTATATGTTCAATTTCCTCATAATAACTATTCAGGGTAGCTCTACAACCCGTACTGACCCCTACTCTCTTCTCTGTTTCTTTTTCCGGTTTCTTTGTGGTGGTGGCCTGCGCCACCTCCACCTACTCAAAGCTTCATGATGCTCCAACAATGATGGATGGACTAAAAGGCAGAATTCTACGTGACCATCATCATCAAGCCTTTCCGTGAGAACCCTAAATCCAAAGAGGACTGTTTCATTTATGTTAGGTAGAATGCCCAGTGGGGACTGGGCGGTCTCATGGTCTGGAATCCCTACAGATTTTTTTTTTTTTTTTCTCCAGCCGTCTGGAGTTTTTATTTTGTTTTTTCTGTCCCCCCTGGCCATTGGACCTTACTCTTATTCGATGTTAATTAATGCTGATTTATTTTGTTTTCATATTGTGTTTATTTTTCTATTCTTTATTATGTAAAGCACTTTGAGCTACTGTTTGTATGAATATGTGCTATATAAATAAATGTTGTTGTTGTTGTTGTTGTAAAACATCAGAGAGTGTACAGGAAGCTAAAAATAAACAAAACGTGTTTATTTTTTTCCGTCAATAGCCTAGATTCCAGATAAAGATACTTTGTAAGTGATCTGGCCCAACTGCAGCAAGCCACCTGATACCACGATTACAAGAGACTACAGCCTATTCCAATAGCACTGACAGCAGGGAAGGATTCATCAAACCTTGCTTAGAGCAACAGTTAATCATTGGTTACCCCAACAAATCCACACAATTATTTTCATTCTGATTTACAAAAGGAAACCCTTTTGTACCTGCAAAGTAAAGTGTTACATTCACTGAATTACTTCATAGTAATTGAAACTGAGATGAGGAAAATGTTTTAAAGCCACTGACCCTGATACCATCCCATTATGTGTTCTCTAGAAAAGCACCACCCAGCTGTCACATGTGAACACTGGCATCTTTACCTTGTCTCTGCTCTCCAGTACAGTCCCACTGGGTTTTAAAAAGACTATAATCATGCCCATGACATGCCTCAACAACAACTGCCCCAAAACTTAAACCTCCATTTTGATGAAGTGTCTGGAAAGACTGGTCATGACACAACACAAACTGTAATGCCCCTGCCACTCTGGACCCATTTCAGTTTGCATATCGACGTAATAGATCTGTGGATGTTTCCATCATTGCTGCTCTGTACACTGTTCTGTGAAATCTTAGAAAACAACAATCTCAAGAAACTATTCATTGAGTACAGCTCAGCATTTAATGCTTTTATTCCATTTGGATTGTGATGAAGCTCATTAACACTGGTCTGTGTAGCACCATTCATTGCTGTTTGTTTGACTGCGATGAGTGGTCCGTGGTGTGGATAAGGTTTAAATAAATAATTGTAATAATAATAATTCATTACATTTATATAGCGCTTTTCTCAGTACTCAAAGTGCTATCCACACAGGGAGGAACCGGGAAGCGAACCCACAATCTTCCACAGTCTCCTTACTGCAAAGCAGCAGCACTACCACTGCGCCACCTGTGAGTACTGTGTGTGGGCTCCAATTAGGTGCAGGTGTGTGCAAGCACACTTTGCTCTGTAGTTGATTTGGGTTGCTTGACTGACCATGACGCATGCGTGTGCAGGACAGGCAAATCTGTCAGGCTCCTCAGTTGTGCCTTGGAGGTAGTAGACTGTCACACCTGCACCCAATTATACAGAAGAGTTTAAAGGAGGAGTCAAGAAATGAGTCCAGAGTCGGAAAAAGACAGACAGAGAGGGAGCAATAGAAAGTAGGAGGTTGAAATGAGAGGTGGCAGTTGGTGAGTAAGCAAGTACAAGAGGCTGGAGGCAGGCACCTGGGACAAAGAGTCCCAAGTGGAGCGTAGGACAGGTGCTGAGGGGGCTGAAGAGGGTCTACTCGGTTGAGCATTTACGGGGAGCTGGAGTGATGTGATCCTTGATGCAGGTATCGCTCCTAGTACCAGAAAGCCACATATTTTTTTTAATGTTTTTAATGCCCTTCATAAAAAGGGGTACTATAAGAAAAAGCCCAGCAAACTTAATAATACATTCAAGGTATTTTATCAGTATGGTTAATAGATTGGACCCGTTTAATAGTTATGAGTATTCTGCTGCTGGTATTATTATTGTCCTTCATGTTTACAGCAGTTTTCACAGTAGCCAGTAGTAAAAACAGAGTGTTTATATAATTAGCATGCAAAAGCAACAGAGAAAGACGTGGTAAAAACAACCATCACTTTAGATAGAATTGCAGTCTCAAAGTCAAGTTTTAGCACAATAGTAACATTAATACATTTTAAATTATTACTATTATTATTAATGTTGGTGACAATTTTTGCATTTGCTGTTGAGCTTTAAGGGATAGAATTGCTTAATCTGGGCATATTTTCCTATTGTCCCTAACATAAACAAAAATATCTTTATCTGTTTTTACCTTAAAAAAATAAAAAGCCCTCTAAACTGGAAATCATATAAACCCTATTTCTTCTTCAAAACAGACAACAGGTTTATGGTACAAAATACAATGTGATTTGAAAATATTTTACTCTATTATTTCACAAGATCTGACTAAATCTTTAAGGGGTAGGTGTTTTTTTCCTAATTTCCAACATCTATTCAATGTAATATATAATACACTATTAGGGAATACAAAGGTGTTTCTAAAGGCATTCAACTGAGTTGAATGGAATTACAGATTTCCTACATTAAATAATTTTGGGATCAGCTCCAAAATTACTGCTTGGATTAATTTACTGTATGCAACTGTTGGAGCCTCAATTCATTCAAATAACCATCTGCAATGCACTTGTTCTAAGCCATGGTACTAGACATGCCTGCCTCCTCTCAGCTTTTCAATTTGTAACTGCTGTTAGACGTATCTAGATTTAGTAGTAGCAGTAGCATTGTCACATATACAGAATACAGCAAAATTCGTGCTTGCTGGTCTGACAAATATTCAGCATGTTGTCACTCTCCAGCACTATGACTATTAAGAATGTATTAAAATATATACCTTCATTTTTTTTAAATATTAATGCAATTTATCTCCCCTAATCTGCTCTTTACCTGTTTCCATACTTGTGGAACTGTATAATCATTTGCGAATTTGAAAGGCCTTCCTTACGTGCTGACAGCATTTTAATCCAGTTCCGAACCTAGACTCCATGTACAGCTAAAAATGGGCAATTTTTATAAGATTTTGGGTTTTACAGTGCATCATGTCTTTGACCCAGTTCTAATAGGCAAGAATTTTTACAGTTCTTTTGATTTTTCTAGATCAGTAGCTATAATGTGTTTCAAACCAAGGAATACTTTAAAGCCAAAGATACAGAAAGGGTGCAACAGTCAACAGTCACAGCATGAAACCTTAAAAGAATTTCAAATAACATTTTTTGTCACTTGTCAAAATTTAACATGAGCACATATAAAAAAATTAAATTTCTCAGTTTCAACATTTGATATGTTGTACTTCAATTATATACAGGGTGTGATTTGCAAAACATATTCAGATTTTATTTACATTTTACATGGCATCCTAACTTTTTTTGGAAAGGGGGCTATATATGTATATATTATAGTAATTGGTGTACTGTACTTTATTATATGGCAATTAAATTCCAAACAAAATTTAGAAAGAAAAACATCTAAACAAAGCACACAACAGCTTTACTGATTTCAACTTACATTTTTTTGTACACAACAAATGTAGCAAAAGGAACTCATCTTCAATTATAAAGCAATGGAATGAGATTTAAATTTATGGAAGTTCACAAATATGAATTCAATAAGGCAACCATGTTCTTTACTTAAAGTTTGTCTAAAAATATGTACATAAATTCAGCAGAAAATCTTAAACCATCAATTATTTCTACCAAATGTCAAAAATGATAATGATAAATGATAATGTCAAAAATTACTAAATGATAAAATTCCAAATATAGAACAAATATGAAAGAAGGATGCAGTGTCATTGATTTACTTGCAGTTTCTACTGGATTTCAACATTTCATTTTCATTTTCAAACCAAAATCAAAATAATCGTGACTAATCGGAAAAAAAAAAAATTGAACGACTAGCCGACTACCAAAATAATCATTAGTTGCAGCCCTAGAAAGCAAGTAAACAGATTTTTATCGCTACATGTGCACTATATAGTCTGAAATCAATAACGCTGCTATATTATTTAAATACTATTATTTAATTTGTTACTAAAATGCTATTGACTACACTCATATTAGCCTATTACACTATTAGTGCACATACTGAAGTAACCTGGATATAGCATTCCAAATAACAAAAACCATACAAAAACGACATCATGTCAACAAATTTTTTGATAAGCAAGTAATCAAAGTCATCCCTAAAATATCAGCTAACAACGTAATCTGTTGTTATTATGCCAAAGTACAATTTGAGTCAGCAAAGACTTCAGTAGAGAGACAAGCTTACAGTTTTGCAAATAAAGTGCATTAGCAGACAAAAGGTTTGTGAATCTTGTTGACATTAAGCAAGTGAAATCTGCATAGAACCAGCATATACAAATAAACAAAGATCACAAACCACAGTTAATGTTCTCTAAATCGCAAAGTAGAACACAGATGAACTAGGTACACTAAAGGACTTGTGACTGTGCCACATACCCTTAAATACATGAGTGTTGCAAAAGGAAAAAAAAAAAAAAAAAAAATATAGGCAGGAGATACTGGGGGATAAACAGAACTGCTTATATTTTATCTATTGTTGCTCAGTTGAAATGTGCTTACAGACGAATACAGCATGAGTGTCGTCAATATAATGTCGAACGAGTTTTTTTGCTTAGCTGTTTGTGTTCTTATGTGCTGTATGCAATGCAAAAGGGGCGCACCATGGACTCATCATTACAATGCTCCATGTTGAGCTTTATGAAACCAAACATTTAAAAAGCACCCATGTTGTTACACAGAAAATTACTGCTAAATATTACACTTCTATTGTCACTCGCCACTATATGCTCCTGCAACAGTGGATTACTGGGAAGACCACTGTGACCAGTATACACAGGGAAACTCAATGGTATAGGACAGCCTCATGTGTCATCAATTAGAGAGGTACAATATGGTTGATAAGGGTTACGAGACTAGTTGGACATTAAAAGCGGTATAGCACAATCCATTACTGTTGTCCTCTGGGCCTTGTTATGGGTGTGGAAAGCCCGTCCCAAGCCGTCTCCATGCCACGCTCATATCCAGCTTCATCAGGGAGTCACGTGGCCACTCAGTGTGATGCAACAGACACCTCTGCATCCTAAAGTGACGTCTCAAGGAACAATGCTGGGACATCTAGGTCAGACACAACAACCACTGAGGTCAGACTGGACCATCTATCCCTATCACGTTTGTAATTTCATCAAACTCTGGCTTCCTTTAAAAGGGAAAAATGAAACTATGATTCCTTAAAGTTTGACAAAAATGCAGTAGTTCTGGTAAATGGTCAATGTACTGAACATCTCATGCCACAGGGACTGCACTTTATTGTTAATACCAATTTAGTATATCGTGTAGTGGAACATGAGAGTGAGATGTGGTCGCTGTTACCAGTCCCACAGACTTTCTGGGTTCAGGTTTGTGAGCTAGCACACACTCATCTCTTAGATGCCCATCTAGGAGCCGATAAAACACTCAAGCTCCGATTATGGCTGGGGATAAATAAGGAAGTCCAACACTTTTGCACTTCCTATCTAGAGTGCCAATTACCAGATTCCTCAGATTCCTAGGAGGGACCGTGGTCCTCTAGCCCCTGTTCCCATCATAGACATTCCATTCAAGTACATAAGGATAAACATTGTAGGACCCCTTGAACCCTCAGACAGAGAAAATAAATACTTCCTCATGTAGGTCAATTATGAGACCCGATATCCTGAGGCTATCCCACTGCAAACAGCCAAATCAACAAATACCACGCAAGAGTTGGTAATGGTCTTTGCATATGTCAGCATCCCTAAGGAATTCTTAACAGACCAAGGGATGCCATTCACCTCAGAGACACTCAGAGAAGTTGACAAATTACTCAGGATTAAGCACTTAAAGATCTCAGTATACCATCCTCAAACTGGTGCTCTAGTTGTGCGTTTCAACAAAACCTTCAAACAAATGCTATGCAAGGTGGTCAGTGAGGATGGATGGTAATGGGATCAGTTACTCTCCCTCGTAGTATTTGGCTATGGGGAAGTCCCCCCCCCCGAACTACTATGTGGGTGATAACCCTGAGGGCTCCTGGACAAACAGTACTTAAAGAAGGTTGGGAGGAAGAAGCAATCGCCTTACACAAATATATTAGAATATACTATGCAGTTACATAATGAATTTGTAAAAATTTGACCTATTCTAAAAGAGCACATGGAGAAAGCACAGGCACATTGCTACAACCATGGCACATCTGTAAAGGTGTCCCAGAGAGCACATCATGTTTTTCATCTCTACCTGCCACTCCAAATTACTAACTCACTGGCAGGGCCCTTACGAAGTTAAGAGGAGGAAAGAGCTTGTTGAATGTTTGGTGAAACAACCTAATCATTGACTGAGTAAATGGGTGCATCACATCAATCTGCTGAAACCGTAAAAGTATTGGGACCCAAGTCCCCATTCCAGTCAGTCCCATTCCTAGTTTGCTCACAAACCAATCTTTAACTTTGGCACCAATTTAACAGCCAAACAATGACAGTAATCAAAAGCAGTTGTCCCATTTATCCTGGAGGTGGTTAGCGAAAATCCTAGTAGGACCTTATTGTGCATGACATTGTGGCGGAACCTGCAGTGATCAGAGAATGCCCATATCGACTCCCAGAGGCAAAACAAGCAGAGGTGGAACTTGAGATTAAGTATGTGTTACACCTTGATGTGACTGAGGAAAGATATAGTCTCTGGTCTAGCCCCATCATGTTGGTCCCCATGCTCCAGACATTAGATCGGGTGGGCCTCCAGATAAACCCTAAGAAATGTTATTTTGGGATAACGGAAGCCAGATTTTCAGGGCAGGGGTATGGGTTCGACTGCAGTGTTCAAAAATCGGTGCTATCCTCAAATGGCCGCATGGTGGTACTACCACCTGTTTACCTCCCATTTTCCAAGAGGGCAGTGCCCTTCACGAATCTAACAAAAAAGCAGGCTCCCAATATGGTGGTATGGAATTCGAAAGCAGACACTGCAATTTTTGACCTTATACAGGCCCTTATGTCAGCATCAGTCTTGATGGCTCCTAATTTCTCTTTGCCTTTTATCTCCAGACCAATGATTCAGACACAGGTCTTGGTGCCATGCTGAGCCAAAGCGTCAATGGTGTTTAACACCCTGTTATGTTTCTGAGCTGGAAACTGATGGAACTGGAAACCAGGTACACAGCGGTGGAATGGAAGGCTCTTTGCGATCAAATGGGCTGTTAACCAACTGAGGTATTACCTCCTAAGCCATGGGTTCATGTTTATCATCGAACATGCCTCTCTCCAATGGACGGCGGTGCAAAAGGAATCGAATCTGTGACTCAGAAGGAGGTTCTTGGACTTCCAGCCTTATAGATTTACTGTTGTCTTTCATTGTCAGGGCACCCTCTTTGCCAACGGTGATACCCTTCATTGGTTGACAACCTCTCGGTTCAGGCCACCTGACCCAACAGGTCTGGGGCTGGGGGGGGGTTGTCTGTCATGTCATGCATATGGGAGACAGCTTATAAGCTTTAGTAAGTGTGATCACCCGCCAAACTAAGGGTTGGTGCTGTGCTCTAATCCTTTCCCTCTTACTCCCTCTTCAGACAAGATGACTGTTATATCTACTACCAATGACATCACCTCCAGTTTCTGGTCTCCTAGACTCACCCTTCACGGTTTATCTTCCATATTTGCTGGTACCCGACTTCCATTATTCAGTTCTGTTCTGAACCCATGTCTGTAAAGATGTGCTTTATTTCATTGCCTAAACTTCAAGTATATGGGGTTACCAAGGTGGTATCCCAAAACATTTTTCCTGTGTTTTATCCCCCTTATTTACACAACATATTGCAACTTGACAAAAGAAAATTAACTGGACATCTTCTTTGGCATCTTCGAGCAAGTGTTTTAGTAAATACACTGATGTAATATGTAGAATCGTTTTTGTTTTACATTTCACTCAAGTATAACGTTTTCTATCAAAGAAAACAATTCCTGTGATGGTAAATGAAAAATTACATAACATATTGAAATTTAAGGTCTCTTGTCATAATATAGCAATACATCATTCTGAAATGACAAATGGCTTACCCAGAAAATCCTCAAACTGAAAATGTAATTTAGAAAGTAATCCCGTAGGCCATAAATTCATAGCACTGTCTGTGACTGCCACAATTACAAATTACACAGCTGTTTAGTTCAAATGAAACAGGAAATAATGGAACAATAATTCACACAAGAAAATAAAATCTCTATTTCGGGCATTTACTTTACACAGTAGGAAAAATTACGGAATATATTTTAAAAGTGACCTAGGTTAGCAGAGAGATAGTCTAGGGCAGAATAGAGATAATTTATTAGTTTTATAATAATTTAATTCAAATCTTAGTATATAAAGTAGAACCCAACCTGGAATTTCTGTTTATGGAAATAAACAGATACATGAATTTACACATGAAATCTACATATACATACTGTATACGTACAGTGCATCTGGAAAGTATTCACAGCGCATCACTTTTTCCACATTTTGTTATGTTACAGCCTTATTCCAAAATGGATTAAATTCATTTTTTCCTCAGAATTCTACACACAACACCCCATAATGACAAAGTGAAAAAAGTTTACTTGAGGTTTTTGCAAATTTATTAAAAATAAAAAAATTG
This sequence comes from Polypterus bichir lapradei, assembly GCA_026402145.1. NCBI lineage: Eukaryota > Metazoa > Chordata > Cladistia > Polypteriformes > Polypteridae > Polypterus > Polypterus bichir. The sequence continues at coordinate 67,574,252 of JANRMT010062835.1, read as the reverse complement.
ATAAAGCACATGTACATAAGTATTCACAGCCTTTGCCATGAAGCTCAAAATTGAGCTCAGGTGCATCCTGTTTCCCCTGATCATCCTTGAGATGTTTCTGCAGCTTAATTGAAGTCCACCTGTGATAAATTCAGTTGATTGGACATGATTTGGAAAGGCACACACCTGTCTATATAAGGTCCCACAGTTGACAGTTCATGTCAGAGCACAAATCAAGCATGAAGTCAAAGGAATTATCTGTAGATCTCCGAGACAGAATTCTCTCGAGGCACAAATCTGGGGAAGGTTACAGAAAAATGTCTGCTGCTTTGAAGGTCCCAATGAGCACAGTAGCCTCCATCATCCGTAAGTGGAAGAAGTTCGAAACCACCAGGACTCTTCCTATAGCTGGCCGGCCATCTAAACTGAGCGATCGGGGGAGAAGGGCCTTAGTCAGGGAGGTGACCAAGAACCCGATGGTCACTCTGTCAGAGCTCCAGAGGTCCTCTGTGGAGAAAGGAGAACCTTCCAGAAGGACAACCATCTCTGCAGCAATCCATCAATCAGGCCTGTATGGTAGAGTGGCCAGATGGAAGCCACTCCTTAGTAAAAGGCACATGGCAGCCTGCCTGGAGTTTGCCAAAAGGCACCTGAAGGACTCTCAGACCATGAGAAACAAAATTCTCTGGTCTGATGAGACAAAGATTGAACTCTTTGGTGTGAATGCCAGGCATCACGTTTGCAGAAAACCAGGCACCGCTCATCACCAGGCCAATACCATCCCTACAGTGAAGTATGGTAGTGGCAGCATCATGCTGTGGGGATGTTTTTCAGCGGCAGAAACTGGGAGATTAGTCAGGATAAAGGGAAAGATGACAGCAGCAATGTACATGATGAAAACCTGCTCCAGAGCACTCTTGACCTCAGACTGGGGCGACGGTTCATCTTTCAGCAGGACAACGACCCTAAGCACACAGCCAAGATATCAAAGGAGTGGCTTCAGGACAACTCTGTGAATGTCATTGAGTGGCCCAGCCAGAGCCCAGACTTGAATCCGATTGAACATCTCTGGAGAGATCTTAAAATCGCTGTGCACCGACGCTTCCCATCCAACCCGATGGAGCTTGAGAGGTGCTGCAAAGAGGAATGAGTGAAACTGGCCAAGGATAGGTGTGCCAAGCTTGTGGCATCATATTCAAAAAGACGCGAGGCTGTAATTGCTGCCAAAGGTGCATCGACAAAGTATTGAGCAAAGGCTGTGAATACTTATGTACATGTGATTTCTCAGTATTTTTATTTTTAATAAAACTTTTTTCACATTTTCATTATGGGGTGTTGTGTGTAGAATTCTGAGGAAAAAAATGAATTTAATCCATTTTGGAATAAGGCGGTAACATAACAAAATGTGAAAAAAGTGATGCGCTGTGAATACTTTCCGGATGCATTATATATATATATATATATATATATATATATATATATATATATATATTATCTTGCTACTAATATATGATTATTAATTACAGCTTTTTAGAAACTGCAGCAGGTAGAGAAAGTCTAGAACACAGAAAACACTCGAAGAATAACGTTTCAAATTTTTTATTAAGATCCAAAAAGCACTATCTGTGAATCTGTAGAACTTACCTGCATATGCCTTTGCTAAAGCCAGCACCCATAACTCCATCTTCAAAAAGATCTTTGTCCAGAACAGCAAGTTTAAAGCTAAAGCCTAATCACTGGAAAAGTTAAAGCTTCTGAGAGCTTTCCTTTTCAGCATGGAAATAACCTTTAATAATTTGTTTTCATTGACAGAGGCATACTGATGCAGCCTTAAACTATTAATATCCTAGTATTTTAGTTATAAATGTGTGTAACCACTGTGAAATTCTTCTCAGTAAGAGTGATAAAGAATAAATAGAAGTGAAACTATGAATCCTACTCTATAGTCAAAGGCACCTTTAAGAAAATTTCAAACTATCTGTCAAAGACTTTCTGTGTAGATCTAAAAAATGACTATATGTCAAAAAACCTGACAGGAAAAAAAAACTGAGGGTTTTGGAATGACTTAGTCAGAATCCAAGCATCAGTTCCAATCAGATGTTGTCACAATCTAAAACAATTATTTCATGTTTGAAAACCACACATGTCATCAAGCAGCTTTGCGAGGAGAAGTGACTAGTGATAAAAAAAATGTTTTCACAGCAATATAATGAACTTTGGTATCAATGCCATCTTTCAGACCACAGTACCAATACCAAAACGGTTCAGAAGTAAATAGCAGATAACTCTAAAACCACTAAGCATGGCTTCCCTCTAGAAAGCTGTGACTTCACAGCAGGGGTTCCATTAAGTCCCAGCAAGCTTGGGCCTTCTGTGAATTCTCAATGGCGTTGAAGCAATAACAGGGTGGGGAGAGTTCCTGTGAACTTCTAAGTGTCTCGAAGTGTGCAGTTACGTAGACTCCAAGAAACGAAAACAAAACTGCAATAGTAATTTCAAGAGAATTAGTTTTCCTCTCACACCACTCACCCGCCCTATGTTTAACTCCAGTACTGAACATTCCAAAATGTTGGTACCATACCATTTTAAAATTTGTGTTTCTTGGTTCTTGTCCAATACAGGTATACCATGCAACCTTTGTGTGGATGGCAAAGGGACACTATTTTTTCCCCACTGAGTTAACACCAAAGCAGCTGAAACTGATTAACAACCCCCTCTGCTACTTAACTGACCAAATCAATATCCCAGAAGTATCACTGACTTGATGCTATACTCTGATTAAAAAGTGCTCGATTAAAAAGTGCTCCTTTAATTTTTTTGAGCAGTATATATTGAAACATTAAAAGAAAAAAAATGAAGCAGAGGCCAAGTAGCCTTAATTTAGAATAGCATTAAAGAATTCTTGAAAAATTCTAAAGCAGCTTTGCACCATTCCTCAAATGAAAATGCTACATTTTTCCTAGTTTTGATAATATAAGAGAACATTTTCCCATTGCATTTCCTAGCTGAGTAGTTAACACACAAACTATGTAGTGTAGGATATCAGAATAGACCTTTCATTGCATAATCTTATCTCATCCAGTTATACTCAAAATAAGGCTATTAGAGGATTAAGAGTAATTCCAACACCTTCTGACAAATATTGTTCTCCAAAACTGGCTATGAGCTATTACCAAAATATAACCTATTAAGTCTAGTGCATGATGGCGTCATTTGTAGTTTGGATTCCCCCCCCCCCCCCCCCCACCCCACAATAGTGATGAGCATGACAAAGTTTTGTTTCACTAAATTGTCCTTAAAATTCTTTTTGCATGTAATTTTGCAAAATTGCAAAATTCACTATGGGGTTTTGAGGGGTGGAAATCAAGGACTATTTCTTTTTAAAGGTTATCCAAAACTAAAACTGTTGTTTCCTTCCTCCGGCACCCTCCAGTGATGCTTGTGTCATAAATCTTTCAATGCTTCCTGGCGCATTCTTATCTGCCTTGTACACTGCCTGCTTTCTGCTATGCACTCCGCATTTTGGATGAGATATCACCATCTCAGCTCTCTTTTCCCAACACTGTAAGTGGATCCAAAGCAGTATTCCTTTGGATACTCACTGGCAGCCACACACCCAGGCCATTGGATTTTATGCAGTGAAGTGTTTGCATGTAAGTGCTGTCTGGGCCAACCCCTTTTTCAGTATAAAATAGTAAATTTCCCCTTGGTTCTGCACATGGGAAAAAAAATGTTACAGAATAGATGAAAATATATATATGGTAATGGCGTGAATTTAACTGGCTGCAAACCACAATTTTTTCATGAATAAGTTTGTTAAACAAAACTTTATTTTTACTCTCAAATAGTTGTTAATTTTAATTGAGACAGATGTGTATAGTTGGCCATTTTAAGGCGAATTACACCATACTTCACAGAGAATGAGGAAAAATGTTGATTGAGATGTCCCTCTCACATTTTCTAAAACATTCTCATGATTCACACCTCGAAATTATTTCAGAGAGTCTACGGATATCCTATTTGTTACTAGCTAGTATAGATTCAAGCATGGATACTGATGACAGAATAGGGAAGGTAGACACTTGTATTTTTTTACAAATGGATTTTGCTATCATCTGTTTGTCATGCATGGAGGCTAAAGTCCAACCCTCCTCCAGCAGTAGTGCTATAACCTGGCTATTCTCCAACTATTCAAGATGTCATATATTTTGATGCTACTGGTGGTGATTCTTACAGCACAGAGGACACTATGTCCAAAAACAGCAAGTTTTTCAACTATCACTGTGGCAGAAATAAATTGATACAAGCTGAGGTAGAGAAAGAAGAGACGTATGTTAAACTCACTGTGGACCCTAATCTGCCCGAAGTGGTCAAACACCTAGTTAGAAAAAGTTACAATTAATACTCAGTGTAAAATGAAGATGATTTGTATTCAACTGAGAAGCATGAAATACATTAAGATCCCAGAGTAAACAGCTGAAACAAATGGTGACTGCCACTAACAAAAGGGAAACCACCTTAGAAAATGTTAATTTGGAATTTTTGACAGGCAGGAATGTGCAAATCTTCCAAATTTCTTCACCAAAATACTAGAGGACATCATTAACAAAAGCCGGGAAGTTAAAAAAGCTTATTGCACAGATCATCAAATTTAACTAACTCTAGTGATAATAAAATACATTATTTCATGATAGTTTTTGAAGAATCACTTTGTTGTCTCTATGTCTATCATGCAGGATTTCTGTGATGATCACTATTAAAAAAATAAAAAAAGACCCTTATCCATTTTTTATATATCTGTTCCTCTTTCAACGTCAGTAGCTACTTTACATTACGGTCTGTTTTGGGTCTTGCCCCTAGAGCCCTTTAACCGTTTTTCAATTTTGTCTTCTGTGTTTTTCTATATGTTCTGTTTAAGTTTAGTTTTATTATTTTATAATCATTTATTTTCTTTCATTGCATTTTCTTAGTTTTGTTGACTCTCTTTTGGATGTAGTTCTTTTGTTTTTTTTCTTATGGGTTGAACATCTGCCCTTCTCAAATTTTCTTTGATGTTAAATTTAAGACTACCAAATACACATTAGCAGATTTGATGCCCATAGTACATTTTCATCCCATAGTTTTTTCTTCACAATTTGATTTACACAAAGTAAGTATGCTATAAAGAGCAATTTGCGTTCATATAAGTTAGTATCAAAAACAGTGTTTATCTGCAGGTTTACTTATTTAAGTATGTGGTAATTTGTGTAATTCACTCAACAGTACAGGAAATTGCTCTGACAGCACCTCAACATAAAGTTATGGATAATTTTACAGGAACTTTGATATTTTCTGAAAAGCACTTTTAACAGAAAACTAGAAGACAAAACATTCAGGGAGCTACCATAGCTGCTGAGTGGTCTCCCTAAGAATGCTGTTGTCATGGATTCCTGAATGTGGCCTAAAATTGAAGCCATCTATTCAGAAGCAAGTTTCACAAACTGTCAACTTGCCATTCCCACTGGAGTATTAATTAACGAGTCCTTTTGTTTTGAAACCATTGACAGTCAAATGGTCCGGCAACTAGAAAAAAAAATTAACCCTTTCACCATGATGCATATTAAACTGGAAATCATGGACTGATACTTTTATATCAAACACATTCAGACCTTTAAATTGTTGCATCTTTCATTTTACAGTAATCATGTTAGGACTAAACATTGCAATCAGTCTTGGTTCATAAACTGAAATAATAGGAATGCACACATTCTCAGTAACAAAAGTGCAGCAGCATGGTGCTTTGATTTTGCAGGTCATCTCCATATATCAAAATTCAAAACCTATACTTTGCTTTTATGTGTAATATTATAATATTTTCCTTTTCAAAGTTCACTAACAACTGAATAACACTTCTGGAAAAATGTGTTTTTATAAAGGCTGTATAACATATAGTTGACAGAACAATGATAAACAAATAAACATATACCCTACTGACCACCAATTATTTTAGAATTATCATTTACAGCACAGTCATCTCTGCCAATATCAATCTATAAATTGTTGAATTAAAAAAAACTTAACAGGTTATTTTGTTAATCAGCCAATATATACCTACACTATTTATAATTTAAAAAAAAGGTTAACACAATATTATATCTCACATTATAAAAGAGCAATTAATCTGTCTTTGGTACTGACAAGCATCATGTTCAGCATGCCAGTTTATTAATCAAAAAGAAGACACAGAATAATAAATACCTGGCATTTGACCAAAAATGGTCCAAGAACTATAACTACAAAAACAGAAGTTAAAAAGTGGAAAGAGAAACTCGGGTGACAAATATTGGAGTTGAGGCTGTCACTGTCCATTAAGACACATGAAAAAGTTGTAAAAAGCTTTTTCAACAAATGTTAATCTGATACACTTAACACTATTCTTTTTTTTTTACATTTTCTGCTACTTGTCAAACTTGCTTGCTTTAAACAATGTCTTGTATGCAACTTATCCAGCAAGCATAGATTAAAAAAATAAATATTTATAACGCTGGATGTCACTCCAGAAAGCAGATTTCCCTTAGAATTATCCATGCAATAAGGATAGAGATCCTGATTATTGACAGTGTTATAGTAAAGATCCATCCTCATGCAGACAATAGTTTAATATGCCTCTTTTTCTTAATATTAAAATATGAAATGTTTACAGGGGAATGTCACAGCAATTATACAATTACTAACTGGGATAACATTACAAACAGCAGAAGACAATAATATTATTTTGGAGATGTACCTGGGGTCTGTTTTTAACAAGCTATATTAAGGTATCAAAGAGAGTTAAAACCAGTCTACATTTATTATCTCTCTATTATAAAAAAAAAATCCTGGGAGAGAAAGACTAGGGAGACGCGGCATGATCTTTCGTGAAGATCACGGAAGACACTTAAAAGACCTGAGAGACAAAATAGATTGGCCACTGAGCATCTCACGGGGACCTTAAACATGAGACTTTGTGCCAAGAAATTGATCCAGGACAATCTCGCGGGGACGGAGAACATGACATTCTTGCAAGACACACCCTACTTACAACCAATATCAAATAAGACCACGGGCAGCAAAACACTCAGTCGTGTAAAGGCTTTGAGCACACACAGTCCCAGGGCTCTCAGCGCATATAAAGTGTAAAAGGACAATACGTTATAAATGAAACGTCGACGACTAAGCGAAGAAGAAAGAGCAGCACGGAGAAAAGAGACCCAAAAGCGTTGAGGAGAAAAAAATGCAAAAAAGAAAAAGAATAATCTAGGTGCAAATTCAGAAAATAAAGTAATAATCAGCCTGGAAAAAGTGGAATTGAAAAAAAGCATGCCAAATCGGGCTCAGGATTAAAAGACAAAGTAGAACTTCATAAAGACGTTCAAAAACATTGGCACTATACACAAGCAGAGCAGGTTAGAGATTATGAAAGAAGTGGAATTTGAAAGGCTCAAAAAAAAAATTGGTGCGATACAAATGCAGAGAAAGTTAAAGAATATGAAAGCAGGAAAATTAGAAAGTATCAAAAAAAAGAAAGTAAAGATCACAGTAGCACAAACAAATGGAAATTATTATTTGAAAAAAAGGAAAATAATCACCACGGACCAGGTGTCATTGAAAAAAAAAAAAACAGGACAAAGCGAGATCAGAAATAAAAGACAGAGTACAATAAAAAAGTAAAATGTCATAAAGAGGTTAAAATACAAGGGGGCCAAACACATGTAGAGCAGATTAGAGATAATGAAAACGGTGGAATTCAAAAAACTCAAAAAAAACATAGGCGCGATACACATGCAGAGCAAGATACAGAACATGAAAGCAGAAAAAAAACCGAAAATGTCAAAAAAAAGAAAGTAAAGATTGCATTAGCGCAAAGAGAAATTATTACTCAGAGAAATAACGAAAAGGCGAATAGAGATCGAATATATGGACATAGGTGATATGTCAAAAGTATATAAATATTGTAAGGCTTTGAAGTTTAAGTCAGAGAATTTCAAAAACAGGGTTTACCTCACATGCATTTATTGGTTACTTTGCAAAAAAATTATTAACTGCTGATGATGTAGATCGTTTTATCTGTGCTGAAATTCCAAACAGAGAAACCTATGCTGAATTATGGTACAAAGTCATTAAACACATGTCTCACGGACCTCATTTAAAAGATTCAGCATGTTGGGACTTGAAAGAGTCCAAATATTGTTTTTAACGAAGTTCTGAAATAAAAGTAAAACTATTGAAATAGCAACAATTCAAAAAAAAAAAAATCTTAAAAGTGTGCATCCGGTGAACCAAACACAGGGGTTGGCGAGCGAGCATGGGGCGAAGCCCCCCTAGTTCTATAATAATAATAGAATTCAGATGGTTCCAGATCGAGTGGCCATAAATTAATACATGGCAGAGAGTGTTGACATATCCAAGCCAATCCAAGCCGAGCGCCTTCACGTTATAAATGGCCGTCGTTGATGGGTGATCCAAGAAACATTATAAATGCAGGGAACAGTATTACTTGTCCACGACCCTGCCTGATTGCTGTGTCTGTATATAGGAGAGTGGTAGATCCCGCTACAATAAATAACCGTGCTGTTCCTGTTTTCAAGCTGAAAAAAAGCTGGTTTTGCTAAAGTACTGAGCCACAGCGTTGTGTTTTGGGGTGCTAGACAGGGTGTGTATATATATTGTGGAGACTGGCCCGGACACAGACAGGCGGACACGTTCATTTCACCCACAACACGTTTATTTACCACAAAGTTACACAAGTGCACCACAAAAACCCCCAAAAGTTCCCAAAGTCCTTGCCACAACAATGCCTTTCTTCCACTTCAGGCCGCCTACTTGCCTCCTCCAGCAAGCTCAGTCCTCTCCGCTCCCGACTCTCGCCCTGAATGAAGGGAGGCGACCCCTTTTATTATCACCCGGATGTGCTCCAGGTGGGTTCCGGCAATCACCCGCCGACACGCCCCTGTGTGGCGGAAGTACTGGCTGCATCCCCGGAAGCACTCCGGGTGTCCCTGTTCTTCTTCCCCCCAGCCCTTTCTGGTGTGGCGGAAGTGCTGAGGTCCAGGGCTCCCAAGGCACGGGAACGGCCCCTGGCGGCGACCACGGGCCCCTACAGGGTGGAGCTTCAAAGCTCTGTGCCCGTGGCCCCCAAAGCAACCAGGATGGTGACCCCCACGTGATCCAGGGCGCACGTAGACCCTCCTCCGGTCCCGCAAGGCATCCCGGCCGGGTCGTTGCCCCTGGCATCCCTGACAATATATACATATATATATATATATATATATTGTAATGGACAGCCGGGTCCCATGCCCGGTCGGAACGACCCTGCTGTATATGGTCCGGGGGAGCAGCCATGGACTTCTCAGTACCTCCCCCAGGACGCTTGGTGGAAGCCTCCCTGGTTGATGATGCCTCAGTTTCCCGCAGGGTTTCATGGGAGATGGAGTTCTCCCCAACCCTGTGGGGACCCGGGATGGCTGCCAGGGGGCGAGGCAGAGATAGTTAAGCCCAGCTGGTTTAACACTAGAATTACCAGAGCCTACGAAAAAACTTGTAAATCCGTCCCACCTTAAAACGCTTCTTAAATCCCTTCACACCTCTCCGCCAGCATCCTTTGTCCTCTAAATGTGCTGATAAAGAGAAGCTAGAAGCAGCCGGCTATTCCATCCCCCCACCAATTTTGATCGTGCACAAACTTCTCCCAGCTCATGCCTCGATTGAGTATCTGGGAGTGAAGTGGAGTTTTAGAGTGGAAATAATAGATCGTTATTTGGAACACACGCATTTCATGTCTGTTCCGTTTCTACAGTAATCTGTGTAAACACATTGTTAAAACAGAAACGTTTTTTATATTCTAGTAGTAGATGACAAAATGTAGGCATAAACTATATAATGTATGTAGCCTGAAGTCCAAATATCAAAGAAACATTTTCACAAAATGTACAAATATAACACAACAATTGCGCTTTTATTCAAAAATATAACTGCAGAAACAAAAAGCCGCCTTAATATGCGACATTGACACCCATTTATTATGACTGCCCCCGTGGCGCAATAGAATCAGCTGCCGACTGGGAATCAAAAGGTTGCGAGTTGAAACCTGAACCACTCCGTTTTGAGAAGTAAACTGCTCTTAGTCTTACTATTTTAGAATAAAAGCATACATTTGATTTCAGTCTGTAACAGCCGGTGTAATTTATGATCCTTGTAAAGGTTAGCTTTGTTTTTGTTTTTTTTTTTTTTAAATTCACTTTTCATTCTCTCAGTCGCATTCAGAATCAATCCATACAACCCCATCTGACACGGCTGTTTTCACATAAAGACGCGCTATAGCTCTGCAGTGTACCATGATGCATACTC
>JANRMT010062835.1:67511967-67563808 GCA_026402145.1 Polypterus bichir lapradei | reverse complement strand
AAAGGGTTCTGACACACAAACGCTGGCGAAGCTGCCTTCTTCGTATCTCACCGTCACTTGATTTTCTTTTTATTCAGTTTTATTGAGTGTTCCTGCCAGTCCCCACATGTTGCTGTATGCTGTTTCTTTTGTACTCCAGGACATGCAGAGGAGAGAATGGTAAAGAGCAGTAACTTCGGCGCTATATGCAATCATCAGACACTCCCCATCTGCCCGTGTCGCTCAAACACAGGAACATATGTTGGTGTAAAAGTATAACAAAAGTGCACTTTTATTCAAGTGCACTTTTTCCATCGCCTTTTCCTGTAAGAAGCAATGTACACACTTCTCTCTATGCTGTGGTTTCTATTAAACACTTGAAAGAAAAAGACAATGTATGTGAAAACATCATCGCACTAATGCAATATTATTTGAAAATGAACAGCGTCAGATCGGGTGTGAATTTATGCAGGAACTGGAAATTCTCTGATGTGGGACCTTCCCCCAGGGAAGAAAGTACAGTGTCAGGTGCTCATTCAGTGTAATAGATGTAGGAAGGACGGTCCTTGGGTGTGTAGGAACTGTTAATATTTGAATGTGAAGATTTTATATAGCACGGAATGAAAATCAGCACTTCTTAGCATTGCACCATGCAAGCTGTCGTATCAATCGCCTACTGTAACTTGCTTTCTTTTTTCTTCGGTTATACAGGTAGTCTTGAATAAAAGTGCACTTGTTTTGTTATACTTTTACACCAACATATGTTCCAGTGTTTGAGCATGCTCAAAAAATACACGTGTAATGCCACGAAAAGTGCACGCAGACACTTCATTTCGCAAACATTGGTACGAGAATGCAGTCACAAGTACACTGCAGAGCTATAGCGCATCTTTATGTGAAAACAGCCGTGTCAGATGGGGTTGTATGGATTGATTCTGAACGCGACTGAGAGAATGAAAAGTGAATAAAAAAAAAAACAACAAAGCTAACCTTTACAAGGATCATAAATTACACTGGCTGTTACAGACTGAAATCAAATGTATGCTTTTATTCTAAAATAGTAAGACTAAGAGCAGTTTACTTCTCAAAACGGAGTGGTGCAGGTTCGAACTCGCGACCTCTTGATTCCCAGTCGGCAGCTGATTCTATTGCGCCACGGAGGCAGTTATAATAAATGGGTGTCAATGTCACATGTTAAGGCGGCTTTTTGTTTCTGCAGTTATATTTTTGAATAAAAGCGCAATTGTTGTGTTATATTTGTACCTTTTGTGAAAATGTTTCTTTGATATTTGGACTTCAGGCTTCATACATTATATAGTTTATGCCTACATTTTGTCATCTACTACTAGAATATAAAAAAAAAATTCTGTTTTAACAATGTGTTTACACAGATTACTGTAGAAACGGAACAGACATGAAATGCGTGTGTTCCAAATAACGATCTATTATTTCCACTCTAAAACTTCACTTTACTCCCAGATACTCAATCAAGGCATGAGCTGAGAGAACTTCGTGCCCGTTCTAAACTGGTGGGGGGATGGAATAGCCGGCTGTTTCTAGCTTCTCTTTATCAGCACATTTAGAGGACAAAGGACGCTGGCGGAAAGGTGTAAAGGGATTTAATATGCGATTTAAGGTGGGACGGATTTACGAGTTTTTTCGTAGGCTCTGGTAATTCTAGTGTTAATCATCGGCCCCACACGGGAGTGCAATTGGGAACAGGTGAGCAAGCACCAGGAGCACTCCCGGGAGGGCCATAAAAGGAGCCAGCAACCACCACTCTGGGCCAGAATCGGGAGGAAGAGGACGAGGTTGCCTGAGAGGAGTGGTGGTGCCAGCGGAAGGATTGCTGTGTTTAAAGTAAGGTGCTTTGGGACTGTGTTATACCTGTGGGGTTCACGGGGAAGACGTGCCCCACAGGGGAAGAGTGTTTGGACTGTGTTTAAGTGTTTGGGACTGTGTTGAGCCTGTGGGACACGGAGAAGACGTGCCCCACAGCTGAAGAGAAAATAAAAAGATTTCTGTTCAATTTACACGTGCCTCAGTGTGAATCTTATATAGCGCCTTATTCACTATATATATATATATATATATATAGTGGCAAGCGGCTGGGTGTGGTACCTAGCCGGGACACCCAGAAAGACCGGAGGAGGGATTATGTCTCCTCCAGACCACGAGGGGGTGACCAGCCTAGTGTCTTTGGGGACCACGGGAAGAGCTTAGAAGCTCAACCCTATAGGGGCCCATGGTTACTGCCAGGGGGCGCCCCTATGCCCGAGGAGCCCTGGCCCTCAGCACTTCCACCACACCCGGAAGTGCTGGGGGGGAAGAAGACCAGGGACACCCGGAGTGCTTCCGGTTGCACAGCCTGTACTTCCGCCACACTTGGGAGTGCTGGCGGAAGCTAATCGGGAAGCACCTGGAGCACGTCCGGGTGAGCATAAAAGGGGTTGCCTCCCTCCATTCAATGGCTGGAGTCGGGAGAGTAGCAGGACAGAGCTCGAAGGAGAGGCGGACCTGAAAAGGCATTGAGGAAGAAGGCCTGGGCTTTGGGGTGAAGTGGGTTGTGCATGTGCACTAATTGTAAATATTATTGTAAATAAATGTGTGTGGGTTGAAACCAACGATGTCTGCCTGTCTGTGTCCGGGCTGCTTCCCACAATATATATATAGGGTGGTCCAGATCTAATTATGCAATTTTCATTACACTATAACTTAAGTTTATCATATGGAAAATGACCCGAAAAATCCTGGACCATAGAGAAGCGTACGAACTGACGACATAAAGAATCATCTTTACGCCGAACTGGAATCGTCCCACATAGTCATCCAGATGATCTGGATCTGCATAATTAGATCTGGACCACCCTGTATTATACCCTATTAGAAGACAACACAAAACTAATTTTCAAATTGTCATTGATACAAGTATATTCTTGATTTACCCATGGGTATTTTTCTATGAATGGATTTATAATTGTGCCACTTTGGGAGATCTGACTAAAGTATTACATCACAGTTCAACTACCTCCTAAAGTACCTTGTGTGTGTAGTTGACATGTCCTCTCTGTGCTTGTGTGCTATTTAACTACCCCAGTACTTTATGCCTACAGAGTGTATGCACAGCCATAGTAACACATTCAATGGACTGGTATCTTGTCCAGGACTGGTTTCAGTAAAATAAAAAATAGCCTGTATTATTTTACAACCAGTCATTTGATTAAGTGAAGAAATGGATACTTAAGGAAAAAAATCTGATATGGAGTAATAATAATAGAGAGGGCATTATGCAATAAAAACTTAATTTTACACTGACAATAGTAGCTGATTTATAAAATCTGATATGGACTAATAATAATAGAGAGGCCATTATGCAATAAAAACTTAATTTTACACTGACAATAGTAGCTGATTTAGACTAGCCTTAAGTTATACAACTGTTCCTTTTGTCAATCTATATTCTTTATACCATTAGCATGATTAAGTACCACCATTTTTTTGCTTTCCTAACATTATTGTTGTTTGAGTACATCTTACATCTTTCTCTGCACAGTCAATTAAACAAACCTCCATACCAGGTAAGACCCAAATTATACATTTGTCCTATTTGTCAATATACAGGGTGGCCCACAAAAAAGTGTCCCGCCTCCACCAAGACGACTGCATTACATGGTGAACAGAAAAATGATCAAATTTGGTACTCACATTTACAGAAGATGCTGTAAGTGATCTCCTTGTGCGTCAATACATCTCTACAAGGCAGGCAACACGACCACAGCCACCTATTGGGCAGCAGACGAGACGGAAGTCGTCTCGGTGGAGGCGGGCCACCTTTTTGTGGGCCACCCTGTATATTCTTCATACCATTAGCATGATGAAGTACCACCATTTGTTCGCTTTCCTAACATTCTTTTTTTGTTTGAGCACATCTTACATCTTGCTCTGCACTGTCAATACTACATTTCCTTAAACTAAGAAAATTGCCTTGTGTTGTGCACATGATGAATGCATATGGTACAAGCCTTACTTTGAAAGTCAACGACACTAAATTCCCTACTGGGTGAGCAGCACTCTTGTAATTCATTGCATTTTATCACTACCATGTAAGAAATACCAATTTTTCAGACAATTTAAATCTCCTAAAAATCTCAAAAGCAGTAAAAATTAGATATGCTTACAACCAACATTGTTCTACTGACTTACTTAGAAAGATTAAACCAAATAATCTCATCAATTAAACAATTTACATATGTATTGGAAAATGTAATTACCTTGCTACACTGCAACGCCTAACACAGACCTACTTGGACACACCTTGTTCATTTAAATTGACATGAGGGCGGTAATTTAGCAATGTCAGATCATTTAACATTCAGATACAGAATAGGTGGCTTGAGTATTCCAAGCAAAAAGGAGACAACATATGCTGCAAACTGCACAATGCTATGCCAAAATACAAAAGCAGAACATCTAGAATGCATAACCTCATAAAGGTTGGACAGCAGAAAACTACAGTATTGGTAGTTAGTACAAATAAGGAAAACTTGTAATGACCAGCAGCAGTCAGGAGGAAATCACACAAAGGTTGTGTATAGTGACACAAGGTAAATTATCACTCAACATATTTTGAGGATGTTAGGAGCTAATCAATTATCTTGAGATACAATACCTCAATTAATCTAGAAGAAATATCCCCAGCCATATTGAAAAATATTTTATCAAAAAGACATAACAGAAGAAACCCAGGTAATCACACTTGAAACTCTTGCCATCAAAACTAGACTCTATATGCAGTGTTAACAACCAAGTGGTGTATCACATATATAAAGAATGGCAGATGTGGTATTGCAGACACAAAATGTTCTAGGTAGATATACACCTGACAGCCTTGCCTTACTAATTGTTGAAGTAAGACATGAGGATTCTCAGGTAAAGTGGCTTCATGTGTTCATGATAATGCAACCTCATGGACTGGGCCTTTGAGGCATGTTTTAGTCATATGCTACAAGTAACAGTTAATGATTTTTAACAAGCATCTTAACCATAGGGAGATGCTACATGAATGAACATACCAAGAACACCCATGTTATAGTTATGTCGGCTCTTCAAGGTTGAAAACATGAGTGACAAATCATATTTTCAACTGCACTGATCTACATGCATCTAACAGACAAAATTATGTCATTCTGACATCTGGAGCACTGACCACACATCCCCATTTTTGTGTCCTTGCTGACAACACAATTTTATCAGATATGACCAAATTGCATCCCTAGTAAAAAAAAATAAGGATGCAGTCACTTATCTTGGCTAATGGCAATGGTTCGTAATTTTTCTGCAATGCTCACTCTTTCAAAGGCCAGAGACATAAAGACAAAACAATAATAAGCATCTAGACAAAAAAGCTGCAAACAAAATCCAGCCCAAGGCCATGTGACTTAAAAAACAGTACTGAAACATGATCTGTAAAAGTAATTCCTACAAAGCAAATCTATGCAAATTCAAGTATTAGGGCACAATATTCAGATTAAAAACACAATTTCAATTTTTTCCATTTAGCACTTGATTCCAATATTGTAAAATAACTTAATAAAACAGTGTTAACGTTTTTCTTAAGCTGCACATATTCATAAAACATTAGCCTACCACATAGTTTTGGAAGTAAAGATGGACTCCAATCCTATACCACTGCCTAAAATTTTAAAATAAACTTCTCTGCTTTTGTCTTCCATAAGTAATATGAATCCAAAAGTAATTATTCTAAATAAATGTTATACTATAATGAGAATAAAGACTTTCCAACATACAACACAACAAATATTCAAGAAGTTGTACAATATGTGAATAATTGCGCATCTCTAAAAATAAAGCAACAGCCAGTAGCTCTGCCATGCTCTACAATGCAAAACACCCCTTATATTAGATATTTTATGTGACAACAGAATTACATTTTAACTATTGCAGGTAAAATGAAGCACACTGAATCCATAAGAATTGGAAAAGTACTTGCATTTTAATATGATATTTTACTAGTATTACTCACTTTAATATATTCTCTTTCAACTTTTTTCATTTATAGTTTTTCACCATATTACAGCATAGTGTCATCAGCATGCATAATAATTTCACCATACTCTGTACTCTAAAACTATATACATCCCCTAAATAGCAAAGACCTTTGAATGAATAGATGCAGAATGGAAAATAATAAACCTCCCTCTGCACTCTGGCTTCTACTACGTACTGGCCTAGCCGGCACTCTTCAATTACCCACTCACATACAGTACTTCATTACTCTGGCTTTACAATCTCTACACACAAGTTCAGTCTGTGATTATGTTCTGCTGAATGGATAGCTGGCTAAAAGGCACCAAAATTCCATATCCTATATCTTATAAATGCAAACTCAATTCTAGATTGTGTTCCATTAGTGCAAACCAGCAGCAGTGTGTAAAACAAGATAGAAAAGCAAGCTGAATGTTGAAACAATTATACTTGATATGGATAATAACTTTGCTTCAAGGTTGAAAACCACAGCATTCATTTGGCTCACTGACTAATATGAAAAACACGTCAGAGGCAGGCAGCTACAATTGAATGATTTTACAATGAAACACATTTTTATGATTTTAAATGCCAACTGTTGACTCTAAACAAACTGCAGGTTCAAAGCATTGGCACCAAAGATGTTATATGTGTAGTGAAACAAATAATGTGAAAACTACAAGTACTTTTGGATCCATCTAGTCACATATTTTCAAACCAACTTAGTTTAATGCCGATTCCAGGGGCCAAAACCAATAATGGCAGCATTAATCAAGAGTAGGAACAAGCACTGGACTGAGTGCCGGACCACCACAGAGCATATCACCCCTCACTTGTGCTGGGCAAAACCTACAGACATTAATTTAACCTAACATGCAAATCTTTCAAATATGGGAGAAATGTCAGAAGCTGGAGGAAAACCAACATGGACACGGGGAGAGATGCAAACTCCTGCAACAGATACACTAACTAATTCACCACTAAAAGCAAATGACCATAAATTAATATATACTATATATTAAAGGGTGTGGTTGAATTTAAAAAGGAGCATCCACTTTCTATAATGTGACAAGTAGCCTAAAACTGCCATCTGTATATAGTACTCTGATTTACTAATAATTTGAACACTGTTTTCATTTTCACATCCTGCATATTATGCCTTAAAGCACTTTAATAGTAAAATGAAAACTAAATAATGTGTGGTTATTGTAATCAAAGACCTGTTTTTGAAGTTCAAGCATGGGTGAATGGATTTCAAATTATATATACTACCTCAGTAACCTTATTGCTTTCATTACTGCTTACCAAGAAGAATAAACTTCATTAGCTTCCTCCTAAAAATTATACAAGTGATCTCTTTTAAACAACCAAGACAACCGAATGACAAGACCACTTGTTCTTTTTACTTCAATACAGTGACTACATTTTCTTATTAATCCCTAGAGTGGAAGTTCACGGAGATGCAGAACTTGTTTATTCATTCATACATTTTTACCTGCACTCACTGGAAAAGTGGAATCCTAAAATAGCCCCAGCAAAGCAAATCCCTGCTGACTCAGTAGAGCTATTAGAGGGAAAATACAGTTAAGTAAAAACATGGAGCTGACAAGAGACTGTGCAACTCACTTAATGAAAGGTGACTCAACCAAACCTCACTGTAATATTACACTGCACTTCTCTGAATTTGATTTCACTCAGCATATAACTGGACTTTCAGAATATTAATATCTTGTATCTTTATGTTCCTACGTCACACAAAAGTCAATTTTATGCCAAAAAAGAAAATGATGTGCTATTTACCTATAAGTAAATATAGCAAAATATTCTGTTACTTTCTGAACTTTTTGCAATTACTTGTAAAAGATTTCAACTTGTTTGCTTATAGTGACAAAATATACATTTTGAACATTGCTGTTGTTACGTTTACTTTAATAAAGACATGCATTTTACAGTAACTGGAGATTGTGGAGTATGCACTGGCATACCCTCCAGGGTTCTTTACTGCCTTACAAAGGGATTCTGAGAATTTTGTATTAGTATTTTTCAAAATAAAAATACAAAAATACATATCTAATATAAATATAACCAAACATACAGAAAATGCACAGCAGCACCAACATTGTTCTAGTTATTTATAAAATTTTAACCATATACACCTTATTTATACACAATAGCTCATCCTTGTTCCAAATGTATTCTTTCAATTCTGAAACATTGTTTTATCAAATATATTTAACATGGGATTCCCAACTACGTGTATATTTCTTAATTGAAGCACAATATCCACAAATACAGTTTCCATCAAGGACAAACCGCTTATAAAAATAATAATTAAACAGTGTTGAATCACTAAAACAGAAACATCTTTGTGTGTTTTCATATTACAATAACGAAATTACTTTTGATTTTACTAACTAAAATGCATTGTCTGGCTTTTGCTAATAAGGCGCCATACAAAACAATATAGGATTCTGGTACAAATTTAAGTCCCCGTTAATTAACACCTTTAATTGCTATAGTTTATCGAACATTTTCCCTGTCACTCCTGAAAAGCTTTATGTCCAGAAATGCCAAGTCTGTACACTTTTCGGGTCTCATGTAGCTTTTGTCTTCCCTTTCTTTCTCACACTCTCCGTACAGTTTAACTGACGGAGACACAATAAGTCGATTTGCTCTGCTCCTGTGCCAAAGTGTCACTAAACTGAGTTTTATACAAAGTACCATCCAGTGCCTCGCAGCATGTGCATTTAGCACGCTATCTGATGGGAAGCTATTATTCCCAAAACGACTCCCCTGTCTCCAGTCCCAAGAGAGAGTGCCAGTGTCGTCTGTCCTAAAACGAGAACAGCCGACGTCCAGGAACTAGGGGTGCATCAAAAATCACACGTAAATTGCGATCTCGGAAGAAACGGAGGTGCGTTCTCACACCTACGAGACATGCTGCTACTCAAAACCTCACAAGTGCCCAAGGCACAGCTAGCATGTGCAGAGTCGTCCGCCCTTACCCCATCAGTGCTCTCTTCCATGTCTCTAGTTGCTCTCTGACAGCCGGCCAGTCGAGATCGCGCTGCGAGAAACTCTAGCCTCTCGACTGCTGCATCTCCAGGCGGTGTGAAGAAGCGCTCGATTGTTGCTAAACACAAAGGTCTCGCAGCGCTCTTCGCAAACAACGCCGGCCTACGTTCAAGCGTGACCAGCGAAGCATTGCCATGATCTCCAGAAACGTCAGAAGGGAACTGGAAGGCGTGACAGTTCACTCCAGGAGAATTCAAAAAAGCAGTGAAAAGGAAAGACGAACACACACACGACTCCAGTCTCTCTGTGGTTAGCCCCCCTCCTCCAGTAGCTTCTGCAACATAATTGCCTCGCTCCAAACAAACATGAATTGTTTTCGGAATTCAGTTGATCCATCTGAATCTTATAGGTAGCTCACATTGCTGTGCTCAAGATTATAATTTTATCAGAAGGTAATTATGTCTGTTTTAAAACTCTCTTTTTTACTACCTCTCCCCCTGGACAATTTCTCATTTGGTACGTTCCTAATTAAAGCGCTTCCTCTTTTTACCTTCATCCACCGATCATATGTGCTAACGTGTGTATCTGGTCAGACTGGAGGTGTTCTTTTTGGAAAGGAGTTCTACTGACGTTCTGGGAACAGAGAAGCAAGGCAGCAAAACGAAACGCTTGGCTAGAAGGATTGTTTCGCAAGTCTGGGATTCATCTTTATCCTAAAATTTAAGAATACATGGAGCAGCGGTAAATGTGTATTAGATATAAAATGTTTACCTACAGTTTGACGTTGCAAAGGTTAAAGTTACGGGCCAGAGTGACAACATATAGTGCAGAACTCAATTAAAATAAAGCGGAATACTTATGTCTTTATGCATATATATATATTATATATGTATATGTTGGTTGCTTGTACTATAGTTGGAACAGGAGGACTTGGATTGGTAGCTATCCTGAACTGCATTAAGCGAGCACTGGTGGTTGGATTTAAAACGAAGATGAGCCAATTCGGTACACGAAGAGCCACAAAATCTACAAAAATCACTGCATGTGTCCAGTTCCTTCCTGTATTGATTTTTTTGTGTTTTTAAACATTACATGTAGATTTGTAGATTTTTTCCAAGTGCATCCTTTTGAAAAGAAAAAGGAAATTTTACTTAGGAGGAAAGTAAACGTGGAAAAACAAGACGAATATATAAATCACCGGGGTGAGATTTGAACCCACATCTTTAAAATACACTTTTAAACAGCACCTGCAACCACCGCGTTGAGATCTACTAACAATTATGATACTCAGTAGGTAAAAAAATTGTTCATATACACCACTAACAGCAACGTTTTAATCCCCGCTCAAGTTCAAATTTATTATCACGTATACATAGTACAGTGACATTCTTACTTTCACGTCTTCTTAGAGTAGTGACAGTGATAGAATGGAGACATTCATAAAGAAAAGTCATATACAGAATGCAACATACAGTTTATAAATGTTTTTATAATGCCAGCATACGGTGTATATATAAGTTTTTATAAGTATTTATTATTATGACTAGCTTTTTGTACAGTATTCATTGTGACTAACTGTTCAGGGTACATTACCTCTTGTTTATAGAAATTCTCCAAGTCTACTAATGTAAGTGGTTGTGGACTGGGAAATCTGGGGAGTGATAAAAGTGACTTACAGGATGCCTGAGGTCTTTGAGGTAGCATGTATTACATATCTACTAAACAGAAAACATCTGAATGCAGGTAATATTCTGAGCCACCATCCTCACTTTCTGCTGTGTTTCA
Organism: Polypterus bichir lapradei; assembly: GCA_026402145.1. Taxonomy (NCBI): domain Eukaryota; kingdom Metazoa; phylum Chordata; class Cladistia; order Polypteriformes; family Polypteridae; genus Polypterus; species Polypterus bichir. The sequence goes on along the minus strand of JANRMT010062835.1, from coordinate 67,552,984 downwards.
CAGTCTTTGCCAGGATGTTATGCAGGCAATCAGGTCAAACCTGTTGTCTCACAGGTAGATGGGCTTATTTGGTTAACTTACAGCTCCTAAGAGGCCGGGCTGCTAAAAGTATTTGTACCCTGCGACAAACTAGCTCCCTGTCCAGCTCCAGGTCCATCCATATACCAATTTATGGGAATGTTGTATCAAATATGTGAATCACCTGATACCTTATTCTGAATTTCTTAGAGGGAAAACTTAAATACAAAATGAAAAGTTTAAACAAACAGTATGACTTTATTAATACCTGCCAAGTTTAGGATTAGGCAACGGCCTTCATGACCCAGATCTGGGTGTGGTTGAAAAGGTAAGTAAACAAAATGAATAAAGCAAATATAAAGAATTCTGACGTGTAACAACTGGAGTGTGCATCATTGTTTGCTTTGTTTTTTTACAGATGAGTTGCTGTTCATTCTGTATTTGTGATGCACTGTGAAAAACGCTATATACAGTAACACATTGTAAAGTTTAGCATGGATTTGGGACCCCAAATATAATGTGTGGATAATCTAATATAGGTTATGCATATTTCGTAGAAACATTTTGCTTTGTACTGCAATGCCACATGTGTATTACAGGGACTGGGTTCGAACACCATTGCCGTAATGGTTCTAATGTGTTTGCAAACTGAACACTGTTGTTTTTCCTGGCTGTGCTTAAATCTGCAACCATCATTTAAAGGCAGGCCACTTCACATTGCAGCTCCACTTAAACTATAGCTCTCACATGCTCCAGCAGAATTACACAAACATGTGACCTAAAAGACAGAGCTAAAGATTTTAATAACACAGACTGATGGCGTCACAGCACTATAGGAGGCTCACATATCCCCCACAGCCCTGTGCCAACACTTCGCAGCACCTCCAGCTGCAGGCCCTCGAATTACATTACAGGGTCCAAGGGGTCTGCCTGTGGAGGTCTGCAGCCAAACGTTTCTCAAGTCTTGGACATTGGGCTGAACTGAAAATATGCTATTTGGTTACAATGGCTTTGCTGCCTAGTTTAAACTTGGTCATGGTACACATAAGGGCAACAGAACTGAAAATAATAGCCAATACACAGTCTAATTGAACAGCCGAAAACTATCAGAGATATTTTACACAATTTAAGAACTGGAGGATTACGATTTTCTATAGTATCTCTATACATGGCAAATGCTATATTACAATAAGATTTCATTTAGTTTCCAGTTTATTTCTAAAAGCTGCTTTTCCAATGAACAATACTTATTGCTCTGATGCATAAACAAAAAAGAATGGGTTTATGGATCACCCAAAGGAAAAAATATACTTCTTGTGTTTAATATAAACTGACTGTGTTAATCAGGGATGGGAGACAACCCACAAAAAAAAAGTAAAATGATGGTTATAACTAAAAGAGCCTTCCAATGACTTTATTTAGCTAGTTCATATGAAAGCAATCAGATTCAGACCCTTTTCTAAAACTTTAAAAACTTTAAGAGTTTATTATACTAGTTCTTATGGTGCTATAGTCATTTTAGCTTTAGTCCTATTTTGAGCAAAAAGCAGGGACCAGCCTTTGGTGAGATGACAGTCTGACATAGTTTTCATTCATGTGCACCCTCAAAGGTGCTCATACTGGAGGATGAATTATGTGAATTTCAGGCATATTACAAACGGCCATGCAGATGCTAGCAGAAAATCCAAAAAAATATACACAGTAGCCAAATGGGACAGGAGTGGGTAAAAATCAGATAACACTACTTCTGAAATAGAAAAACAATTTCATGCTTTGGTTGGATATATTATTACCACCAGATTCTTTTTGGCATATTTTTACTGCTGTGTCTTGTCAGTAGTAAAAACAGATCTCCTGAGATTTAGTTAAAATAACAGTAACAGTGCAAAATGGATTTGCTGCACATTTTGTAGTTTTTGTAAGACTCTACCGAATAATTATAAAAGAAAGATGGTCATATTTTTCAAAGCTGTTTCACTGATTTTATTTTTGTGTGAACAGAGGTTTGGAAGTAAGTTTCAGTGTAGCATATTTTATGTCTAATGCATTTTATTACTGGTCAGCTGATTAGAAATAAGAACTCAGGAGCTGTAAGGCATTATCAATAGTCACTGTGCAGCTCTCACTTTGTATACTTGATCAACAGGAAATACACAAAGGGTGTGTTACATATGTCAGGCATCTATAAGGAGTTTAACTTTCAAATAACTAAAATCACAATTACAAATGCAAAATCACAATTACGAATGTGCCATATTATGTTGCTTGCCAATTAACAGGATGTGTCAGCTGTTTGATTTCTGTGTTTTCAATCTAACTTGAGGCAACTAGCAGAGTTCCAAAAAGGCCAAATGTTTGGTACTCAATGTATAAATAAGTACTTCAGTCTTAAAACCTGCAAAATTAATGTGTTTATCAAGAGGAACCCTCTTAAAAATAATGACAGCAAACTTGGAAAAACTGCATTGTCAAGACAAAACAGTGTTCACAGGTTAAAATACTGACACTGACAAGACAGCCACTTCACAGGATAGTTAATAAATGCCACAAACATGCAGAACAAAAATTTGCCACAGAATTGAATCAGCACCTCTATGACCCAGTCTCGGCAAAAATCATGTCAAGTTGTGAATGTCACAACGCTATAATGTACAGCATTTGGAAATAGCTTATATCCAAGTCCAGAACACATAGACCAATAACCTGGTGTGAGCAAAATAAACCTGTGCCCTTAAGCTATCATGTAAATATGGTCCGATGTAATATTTTTCTCAACACTTCCTACATCTGAACAGGCTTCCATTTGGGGAAACCAAAAGAATGTCCTCTACTGATAATATCTGTTAACAACTGCTTAAATGTAACACTATGCTGTATATAATGGCTAAGGAATATGAGGCCATTCTACAGGATCAGGTGCATCCTATAGTGCAAATACAGTTCTTTCGAGATGTCCCCCTAGTCCAAGATAATAATGCTCCTATATATACTACTAAGTAAACTCAAAAATGGTTTTTTGAACACCAGGGTGAACTCAAAAGCCTTGCAGGGTCTCCCCAGCCTCCAGATCTAAACATCACATAGAATGCGCATCCACTCTTTAAAGGCCTGAAGGATGTATCTTTTAAGAAAAGATGTACTTCCTAACTATACAAAAATCAGGATCCACATGACCACCTTTCAGGACATACTGAAGCTGTTCTGAAGGTGAAGGATGGCCCTTCTCATTATTAGGTCAGTCAGTCATTTTCCAAACCGCTCTATCCTAACTACAGGGCTCTGCTGGAGCCAATCCCAGCCAGCACAGGGCGCAAGGCGGGAACAAACCCCGGGCAGGGCGCCAGCCCACCGCAGGGCACACACACAGGACAATTTAGGATCACCAATGCACCTAACCTGCATGTCTTTGGACTGTGGGAGGAAACCCACGCAGACATGCAAACTCTACGCAGGGAGGACCCAGGAAACCAACCCAGGTCTCCTAACTGTGAGGCAGCAGCGCTACCACTGCGCCACCATGCCTCTCTCATTATTAGGTACTTGATAAAATATATGATACAGTATTTGTATATTGTTTAACATTTCCATTATTTTGTCCACCCTGTTACACTTAACATGAAGATATTATTCAGGTAACTGGATTTACATTTGCTCTGTTGGAAAATTATAAAATGGACCGAAATTAGTGTTGTGGTTCAGGTCCTTACCACCCTCAGCAAGTACAGTTGGTTTATAAATTCAGCAGATGGAAATATATTTTTAATTTGCTAAATTTCACATATTTCATTTTCTAGAATTGCTTTTCAAGCTGATAGTGTATTTTTGAAGTATCTGAGCAAATCCATAGTCCAGACTTCATAAAGAAGGAATTTTAACTCATACTTAAATAAGGACTCAAATAATGTGCGGTATTAATATTAACTCTCTATCCACCTCACCCTTCTATAAACTGTACATATTGGTTTAAAATATTACAGTATGTGGTGACTGTACATGGAATAAAAAATGCAAGAAATTAATAACTGCATTGTTTTCTGTACCATTGGCATGAAACACTGACAGTAGTGAAAATGACTGAATTCCACCTGATATTGCAAGAAATATACTTTGGGCTTTTGATATTGAAAGCCTGGACTCTGATTCTTTTTGTTAGCACTGCAAACTCATTCAGTGGATTGGTGTAATCTAAATATGACTGCCTGAAGGGAGGGACATGATGCAGCAATGACATGCTATACTGCTGTTTTTAGGCTGATGAGAGGCATGTGACAATGAAAAGCATGCTTTTTTGTCTTTGTCCCCTGATAGCACTTTGACACATCCACAAATAAATCAGTGTTTTCTATTTAGCACAACCCGGCATACTGAAACGTTTTAGTAAGATCTTTCCCTCTCTCCCTGTCTCTCTCCCCCATTCAAGACTTGGCTATTTGGAGCAAAGGCTAGATAAGAATGTCACCTTTGAGACTAAATGAAGGAAGTGCCTGCAACAAGGGGAAGAACTAAAAGCCATATCAGTGCATGCAAGTTGCTATTGGATAGGAATGTCTGTGGTTCCTTTTTACTGAAAAGAGCATGATGCAACTGCTGCTTATATCATTTCACAATGCGCACTTAGAAAAAGATGCATTTTTATTATCCCTTTCAGATTTTTACATTTTATTGTGATAAGACTTTATAGCAGATCTGTTATAATCAAAATAAGCAAACCTATTTTTTTGCCTATTTTGTGTTTCCATCTGTTTATTGTTGTAATTGATGAGGGTATTTTGATATGTTTTGATTCTGTATAAAGTATACAAAACTGGCACAAATGACAAAACCTCCCATCCCATGAGCAGATTAAGCTGTTTCTGAAAATGTGTTTGTAAGAAATAAAGAGCCACATCCAATGGTGAAAAGTTTGAGATTAAATACAATTTAATATTTTTAAACAAATATAGTCAAAAGGGTGTAAGGGTAAGCAAGCATATTGAATATAGTTTTAAAGATGGCAAAAAGCACAATCTTGGACAGTAACTAAAAAATATACTGCCAACTTTTAGGTAATATTGTGCTACTGTTATAATTTTGTGGGTTTTTTTTGTAGTCTAGTTCTTATTTTTATCTATTTCTGCATTATTTCTGTTTGTTTTCATAATAGTAGTACTTTTTATCTTTATGTTTATTTATCATTTTGCTGTCATTTTGTTTATCACAAAGACAAAAGACAAGACAAAAATATCTGGTGGTGGACTTCCAGCATGCCTCTGAGACCAGTCTTCATTCAGGGGAGGATGTGGAAGTGGTGTAAACAAGACCGGTTTGACAACACAGTGGCGCAGAACAAGGAGGGCCAGAGCAGACTGGACTTGCTAAGGAGACTCGGATCTTTTGATGTAGGCAGCAAGCTGCTGAAAATGTTCTCTTGCTAAGGAGACTCGGGTCTTTTGATGTATGCAACAAGCTGCTAAAAATGTTCTATCAGTCCATAGTAGCAAGTGTGGTGTTCTACACTGTGGTCTCCTGGGGAAGAAACCTTATTTCAAAAGATGCACAATGCTTGAATAGACTTACCAAGAAAGCCTGCTCAAACACTGGGCTCACTGGAAGATGTTGTAGAAATGAGGATAGTGGAAAAATGTAATGCCATTATGAAAAATCCCCTCTTGGAGCACTTTTAGTCACTGGCTCATACCAGCACAGTGTGCTAAGGAGCACCTACGGGGGCCGTTTCTTCTCACTGCTATCAGGCAATTCAGTGCCTCCTCCTGACCTACTCTTCTACTTTGTTTTGAAATATATGCATAATATACATTTTTATATTTTTATCTATTTAGTTATTTATCAGTTGATTGATTGCTTAGTTGTATTATTTGTCCTGTGAGTCTGAATCTTTGTTTTTTAATGTTTCTGCTGTTGTATGCATCTGAATTTCCTCATGGAATAAGTAGTTTGTGGACTTCCTCAATACAGACAGACACAAGTTCAGCATACACATTTTTATTTCTAGTGCTGGGAAGCACTTTTTCCTCACTCCACAGAGCACAGCACAGTACAAAGCTCCAAGCATAAAATATAGTCGTCGTCTTCTCTTCCTTTCTCTCACCTCCACTTCTCCACCAGCAAGCTTCGTCCCCTTCCACCTGACTCTGGCTTCTGGAGCAGTGGCTGCTGGCTCCTTTTATAAGGAACCCGGAAGTGCTCCAGGTTCTCGTCGACCTTCTTCTGGCAGCACTTGCAGATGTGGCGCAAGTGCTGCAAACAAGAGCACAGCAAACATCCAGGCCACCCCCAGCAAGCCAGGAGGGCTGCCCTGTATTATCCTGGGGGAGATAACGTCCTGGATAAGCTCTCTCCCTCGGTCCTTCCTTTGTCAAGGCATCCTAGCCAGGTAAGGGCCCCAGCCGTCCATCACATGGTTTATTTAATCTAATGTAATTTAATCAAGTCATAGGCACCAGTATTTTGTGGGCTGATGACTTAACTGTTACTAATGACACATTACACTACCACATGATGCCCGTAATCAAAGCAGAGTGATGTCATCACAGGAAAAGTACTTAAGATGGTGACATGATACTCCTGGTGTCCAAGATTTGAATTCATTATGAAAAAAATTATGGAGTTTCTTAGTGGTTTTGACAGTTTAGAGGATATTAAATTCTACCGTGAAATAAGACTTTGATTCTGGTCTGGCCATTGCCATCTGGTTCATTTTGATCTTCAGTGCCCATTTTGAATTTCATCTTCTGGTCACAAACACATCTGCCAGTTTTAATTGACACACCAAAAACTAACTTTGATCTTCAGTGCCCATTTTGACTTTCATCTTCTGGTCACAAACACATCTGCCAGTTTTAACTGACACACCAAGAACTAACTACAAACGTGTATAATTACTACAATAAATGATTGTAAATGGTGATGCAAAGTTTAACAGTCCTTGAAACTTGGTTTGGTTCCTAGTCAAGATGCCTTCTGTGTAGAGTATGCAAGTTCCTGTAGGGACTCTAGTTTCCTCCCACAGTCCAAAGACATGGTGTGAGTACAAATGGCATTTCTAGATTACCCTGGTATAGGTGGGTGTGACTGTGCTCTTCAGTTTACCATGTGATTAATATGTGTTTGATTTACAGTTGGTTCCTACTTTGCATATTTTGCTGCTGCTGGGACTCTGAACTGGAAGACATGGGCTCAGAAGAAGAAAGGTTAAATAGATAGGTGAAAAATAATATATGAATATTTTAAAAAGTTCATATGTAATTTCACATGCAACGATTACATTATATGGCAACAAGTCAGAACATAAACAACCGGAAGACAAATATTGAGCTGCTGGGTCACCAGACCTTGCATATATTATCCATGTTTGCATCTTGTGAACAAATTAAAACCTATCAAAGCAATATTGCCTGTACACTGGTACTGGCAATGCTGTGCAGAGTACAAGCAGAACCTTTTCATTTTTCCCAGCTGATACTGGGATTTGTCAGGGGTGTGCTCTTGCTCCTACTCTGTTCAATGCTTGCATGGAATAGATGTTGGGCAAGGTTGTGGGGTCCAGCAGCTATAGGGCATTTGTTGGTGAAGAAAGCTTAACTAATTTTGACTTTACTGATGATGCTGTGATCTTCAATGGAGGCTCTGATCAGGGCACTCGAGAGACTGAGCGAGGAGTCTGAGTGTCTGGGCTTGTGAGTGTCCTGGATAAAAACCAAGATCTAGGCCTTTAATGACCTCTTGGGCACAGCCATCAAGCAGTGTGTCTGTCTGCAGAGAAAATGTCAACCTTGCTGAGACTTTTACTTAACTCGGCAGTGACATTCACATCTTTGGTGACTCTTCCCATGAAGTCATTAGACGGATTGGGAGAGTATGGGGGTCATGATGTTGCTGGAAAGGGATGTGTGACACTCCCGATATCTATGCAAAAGGATGAAGGTCCAAGTCTTTAGAGTCTTGGTGCTTCCTGTTTTACTATATATGGTTGCGAGATGTGGATGCTATCCAGTGACCTGAGACGAAGACTGGACTCCTTCAGAACTGCATCTCTTTTGAGAATCCTTGGGGACTGCTGGTTGCTCATGGAGTCCCGAATGACACAGATTACCTGCATTGTTAGGGAGCATCACTTACGGCACAACAGCCATGTTGTGAGAGTCCCCTAGGGTAGTCCAGCTTGCAGCATCCACATTGTTGAATACATGAGTGGCTGGACCAGGCCAAGAAGACGCCCACATAACACCTGGCAGCAGCAGATAGAGGGTCATTTCCAGAGGGTGGGAGTGGACTGCGTGTCTGCCTGGGGGGTTGCCAACCAGGATCCTGAGCTGTTTCGTCGTGTGGTGGGTGCAGCAACATGCTGTACCAATGCATGCTCTTGACCTGACCTGAAAGCAATACTTACTTGCTCTGAATTTTGTGTTTTTGCTCAGTCACTCTAACATACCTTCTGTGTTGTAAAAATGTTTAGGATCTTGCTGTAAATAGGACTTGTACTTCATAAACAGTAAACACTGAACTGGGCTCCTTCTTCAGAAAACCAGCTATGTCAGTCAGACAAAAGTGTTCATTGTGATCACTGAAAAATCCATATACCTGGGAAACACTGTACTTCTTGATATCTATACAGTATATATGAAAGTCAATGTGTGTATGTATGTATGTTCCTGCATCACGTCTGAACGGCTGGAGCGATTTTCATGAAACTTGGTACATTTTTCTCATTGGCCGACAAAAATTCTGTAGGGTGAAATCAGCCCTAACCCACCCCCTTCTGGGTAGGGTTGGGGGTAATCTTGCGGTCTTGTATGCATGTTATCATCCAGTTGATACTTGGAACGACCACCATAGGGCAAACTGGAGGTGACCGCCAGCATTCTTTATGTTTCAGCACTACCACACCCCTGTTGCTTTTGAAATTAAATACAGTTGGCTGGTTCCGAGCATCAACTAGATGATAACATACATACAAAACCGCAAGACAAACAAATTAGTGAGTCTTCATTATTTGTTAATTTCATTTTATTTTTAAAGGTGTGTTTTTTTTTTTAATTATATTTTTCTCAATTAAAAAAAAAAACAACTTTATTTTCCTCCTGGGCAACGCTGGGTATTTCAGCTAGTATTTAATATCTTCTGACCATATTATCAACAGATTAAAACACATTTACTTTAACTACTTATAACAAAATAAACATGCATGAATAAAAATATCAATCACACATGTATGTTGGCATGTGAAGGGACTAACCATGTGGCAAGGCTGTACATAATAATTTATTACTACTGACAACAATTTATTCATCAAAGTTAATTCAAGAAACAGGGAAATAATAACCAACATACTGTATATCTGAAAAATCAGTTCTAAAAGAAATGCATCCTAAAAATGAATGTGAAAGATGCTCAGAGAAACCCTTACCTTGATATGTACATTGGGCCACTCGGTTTATTTTTATTTTTTCTAATCTGGGCAGTTCAGGGTCACAGCAGCAGGAAAATAGAATGTGATGGAACACTGACTGACACACACACAGATCAGTTTATTCATGAAGTCAGTTTTAAAACCACTATATGTATCTTTCCTCAGGGCACTCAGAATTTTCCTCTTATATCCCACTGATGTGTCTCTTCCAGAATTGGCAACTCTAAACTTGACCCACATGATTTATGAAGCATACACGTGTGTGCTCTGTGGTGGACAGGTGCCCAGTCCAGAGCTGATTCTAACCTTACTCCCAGTTGCTGCTAGCATAAGCATATACTGACCCAGAGTTGGATTAAGTGGACATAGAAAATTGATACTTGTTTTTATTGGTATTAAATTATGGATAAAATATACAAACTTATAAAGGTACGCTGTAACTGGACCACCTTTAAACTACCATGAAATTTTAGACAGGAAAGGCAAGTGACCAAAAAAACTGAGGAAACTGAAAATTGTACCTCAGTCAACAAGGCAGCAACATATTTACTTTTCATTAAATGTATAACTCAGCATTTTGGTTAAATAAATATATATATATGTTGTGATGGGTGGACTGGCGTCCCAGCTGGAATGGATACCCGCACCCTCACCTGGCCAGGAGACCAGTATAAAGGATGGTCAGGAAGGAAGGTGTGACATTCACCCTCCTGGCCAGGAGGCGTGCATGGAGCGGCATTATGGCAGCTGGTGCACCAGAACTGACATCCCAGCAACCATGGATGGGAATCCCTGACCCAACTGGGAAGCCAGAGTAGTGGATGGACAACCTGGGTGGAAAGACGGTTAGTTGCCTCTTTCCTGCTTGGGATGCCAGAAGAAGTATGGGACAGTAGTAGACTGCCTTGTGGTGAGTCTCTATATGGATGCCTGCAGAGCAGCATGGAAGCTCTAGTCCCATAGAGCTTTCCTGCAGGGTTCTAAAGGGGGCCACCAGTGGGAGATGTTATAAATGCCCTGTTCCCGTGTGGTTCTGCCTGACCTGTACATGCTTCCTAGAGGTCATGATTTGAGCTCCGCAAATATTCCTGGGTTTAGTTGGGAGCCCCCGACTTTTTAAAGTCAGAGGTGGGAGAAAGGAGACAAAGCTCACTGGTGAAGAGTGGAGAAAAAGAAAAAAAAAGGAAGATAAAGAGAAAAAAAGAGCATACTGTATCGGGAAAGAAGACTATGTAAAGGTACTCTTTAATAAAAAGGTCACTTTGAACCCTGGACTGTTTCCCTTGTACTAGTACCAAAAGGCTCAGTTACACCACCTAATGGCCACAATATATAAAATTAAAGCTCCAGTAAAATACGATTTTCATTACCTGAGGGCAAATGTATCAGATGTTCCTTTTCACCAGTTTACAAAGTGGTCCTCTACAAATGCAGTCATACTGGGATTGACATTATGGTAACATTGACATATCTACTTACTTTTAAATTACGTCTCTAGTTATTTAAAACAATAAAGGAATATGACGTGAAATGAAGTTTAATAGTTAAAAGGCATCATTTTGTGAAAGAGGGATTAAATAAGGGGCACGGTGGCGCAGTGGTAGCGCTGCTGCCTTGCAGTTAGGAGAACTGGGTTCGCTTCCCGGGTCCTCCCTGCGTGGAGTTTGCATGTTCTCCCTGTGTCTTTGTGAGTTTCCTCCCACAGTCCAACGACATGCAGATTAGATGGATTAGCGATTCTAAATTGGCCCTAGTTTGTGTGTGTCCTGGGGTGGGTTGGCACCCTGCCTGGGATTAGTTCCTGCTTTGTACTCTGGGATTGGCTCCAGCAGACCCCCGTGACCCTGTGTTTGGATTCAGCGGGTTGGATGATGGATGGAGGGATTAAATTATTCAACTGCTACATAACTTTGAAAATTATTATTCACTACATTGCATTAAAATATTATTTCTAAGTACTACATTAAAGGTTTTTGAGAAAAGAAAATTGGTGTGAGTTTTAGAAATAATATTGAATTAGTAATACTACCGGTTTCCTGTAGTCCAACAGATCATTATTAATGTGCAGAATAACAGAAGAAAATGTATGCAATTTTGAAAAAGGCCTATGCATTCCAAGAAAATATCTATAATTATCATCACTGTAGAATAAACACATGATTACCACTCTAGATATAAAGATTAAATAATATTTTTCAAATTTTTCAAAAAGGGAGTCTCTGCAGATGATATAAAAGTGGCTTCAGAACATTAAGACAGAAAATAAAACACTACAGAGAGGCCACCACCTTAAAATACCAACTACATAGCTCTGAAGTCACTGACACTTTTACCTGTTTGTTTTTGTAAAAAAAAAAAAAAAACATTTAAAGGTACAACGTTATTTGGACCAGTTCAGGGTTGTGAAAGGGTCAGATCCTATCCTGTTGTGATTAAGGGGAACACACAGTCCATTACAGGGCTCAACAAACACAAATCCATACTAACATCAGGCCAATTTGGAAGTCAAACTTTTAAACTGAATTTAATATCAGTGGTTTTGTGAAGCATAAGGTTATTTTTCCAACAGTAACATTAGACATGCAGCAAACAAACCAATATTGGTGATATTATATCAGTTGTACAGAAAAATCCTGACCACAAATAATGAAACTTTAATAAATTAAGTTATTTAGCAAATAAGAATCATAGTGTTTTTTATGTGGAATCGGCTCAGTGGTTACATAACCAATTACTGTTGTTAACCTGGGGCCATTAGATAATATATAAGCCATGTTATCTCAATAAGCTAAATAAGATCTTAACCCCACTCTACAGATGGGGCAGTTCTATGCTGCAGTGGCACACAATCCATGTGTACTCTATCTACAATGTCATAATGACCCTCTTCCAGACACCAACTCTTTTGGTATGCCTGTTACACTCACCTCTCCAGAGATCAAATCTGAGTACAGGCAGTCCCCGGGTTACGTACAAGATAGGGACTGTAGGTTTGTACTTAAGTTGAATTTGTATGTAAGTCGGAACAGGTACATAAATTTAATAAATGCTATTGTTGACCGACTGTAACCAAGTGCTCTGCCATTGAATGATGGAGTTTCACCTCTCTCTGACCTTTTTATTATTTCTACTTTATTTTCAATAGTGATGGTTTTTCTCTTCTTTACTATATCACCAGCACTTGCATCAGATTTGTGTTTCAGAGACATTGTTGAAGGGTGAAGACAAACGATTAAGATGAGCTCTTCTGCACAGCACTGATATCCTATATGGTGTTCCACAAGGCTCTATCCTGGGTCCACTGCTCTTCTCAATCTACATGCTTCCGTTAGGTCAGATTATCTCAGGGCACAACGTGAGTTACCACAGCTATGCTGATGACACACAGCTGTACTTATCAATAGCACCTGATGACCCCGATTCTCATGATTCACTAACACAATGTCTGACTTATATCTCAGAATGGATGAATAGTAACTTTCTCAAGTTAAATAAAGAGAAAACTGAAATCTTAGTGATTGGCAATAATGGATACAATGAGGCTATTAGAAATAAACTTGGATACATTAGAATTAAAAGTCAAGATGGAGGTAAAAAGCTAAGGGGTAATTGTTGACTGTAATCTGAGTTTTAAATCGCATATTAATCAGATCACTAGGACAGCATTTTTTCACTTAAGAAACATAGCTAAAGTTAGACCTCTTATATCACTGAAAGATGCTGAGAAATTAGTGGATGAATAGTAACTTTCTCAAGTTAAATAAAGAGAAAACTGAAATCTTAGTGATTGGCAATAATGGATACAATGAGGCTATTAGAAATAAACTGGATACATTAGAATTAAAAGTCAAGATGGAGGTAAAAAGCTAAGGGGTAATTGTTGACTGTAATCTGAATTTTAAATTGCATATTAATCAGATCACTAGGACAGCATTTTTTCACTTAAGAAACATAGCTAAAGTTAGACCTCTTATATCACTGAAAGAGGCTGAGAAATTAGTTCACGCGTTTGTTTTCAGTCGACTAGATTACTGTAACACACTCCTCTCAGGACTACCCAAAAAAGACATAAATCGTTTGCAACTAGTGCAGAATGCAGCTGCTAGAATCCTAACTAGGAAAAGAAAATCCGAACACATTTCTCCAGTTCTGATGTCACTACACTGGTTACCTGTGTCATTCAAAATTGACTTTAAAATTCTGCTTATGGTTTATTAAGCCTTAAATAATCTCGCCCCATGTTATATATCGGAATGTCTGACACCTTATATTCCAAATCGTAACCTCAGATCCTCAAATGAGTATCTCCTTAGAATTCCAAGAACAAAACTTAAAAGAAGTGGTGAGGCGGCCTTCTGCTGCTATGCATCTAAAATCTGGAATAGCCTGCCAATAGGAATTCGCCAGGCTAAGACAGTAGAGCACTTTAAAACACTGCTGAAAACACATTACTTTAACATGGCCTTTTTATAACTTCACTTTAACTTAATCCTGATACTCTGTATGTTCAATTCATCAGAATAACTATTCATGGTGGCTCTAAAATCCGTACTGACCCCTACTCTCTCTTCTGTTTCTTTTTCCAGTTTCTTTGTGGTGGTGGCCTGCGCCACCACCACCTATTCAAAGCATCATGATGCTCCAACAATGATGGATGGACTGAAAGCCAGAAGTCTACGTGACCATCATCATCAAGTCCTTCCGTGACAACCCTAAATCCAAACAGGACTGTTTCATTTATGTTAGGTAGAATGCCCAGAGGGGACTGGACGGTCTCTTGGTCTGGAATCCCTACAGATTTTATTTTTTTCTCCAGCCGTCTGGAGTTTTTTTTTGTTTTTTCTGTCTACCCTGGCCATTGGACCTTACTCTTATTCTATGTTAATTAATGTTGACTTATTTTATTTTCTTACTGTGTCTTTTATTTTTCTATTCTTCATTATGTAAAGCACTTTGAGCTACTTATTGTATGAAAATGTGCTATATAAATAAATGTTGTTGTTGTTGTTGTTGTTGTACACGCTATCACAGCAGGAAGGCACCAGTAGTCAACACGTCTGATGTACTGACAAGAGACAACTTCCTGCTATGTACGTAACAGTACAAGCAGGTTTGCTATTGAGAATGAATGGGGGTATCGAGGGGTGGTTCATCACCAGCCCACCTCACAGTCACCTCCACTACAGTATCCTGCCTGCAGCGTCTGCCCACCGAGAACAAACACAGTGCGGCCAAAGGCAGGTAGTGAATCGCCCCCATTCAATAGGCAGCCATCCGATGCACACTACAATGCTACCCCCTGCCGCCCCGTTCATCCACAACAGGGTCACCGCTTGCAGCATTACCAGCCGCCCACTGAGAACGAACGGGGCAGCCATGTGTGGTGGGACACTACACTGCGCGGGCAGCGAAATCGCCCCCCACCAGCCACCGCTTGCAGCATCCCCAGGCCAAAGATGACGGAGCGGCAGTTACTGAGGCGCATGCTTTGCAGCTGTGGCCCTGTTCGTAAGTCATAGGTCGGATGTCTGTAACCTGGGAACTACCTGTATTATGTTTCCGCCAGGTTTCTTCCCCAAGCAGAGTTTCAAACTCTTGTTTAATGTCTGTTTTGTTCAATTTTGATTCTTTTGTCTGTGTTAATATTGTTATATACTCTTTATCTATGTAACCTTTGTTATGGGCCTCATGTTTCATGGGTAGTTACCAAAGAGGTGGGACCACCTGCCCATCACCATCAAGGACTGTTTTCCCTTAGTTTCTGGTAGATTTTTTTAAAGCATTAGGGAGTCTGTAAATGTTTTTGTGTCTCTGCTTATGCGTTTTTTTAATTTTTGAACTTCTGCAATGTTTTTGATCTTGCCTTACAGATTACTCTATTGCAGTGTTTCCCAAACTCGGTCTTGGGGACTCCATGTGGCTGCAGGTTTTTGTTCCAACCAAATTCCTAATCAATGACAACACCTGATAACACTGAGCTCATTTAATTAGCTAGTATTTTTTTTCTTTTATTCAACATTCAGAAAAGCATAGCAGCATGATTTTTACATTTACAGTATAAGACATTTAGAAATATTTCTGCTTTTGCTATAGATTTAAATGCTTAACTCTCTTTTGTTGATTTCATTATATTTTGCCCTTTCTCTCTGCAGTTTTTCCCTCTTCGTTGTATCTTATTAATGACAATTTAAAACGAGCAGAGCAGACACGCAGGCAAATAACACTGAATAATCAAAGGCTGCAACTACTTTAGCGTCAGACCCACTAATTAGTAAAAAATGGATTAATTAAACAATTAGAAGACCTTGAAAAGTAGAATAAAAATCAAGATGAAAATACTGTTGAAAAGAAAAAAAATACATTATTCCCATATAACTGCTTGGAACATTTTAATACATATTTTTTTAGCAAACTTAGTTTTCTAATTTATATTGTTCCCAAAACACAGAACTAGGGAAATAACAGTTCAATTAATTAGCCCAGGGGTTCAATTAAAAACAGAAGTTGGTTGGAACAAAAACTTGCAGCCACATGGGGTCCCCAGGACCGAGTTTGGGAAACACTGCACTATTAGGACTTTTTTTCTTCATGGTTTCTCTTTTTGCCTTTATGTGCTTCACAGAGCTTCCTGTTATTTCAGAGCAATTTTGTTAATAATAAATCTTTTATTTTAGGCACTGGCCATTACATTAGCAGCAAACCTGAAGCCTCACCCTACCACCATCAAAAGCAATAATATAATTATAAGCCATGAGAGATACCACGTGGGAATTGGTATCCCGGACGGAACAGAACTTGGTTCCTAACGCAGCAGGGATGCCCATTCAATGTGGAGCAGTTTCTTTCCCAAAACATTAGAGGGCAATCTCCCTAGCTTTAGTTTCTCACTTGGACACTCACAGGGCATGCTGGATTATTGTATTCCTGTGGAGTAGCCCTGTCAGGGTCCAGGGAAGCCTCCAGGGGAATCAGAGGGCATACACAAGCCCTACTTTTCAGGACTTCCGATTGACTGGGAAGTGTTGCCTTCGAGGTGTGACCTAATACCGGAAGTACTCCCGGGTCTAGGATAAAAGAAGAAGCCCAACCCCAGCCAGGGAGTTGGAGTCAGGAGTTATTTCAGTGCTGTGTTTTCCTACTTACATTTAATCAGCATTGAAGATATCATATTACTAGCCGTCCCCCACGGATCTGCCCACATAGAAGTGAAAAAGGACAGAGAGGAGGGCCCTGCCTGGCTCCCTACTCTTGACGTCACACTTCCCCCTCCCCTCGGCCCACAGCCTCTGTCGAGTATTAGCACGAATATATTGCTCCTGCATGCCAACTATGATTATTAGCGCAATGAGAGAAGTCGCAAAATCAACAGGAATGTTCAAGCAAATTCTAGAAAAAAGTTCTCTCGTTCGTTAGCTAAGTGGAGGTAAAGTACACGCCCGAAGCTGGTGCGTGAGTGAGGAAGGCCCCACAAGCAAACTATGATACTTAGCGCGATGACAGAGGTCGCAAAATCAACCAGAATATTCAAGCAAATTATAGAAAAAAACTTGATCTAAATCCATTAAGTAGTTCTCTCGTGAAAAGCGGACAGAGAGACAGGCAGACAGCCAGACATTGGATTTTATATATATATAGTGATTTGCAATGTGAAGCAGCCGAAAGAAGAAGCAGAATAAGATTACATGAAACCATGCAAAAATGAATCAGAATTTGAATTGCATTAACATTATTAAATTAATTAATAAAATACAAATAAGCTGCAAAGAGTACTCTTGACATCCACACTCCATCTGCCTGTGCCTGTGCAAATTACAATCTCTTTTACAATACATGTAATTGTGAAGCAAGGTTGGCAAAAGAACTAAAGTAGTGGCAGGTAGGGTTTGGGAGTTACTGGATTTTCATGAGGGGGGGTCAATGCATAGTTACAGTACAAAAAAAGCCAACATTATTGTTGATTCACAATAAATATGACTGAGAGTGCATAAATAACAGATTACAGCAAATGTCGCAGGTTGAAAATGCAACAAGTGAAACACAGGTTATATCAATCAAACACGTGCAAGGTGGCAATGTTAGTTTTGATGTTTATTTGCTTTTTCAATATTTGTTGTGAGCTCATTTGTAATTTTATTTCCTCAACTGAATGAGTTTCTAACTGGTACAAAAACAGTTTTTGTGTTGCATTCTGAGCTTCCATATTTTTGTCGTTGATTAAAACCTGACTGCAGCTACTGTGATACTGAAGAGATTTTACACCAAGAAACTCTCACCACTTTTACAGAAGTAGTATATGAATATACAGTATCAGAAATGAATCAATACCTGTTTTTAATAGGAAACACCAACACAAGGGGTGACTGATTAATTTGAAATATGATATATTTTGAAATGTACAAAAAAGTTTATTTAATTGTGACATTTGAAGTCTTTACCTTCATAACGCTAAAGCCTGGGCAATAAAATTTGAACAAAAGGGGAGACGAAAATATAAGAATTATACATATCGTCTTGATAAATTAAAATACATAATACACGGCCAACCTGCCAAATTTTCTCTAGGAGCGAAGTGTAAATTTAACTAGGAAGCCACAATACATAAATAAATATCAATAGAACAGCAGGTGTCTCTTGCATAGGTCAAGCAGTGGGCATAACTGGCAACTGGCAGAGGGTAGCAATGATAGTGTCAGCAATGCACATTTAGCTATCTCGGCCAACACGCGGTATCAAACAGTTTAGTCTCCATCGTACATGGCTGCAGGCTTAATTCATAATGTCTAAAATAATAAGGCATAATTTAAAATATTCAAGCCACATTTATAGATTTTTGCTACATTAGTATAGAAGAAAAAAAGACCCCAATTAATAATCCCATCTGTTACGCTTTGACAGCTGGCTCCTGCCTGCAGCCATCAACTGCCTCTTTTGTAACACACCTCACAAATCTACATTGCACCACTGCATTTATTTTTACTTTTTTTTTTTAAAAGACTACTTCCTATACCTCCTATAATTTGCTTTAAAATTTTCTCTTTACCAGGAACCTCCTAAGTCATTAATTGATAAACACCCAATCTCACCTTCCAGAATTTTTAAGTTTCTGCATATATAAACATTGGCTAAATCAAAATTATGACTAAATAGATCATTACAATGCAACATTTAGTACAGTGCATCACTTTTTCCACATTTTGTTATGTTACAGCCTTATTCCAAAATGGATTAAATTCATTTTTTTCCTCAGAATTCTATACACATCACCTCATAATGACAACATAAAAAACGTTTACTTGAGGTTTTTGCAAATTTATTAAAAATAAAAAAAACTGAGAAATCACATGTACATAAGTATTCACAGCCTTTGCTCAATACTTTGTCGATGCTCCTTTGGCAGCAATTACAGCCTCAAGTCTTTTTGAATATGATGCCACAAGCTTGGCACACCTATCCTTGGCCAGTTTCGCCCATTCCTCTTTGCAGCACCTCTCAAGCTCCATCAGGTTGGATGGGAAGCGTCGGTGTGCAGCCATTTTAAGATCTCTCCAGAGATGTTTAATCGGATTCAAGTCTGGGCTCTGGCTGGGCCACTCAAGGACATTCACAGAGTTGTCCTGAAGCCACTCCTTTGATATCTTGGCTGTGTGCTTAGGGTCATTGTCCTGCTAAAAGATGAACTGTCGCCCCAGTCTGAGGTCAAGAGCGATCTGGAGCAGGTTTTCATCCAGGATGTCTCTGTACATTGCTGCAGTCATCTTTCCCTTTATCCTGACTAGTCTCCCAGTTCCTGCCGCTGAAAAACATCCCTACAGCATGATGTTGCCACCACCATGCTTCACTTTAGGGATGGTATTGGCCTGGTGATGAGCGGTGCCTGGTTTCCTCCAAATGTGACGCCTGGCATTCACACCAAAGAGTTCAATCTTTGTCTCATCAGACCAGAGAATTTTGTTTCTCATGGTCTGCGAGTCCTTCAGGTGCCTTTTGGCAAACTCCAGACGGGCTGCCATGTGTCTTTTACTAAGGAGTGGCTTCCGTCTGGCTACTCTACCATACGGGCCTGATTGGTGGATTGCTGCAGAGATGGTTGTCCTTCCGGAAGGTTCTCCCCTCTCCACAGAGGACCTCTGAAGCTCTGACAGAGTGACCATCGGGTTCTTGTTCACCTCCCTGACTAAGGCCCTTCTCCCCCGATCGCTCAGTTTAGATAGCCGGCCAGCTCTAGGAAGAGTCCTGGTGGTTTCAAACTTCTTCCACTTATGGATGATGGAGGCCACTGTGCTCATGGGACCTTCAAAGCAGCAGAAATTTTTCTGTAAAATTCTTTTTAATGCTTGGTTTGTGCTTTGACATGAACTGTCAACTGTGGGACCTTTATATAGACAGGTGTGTGACAAATCATGTCCAATCAACTGAATGTACCACAATTGGACTCCAATTAAGCTGCAGAAACATCTCAAGGATGATCAGTGGAAACAGGATGCACATGAGCTCAATTTTGAGCTTCATGACAAAGGCTGTGAATACTTACGTACATGTGCTTTCTCAATTTTTTTATTTTTAATAAATTTGCAAAAACCTCAAGTAAACTTTTTTCACGTTGTCATTATGGGGTGTTGTGTGTAGAATTCTGAGGAAAAAAAATGAATTTAATCCATTGTGGAATAAGGCTGTAACATAACAAAATGTGGAAAAAGTGATGCGCTGTGAATACTTTCCAGATGCACTGTACATTCAGTTACCTCAAAAAGCCACTTAGCTGGGAAAAAGTAAACAATAACTGTGTTTAACGTGTTTAAGCAATCATGGGCGGCTTTTCTGAGCATTACATGCATTACAAGCTGTACAAAGCTTGTCCAGTTCTACTTTCTTTTTCACATCTCACAATAATGTAGCAAAGTGTAGAGCCAGCACACGTTGCTCCTAAGGACTTAAGCTCCTTTTTATGGATGATTTTATCGTTCGCTATCCTAACAGGGACTTGTTCACCCAGCTGTCACTACTAGATTAAAAACAAGACGGCTGTGCAGATGCTTCCCTTTTATAGGGCACGTCTGCACAGGACTGTTATACGTACAAACAGTTGCCAGGGTACCACTCAGATTTTTACCTGCTTCGATTGTGCTGTTTTTTGTTCTTGATGTTCCAGCCATTGCCACGATAATAAAAGTATAAAAATATACCGTATGTAGAAGCATACATGTAGCACCCAGAATAGAGTGGTGGCTCTGAGGCTAAGCGTCTGTACTGGTTATCAGGAAGGTTGCCGATTCAAATTCCTCTTAGTGCCAAAGGGGATCCCAGTCTGCTGGGCCCTTGACCAAGGCCCTTAACCTCCAACGGTGCTGTACAATGGCTGATCCTGTGCTCTGACCCCAAGGTGTATGTGAAAACTAACAAATTCCTAATACAAGAAATTGTAAAAGGTGAAATAAAAAACAAAAAAAATAGTTAAACTAAGTTCAAAACATATTTGAATATTCACTTTTTCCTAATTTGAATAATAAATTATTTTCTGTATCAGAGAAGTCTTAAACAGAATGTCTATTGTGAGCCGAAGCTGAAGGGTAGTTGAGTCACACAGAAGGTTAATGATTGAAAACACAAAAAGTCTAATTTAGCATAAACCGCCCTAATTGAGAGCATTAATAAGAAATGTAATAATTTACTTCTTGAGGTAAAAGTATAAAATAAACCACAATATTTGAAATATTGCAATGTGTGCTTCAGTTTAAATGTTTAAAGTTTAAATACAGTATTCCCAATTGTAATAGGACTGTGTCACTTTTCACACTCTCATTGAGGTCCATAAAGATTTAGATCCCTAATAAAGGATTCAAAAATCAAAAATATTGTTGCATTCGTAATCATTGTTTTTGAAATAGTCTAAAACAATACCCCACATTTTTATATTGGAAATTTGTCATTTGTAACCTTCTGGCAGTGGCTCTTAAGAGGGCTAGCACCACCAGTAAAGAATCAAATATCAAAATTATTACAATATTCATGATCACCCACCTCAAAAAAGCAATAAAAAAGTCACACTCCACATGCCTATATTTTTAAATGTTTTGTGAAAAGAAGTAATTTTGTCCCCTTGCATCTCATTAATGAGTGAACCCCTAGAGTTGACTAACATGGCATGCACAACATCAAGTCCTTCTGATCATTTTTGCTGAACACACCCATTAGTTTTCTCTTTATCACAAGTATGTAATTTCCTGAATAAAATCTTCCTCTTCTTCTTTATCTTGTTTCGGATGCTCCTGTTAGGGGTTACCACAGCGTATCATCTTCTTCCATATCTTCCTGTCCTCTACATCTTGCTCTGTCACATCCACCACTTGCATAAACCTCCTCTTAGGCCTTCCACTTTTCTTCTTTCCTGGCAGCTCTATCTTTAACATCATTTTACCAATATACTCAGCATCTCTCCTCTGCACATGTCCAAACCAATCTCACCTCTCACCAACCATCCAACCTGAGCCGACCCTCTAATGTCCTCATTTCTAATCCTGTCCATCCTCGCACACCAAACGCAAATCTTGGCATCTTTAACTCTGCCACCTCCAGCTGTCTCCTGCTTTCTCCTTAGTGCCACTGTCTCCTACCCATATAACCTAGCTGGTCTCACTACTGTGCTATAGACGTTCCCTTTCACTCTTGCTGATAACTGTCTGTCACAAGTTACTCCTTACACTCTTTTCCACCCATTCCACCCTACCTGCACTCCCTTTTTCACCTCTCTTCCACAATCCACATTACTTTGTACTGTTGATCCCAAGTATTCGAACTCATCCATCCAATTTCCTGAATAAAACATGGTCCAAAAATGGGCTAAAATGACAGCTTTCAAGTCTAAAAATAGGGGGTAACTCCAAAAAATCTGACATCTTGTTTAACTAGACATCAAGATGAGTTGAACAGTATAACGTATGTGGTGGATTTCTTGTACCAGTGAATCAGAAGATGCCAGATGAAAAATCTGTAATGATTTCAAAGCATCTATAAATAATTCTTACTGTATGAACGCACAAGTAAGCCATGATCAGAATGACTTCAAAAATAAAATTAAAGTTTTAGACTAGCCTTTTCAAAGTCAAAACCTAAACACAATAAAGATGCTACGGCTGAACCTAAAACAAGCAGTTCTTTTTCAAAAACCTACCAGTGTTTCTGAGTTAAAGTAGTTCTGTAAGAAAGAGTTGGCAAAAATTTCTTCACAGCAAGGCCCAAAGTCTGACACTGAATTACAGGAAGCGTTTAGTCACTGCAGCTAAATGTGATGCACCCAATTATTTCTTTTCACACAGTACCAGTTGGAATTGGAAAACTTTGTTAATTTAAAAAATGACGTAAGGAAAAAAATGTTTTTTCATTCTGTTGTCCTTTATGTCATTTTGATTTTGGCTGAAGGTGTGAAAACCTTTAGTGTAAAATGTAATAAAATGGAGTAAATACTTCTTCATGGAAATGTACCTAAAATATTATGTTTGCTTACCCCTCTGTGTTTCACAATGACTTATTTTCCATATGAAGTTGCTTTGTATCGAGTTAAGTACCACTTCATGTACACCCGTTTGCCTCTTGACGTACTCTGTGGTTGATGCAGAAGGCACTGGGCCCAAAATTATATTTCTGAAGGGTTATAATATCTATTAATAAAAGGACTGCAGATGAATTTTCTACTCTATCTATCTTGAACCATTTGCTAGTAGCTATACAGATATTCAGAAGTTTCAAATTTGGAGCAATTCAGTAATCCTACTCCACTGATAATTTTACACCTTTTAACACAAAACTGTTGTCTATATTTATAAATAATAAATTAAACTATTTCAACAAGTAATTAATAATTTCTTTGAAGATGCTAGGTTGATATCTCAGAAGAGTTTTGAGTATATACAGTGAATAATGTCCAGGGCTCATCAGTAGTGTTTGCTAAACAAGTGTGTCACGACTGACTGACTTATCAGCATTTTGTTTTCATAAAGTGGGAAAGCACAGGGCTGAGATTCATATGCAGGCTGCACTTCCTGGCAGCTTGAATCAACCAGTTCTCAAGAGTACTTCTGTCTGTGCTGCTCTGCCCTTATATACCTGTACGACACAGGTTTGACAGCAATTTGGTAAATATTCACTGAAGTACTATTATCAAGACCCTTATAGCTATTTCAAAAGCTGAAAGCATTACTCTTAAATAACACTCCACTTTACACAACCCAGTCTGTATGTGATGATGCCTTCACTCTCAAATCTAAAACCTCTGTTTAATTCATTTAAAAGCTGTTACTCTTACCTCAAATATGTTCTTTTCCTCATTGATTCATTGATCTCATGTTGTTAGGTGAACTGTAATATAATTAAATGCTTCAAAAGCACTTTGCAAGAGTGCTCGCTATCAATGGTGCCCCTTTATTTTGTGATCACAAGGAGGTGCCAGAGAGCCCCATACCCAAGAGACAGGAAAATAGCAAACATTTATAGAATAAAATAAAAGGTATTTATTCCTCCGAAGCACTTTCCACAATCACCTCTCCAAATATAAGCTACAATTATACAGAACTCAAACAATGAACTAATCATTCTTCCTCCTTAATAACTACTGCTGAGTGTTGCCCACTGCCTCCTGACTCTGACTCGATGATATCAGGTAGTGGGTTCCTTTTATGTTGTACCTGGAAATGCTTCCGGTCTCACGCCGGGTTTTCCTGGAAGCATTTTCTGGCCATACAAAAAGTAAGAAGGTCCTCCCCCAACAGCACCCTCTATCAGTACCCACAGACCCTGACTGGGGTGCCTTTCCAAACTCTAATTTCCAAGGACTCCTGCAGGTGTCCCAACTGGGTTACCGTATGAGGACCACTGTCACCCAGTGTTTGGGGGATGGAACCAATCCTGATCTTCAATGCTCCTCAGTCTGTCTGGCCTCCAGTCTGGTTAATGAAAATCTTCCATCCTGGGCGGGATGCCCGTTCCCCTCCTACAATATATAATATTGACTTTCTCCAGACTGTTGTGATAAAATTATGATGAAAAAGTTTCCTGTGTAGTGATCATTTGTCATCATTGTAGACATGATATAGGAGAGTAGAACTGAGCTTTTCAAAGCACTAAAAATAATTCATCTTCCTCTCTTGAAACATATGTTCCATGAATCAATGAAAAATAGGTTTTCCATTTATTTTTAAACAATCCACTTTCGGATGAATAGTGCATGATTCCAAATCCCTGACTGTAATTTATTTTTTTATTGTTTATAATTTAAATCTTAAAAAAAATCTTTCCTTTTCTTCAAACTGAAGATGTCATTCTTTAATTTAGTAAAAGGGCAAATACATTGAAAAATACAAAGCAACATCCCAGTTAAGAAAAATATTATCAAGGTTCAGTTTAAGCATCAGTGACTCTTTTTTGAACTTTTATATTTCTTAATACATTTTGTTGTACACTATATTAATATTAAAATTACTAATATTAATATGATTACTATTAATATTCTTATCAAGTTGTAGATTGTATTATAAATTAATTGACACATAAACATTTACACCTTTATAATGTAAAATATTAATTTCTGTACAGAAAAAAGGCTGTATAACTTTATTTATTTTTTTGGAAGGCCCTCTCTCGGCTAATAGGTATAATAATAGCTATAGGATTTAGGTAATTAATAAAATTTAATGAGAAACGATCCTATTCATAGCAATCCTCTTGGTTTCACACTTGTCCAAATCAATCGGCATAGCAAAAACATCTCTCTTGCTTAATGAATGCAACAGAATATATAAAGTCAGTTCAGTGTATAGCAATAAATATGGAATCAAATTAAAATGTTACCATAAGCTGCCTCTTTCAGGCATGCTACACTACTTCAAATTAAAAAAAAAATACAATCATTTTTTCCACACTTAAATGCAGATGCCTACAGAGTTAATAAATGTCAACTAATATGAAACACAGCGTAGAGAAAGGAAATAGACAGAGCTCAGAGGGAAATCTCAA
Source organism: Polypterus bichir lapradei (assembly GCA_026402145.1). Lineage (NCBI taxonomy): Eukaryota > Metazoa > Chordata > Cladistia > Polypteriformes > Polypteridae > Polypterus > Polypterus bichir. The sequence continues at coordinate 67,527,552 of JANRMT010062835.1, read as the reverse complement.
ATTATGTTTCTGACACACAAATTCCAGTAGGACAACAATTTTCTCATGTCCATGCTATCTACTGAATTTTACCAATACTCCCTTCCATGGCTAGACTGGGAAGCTTATTCAGGCCGAGAATCCCAAGTCCACAGGCACAGACTCAAAAAACCAACAAGCACCATTTTGTCTTGGATTTTTTTATGAATGAGGAGACAGTAGATTCAGCTTTTACACATACATTTCACTCTTAAAATATTAGTCTCAAGACAACCTCTGATAAAGTGTGGAACACCACTTCAAAAATGTAAACACTTCATAAATAAATAAACCATGTAGTTCTATAATATTTGTATCAAAACAAATGTGCAAAAAGCACTGAACCACAAAAGGTAGTTGTCAGTGGAATCCACAGTGCATAGATTATGTTTGCAGTTTCAACTGTGAGTCTGGAATCTACACAGCCACTGTCAGTGTTTGGATGGTAATGTTGAATACCACAAATTTGAAGTGTTGCTCAAAAAAGACCACTTTGAATTTCTTCAATACTGTTACCCCACCTATCTCCTGACTATCAAAAAAACACACCGAATATGACCCTTTTTGTAATTCCTCAGTGCATGACTTGGCCAGTCATGTTGACCAAAGGAAAATTACTAAGCCTCCTCCTTTCTGGCTTATCATCATCAGGAAGCTTCTCACTCGGACAATGCCTTTAGTCTGTGATTTAGACATTTAAACTAAGCATTTAACACATTTAACAAATGCAAAGTTTAAGTGACCTTTGTGGGTGTCTTTTATTATTATTAAAGAATAATTTTAATAAACATCTGGATGCTGTCTATGTGATGTTTGCACGTTCTTCCTGTTTCTGCAGTTTTTCTCCAGTTACTCTCGTTTTCCTCCCACTTCCTCAAAGGCATACAAGGTTGAGTTAATAGGGTTAATTGTTCTTGTGTTCATGCTTCATGGACTGGCACCTTGACTTTCATCCATTGTTGCCAAGAAAAGCTCCAACCCCATGCAACTCTGAACAGGATTAAGCAGATTTAAGAAATGTAAATTATTTTAAGGCAGAATAGAGGTGTAGGGTTAGTACCACTGTATCACAGGTTCAGACAACTGGTTTTATATACCTGCCCAGTCACTATCCATATAGTGTTATTTTGTTCTCTCTTTCATGATATCTATGAGTTTGGAATTTTTTGAATGGTTATTTCAAGTTCCTTTACTAATTTTGAACTCCTATTATGTTTTTATTGTGGCACTGATTTCCATCCATCCATTTTCCAACCCGCTGAATCCGAACATAGGGTCACGGGGGTCTGCTGGAGCCAATCCCAGCCAACACAGGGCACAAGGCAGGAATCCAATCCCGGGCAGGGTGCCAACCCACCGCAGGACACACACAAACACACCCATACAACAAGCACACACTAGGGCCAATTTAGAATCGCCAATCCAGCTAACCTGCATGTCTTTAGACTGTGGGAGGGAACATGGATGGATGGCACTGATTTATATTTATTTATATTTATATTATTAATTTATTTGCATTTCCTTTTAATTTTGACTTCATGTTCAGTTATTAAAAATAATTTCCATCATTCTGTGACCTTTTTTTATTTTTCAAGAGCAACATCACTTTGAACATAGTCATAACACGACTTTGGTGGCTATGAAGTGCAGTTCCTGAAATTATGCAGTTGATGTCATTGGCATGATGTTATAATTATCAGTGGGTTACACTTGTCAACATCTGGAATTACAGATATTATAAAACATTAAAAAATAAATAAAAAGAACATTTGTGTGTATGCAGTAGTACTGCTATTTAGATTTGTGGGTTCCTGACTTTTTTTCTGTTTTCTTCAATGATTTACTGGCTTATGATTCTGGTTAAACAAACAATAGGACTGACTCTTGAGTTTTTGACTTTTCAGCTTATTATTTCCAATCAGTCTGATTGCTCTTCCTAGTGCTAGGCATAACACTTCCCAAATTTGTGTGTTTTTTATCCAAGGTACACTACGTTCCCCCAATATCACAACAGACATGTGCTTTAGTTTAATTGGATACCCTGGTCCAGTTGTGATTGTTTGTGTGAAAGTGACCTCTGATGAATTGAGCACCCTGTTTAGGGACGCGTCCTGCCATGCACCCAGTGCTGCCAGGATACACAGTATTTTATCTCTGCAGAATCCTAAATTTGGATTAAGGAAATTTAGCATATTGATTGACCTTTTAACTGTCCAACTTTGCAAATTAATGGCCAGACTGTGTCTGTGGTTCAGTTGTTTAAATTCCTGGGGCCCACTTTCACTAATAAGTTAAAACAGGACAAGCACATCAACTCTGTCATCAAGAAAACCAGGCAAGGTCTGTTCTGTCTTCACCAGCTTAAGAAGGAAGCTTGGCATATCAAGACATATATTACTAAATTTTTACTCAGTCATCTGTGAGAGTATTGTGATCTCTTACATCACCGTTTGGTTTCCTTCCTAAGAGTCAGTTGCAGCAGATGATTTGTTTAGCTGAGAAAATCATTGGCTGTTGTCTCCCAACATTAAAATATTTGTTTATCACCAGAGCAAAAAAGAAAGTAGGAAAGATTGCAGCTGACTCCACCCACCCCAGTAGCCATCTGTTCATTAAATTGCCATCACAGAGGAGGTTAAGGTCTACTGCAACCCGAACTACATGCCATCTCTGCAGCTTCTTGCCTCAAAATATTCAGATCCTAAATAAACTTACATTACTCTTAAGTATTTTTGCAACATACAAACTGGTAACTCTGCTGTTTGTCTCTTTGTAAATACTTCATACTTGCTCAACTTGCACTATTTGATATGTATATTACTTTTAATGGTTTTTCTGTTTATTTCAGTTAACTGTTGAGAGTCTGTATATGTTTTGCTCAAGAAATTGTTGTATTGCATAGTGGTTTGTATAGTGTCAGGTTAATGGTGGGTTGAAATTGTGTTGTCTTCAGTTGGTTATGTTTTGTATCCCATGTTTTCAACCTAACCAAAGTCATTTCTGGTATGTTTCACATGCTAAAATGATTCTGATCCTGATTTTTTAAAAATTTTACCTATAAATTGACTCTTTTATTTCTTGATATTGTTCACATACTGATGATACCGAGTAATGAAATTAATCAATTAGCAAACAAGATGAAAACTAATCTGTACTTAAAATTTGCTTTACAGACACATCTTTTCTGAAATTAAAAAAATAAATGCTATAAATTTAAACAAAAAAGTTTGTCTAGAAATAAGTGTGTTTTTTAAGCTGATCCCTATATGTAACAAGAAGCATGATTTAAAGTAGGACTGCACGCCAAGCAGGAAGGTACACAAGAGATAAGAGCCAAGTAATAAAAAACTGTCATTGCTAAAAAATTGAAAAGAAGCAGGCAAGAAGGGGAGAAGATGTAAATCGTAGGAGGAAATGTTTGGACAGCTGCAATCAGGTATACATGCCAGATTTTATCAAACATGAGTCTTAAAATATATTCCACCAAAGTAAGTATTACACTGTTAATCCTGTTATTTAAAGCACCTCAAGCATTCAGTGTATTAATTTACATATTTCAATTATCATGCACAGGCAAGTTAAATTTTGTGACTTCCTCTGACCTCCACCAGAAGTCAGCAATGGGCATTGAATGTGTTGCCTTCTTCACAATAATGCATAAAGGCTGCATGTAATCTGACAGGTAACGTAAAAACAAGTTTCCTTTTTCCATACCAGACAAGTTTTCTTAAATGTTTAATGTACAAATTGTGGGAAGAGAAATCTGAAACAGAAAAAAATATCCAAGTATTATAGTTGTTCTCAATTGCTTTGGTGCATTTCTTGAAACATAATTTACGTCTGCACAACAGTATGTGCATTTCTCAGAACAATATGTGCCAACAGCAACAGAGTGTATTACCTGCAAAAGCAAGTAACTTGCTCAAAATACAAAATTGCAAATATTTGTGTCAGTGAAACCGTCAGTGGTACCAGAATGACAAATGCTTGCACCATTGCCTATAAACAAGATGGTCAAAATGTGTGAACATGTATTCAATATTATTTGATCTGTATTGAAGATTTTGACAAGGATTTTGGTAATACTCTCTGAAAATCAATAAGGCAACATGTTTTATGTGTGGTATAGCAATTTCTATACTACAAAGTTTCAAATTACTGTATTTACTGTTCAGGGATTGATTGCAAGAGACTAGATATACTTGTATGTAGGATTTCTGGAATATTGTTTGAAAATGCACAAATGACTGTAACATTTTTTTACAGTAAAATGTAGTAGAAATTGTTTTGGTAAGTTACAAAGTACAAACAGTACTGAGGGGATTGATTGCCAGAGACTGATTGCCAGAGAAAATTGACAATTGATTGCCAGAGACAGTATTTTTTATACTGTATTATACAGAACTTTGTTACAGTAACATAGTTATAAAGAAAATACAGTAATCCCTCGCTATATCGCGCTTCGACTTTCGCGGCTTCACTCTATCGCGGATTTTAAATGTAAGCATATCTAAATATATATCACGGATTTTTCGCTGGTTTGCGGATTTCTGCGGACAATGGGTCTTTTAATTTATGGTACATGCTTCCTCAGTTTGTTTGCCCAGTTGATTTCATACAAGGGACGCTATTGGCAGATGGCTTAGAAGCTACCCAATCAGAGCATGTATTACATATTAACTAAAACTCCTGAATGCTATAAGATATGCATCCCGCGCGGTGTTTGTTTGCTTGTCTCTGCCTCTATCTCACCCTCTCTGACATTATCTGCGCCTGACGGAGGGAGTATGAGCAGAGGTGCTGTTTGCACAGAAGCTGTTTGCTTAAAAGATACTGACGCTCCTCTAAAAAATGCCGCTTTATCTCGGCATATTTAAAAGCACAAAAGCACACGTATTGATTTTTTGATTGTTTGCTTTAATCTCGCGCTCTCTCTCTGACGTTCTCTGCGCCTGACGGAGGAGATTTGAGCAGAGGGGCTGTTTCAACATAGGCTGTTTGCTTAGAAGATACTGACGCTCCTCTGAAAAGTGCCGCTTTACTTAAAAGCACACGTATTGATTTTTTGATTGTTTGCTTTTCTTTGCGAGCGCGCGCTCTCTCTCTTAAATTCTCTGCTCCTGATGCAGACTCATTTGAAGAAAAGATATATTTGCATTCTTTTAATTGTGAGAAAGAACTGTCATCTCTGTCTTGTCATGGAGCACAGTTTAAACTTTTGACTAAAGGGTGTTATTTCATGTCTAGAGGGCTCTAATAATGTTAACAGTGTGGGAGAGTTTATAAGGGCTTAAAATATATAAAAATAACCATACAAACATATGGTTTCTACTTCGCGGATTTTCACTGGAACGCAACCCCCGCGATGGAGGAGGGATTACTGTAATGCCTTTTACAGCAACTAATTGTATAAAGGAAAAAGTGCAAATGAACAGAGGAAACACTCCATAGAACGTAGTAGTGTGGGCATATGTGGGAGGTGCTGCCAGAGAAGGAGCCGAGTTTATATGCAGCACTTCCACCACACCCGGAAGTGCTACTGCATGTCAATCAGGTCCTTTCAGGACCTTGAGTCGGGAGGAGTTGGACAACGCTTAGAGGAGTGAAGTGGAGGAAGCAGAACGAAAGAGAAGAAGACGAAAAGAGACCAATTACTCAATACTGTTATAAATTTCAGATTTACCAAATACATAAATAAACATGCTAGACAGATTATGACAACTAGTTCATCATTTTTGCACAGAATGACAAAAGCAATGAAATAATGAGTAGATGTTTTGAGTGGATGGACTCATTAACAGTGAACAAGCATAACACATTTTGACTGAGATGATAAAAGCAAATGAGATCATAAAAAACAGCAGACAATTGTACACAATCGGTTGCATGGGCGTACAAAACATTTGCTATTTGTTCAAAACAAAGGGAATTTGCTGTTATGATCTGCACAACTAGTAAGCACATATTGAGTTTGAACAAGTAGTTTTGAGAATTTCAATTCTGATCTGAGAAGTGCACCAAAGCAATTGAGAAAACTTGTAATGTACAGAAAACAAAGACAATACCGTGGCAGTTACGTGAGCTTGGGGAGTGTTACACAGTTTTGGGTCCATCTAAAAATGGTACGAGGAGGGCAATTGATGTGACACATCAAGTAACGCTATGTCCATTTTTCCTAGAGTGGAGGAGGTATTGCCAGAGTACAACTCACATTAATTCTTGTCTCTCATCTAAAACTCCTCCCCTTTTATCTTCCTCCACTTCAAATGCCGACATCCTCTGAAGGACAATGTCAGACGTTACAGTAACTCCATCCACAGTAGAGGTTTCTGAGAAGAAACCCAAAACAACCCATTTTTTCATCACGTTGCTACCAACAATTCTGATTGCTTTTTAATTTTTATTTTTTAAACTTCCAACAATTTACATTGTTACCCACGTTACCCCAACCCTTTATCTGCTCTCTGTGTTTGCTTTACAATATAAAATATATGAATATTACTGCTGACAGTACCTGAAAGAGAGCATACACCACATTTCGGACTCATACTGAAATTACAACTCAATATATAACTGAAATTACTCTAATACAAGGAATATCACACCCTATAATACATACATACATAAAGAATATTAAACAAATTGACAATGCTTTGTGCAGCTTGAACAATAATGAGGATTGAGTGTATAAGCACAACCATGCTTCTTCCTACCAGTTACTACTGATTGTATCATCTGATAGTGACAAGGTTCATTATATATTTAACTAGCAAAATACCCGCCCTTCGCAGCGGCGAAGTACTGCCTTAAAATTTTTATTAAGAAGAAAATTAAACCTTTTTAAACTGAGGGAAAATATACCAATAATTATTTGTTATGGATCTCTTTGTATACCACATTGTGAGTTCGGCCCTCCGGTTGTAATATGACCAAGCTGTGCGCTGAGCTTACTCTTGAGCATGCAACGTACAGTTGGCCATGTGAAAAGTAATCTTGTTTCAAATCTCACAGCTTGGATTGCTGCTGTCATAATCGGTTTGAGTTTCATGGTTTGTTTCAATTACGACAGTATTTGTAGAACTTGTCTTGAAGAGACATTCGCCATCTGTCAAGCGTTGTAAGTATACAACCGGTTTCATCAATAACTTCACATCCAGCTTTTGAGAGTTTAAACATTCATAAACATTAAACTGTCCACTACTCAAATTGTCACCTGTGAATCTATTTGGCCATTTCGGTACACTTGAAAGCGACAACCGAACAATTCAGCGGCAGCCATCAACACACATGCAGATCCATAGGTGAAGGGCTTAAGCATTTCACTCTTATAGTGCTCCTGTGTAGTATAATTATCTCCTGTACCGTCATCAGTCCACACCTTGAACCTGTCCCAGTCATTCAATACATAAGACACAATGTTCCTCCGGATATCAAGAGTGAGCCTGATATGGTCGTGCAATATGTAAACAAAGAGAATGGAAAAGGTAGGTGCCATCTCCGGGCATGGAAACCACTCGGTAAGTGACAGTTCTTTGATCGATGGTGATCACCTCAAGATCTGTTATGGGGTACGGTTGGAATGATAAAGGAAATGGGTACCTGAACAATGTAAAGTAAGTATAAAATACCTACACAATAACTATAATGTAATAAATGAACAATAAAACAGCAGATAAGCCGTGGATTAAATTAAAAGGCTGTAGTTATCAGCAGGGAGAAGTGAATCCCGTGGCGTAGCAAGGAAGGGAATGTAGAGACTGGAGCGACGGATGGCCTTATATAGGCAGGCAGCCAATGGGGGACCCAACGCCGCCTCACACGGTGACCGAGCTGCAGGCTATGGACGTATATATGTATGTAAGTAGGATTCAGTTAGCATTAGGAACCCGCGTACCAAATTTCTTGAAGATGAGCCCATAAGTAACAAAGACCATTGAAAAGTTCAATATGGCGGCCGACAGTGGCATCATACCACCGAAATAAGTACCAAATTTCAGCCATCTACCTACACGGGAAGTTGGAGAATTAGTGACGTTGGAAACTTCAATATGGCGGCCGACAGTGGCGTCATACCACTGAAATAAGTACGTACATCAGTTTTGGTTAGCGCAGGGAAGCCGCCTACCAAATTTCGTGAAGATGGGGCCATGAATAATAAAGTTCAACATGGCGGACGTTGTTGACCGTTATGACCGTTACGCGTAGAATTTCGAAATGAAACCTGCTTAACTTTTGTAAGTAAGCTGTAAGGAATAAGCTTGCCAAATTTCGGCCTTCTACCTACACGGGAAGTTGGAGAATTAGTGACGTTGGAAAGTTCAATATGGCGGCCGACAGTGGCATCATACCACCGAAATAAGTATGTACGTCGGTTTTGGTTAGTGCAGGGAAGCCACCTACCAAATTTCGTGAGGATGGGGTCAGCCTTCTACCTACACGGGAAGTTGGAAAATTAGTGACGTTGGAAAGTTCAATATGGCGGCCGACAGTGGCGTCATACTAATGAAATAAGTACGTACATCGGTTTCGGTTAGCACAGGGAAGCCGCCTACCAAATTTCGTGAAGATGGGGCCATAAATAAGAAAGTTCAACAAGGTGGACGTTGTCGACCATTATCGACCGTTATGACCGTCACGTGTAGAATTTCAAAATGAAACCTGCTTAACTTTTGTAAGTAAGCTGTAAGAAAAATGCCTGCCAAATTTCAGCCTTCTACCTACACGGGAAGTTGGAGAATTAGTGATGAGTCAGTCAGTCAGTCAGTAAGTCAGTGAGTCAGTCAGTCAGTCAGTGAGGGCTTTGCCTTTTATTAGTATAGATTGAACCACAGTACCATACATGACCAACAGATGGCAGTACCCCAAATGCAGAACTTAACTAAACAACACACTATTATCGGCTATGTAAAGTATCTTAGTAGTGCCTCTTACTGTTAGAATTTGGTAAACTGTATAAATAAGGATTGATTAAATTAATATATTGGAGTATAAAGACTTAGACACTAAGGTTTTACTCTACACACAAATGGCTTTAACTGGGTTACAGGTTCACTGACAGTACAAAAATTATTATGAAAAGTAATGTAAAATTGTCAAAACTCCAAAAATGGGCTTCAGTTAATTGAATATGTAGGCAGGCTGTAATAAAAAATACATAGCATATATGCTTGAGAATAGTTTTTGTTCAAATGATTTATTAATGATGCAACTAAAGTTTCAAATACCTGTGAGTAAAGCAGATATCATGTTGTGACAGACAGACAGACAGACAGACAGACAGACAGACAGACAGATAGATAGATAGATAGATAGATAGATAGATAGATAGATAGATAGATAGATTATACTTTATTCGTCCCTGCAAAAGTATTTTAACTTTATTAATACAATTATGCATTGCAAAGTCTTGAAAAGAGAAATTTGAGTGTTTTGTGTATACATTTGTAAACAATATCCTATTTTAAAACATAGTTTTCAATTGCATTGGAACAGGCATGCTTAACCACGAAAGTGGATTTCCAAAAACAAACACCAGAGATAATAAACCAGACCATATTGGTGCAGCAAAAACAGCTAGATCTTGAAACCCTCCAAAAAAGAACTCAAAACGGGCTTGAGAAGATACATACAAAAATCGTCCGATCCGCATCAACAGTTTAAACCATTACCTGTTTTTAGCTGTAGGGTGTCCATGCTGACATCAAAAGAGACATGATACTTTTGTTTGAATATTGCTTTATGTTATATTGCTTTTCTGCATTTTGTTTCTATCTTTGTGCTACCTAATACATTGAGAAGATTTGTTTTCCAGCAAGGCAACAACAACTCTATGCATAAAGCCAACGCTACACAGGAATGGGTTTAAAACAGCAATGTTAATGTCCTGAAGTGGCCGAGTCACAGTACAGATCTCAGTCCAATTGAAAATTTGTGACTGGCCTTGAAAATGCTGTGCGTACCAGTAATACCTAGTGAAACTTCTGGGCACATGAAAAGACACTGTAAAGGAGAACAACGTTAACAGATTCTGTTTAAATTACAAAAGAGTTTATATATGTAATGTGATGCAGCTAAAAACTGAATATTTCAGATGAGTGAGTTACAACAAACAAAGGTGAGCCGGTCAGATACAGTACACACACACACACAAGTCTAGAGCAAACCTAAAACAGAAAGATGGATTACGAAAATATGGAACTTACTCACTAGGTAATTTGATAACCTGATTGCGAAAGGGAATGTGCTGCTAAGTACTTCAAATGTTTCTATCTCCAATTTATTTTAAAATCTATTACATGATTTTCTTTGATACTTTTATTATTACTAAGGCAAAAATAAGAACTGGGTCCCCTGAATTTCTAGGACATATAGGAAAAACAGGTTTACATTTTGTAGGTGTTTGAATATACAGATCTTGTAATATGCAATTGAAAAACATGCATTTCTATCTGTTCTAACAAAATGTTACAGTCTAAGAAATTAACTATTGACATCACTGTAGATTTTATGGTAAAATAAAAGTAATACTGTAATTTCTGTACACATCCTGTACAAAGTAATCTTTTACCTTTCTTCTTATTTATGACTAACACTCACACAGTAATGTCATACAAACACAGTTTAAACATTTCAGTCAGCCTTGCTATTAACTACTTAAATTATTCAGTATATTACTTTGCTGTTTTCTTATTTTCATACACATAAATACTGTAGCTGCAGGAGTACCCATCTGCAGAGCATTCAAGACAGTCATTTATTTCCATTTCACTGTCTTACATTCAGGGAGGCATTTTGCCTGAAACAAAATTGCACAACACTTACCTCATGACAATATTTACTGGAACACTGTGACATTTACATTTGAAACACTGCTAAACATGCATAACAATGCTGAATTAGGCATTTTTGTATTTTTAAAATACAGCATCTGAGTTGACAATATATTGTGACGTTTTTGCAGCTAAGCTAGTTACAGTGGGATGCAAAAGTTTGGGCAACCTTGTTAATAGTCATTATTTTCCTGTATAAATCGTTGGTTGTTACGATAAAAAATGTCAGTTAAATATATCATATAGGAGACACACACAGTGATATTTGAGAAGTGAAATGAAGTTTATTGGATTTACAGAAAGTGTGCAATAATTGTTCAAACAAAATCAGGCAGGTGCATAAATTTGGGCACCACAAAAAAGAAATGAAATCAATATTTAGTAGATCCGCCTTTTGCAGAAATTACAGCCTCTAAACGCTTCCTGTAGGTTCCAATGAGAGTCTGGATTGTGGTTGAAGGTATTTTGGACCATTCCTCTTTACAAAACATCTCTAGTTCATTCAGGTTTGATGGCTTCCGAGCATGGACAGCTCTCTTTAACTCACACCACAGATTTTCAGTTATATTCAGGTCTGGGGACTGAGATGGCCATTCCAGAACGTTGTACTTGTTCCTCTGCATGAATGCCTTAGTGGATTTTGAGCAGTGTTTCGGGTCGTTGTCTTGTTGAAAGATCCAGCCCCGGCGCAGCTTCAGCTTTGTCACCGATTCCTGGACATTGGTCTCCAGAATCTGCTGATACTGAGTGGAATCCATGCGTCCCTCAACTTTGACAAAATTCCCAGTCCCGGGCCACACAGCCCCACAGCATGATGGAACCACCACCATATTTTACTGTAGGTAGCAGGTGTTTTTCTTGGAATGCTGTGCTCTTTTTCCTCCATGCATAATGCCCCTTGTTATGCCCAAATAACTCAATTTTAGTTTCATCAGTCCACAGCACCTTATTCCAAAATGAAGCTGGCTTGTCCAAATGTGCTTGAGCATACCTCAAGCGGCTCTGTTTGTGCTGTGGGCGGAGAAAAGGCTTCCTCTGCATCATTCTCGTATACAGCATCTCCTTGTGTAAAGTGCGCCGAATGATTGAACGATGCACAGTGACTCCATCTGCTGCAAGATGATGTTGTAGGTCTTTGGTGCTGGTCTGTGGGTTGACACTGACTGTTCTCACCATTCGTTGCTTCTGTCTATCCGAAATCTTTCTTGGTCTGCCACTTCGAGCCTTAACTTGAACTGAGCCTGTGGTCTTCCATTTCCTCAATATGTTCCTAACTGTGGAAACAGACAGCTTAAATCTCTGGGACAGCTTTCTGTATCCTTCCCCTAAACCATGATGGTGAACAATCTTTGTCTTCAGGTCATTTGAGAGTTGTTTTGTGACCCCCATGTTGCTACTCTTCAGAGAAAATTAAAGGAGGAGGGAAACTTACAATTGACCCCCTTAAATACTCTTTCTCATTATAGGATTCACCTGTGTATGTAGGTCAGGGGTCACTGAGCTTACCAAGCCAATTTGAGTTCCAATAATTAGTTCTAAAAGTTTTGGAATCAATAAAATGACAACGGTGCCCAAATTTATGCACCTGCCTGATTTTGTTTGAACAATTATTGCACACTTTCTGTAAATCCAATAAACTTCATTTCACTTCTCAAATATCACTGTGTGTGTCTCCTATATGATATATTTAACTGACATTTTTTATCGTAACAACCAACGATTTATACAGGAAAATAATGACTATTAACTAGGTTGCCCAAACTTTTGCATCCCACTGTATTTTCTACTTGATTCCTCCATTTACAGAAAGGAACTATTGATTTCTTAAAAGACAAATAAACTGTTCCATAAACTACAAACACGCATCTTACTAAAAACATGCAAACCCATCTTTTTTTAGTCTACTGTTATGTTTAACTGGAAAATTTTTTGTAAAGGTTCAGATCTAGGAAAAACGATAAGTAATTTTTATTAAATTTCCAGAGCAGGTTTGCTAGAATGCATTGGAGGCTAGGCAAGAACAATCCAGGCTCTGGATATGTACATTTTGAAAATGGGTGGATGGATATTAAACTGCCTATATATACCATATACTGTATATCAGGAAAATATCATGATCAGGTCAAAATTTCTAGTTTGGATTTTCAAAGGACATTTACATGTTTTAGGCACTCCTGAATACAATCTATCTTTTGTCACACACGCGCACTTAGAAGGCAGTCAACAAGCCCGGCGGTGAGTGAAAAATCATAAGACAGGGGGTAGATATACGGTACTAATGCCTCTCTCTCTTTCTCTCTCTCATCAGACAAAAAGAAGAAATATAAAGCACCTTCTGTACTTTTGGGTTCCCAAGATGGCGTCCAATTGTCACTTCCACCTCTGACTCCCAAGGACAACGTCACTTCCAGTGCCTTCAACATGACATCTCTTCCGGTGCCACCCCTGTGACCTCACTTCCAGCACCAATTCACTTCCGACTTCCAAAGATGACATCACTTCCAACTGACAGCCATGACGTTATCTCCTGCCAACTCACTTCTGTCCGCCATTTTTTTTTACTGTAAAGTACTTTGATCCAAATTCTTGCATTTTTTGTATTCATTTTCCTTTTACATTGTACTGGGACAGTCCCCAAGTCTTTTTTATTGTTTTTTTGTTGTTTTGGAGTCCTATTTTCATCACACTTTCAAAAGAATATCTGTGTTATTATACTTATAATTAAGTAGACACAACAACAATTCACTCAGTTCAAATACAAAGTAACAGTTTCTAACATTGTAAAATGTTAGAGGCCTGTTGATTTACAGCAAAATCACTTAAGTAGATTTTGCTCCACAGAAAGTTATTTTATATATACCTTCCTTTGAATAGAAGCTTTCACTATAAATACTCTAGTGTTCACCAAGATTCATCATAAATTCTGTAATCTTGAAAAAAACATCCATTACCAGTAGTCCTAATGAATTGAGAGGTCTAGGTTAGGAATGTAGACTAAATTGTCGTCAGCATGTAACAAAGCCCCTTTTTGTACTTAACCTTTTAAATCCACAAACCATTTTAAAGTGCAAGCACAGAAACAGTAGTGGGAAATATATTAGCTAAGTTGATTTGTGTTTTTCATTAAATAAAATGATGCATTTTAATTAATTGATTATCATGTTGCTGGAGAGTGGGAACATTTTGAAAAGTAGTCAGGTATGCAAGTACACTTTGTACATTTCTACTGGTACTACCACTATTATTGCATATATATATATATATATATATATATATTCAAACATGGGAAAGGTTTGGGGCAGCCACCCGTATAATATGTTCCTTGCTACAAAAGTAAAGAATTGTAAGACCAGAGTAGTTTACAGGACTGAGTCCTAAACAGAACTGAATTCCAGAGAAAGGGAGTGAGGCTTTATAGGAGATCTGGGGGAAGTGATGTCGTCCTTGGGGCTGGGACCGAAAGTGATGTCATCCTCAGGGCCAGGGTCAGAAGTGATGTAGTCCTCAGGCCCGGGGCCGGAAGTGATGTAGTCCTCGGGACCGGAAGTGATGTCGTCCTTGGGCCCGGGGCCGGAAGTGACATGTCCCGAGTTGAGGCAGTGGTTACTGGTGGGATTTCCTGGGAAAGGTCTGCAGGGGACTTAGAATATGAGTTAGTGTACCCCGCTGCCTCCTGTGCAGATGTGTTATTATTCTTTAAGCCCTTCAGCTGCCTCCTATTTTGAACAACCTGAACAATCCCTGTGTGATATTTGGCCGGCTTATCATCCCGGCCAATACCCCCAGGCCGCCAGATGGAGCCCTCCCTGCAGTATGGAGGTGCCCCGAAGACCAGCAGGGAATCATGGACGATGTAGTTTTTATCCTCAGCCCTGCTGGATACCTCAGGGGCCGCAAGAGGGTGCTGCAGGGAGGACTGAAGACTCATCTGTGCCCTATGACCCAGAAGTTCGTCATAGGAAGAGCAACGGGCTTCCGGGGTAAAGAAAAGAACTTTTACCTGACCCAGAAGTGATTGAGGATCACATGGACTGGGGATTGAGAACACTTCCGGGTCAAGGAATATAAAAGGACTGTGGGAGCTCCCAGACGGCGAGCTGAGCTGGGTGGAAGGGTGGCAACGCGTCTGGGAGCTGGAGGATTGTATTATTGTTAGTATTAGTGATTTATATGAGTATTGTGGAGGAGAGTGTGCTTTGTACACTGTGGCAATTGGATAAAGTCGATTTGAGGACTTTTACCTGGTGTTTGGAGTCGTGGACAGGGGTTCAAGGGAGCGAGAGCACCCCCTATCTACCACAGTGGCGTAGTCGGCAGGATACTCTAGCGTCGTTTGCAGAGGACCTGAATAAAATATTTCTGTGGGTAACGAACCCTGAACAGACAACGGCGTCAGGAATCACCACAGCATCGCCAGAACCCGAAAAAACCGAGTCCAAAATGGGGAAGAGGAAGGGCAAGCAGAGCACTATCGCCAGCGGGAGTGACCTGTGTGTAATGGCCGACGCTCGGGAGGAGTTAAGGAGTGGCCTTTCAAGTCCGGAGAAACCTCCAGGATTCAACGAGCGCTCTGAGGTACGTGCTGGGAACGTTATAGAGAATCCTTTTGTTATAACTCACTTTGTACCATGCATGTACCTTGGAGGAGATCACCAGGAGGCTCCGCAGGGAAAAGAAGACTGCCCTGGAGACGACGGCGCGCTCCTGTCGGAACCTAAGCACAGGGGAAAAGACTTCC
>JANRMT010062835.1:67489659-67511957 GCA_026402145.1 Polypterus bichir lapradei | reverse complement strand
AAGACTTCCGCATGACGGCAGCCGACGAGGGACACGGCAGCAAACCCGGTGCTTTCTCGGAAGGAGGAGGCCCGCGTCCCGCTGTTTGCGCCTTCGTACCCGAAGTAAAGGACTTGGACATTCCGAAGGGGAAGGGGGAGGCGAGCGAAGCACCGCTCACCCCACGAAAAGGTAAGGAGGGTCGGGAAATGGCTGTTCGGGATGTCATAAAAGAGAATAAGACAGACCACAGTCCGCTGAAGAAAGCGACCCGATCCTCAACCGCAGCCAAGGAGGACTCCATGTCCCAGCAGCCTCCGCGAAACCCGTCAGAGCACGTGACAGAAATGGGCGTGTTCATTTGCTCCCGGCCGGCAGGAAAGACAGATGAGGAAGTAAGTCTTCTGCCAGCCGAAGTAATTAAATGTGTGGATGTACGGGAACTCGAAAAACTAATCGAGCCCGTAGCAAGTTTTTTACAGGTCCTGACGACCATTGAGAAGATCGTCAGGGAATTGGGAGCAGCAGCCAAAGCGCCGTTGGAGAAGCTGAGGGATTACGTGCGGCGGTTTGGTGGAGAGCCTCCCGTATATCTTGATGTGGCGGTACAGGTATGTGAAACCCGTACCGTATATAAAACAAGAGGGACGCAGTGTAAACCGGGCCCGCTTTTAATAAATAGCGGGTGCCAGTACACTACGTGCCCTACAAGCGAGGTCGTAGTTAACCGAGTGGTTGGCGGAAGGGCTAATTGATCCGGGGCAGCTAGACAGTGCTGACTCCCGTAGCGAGGCAGCCCTAAAGACGCCGCCACCGGTTATTGGTAAAAGTAAAGGGGTGCAAACAGTAAAAAGGCTCTCTTCTTGCAATAGAGAGACTCAGACTGTATATAAGCCCCAGAGGAAACAGGAGGCTTCTCAAATAAAACAGAGGTCTCCTGACAAGGTGGAAAAGGGCCATGAGAGCGCAAAGGCGGCCGGGGAATTCTCCCCAGCGGGGACAAGGGCGGAGCCAGAAGTGCCCAGGTGTTCCATGTCCCGACGAGAGAGACTACCAAGGGGACCGCGGCTGTGCTACGAATGCCGCAGACCGGGCCACGAGTGGAAAGGTTGTCCTAGGAGGGCAGGAGGTCATAATGTTTATACTTATACTGTTCCTCCTAGGTTTGCACGGGAGTGTCAACTGTATCAACGGGACCCGGTCTTTGGATCACCTTGGGGGAGGATGTCCCTCGGGGGACACACCGCGAAAAACCACGGTTTTCCGCTGGGGGAGGAGTACTGTGATATTTGGCCGGCTTATCATCCCGGCCAATACCCCCAGGCCGCCAGATGGAGCCCTCCCTGCAGTATGGAGGTGCCCCGAAGACCAGCAGGGAATCATGGATGATGTAGTTTTTATCCTCAGCCCTGCTGGATACCTCAGGGGCCGCAAGAGGGAGCTGCAGGGAGGACCGAAGATTCATTTGTGCCCTATGACCTGGAAATTCATCATAGGAAGAGCGACGGGCTTCCAGGGTGAAGAAAAGAACTTTTACCTGACCCGGAAGTGATTGAGGATCACATGGACTGGGGATTGAGAACACTTCCAGGTCAAGGAATATAAAAGGACTGTGGAAGCTCCCAGACGGCGAGCTGAGCTGGGTGGAAGGGTGGCAACGCGTCTGGGAGCTGGAGGATTGTATTATTGTTAGTATTAGTGATTTATATGAGTATTGTGGAGGAGAGTGTGCTTTGTACACTGTGGCAATTGAATAAAGTCAATTTGAGGACTTTTACCTGGTGTTTGGAGTCGTGGACAGGGGTTCAAGGGAGCGAGAGCGCCCCCTATCTACCACACCCTGTTTTGTTTTGTGTCATTTCATCCTGCTTTTTCATTACATTATATGGGGCTTTCCCTAGGGAACTCCAACTCTTTACCTTGAATTGTCACTTTTGTTTAAATATATCTACAGACTGTATATACACAGTAGATACAGTACCAAAGAAAAATCTTAGTCCACCAAAGAAAATTATTTTTAAAGCTAGTTACTTATGGTCATATAAATGCTATTGCAACGGGATTAGAGAAGCTTAATTGGGGAAGGACAATAAACACATTTGAACAAGATGTGACTCTTTCATTTTGTTCAGTATAATGAAGTATTGGTAAAATCACAGCCTTAGGTATGGGAAAATTCATAGACTGGATTTTTAAAAAATTATATGTAGGAAATTAGATATATTTGTATGAAATACTGCCTTGGAACAGTAAATGTAGACTTGGCAAAAATGCTTGCTTGACATTTCATCGTCGCCTTGGCTTGGCAACTAAAAATGCCTTTTTTTAATTTCTGTTGCCACTGATACCCATGATTATTAGTAATGGAAATGCTGAAACAAAGCTGTGCCTCTTTCACTTGCATCTGCACCTAATTAGATCAGTGGGTGCGCTCGCTTCTTATAGATTCAAACAGAAACCTTTTGTCTTTTCAGAGTTTTATGCCATGCTGTAAAATATAGCTCATGTTACACACAGCCTTAAAATAACAAACTTGGCAAAAATACATGGACAAATTATAAAATACCTTTCTATGGAGAAAAGGCGCATTAGGTTAGTTTAGATTAGGAGATATTCAAAGGTGGTAAAATAATTTTAAGCATTTTTAATGAAATATTTAAGAAAACTGTAAATCACATTTCAGTCATCACCTGAGCCATTTTAATCAAATGTAAATAATCAATTATAATGGCATTAACTCAATGCACCATCACAAGCGGCTCTTCTAAGCTAATAAGGCTACAATACAGATGGGTTCCATCCTCCTGCTAATTCTTTATTCCAAGCATTTGCTGGTTTATCATACAGTGACCTATTTGGAGGGCAGCTCAATGGGCACCAATATTGCCTCACATATATATATTTTTTTAATGCTTCAGGCTATCCCCTAATCTGAAAATGTAAATACAAATTCCCCAAACATGCTTAATCTAGGTGTAGGGAGGGCAGAGACTTTACTTTCAGTACTGGGCACAATGCAAACCCAGAATGGGGCACCAGTCTATTGTAAGCCCTGCATCACCTGACTTAGAACTGCAAGTTAATCCAACACACATCTCTATGGGATGTGGGAGGAACACCAGAATAAAACACACACTGACAGCAACCAGGCTTGGGCTTCAAATTCTGAGTCCTGGATCCTTGCTGCAGCAGCACTTACCAATGTTGCACTATAACTCCAAATATAAAAATTTAGTTCTATAAAAAAAACCCTTAACTGCTCCAAAAAGGATTATACCTTACATGGGATGCCAGTCAGAAATCGGACTCACTCCCAATCCCAAAACCAGTAAATGTGGCATAGCCAATGAACTGAATAGTCTTTTTTTTGACACTGAATTTGAGAAACTCAAGGCTTTCTGAAAACACTACATATTTTTGTTAACCATACACATACAATGCTCAAAGCCTTAAAATGTGCTCCATTTCTACATTACACATTTTATTTTAATAGTATCAGCTCAAGCCAAACTGCCTAATAATTACGTAGGATGTGTTTTTTGCAATTCTTACTTCAATAGCCTTCACAGCAGCCGAATCAAGCTGTGTAGATGAGAGCAACTTTGTGCTCAAATTTTATAAATATGAATTTCTAAATAGTGTTCACCACAGGTATGCCACATTATATAAATAAATACGTTTAAAAGAATGAATAGATTACAAGTAGACTGCAGTTTCAAGTCCATGGGTTCAGTTTCTCCAGGTATTAATATCTTCCACCCACATCTCAAAGCTAATTGGCAGCTCTACATTAGCTCTTTATGAGAGGGCAAGTGTTTACCCTTGTGCCCCATATTGGACCGAAATCTTACCCTGGTCCATGCCCTGCAATCAATTCTGCCTGGATACGCTGTGGCCCACTATAATGGAAGTAATTAATTCAGAAAAGTTGAATTTATGGATACTTACTTGTTTGTTAAACAGTTATGAGGGACCAACAGGTGACCCTGCTGTGATGGGTCCTGCTCTCTTACTTGGCCAGGAGGCCATGGGAAATGAAGGACAACTGGGGGGCAATGATATTCCCCTGCCCAACCAGGATTAGGATGCAGGAGATGCTACAGCCGCAGCTACACCAGCAACCTCAGAAGGACACGGAGATTGGGCTTGTGTACCGGGAACGTTTTTACATTGGGTGACTACCTGCTATGGGCAAATGTTCCCTCATACACTGGGTGGCAGCATCCCATCTGGAGGGCTCCAGTATGGACACCCATAGGGCAGCATGGGAGCTGTGGTCCCAGGGGTCTGTCCTGCCTGGTTCTGTGGAGGCAGCCAGGGGGAGCTATGGAATACTGGTAGCACAAGGACCATTGGGGTCCTGCCAGACGTGGAAGTGCCTCCCGGGGGTAACAGAATGCGCACTGGAAGTATTCTTGGGTCTGGAGTTAATTGTGAGCCTTCCACTCAACTCAGCAGTCAGAGTCAGGGAGGAGGTAATTGAACAGAGAAAAGAAAGTGTTGTACAGAAGATATTGCTGCCATTAAATCACTTTAATTGAACTTGGACTGTTGTTGCGCAATTGTGCCTGGGGTTTGGGGGTGCTGCTACGCCCCCTAAAGGCCACACAGTACATTAGAGTCAAATATATTTCGTTTATTACATTAAACATTAATAACATGATAGTAATGTTTTGGTTGGCAACCTTAAAATTCTTATTTGATAAACATGTCTGTATGTATAAAGGTGAACTCTTACCTTATCAAGGACTGCAAAGGAGCATCCAAACACAGCAACTAACACAGCACCCAGCGCAGCAATCAAGAAAAATGTTTAAGAAATACTCCAAGGTTTTAGTAGTTCTGAAGATGCTTTACAAAATAATCAAGTAAAATAATAAAAATCAGAACATGGATCAACAAGCCAGAGAAACAGGTGAAAGAAACATACAAACTGATAAGTTATACAGGTAGGTGCTGTGGTGGGTGGCTGGGGGCTGTGACCAGCCGGGACGCCTAGAAGGACCGAGAGAGGGACTATGCCTCCCTCGGACCACGAGAGAGCAGCTTCCCTGGTTTGTTTGGTGGCCACGGGAATTAAGCATGGAAGCTCAACCCTATAGGGGCCCATGGCCACCGCCAGGGGGAGCCCAGACGAGTAAGGAGCTCTGGACGTCAGCTCTAGAAATACCAGGGACACCTGAAGTGCTTCCGGGTGCTCATGCGGCACTTCTGCCACACCAGTAAGTGCCACAGGAAGTCCATCAGGAGGCACCTGAAGCACATCCCGGTGGGAACAAAAGGGGGAACAAAAGGGGCCACTTCCCTCCAGTCATTAGCCGGAGTCGGGAGGAAGAGGACAAAGCTTGGGAAGGAAGACGGAGCCAGCAAAGGACCATTGGAAGGCCCGGGAAAGAAGCGTGATTGGTGCAGGGGCACTGTGTGTTGTGCGGGACTTTGGACATAGTGCATAATAAAAAGTGTGTAAATAAAAGTGTGTTTTGGACTTATTCTTGTCTGCCTGTCTGTGTTCGGGCTGAATTTCCACAGTGCTTAAGGATGAATATTAATTTGTCACCATCAGTTTAGGAATGTAGGAAAGATGTGTCTGTATTGTTTTTGTACCTTAATATTTGCTGCTTTTTATAGATGTTTTAATTATTGACCCGAACACAGTAATTCATTATACAGAAATACACAATTTTTTATAGTGTTTTATAGTACGTAAACACTTTAATGCTAAACAAAAAAACTGTAACATGATTACATTTTCCATTATTCTAAAGTTTCAGGCGTTTATACAGAAAACTGTTACACTTGGATAAAGAATCTTTGTTGTTTCCTAATAATAGTTACTAACTAACACATTTAAAGCATGTGGCTTATAATATTCATTTAAATATAGACTGCTATGTACTGAATATAGTTTCAGTATAAATAAAAATGTAAAAATTTAGCCACTCTGTATATGCAAAGTACAAAAAACTTAACTAAAACAAATTTTAGAGCATATATTAGAGAAGGTAAAATATGATGTAGTAGTACTCCGCTGCACGTAATCACAAAGCGTCAATAACTGCTGTTAGCATTGAAAAGCGTAAATTAAGATGTCAAAATTAAAGTAATTCCTTTCTCAAATCATGACACTCATTTAGTTAGAGTTAACACTACTTATTCCTGATACATGCATTTATTGGCTCTTGAGAGAGAAATGACACCCACCGCCAACTACCCCAGGCTAATATTTGGCTCAGGATTTAGTAAACATTAAAACAATGCTTGCATTTGTAGCAGAAGTATGATGTCACTGTAAAAGAAAATTAGCACCCCTGTGCCTTCTATTATGGCTCGGCAGCTTGCATTCCTCCCCTAAAATCCTTAGAAACGAGACATGTTAAGCTTAGTTTGAGAATTCCCATCAGGTTTTGTGAGAGCTTATGCATTTGTGTACGAGCTCACTAGACAATTTTAATGGCCAATGCAAAAAATGAGTGAATTACACACATTTCTACGTAAATATTTAAAAATATATAATATTGCAAGAGTTAAACTTAAATAAAACCAAATCATGACAAATTGAAATAGATATATAGATCTATAAATAAATAAATATTGAAATACACAAGTACACACCAAAATTACAAAAAAAAAGAAAAAAAAGAAAGAAAACTGACTTGGCTAACAATAAAACGAGCACTCACTCACCATTAGGTGTTATAAAGGTTTTATTGAAATAGGCATGAAGGAGCCCTAGCAGTGTTTCTTCACACACATCCTTGAATAATTCATTGACTAGGTACTCACATGTTAGTGCGTCAGGCAGAGGATGTTGAGAATTGTTCATAATGGCCATCAGATTTGTCTTCCTTTCTTCACTACTATCCCACAACTGAGCCTCCCCTTTTTATCAGCCTGTTGATTCAGTGGGCCTCTCTCAAAGTGATCTTACAAGCCCAGCATACAAGAATGTAAAAAACGGGCTATCTTACAGTTGTAGAATATGTAAAGGAGGTTACTATTCACATTAAAATAACACAGTTTCCTTAGGGAAAAAAAGTCTGCTTAGTCCGTTCTTGCATAGTTCCTCTGTGTTACTAGCCTGTCATTTATGTGGACCCCCTGGTGTACATGCAGTAGTATGCCACGTTCACATCAACACCCTCAACAGTGACTAAAAATAAAGGCTTTTTTAATGTGAACAGCCAATTCCTTCAGTGGCAGCTGTAACATTTTTGCTGCCTTATGCAAATGTCACGTCCGACCCCTGAGGGGGGTTCCCCTTTGATTTTCGCGCAAGTCATGCATAGATGTAAGTTTGAAAAGCTGGTTGTCCCATTTTGGATTTCAAGCAAGTCATGCATGTACAGTATATCATATTGAAGAGTGGGAGTACTTAGTCCTTCTTGGAGTTTAATGCAAGTCAGGCATGGATGTAAGATCGAAGAATAAGGCTTGTCCCCCTTGAGTTGAGTCATACATTTATGTCAGCACCACACTCCAGATGTCATTGGCTACATCTACATAATATTTGAAAAAATGCTGCCTTGGGCAACCACCAAGTTCACCTACGTGTCAGAGCTAGAACCTTGAGTTCTTTGGTTTTACTGATTTTTAGTTTTAGACAATTCTATTTGCACCATGAAACAATGATCAAAAACTACACACCATCTCATCCTACTTGTCAATACACCCCAGTAGTTCAAAATCAGAGAATTTCTGCAAGTGACATGACCTGGTGCTATATTTATGGTACAAGGTATACAAGCTGAAGACAAAATGGAGACAGGACTGTTACTTGTGGCGCTTCAGTGTTGCTCACATCCACATATGTCACTAAGCATCAAAAATGCAGTCTGCCCAACAGATAGTCCTTTATCTAGGACACCATACTCTCATTTACCTGTACCTCTATTAATGTACCCCTTAACAAGAATGGTTGAATGATACTGAAGGCACTGGAGAAATAAAAAAAATAACCACAGAAATACCAGCTTTGTCTAAATGGGAACAAGACTTGTGAGGCAGATATATGATTGTATCTTCCACTTCAATCTTTGTCCAATAAACAGAATGCAGAACATTTAAGTGGTATCTCAAAAGAGGACTCATACAATCTAAGACCAGATTCTCAGAGGTCTTAATGATGTGGGATGTAAGGACCAATGGTCTGTAGTCATTAGATGAAGAGGGACCTGCCTTCTTTAGAACTGGAACAATACAGGATGTGTCAACATTGCCTTCTAAGACCTAGATCGTTTGATTCCCGAATTATGTCCAGTCCATTCCAAACATTTTTCATTTTTTTAATTTAATCAGCTTTTTCTTCACCATTCTCTATATGTCATTTACAGCCACTTTGTCATCGGATTTCAATGCTCACCTCTACTCATTCAGAAGACATTTTGACTACTTAGTAATCCAGGGCTTGCTGTTTAGAAAGCTGCACACTGATTTTGAGGGTGTAATAGTGTTAACACAGAAGTAAATATAGTCTGTGATGTAGTAAGTAAGCCCCTCAACAGAGAAGTGGACAAAAGAAAATACAGTAGGACGCTAATCCTAAAAGAAAACCAAACCTTTGTGGGCTTTCAGTGTATGCAAAAAGAATATATGCCATAAGGGTCTCCTATTCTAGCAGCAAAAGAAAAAAGGCAAATATGTGCACAACGGCTCAATGTAAGTAGCCACAAGAATACATCCCTGGGTCAAAAGCACCACCATTCTTCCAAATCATAGATTTTTTTCCCAGTATCTTCAGTATCAGTGCATGCACTCGATTCATTTTTTTAGGACAAGACTGGTGGTGCGGAGACAAATAAAACATGAAGATGAGTGGTGAGAGGAAATGCTGGAACACCTCATCACTATTAATTTAACACCTTTATTAGCTACTGAATTGTATGCATTTAAAAAAAAATAGTGTAAGGCTTATTGTAAAAAAGGAAGCAGCAAGTCAATTATGACTATGTATATGGGTGAGTAAATGGCTTTTGATGTTAAGATTAGATGTAAGTATGTCTGGTCTTTTCAAAACCTACCATTTAACAGGTTTTATTAGTTTTCTTTTTCTAGTATTTTGTTAATTTTTTTACAAATGAGTGTTTACGGTATGTTATGACTTAATTGAAAAGGATTCCTTCAAACACACAATTGAGTATTTCAAGAAGCTCTGTAAAGCTCTCAAAATTTGAAGGAAATGTGGTCATTTATTCCAGCCATTTGAGTTTCTGGAAAGTTACAGCTTTTATATCCTAATTTCACATTTGGTAACTAATAAGCTATGAATGGAGAGGAAAAAGTGACTGTGAATCATAACTGTGTTTTCTTTAACTAAAATGGCCATGCCACCGGCAATCCTACTAATTTGTGGAAAGTATGCTGGAAGACGTCCACATGTTGAACTGAAGGAGTTTCATGCGTATCCCCTAAGCAAATGCACTTATATGGGTATATATACCTAAAGCAAGAATAAATAGTTGGTCATTAAACATCTTGTAGCCATCCTTTGACTTTTTTGCTTTAGGGTGAGCAACAGGGTCATGAAAACACTTACCCCAGTCTCCAAGGTATGAGTTAGTGGCCACCACTCAAAAAATTGATTTATCAAAGTCAAGTTTTCTCAATCCTTGCACATTTCTGGGCAAACTTGCAATTTATAATTGATTTATTTCATTGGTACTTCCACTAGCTGTGCTACCTATCTGAGATAGGTTGAAATCTATGCAATCAATGTAGACTTCAGCATTAATGTTTGCAGTGCACCATTAACTGAAAAGTACTTTGTAATGCATGTAGTGATAACCTGCACTACTACAAATGTTTGCGATACTCCATCTATTCGAATGACAATGACACAGCAACTGGATGGACACACAGACACTTATGCTGTGGTTTTGCTACTGCCTCGCAGTAAGGAGACAAGGGTTTGCATCCTGGGTGCTCCTTGTATGGAATTTGCATGTACTTCCTGTGTCTGTGTGGGTTTCTTCAGGGTACTCCAGTATCTTCCCACAATCCAAAGACTTGCAAGTTAGGTAAATTGACAACACTAACTTGCCCCTGGTGTGTGTGTGTGTGTGTGTTCGCCCTGGTTTCGTCCAGGTTTTATTCCTGTCTTGCACCCTATGCTAGCTGGGATAGCCCATCACAACCCTGATTTGGATTAAGCAGATTGAAACATGACATAACATGACATGACTTTATAGACTTCTACTGTATTTATGTGGCCCCTGCGCTTATAAATAAACTGCACAGAAGAAAACATCTTATATTTGAGACTAAAATATACATTTTTAATTTTGTATTGTGTTTTCTGATTATTGTATTTGGCTAAAAAAAAATTAAAGTTTCAGGGGCTGAAAAAATAGCTAGACTGGACTTCTTTTACAAGGGAGAACTCTTCCATACAAGTCATGAAACCCAATAATCTGAAATGGTCTCTTGCAGCTATAGATTCAGACTGAAAGAACAAAAGCAGTCTTGTTTCGTTTGCTTAACTTGTAGAGGAGACTCAGCCAAATTTGCCATTTTATATTGGCTTTCACATATATGAACATAGATCATGGGGGCATTGAATGAATAAGTGTGCAGCCAGAAAGGTCTTTGATCCTAACAACTCTAACAATGCCACAAGAAATGTGTGTAGGACAAAAGGGTGTAGTGTCAAATGCCCAGAGGACAAATATGTGCAATTAGTAAACTCCCTTGAGGTTAGTTTAGTTTAATGGAAAGATATTATTTTATAAGAGTGTGTGACGGACCCTTACCAGCCAGAAAGTTTTGTAATGGAATGACCAGGGGATAAAGCATGCTCAGGGCATTATCTCCCTGGATTGCTAGGTGGCAGCCCCATAGGGTTACTGCAGCCCCCTGAATTTCCACAGAGCAGCAAGGGACTTGGAGTTCGCCAACTGAGCCTTGTTGGGGTCCACGGGTGCCACCAGGGGGTGCTGCAGGGAATGGGGAGCCCTACTTTGTCGGGCTCCCACCTCACCTGGAATTGTGTCCGGACCATGGTAACGGTCCACAGGAAGTACTCGTAGGTGCAGCATAAATGGAGTAGCCTCACTTCACTCCTAGAGCCAGAGTCGGGAGGGAGAAGACAATACTTACTGTAGGAGCAGTGGAGGCAGAGAGAGAAAAGAAGTCAAAGTGCCATGTGTTTTGGTATTTTATTGTACTTGTGTTGCTGCATGGGGAAATGCATAGAGAAGAGTTTCTCACAAACAAAAAAAAATTGTGAGTTGCTGAATGTGTGCCTGTGACTGTCTGTGCCAGGTTAGTGGAGCTGCAGCATCCCCTTCAGGCTACAAGTGATATAAACGAAATGAAACTGTGGTAAAATAAAAACATAATGTGAGGAGAAAAACTAAATGCAAGTGAAAAGAAACCACAAAACCATGTAAATAAAAGTATAAATGTACTGTGAAAGATATTGCACCACACTATATGCAATCCTTTTCAAAAAAGCCTAAAAGTGGCATCAGTCTATATCTTGGTATTAATTTGTAGAGAGCAAAAAGCTGAACATATGTTTAACTGTTCATGGAACTGTACAGCATGGCCAAATATGTTTCATACTACATTATAAAGAACAATTCTGACAGCTCAGGGGATACCGATACAATGTACTTGTATACTTGTATACTTCCCCTTGGGTGTGAATTTCCCCTTGGGATTAATAAAGTATCTATCTATCTATCCAGGCTGAAACGTATCTCTCCATTATAAAAAAAAATCTTGGAAAGGAAAACCATGCAGACGAGACGTGATCGTCTCGGAAGACACTTAAAAGACAAAAAAGATTGGCCACGGAGCATCTCATGAGGACCGTAAACATGAGACTTGGTACCAAGAGGTTGTCCCAGGACCGTCTCGCGGGGACGCGGAACATGAGGTTCTTGCAAGACACACCCTACTTACAACCAATATCAAATAAGACCACGGGCAGCAAAACACTCAGTCGTGTAAAGGCATGTAGCAGACACATATCCTGTGCTCTCAGCTCATATAAAGCATATAAGGACAATACGTTCTAGATGACACGTCAACGATTAAGCAAAGAAGAAAGAGCAGCGCAGAGAAAAGAGACCCAAAAGCGCTGGAGAGAAAAAATGCAGATAAGAGATTATGAAAGCAGTGGAATTCGAAAGGCTCAAAAAAAATGATGAC
Source organism: Polypterus bichir lapradei (assembly GCA_026402145.1). NCBI lineage: Eukaryota > Metazoa > Chordata > Cladistia > Polypteriformes > Polypteridae > Polypterus > Polypterus bichir. Next base: position 67,499,828 of record JANRMT010062835.1, on the reverse strand, counting down.
GTGATACACATGCAGAGAAAGGTAAAGAATATGAAAGCAGTAAAATTCAAACATATTGTAGCATCCCAGCCAGGTTGAAGCCTTTTATTTTTGAGTGACTGTCAGGTCCGATTGAGGAAGGGTGGAGTACAGCACGGAAGACTGACAGCGGGGTATTGATTGATGCAGTAAGTGGAAGGGGGGTGGGTATTGACCGGGACGGGAGAAGGGTTTGGAGTGGCTGTGTTTGGGGTTACGGAGTCAGCATCCTTTTTCTTGATTGTTGAACTTTACTACATCTGTCTGGTTTTTTTTTTACTTCTCTTTTCGTGCCAGACACAGAGGTCACTACTGTATCAAGAAAAAAGATAGTAAATATAGCATTAGTGCAAACAAAAGGAAATTATTACTCAAAAAAAGGGAAAATAATCATCACTAAAAGGGGTAATTGAAAAAATAGCAGGACAAAGCAAGGTCAGAAATAAAAGACAAAGAGTAGAAAACAAAGTAAAATTTCATAAAGAGGTTAAAAAAACGAGAGGGCGAAAAACATGCAGAGCAGATTAGAGATAATGAAAACAATGGAATTCAAAAGACATAAAAATACGTAGGCACGATATACATGCAGAGCAAGTTAGAGAATATAAAAGCAGAATAACTCGAAAATATCAAAAAAAGATAAAGATCGCATTAGTGCTACAAAAGATAAATTATAGTGAAATTATAGTGAAATAATGGAAAGGCGAATAGAGATCGAAAATATGGACATAGGTGATATGTCAGAAGTATGGAAATATTGTAAGGCTTTAAAGTTTAAGTCAGTGTCTTGGAGATCGTCTAATTCATGTTGCCATCAGGGAAAAGTAGTGTTTTTACACAATGAGGAGGTGTATCCAAGAGAATTAAAAGATTTGATGTTTGGGGAAAATCCATAAACAGTCAGTCAGTCAGTCATTTCCCAACCCGCTATATCTGAAAACTGGGTCACAGAGGTCTACTGGAGCCAGCACAGGGTGCAAGTCAGGAACAAACCCCCGGGCAGGGCGCCACTGCAGAATCCACAAACACTACAGGCAAAATATACAAGTCTACAATAATCTTTTCGCCTTTGCATTATTCAATGCTCAAAACGTAGATTTACACAATAATGCACAATATGCTATGAGAATCCGTAGTCCCTCAACAGTCAAAGCAACGACAAGTTTAATTTTGAAGAAAACACAATTCGGTCAGGTGTATATTTATGATCACGGAGAAGCAATACAAATATTAACAGGCGACAAGAAAGGTAATGTAGTATATATTCCGTGAATAACATTAGACACCAAAGGAGATCTTGATATGCGATTCGTATTAAAATGTTCACAGTTTCCCGTGAGAATAGCTTTTGCCATGACAATTAACAAATCACAGGGACAAACATTAGAAAAAGTCAGATTATTTATTAGAGAAAAAGAAACGATATTCACTCACGGGCAGTTATATGTTGCATTGTCACAATGTATCTCCAAAAACTGTATCAAAATTCAATGTGATCTTGAAGAAAAGGTTATTCCAAATATTGTTTTAACTGAAGCTTTAAAGTAAAAGTGCAAATAATGAAATTGAAACATTTACAAATAAAAATAAAAGCTTTTAACATTGTACATCTGATTAACCAAACACGGGGGTTGGCGAGCAAAGCGAGCAGGGGGTGGAGGCCCCTAGTTTTTGAAAAAATAACTCACGTACTAATAATTACATGTGCACACTGGAGTGCCTCTTATCTGTTGAACTGATTGTCAATATTCTGCTAATCAAAATGGATTCGATAGAAGATACTCGCCGCTGCTCCGAACCAATGAAAGTGCAGCTTCTATTCCACTTATTCACTGAATCTGTGATGTAGCAAACATACGTCAAGACACAGCTTTTCTCCTTCCTCTCTTTTAAATTGCTGTCTTACACATAGATTCATTGTCAAACCATCCTAATCCATTGCAGTGCCACAGGGGATTGGAACAATTATCAAATTTACCAATCAGGCCAAATCACATGTCACTCTAGATTATTAAAAGGGTACTGATCACACACAGTGTAACCACATTTCCATTTTCTAAATCAATCCCACAAGAATCATTTCATTTTGGTATGCCACATTCCTATTTGGACAGCTCTGGCACTGTATATAAAGCATTCACGAGCTCTTCTGCTGCAGTGTTAATATAATCACAAAGCAATAAACTTAACATTAATACATTAATACATGCAATATAACCCTTACAGTTTTCTGTAAATTTTCACTAAATTAAATTCCTCCAAAACTGCCCAAGATGGAAAGAACAACCCAGCAGATGCATGCACTTTAGTCAAGAGCATATTTTTCAACATGCTTTTGTCCCATGCACATTTGTCACTGAAACTCTGTGACAGTTTCCCTGAAACATTCTGGTTTTACCTAACCAAAGTACATGATGCATTTTACAAGAAAAATGATTTAAAAAAAAAACAAAATATTACTTGGTGCTTGAAGCAAAAGCCACTTTACTTTTTTTCCTACTACCATTATTTAATGGTTCTTTGGCCTACCAAGTTGCATTGCTTCTGCTCATTACATGGACTCAAAAGAACACCTTAACCTAGGCACAACCTCTGGGTGATTTCACCTTGTTCTGTTATTCAAGGGATACAACAGTATTCAAACAATTGTAACACTGTGTACTGTTTTCAACCACTTGCTTTGGTATCTTCCATGTGAGTAAGTGTGAAACTATGAATTGCTCATATTTGTAATAAATTCCTGTTTGTTTCTTGTAATGGAACCATCACCTTAAATATCAGGCTCATTTAAATTTTTAGGTGTAACTGAAAATTCACATTAGTGATTAGTGTTACTACACATTTGGGTATCAGTTATTGATCTATTCATACCACAGTGCATAATGACTTCGGGTACCATACAATTTGCACAAGATGGGTAAGTAAACAGCTTACTGATCTAAACAAGCAACAGTGTGTGGAAGTTGTTTCCTGAAACATTATAAAGAAGATCTGAGTATTTTGGAGCAGATTGTCATCAAAGTTGAGATATGGGTTCATCACTGTCAGTCAAAAAGCAAGAGAGAAAGCTTGCAATGAAAACAACCATCTTCTCCATAAAAGAAGACAAGAAAATCATGATGACCTTTATTTTGTTCATGAAAGGTCCTATTCTGGCACACTTCCAGGAACATAAACAGTCACCAGAGCCAAGTGCAGTAAAAAGCCAAGACAAACCTGCATTTCACAGCAAAAGAAGAGGAATTGCATCAAAAACAGTCTTGCTGCTCCATAACAATGAACATCCCTATGCAGCAGTCACAACGGTGGAAGCAATGCAACAGATGCAGTTTAAATGTCTTCCACATCCCCCTTATGGCTTTGATCCAGCACCATGTGAGTATCACATCTTCTGTCCACTTAAAGTGTCTCTACGTAGTCACAGGTTTGCCTCTGATGATAAAGTTAAGAAAGGGAGCAGACCTGAGCAGCTGAAAAAAAGCTTCTTCTCCCAAGGAATGAAGAATTTAGCGGAATGATACACAAGTGCATTGACCTGCTAGGAGACTATGTGGAGAAGTGATATAAATGTTATGTTCATCTGCTCACAGTTACTGGCAATACAGTGTAAGCTGCCTTTACTTTTTAATCCTCTATCATATATATATATATATATATATATATATATATAGAGGGAGAGAGAGAGAGAGAACTTTAGTAAAACCACCTTTATTCAGCTTGAAACAAGAACAGCACGGTTATTTATTTTTTAGCAGGATCTACCACTCTCCTATACACAGACACAGCAATCAGGCGGGGTTGTGGCCAGGCAGGTGGCCAAGTAATACTGTTCCCTGGATTTATAATGTTCCTTGCATCACCCATCGACAACAGGAACTTAAAGCACGAATGCGGTCAGCTCAGATTTGCTTTCGGTGGTGGAAGTGGTGGAAGTTTTCAACCATAAGTAGATAACAAACAGATGACGTTAGTAACTTCTGAAGGCTGAGAGATGTCTTAAACAGTCAGCTGTCATTACACTAATCTGGTATATCTTTCTTCCCTTCAGTCAAAAGCAAACTTTTATTTTTAGATAGAGAGATGGAATTAAGAAATCATCATACTGGAAAAGCAAAAGCTAAAGAAGTAAAGAATGCAGAATTCTGAATTCAAAGAGAAACTTCAAAAATGGGAATCAGCAGCACACAGAACTTGTTTTCGGAGACAGTTTATTTAAAGTATAACACATCACATTTGTGAGTATAGAGAGAGCTAGTCATCTATTTGTAGATTCTTTAAGCATGATTCTGCTGTAACACCTTCATTTCTAGGATTAAAATTGCTCAGTTAATGATTTTATGCCATATACTTCATTCCAGTTTAAATAACACATCATTTAAATGTATTTCCTGGCATCTGCTGCCTGGGATTAACAATAACCAATAATGAATGATCAATACAGTGTTGCACTGAGGCATGCAAGCCAAATGCACATATCTTTTCAAACCTGCCAACATATATAAAGCTTCACAAAATAATAAAAGTATGATATGCTGTTCTGTACACTAAAGCATGAGGTACTATTCAAGATGACAGACATATAGAGAAGCTCAGTAGCAAGTTGGAGAGGCAGGGACGTTAACATCTAAATGGAGCTAACATTTTCCAGTAAACTGAGGTTTACTCTCAGCAGATGCAAGAGATCTGTTTAAATGTATAGCAGGTGCTCTGAGAATAAGGTGCATCCAGCTGCCTGCCCATATTCAACAGTGAGTAAACAAGTATTAGTCAGATTACCTACCATTTGATTATGTGTGAAATGCATTCACACTTAAATTTTGAAGCAAAAAATTATCTTAAGATTCATGCATTCAGCTTAACCTTGCCTTAATGCACAGAGAAAGTGTGTCTTAATACCGCTCTGTGTAGAACCAGCTCACCTAAAAGGGACAAAGATTACCGCAGCAGATCATGGGGGCTAACAAAAGAATTTTAACAGTTTCAGGAGGGCTACAATTCTTAAAGGGCATATTCTCAGTAAGTGCACACCCTCTGCTGGATATAGTCTCACATATTCACCATAAAGAAAACTCACTCTTAGCAACAATAGTTCAGATCAGCTTTGAAGTTACACTTAGTTAAAATTATTTTTAAGTACTTCTGCATCCTCTCCAGTTGTCTTGAATGCTCAAAAGATCCCAGGGGAAGGAAAATGCAACCTCAAGGCCAGACCAGCTTATGCAAGGTTTAATTAAACAACAAGAGAGGTTCTATCTTGTCTACCATTTTTTAACAATAACAATTCAAGTGGGATTTCCTTTCTCAGCCTGTTATGTTATTTAAAGGTGAAATCCAAATGCAAAATATATACCCAAAATAATTATAGTGTTTACTTTCTATGAACGCTGTTGATGAAATTCTACCGATTTATCCAAGGAAAATTTCCAGTTTTTGACTGTCCCATAATTCAAGAAAGCAGTTTAAGAAAGTATGGGTGCTTAAAATAAAGTATTTCACTCACTCCAAGAAACCTATCACATAAGCATAGTATGAATCATAGCTACATCGAAGATTCACAACCAAAGATCTAAAGATCATTGCTGAAGTAACAAATTCAGAAACTGAATTTAATCAGGGTGGGACAGCTCCACGATGCTATGTTTGAAACCCACACCCAGCCATTGTCATTGTGGATGCTCTGGTTTTCCTCTCATATCCCAAGAACAGCTCTAATTGTCCCCCATATGGGACAGGCGTGCTTACCCTGAATTAAATTTATCAGATTCAAGATGTTATTTTGTTATCTTAGCCCATGCATTATGAAACAAGATGTATTTGGCTGCGAAACACAAAGTGCAGAAACTTGACAATTGACCAAGAACAAACTGGCCGATGCTTTTTCCCTGTAAAACATGAAATGCAGGTTTGCTCTGTGAGTTTCAGTTCAATAAGAAATCAAATAAAAAATGAATTAAACTTCATTTCAGTAAGGACTCACTTTATTTTGCCTTGATTTTAATTTATTTTACAATTGTTCGTGCTTCATCCGAGTTATCACGGTGATTTTTCCATCTGTATTGTACAATATAAGCTACCCGGCCACACTAGAACACAGTTGTGAAAGGGGAAATGCAGCTTTATTAGGGCACTGCATTTCTGTAATAAGAACCAGAAGTGTAAGATGTCGTTAGTTTGATAAGCAGATGTGCTGAATGAATAATTAATAAAATAATGGCACCCTTATGCAATAAGTATATAAGTTTAATATGTCACTGTGCTCTATGCAAATATATTTTATAAATTTGCCTTTTTCTACTCACATGCACAGTTGACACAGAGCCAGATTTAGCACAGGGGTTCACCATATGAGAACCAATAGGCAAGTAATATAAGACAAGACAGTTAGGGACAACTGCGAAATGTGCAGTCAGACTAATGACCATTGTATACTGTTTTTGTGTGTCAAAGTCAGTATGAAACTTTTTCCTCTTTTGCCTTATTTGGAATGGCATGATTCGCCTAAGTGGGGGCCTGCACATGAAGAAAGAATATAAAGCCTTGGAACATTGACCGGCACACCTTTAAAGCCGACAGACAGATGGAAGATAATGCCATCCGATCCTGAAAATCCTTCCACTACAAGGCGAAAATGGCAGACTCTACACATTGGGCCCCCACTCCCGAACTGGGTTTTTGCCATTGGCTTCCTTCATCTTTTATGCAGCATAAGCCGTCATTAAACAAAGCTAAGTTATTTCTCCTATGTGATTTCTTACCGCCGTACCACTAAGAGAGGGGTATCATCTTTTTTATATTATATCTATATAGATTCAGGTTATGTAACGCAGCAATTGCAAAAGAATTCATTCCTAGGGAGCTAACGCCCCTGTTGGATATGCCTTATTAGAGTGAAAAAACCACCAAGATACTGTACTTGCAGTGAAAGGTGGTTTATTTCCATGTCCTCAAAACTAGGCCACTTCTTTAATATTTTAAGCATGGACATCACTGGTGCAAATTGGGGAATTCATTGCTTTTAATTATGTGATAAAATAAATGACTTAACCGCCAATGTAAAATTAAATGCACAGAACACATAAAGAAGACAACAAGGAGTATACACAAGACTCCAGTAATCATTCTGTTCTTTTTACTTTAACTGTCTGCCAATTAGTTCCCATATCTTTGACTCAATGACACTGCCCTTCTTAAGAAGCGGGTCATCCTTGTTATTAATAATACTTTTAATTACTCTTTCATTTATTTTATTTTATTGGACCCCCTTCCTTTAATGCAGAGATGTGTGCAAAGCAGGAGCTCAAGATGCACAAACAATCTGGACAAGTGTCATGTTCATCATAGGGTAATTTACTGCCATGTAACTTAGGTGTCTTTGGGCTGTGGGTGAAACCTGAATACCTGAACTTGGGCAAAAGGTGAAAATTCAGCGAAGAGAGTGAGCTAGCCAATATTTCAAACAAATATCCTAGGATAATACACAGTAACACTATCTACTGTACCATTCATCTTGAATATTTCCTCAGTTCTTTTGGACATACATTGTTAATCCCCTTGGAGAAATTGTCTTTTTGCATGACTTTTGAGGGATAGAGCACAGGGTCAGTTATTTTGCAGGGCAGAAACACTTCTGAACATTGTCTTTTAGGTGCCTGCTTGAATTAATAATTTCTATACATTATAAGCTGAAGTATTCATTTTTAGGGAGGTAGTTATAGGCCCTTTATGCCAAGATTTGGCAGTTTTCCTCTATTTTTTGTCTTTCATGGTAATTTACAGTGTCCATTTAACTTTTTCTTTGTGGTTTGTTGATGATGTTGTCTGCTGTAAGCCAAGAAAACTCACCCATAAGGATAAGGATTATTATATAAGTAAATGGACCCATTAGGAATTAGAATAAAGATCAGACAGTCAAAAATTAAGACCAAGTTCAAAACAGAAAATAAGAAGAAGCGATTGACAAAGCCCAATCAGGAAAACAATATTTTAAAGTCTTAAAAACAATCCATAAAGATCCTGCCTGAAATCCTTTTCTCTAAATAGTTTTTAAAATTTGTGAAGGTGCGAATTTGGACGCTTATATTACTGCAATGCCATGCCAAACAGACGTTACCAACCGTGTCATCATTATCATCGAACATTGTCGCCAACAACAAAGAGATCACAGAAAAATGTGGTAATAACATAAATATTATTCAAAACCTAAGAATAATAAGCCCAGAATATTCCTCAGCTCAAAAAAAATATTATCATAATTGGGCATTGTGTAATGCTGTTCCATAGGTGCCAATGCATGAATCTACTCCTTGAACAAAAACACATATGACGGGCTCATACCTTTGCTAGTCTTTTGAAAGGTCAGAGCAGACTGAGATACTAATCCTCAGAAAACATATTTGAAAAATACAAAAAGATGAAGCGAAATTACAGGACTTTGTAAATTGTCATTAACTATATGAGCACATCTATTAAATTCTATAAGTCATTTGCAAACATTCATCCTGTAAACTCTTAAGTGCTACAGTAACAGATTAAAAGTTTCCACAATGAAAAATAGACCTCGCACACACAAGGGAAGATGCAATGCTGTGGCTCACAGCGTCATGGTTAATTGCTCCATTAACTTAAATTTCTTCTTTATATTCTATAGATGTTAAAACACTTTTACAAGCAAAACATTTTCTTTTGTATACTGTAAAATAAGCAGAGGAGCTTTGGCGCAAATTTCAGGAAGTAAACTGTGAAAAGCTGGCAGGAGGCATAAAATAATTTGTTTTAAACAACTCAGCTGCTTTGACATGCTCTACCTCTAGCAGGATTTAAACGTAGGACCTCACATTTACCCAGTAGGCCATGCTCTCCGCAGATGGTGTATATCCAGCTCTCTAAAGGAATAGTTCTTTATTGGCATGGCTGTTCAGCCTCTTGACTGTGACTGTTCTAAAGTCACTTGAAACAGACTCATTCACTGCCACAGTCACCCTACTAAAAACCGCCTTCTGTAGTGAAGTGTCACCCTAATGATATGATATGTCAATTCAGGTTAGAGCACCAATGTAATATTTGTTGTTGTTTTTTTTTTTTGTTTTTTTTGTTAGTGGTGGTGGCCTTGCTACAAATTGATCCCCTGCCGCAAAAGTACAAATACAGTAAATCAAGAGACTACTCAGGTTTTCGACTGCAAGTGTTCTAGTGTCATTTATAAGATGTTCATGGGTTTGTACCACTTTAAAAAGGCTTATTCAATGGCTAAATTCATGGGTGTCTGTACTGTTCATCACTAAATGTCAGTATGTGGATAAAATTAAGGGAGTAAACTCGACAGAAGGTGAATTAAAAAGAATATGGTAAAAAAAAAAGTTAAAATTTGAAGATGTGGCAAAAGCGCAAATTTCTGAATTTTGTATACATGTAAATATACATGCGCATATTTCTGAAAGCAAAAAAAGAGAAGAAAATAATTAAATAATCAATTAGATCACTAGAAGTAAGACATATACATTTATTTCTTAAAACTGGAATGAAAACCCCCAGCCACTGTGGTATCCCCAGGAGTGAACTTGGGAACTCTGCTGTATAGTATTGCATAGTATACTGTACTGTATATAATATTTGCATGACTGACCTACAAATTAGGACCCATAGACTTATACAAATCCTGGCTAAATGCTAAAACATATCTTGTTTCTTGTAACACACTAAATTTCTATCTCAAAAAGAAAAATCTCGAACTGTATGCTGGAACCTTAAAATGAGGCCTAAAAATAAATTACATGTGCATGTACTGTACATGTGAGTGTTATATATACTGTGTGAGCCCTGTCTAAGAATGAAAGCTACTGTTTGCCAATTAGGTGTGGGCATTGGGCATCCTGCCAGTGTAAACACGAGCTCCCTGAAGGATACGTCTTTTTCGTTCATTAAAAAGCAAAGGAAAGTTCTGAAATTTCATTGGGTTTTTAAAAAGCAGCACACACTACATATTTGAAATGCAAAATAAATCAAAGGAATATGAACTCTTGTGGTAAAGCATTTCACTCCTGATTTTGTACAGTTAATGCACCTTATGTTAGACTTTACAAATACTCTACATAGATAGATAGATAGATAGATAGATAGATAGATAGATAGATAGATAGATAGATAGATAGATA
>JANRMT010062835.1:67477769-67489649 GCA_026402145.1 Polypterus bichir lapradei | reverse complement strand
ATAGATAGATAGATAGATAGATAGATAGATAGATAGATAGATAGATACTTTATTAATCCCAAGGGGAAAATGTAGTGTTTTCTAAATTTAATAAATCAAGTAAGATGCTATGTTATTTGAAAAGCTTAAGGATATAAATAACACTTTTTTTCATTTGATGTATTAAATATATCAGAGGGTATTAACTTGTGACATCTTTACATGGCAAGTAGTAGGTCAATCAGCCTTTTGACATTCTTTAACTGCCTATCTAATGCATTTTAAACACAAACAAGAGAACAATACAAAGCAGTACAACTTTTATCTTTATTATACATTTTTATTTACTTGTATGTGTTGTTTCAGGGTGGCACAGTGGGTGGCGCTGCTGCCTCACAGTTAGGAGACCCGGGTTCGCTTCCTGGGTCCTCCCTGTGTGGAGTTTGCATGTTCTCCTCGTGTCTGCGTGGGTTTCCTCCCACAGTCCAAAGACTTGCAGGTTAGGTGCACTGGCGATTCTAATGTGTCCCTAGTGTGTGCTTGGTGTGTGGGTGTGTGTGTGCACGCCCTACGGTGGGCTGGGGTTGGCTGAGATTGGCTCCAGCAGATCCCCGTGAACCTGAAGTTAAGATATAGCTGGATGGATGTGTTGTTTTAGGTGGGAGGCCAACATGCAGTACTGAAGGGAGGAGCAACAGGATTGGCATCCCAACAGCCATGGATGGGAATCACATACCCAGCTGGGATGACACTATGCACAGGAGGGACAAAATGGATGGAGTATCCCAACTGGAATAAGTAATAGAGTCTTTCCTGGATGGGAGTCATTGCCTTCCTGCATTCCTCCTTACACTGGGTGGCAGCAACCCTTATGGAGATTCCCGGTATGGACACCTGCAGAGCAGCATGGGAGTTGTGGTCCTGTAATACTGGCCTGCTGGGTTCCATGGTGGCCACCAGGGGGAGCTGTTGGGAAGTGAAGGACCCCTATTGGCCACAGTTGCTATTTTCTTCTTCATAATTGACAATATTCTTAGTGTTTTCTGTATCTGTATCTAAGACTGTGTTGTGTTTTTTGTGGGTCATCCCACAAGAGGTGGGACCACCTGCCAATCATCACCAGGAACTCCCCTACACCCAATAAATCCAGAGGATCTCCCATAGTTCCTGGTAGTTCATTGTGAATGTGCTGGTGATTTATTTTGCCTTTTGCTGTGGTTTTTGTGAAAATTTGGGATTTTGACCAATTCTCTCCGTTTTTTTACTTCACCGCTAAATATCTGTATTAGGACTTGTTTGCCTTGGATTGCCTTTGTGTTACAAGCAATTCCTATTTTGCCTTTTGTACTCCACAGAGCTTTCTTTTGAACCAGAATGTGACACAAAAACACTAACAAAACCCCCTGAATACCATGGGACATTCCACATACTCATCATGGGTCCATACACATCCAAACTTTTTCAAACAGAGGCTGTTTATATTCTGTTTATATGTATCGTGTCACATTATATGAAACATACAACATGTTACAAGTTATACCAAACATACCCGTACCTAAATTTTGAATGAAAAAGAAATGTTAAGTGAGGTAAAATGTTCTCTTCTATATATGTACTTATTTACATATACTTATATGTTTAGATTATACATGTTTATATATCTGTAATTATAATTTAATTAAAATAATCTTTTTTGTCTTCTTTTAAGTCCTTAAAATCTTTTTTTTTTGGTTGCTCAAAATGGTGGCTGTCCCTAGTATGCAGTAATTCAATCAAGTGATCGACATTAGGTAATGGTGGGAAGAACTTGAAGGAGTCTTCTTCTTCTTCTTCTTTCGGCTGCCCCCATTAGGGGATGCCAGAGCAGATCATCTTATTCCATGTCTCCCTGTCCTCTACATCTTGCTTTGTCACACCCATCACCTGCATGTCCTCTCTAACCACATGCATAAACCTTCTCTTAGCCCTTCCTCTTTTCATCTTCCCTGGTAGCTCTATCCTTAGCATCCTTCTCCCAATATACTCAGCATCTCTCCTCTGCACATGTCCAAACCATCGCAATATTGCCTCTCTGACTTTGTCTCCCAACCATCCAATCTGTGCCAAAGAGTAGAGTACTTTACATAAATCCTAAGAAATGTAATATAAACTGATGCAGTTCCTAGTTAACCACTTGCACCATGGTCAAGTCTCGTTGTTACAGTATTGTGTAATAAAGAATTTTGTTGTGCAACTCCACCTGAGCTCTGAGGCTGCCTTCTTTCAAGAGAGTGAACTTTTCTTCACAACATAATATGGTGACCACCCGAGACACAGTGATATGAACACACAGCCTTCATGATTTCATGTCATAGGTCATTAAAATTAGACCATAAATAATAAATGTCAGTTATGTGAGAACTGACAGCTGGGAGCTTGACATGTAAACTCTCACTCAGGTCCCTCATATTCAATAACATCCACAGAATGTGGGACTACTTGTGGTCACAAGTGATCATTTTTGTTTAAATTTCTCTTTAGCTCCAGCACAAAAGAGTAATTGTTCTGTCATATTATTTACAGCAGACAGGAACTAGTGAAGCAAACTAATATGCTGACTTCATGTAGTAGCGAAAGAGAATATGTGAACCATTTATGGTGCATTTTAACTACTAATCAGAATAAATCAGCCTAAAGTTCTGTTTGTAGTCCTATTAAGGTGACAAGTATTCGTGGGCAAAAAATTTTGAAGCTTTTTTTTTTCCAAGGTACTATTAATTTTATATAAAAATATATCAAAGACATTATTAATATTGGGCATCACGGTGGCACTGTGGGTAGCGCTGTTGCCTCGCAGATAGGAGACCCGGGTTCGCTTCCAGGGTCCTCCTTGCGTGGAGTTTGCATGTTCTCCTTGTGTCTGCGTGGGTTTCCTTCCACAGTACAAAGACATGCAGGTTAGGTGCATTGGTGATTCTAAATTGTCCCTAATGTGTGCTTGGTGTGTTGAGTGTGTGTGTGTGTGTGCGTGCCCTGTAGTGGGCTGATGCCCTGCCCGGGGTTTGTTTCCTGCCTTGCGCCCCATGTTGGCTGGGATTGGCTCCAGCAGACCCCCGTGACCCTGTAGTTAGGATATAGCGGGTTGGATAATGGATGGATGGATGGATTACTAATACTGCATATGGTTATTACTACTTGAAATGTCCTGGCAAACACCTTTGCAGGGAATGTATTAGTTTCTTAGTAGTGTAGCATATGGAAAAATCTTAATCTCTCTGTTATAAAAAAAAATCCTGGAGAGAAACAGTAGGGCGACGAGACATGATCTTCACGTTAAGATCATGTAAGACACATAAAAGACCCGTGAGACTAAAGAGGTTGGCCATGGAGCGTCTCACGGGGACCTTAAACATGAGACTTTTGCCAAGAGATTGACCCAGGACTGTCTCGCGATGAAGTAGAACATTAGATTCTTAAAAGACACGCCCTACTTACAACCAAATACGAGCACGGGCAGCAACACACTAAGTCGTGTTTTGGCTTTGAGCACACACAGATCCAGGGCTCTCAGTGCATATAAAGCATATAAGGACAATACGTTATACAGTAAATGAAACCCAGATGACTAAGCGAAGAAGAAAGCAGCGTGGAGAAAAGAGACTCAAAAGCGTTGGAGAGACAAAAAAGAAAAAGAATAATCTAGGTGCAAATTCAGAAAATAAGGAAAGTTATTATCAGCCCCGAACAAGTGGAACTGAAAAAAAAGCACGTCCAATCCGGACATTGGTGCTATATACATGCAGAGCAGGTTAGAGATTATGAAAGCAGTGGAATTCGAAAGGCTCAAAAAAAAAAAACGGTGTGATACACATGTGGAGAAAGTTAAAGAATATGACAGTAGGACAATTAGAAAGTATAAAAAAAATAAAGATCGCAGTAGCACAAACAAACGGAAATTATTACTCAAAAAAGGGAAAATAATCACAACGGACCAGGTGTCATTGAAAAAAAACAGGATAAAGCGAGGTCAGAAATAAAAGACTGAGTAGAAAACAAAGTAAAACGTCATAAAGAGGTTAAAAAACAAGTGGGGGAAACACATGCAGAGCAGGTTAGAGATAATGAAAACAGTGGAATTCAAAAGACTCAAAAAAAACGTAGCCGCAAAACACATGCAGAGCAAGATACAGAATATGAAAGCAGAAAAAAACGACAGTGTCAAAACAAAGAAAGTAAACCGCATTAGTGCAAAGAAAGAGAAATTATTACTCGGAGAATTAACGAAAAGGCGAATAGAGATTGAATATATGGAAAAAGGTGATATGTCAGAAGTATATAAATATTGTAAGGATTTGAAGTTTAAGTCAAGAGAATTTCAAAAACGGAGTTTACCTCACATGCATTTATTGGTTACTTTCCAAAAAAAATTATTAACTGCTGGTGATGTAGATCGTTTTGTCTGTGCTGAAATTCCAAACAGAGAAATCTATCCTGAATTATGGTACAAAGTCATTAAACACATGTCTCACTGACCTCATTAAAAAGATTCAGCACATTGGGACTCGAAAGATTCCAAATATTGTTTTTACAGAAGTTAAGAAATAAAAGTGAAACTAATGAAATAGCAACAATTCAAAGAAAAAAAAATCTTAAAAGTGTGTATCCGGAAAAACAAAAATGGGGCTAGGCAAGCGAAGCGAGTAGGGGGTGAAGCCCCCTAGTTTTGCAAAAATAAAAAATCAATGTGTTTCTTAAAAAATATCTATTTTGTTCTGGCAATTTTTTAACACAGAATTGAAGATTATGAATGTCAGCACCCTGCATCCCAAGTAAGTCAATTTACTTGCTTCAGTTCATCTGTGTTAACAAAATTCCAAAGGTTTCTCAAATAACCAATTAACATTTAATTCTGATTAATTAAGGAATTAAGAATTTACCTTTAGGACACTGTAATAATAACTGCTAAAAATGGGGCTTTAAAGACATATGTGAATAATAAATTGTAAATCACTCGTTTCAAGCAGAAAAAGCCATTTGCAACATTAGTAATCTCTTGGCTGGATTTTTAAATAATTTTAAATAATAGTAATAATTAAATAATTTAAGTTAAAATCATTTTAAATAATATTTTTGATAAAAATGTATCCGTGTCTTTTAAAAACAAACAAATTTCTGGGTGAATCCAAACTTTTGAGAGCTAGTGTATATGTAATATGTGCAGACATATTAATCAAACATTCTTTTAATGAACTTTAAATCCAAGGTACATCTGATATATGCCATACTGCAGAAAAGAAGACATAGTGGTGTAGAGCTGAGGTGGGCAAAGTCAGTCCTGGAGGGCCGCAGGGGCTGCAGGTTTTTGTTCCAACACAGTTGTTTAATTAGAAAACAATCCTTGCCAATAATTTAATTTCATGGCTTGTTAGTGCTTTAACTCTGCCATATCAGGTCATTCTCATATCCTAGATTTTTTTTCCTTTCTAAGGATATCATCGGAATGATTTGAAGTTGAATATTGATGAGTAATTCTCGGTCCTTCACTTTTTTCTCTTCACTTCCCTTTGAAGTATTTATTAAACCACATAGTACATGATAAATACACATACTGTAGGTGTAAATGGAGAAATGATGGTCTCCTTTGTCATGTGCATTTTATTGCTAACTAGCAAAATACCCGCGCTTCGCAGCGGTGAAGTACTGCCATAAAATTTTTATTAAGAAGAAAATTAAACCTTTTTAAACTGAGGGAAAATATACCAATAATTATTTGTTAAGGATCTCTTTGTATGCCACGTTGTCAGTTCGGCTCTCCAGTTGCAATATGACCAAGCTGTAGCTGTGCGCTGAGCTTACTCTTGAGCATGCAACGTACAGTTGGCCATGTGAACAGTAATCTTGTTTCAAATCTCACAGCTTGGATTGCTGCTGTCATAATCAGTTTGAGTTTCATGGTTTGTTTCAGTTACAACAGTATTTGTAGGACTTGTGTTGAAGAGACATTCGGCATCTGTCAAGCGTTGTAAGTACATAACCAGTTTCATTGATAACTTCACATCCAGCTTTTGAGAGTTTAAACATTTCTAAACATCAAAGTGTCCACTACTGAAATCGTCACCTGTGAAGCTAACATGTTTAAGAGGCATTGGCGGTTGTCCAAAGGTGTAAAATATTTGGCCATTTCAGTACACTTAAGCATTTCACTCTTCTGTGCTCCTGTGTAGTATAATTATCTCCTGTACCGTCATCAGTCCACACCTTGAACTTGTCCCAGTCATTCAATACATAAGACACAATGTTCCTCCGGATATCAATAGTGAGCCTGATATGGCTGTGCAATATGTAACAAAGAGAATGGAAAAGGCAGGTGCCATCTCCGGGCATGGAAACCACTTGGTAAGTGACAGTTCTTTGATCGATGGTGATTACCTCGACAGACATGTTAATGGGGGTACGGTTGGAATGATAAAGGAAATGGGTTCCTGAACAATGTAAAGTAAGTCTAAAATACCTATACAATAACTATAATCGTAATAAATGAACAATAAAACAGCGGAGAAGCCGTGGATTAAATAAAAAGGCTGTAGTTATCAGCAGGGAGACGTGAATACCGTGGCGAAGCAAGGAAGGGAATGTAGAGACTGGAGCGACAGACGGCCTTATATAGGCAGGCAGCCAACAACGTGGGAGGCGTTGGGATGGGGGACCCAACGCCGCCTCACACGGTGACCGAGCTGCAGGCTATGGACGTATATATGTACGTAAGTAGGATTCAGTTAGCGTTGGGAACCCGCGTACCAAATTTCTTGAAGATGGGCCCATAAGTAACAAAGACCGTTGAAAAGTTCAATATGGCAGCCGACAGTGGCATCATATCACCAAAATAAGTACCAAATTTCAGCCTTCTACCTATGAATAAGAAAGTTCAACATGGCGGACGTTGTTGACCGTTATGACCGTTACGCGTAGAATTTTGAAATGAAACCTGCTTAACTTATGTAAGTAAGCTGTAAGGAATGAGCCTGCCAAATTTCAGCCTTCTACCTACATGGGAAGTTGGAGAATTAGTGACGTTGGAAACTTCAATATGGCGGCCAACAGTGGCATCATACCACTGAAATAAGTACGTACATCGGTTTTGGTTAGCGCAGGGAAGCCGCCTACCAAATTACGTGAAGATGGGGCCATGAATAAGAAAGTTCAAGATGGCGGACATTGTTGACCGTTATGACCGTTACGCGTAGAATTTCAAAATGAAACCTGCTTAACTTTTGTAAGTAAGCGGTAAGGAATGAGCCTGCCAAATTTCAGCCTTCTACCTACACGGGAAGTTGGAGAATTTGTGATGTTTGGAAAATTCAATATGGCGGGCGACAGGGGCGTCATACCACCAAAATAAGTACATACATCGGTTTTGGTTAGCGTAGGGAAGCCACCTACCAAATTTCGTGAAGATGGGGTCAGCCATCTATCTACACGGGAAGTTGGAAAATTAGTGACGTTGGAAAGTTCAATATGGCGGCCGACAGTGGCGTCATACCAAGAATACTGCTGTTTAATACTAAAATAAGTAAAAAAAAAAAAAAAAACCTGCGTTCGCTGTAGCCCTCCAGGACTGACTTTGCCCACCCATGGGTGTAGAGGGACATGTTGCTAACTTATGCAGTTTCCCCCTAGAAAATTTTATTAGTGGGTAGCATTGACTGCCGCACTTAATGAGGTTGCACTGCTAAATCAAAAAATCTATACTAATAAAAGGCAAAGCCCTCAATGACTGAGTGACTCACTGACTCACTGACTGACTGACTGACTCATCACTAATTCTCCAACTTCCCGTGTAGGTAGAAGGCTGAAATTTGGCAGGCTCATTCCTTACAGCTTACTTACAAAAGTGAGGCAGGTTTCATTTCGAAATTCTACGCGTAACGGTCATAACTGGGACCTACTTACGTACATACTGTATATACGGCCATAGCCTGCAGCTCAGTCGCCGTGTGAGGCGGAGTTGCGTCCCTCATCGTCACGCCTCCCACGTAATTGAGTGCCTGTCCATATAAGGCCATCCGTCAGCAGGTATCTAATAGATACGCTGCCGCGAAATATTCGCGGGTGAAGGACTGTGCTTATGCAAATGAAGATGAGATGGTCAGGGATAGACTAGTGTTTGGCACAAACTCAGCAAAAGTGCGAGAGAAACTTTTAAGTGCCGGGTCTTAGCTAACATTAAATAAAGCCGTGGACATCGCAAGATTCCACGACATAGCACAAGCACAGCTGAGAACCTTCAGTGCATGTACTCTAAGCGGCTCATGTGAACTGACTTTGCAGACCTGGGAAAGGTAAATCCGTGCATGCAGTGTGTGATGTCTCAGATAAAGAGGAAGACAAGCTGCTTATTGATGCAGTAGGAAACGAACAACCCTAAATTGAGAAGGCAGCAAAAGAATATGAAGCGAGTGACGCATACAAGCATATTCATAAGTGCAGCTACTGCGGAAACAAAGCACGGTGTAAACCTAAAGTTTAAATTAAGTTCATAGGCAGGCTGCCGCTGGCATTTGTCATGCCTACGACGAATACGATATTCGCGAGATACAAGTTTAATGAGAAGACGCAGGGTATAAACGAGACTTTTGATCACTTTGTAACAGAGTTAAAATTGCTGTAATGAAGTTAAAATTGCTGGTGAAGGACTGTGCTTATGCAAATGAATAGGAAAGCAGGGTGTAAAGCTTAACTTTAAATTAGGTTCATAGACACGCTGCCGCTGGCGTTTGTCATGCCTAAAATGAATACGATATTCGCAAGATACAAGTTTAATGAGAAGACGCAGGTTATAAACGAGACTTTTCATCACTTTGTAATTGAGTTAAAATTGCTATTGAAGGACTGTGCTTATGCAAACGAAGATGAGATGGTCAGGGATAGAATAATGTTTGGCACAAACTCAGCAAAAGTGCGAGAGAAACTTTGAGCTAACATTAAATAAAGCCATGGACATCGCGAAATTGCACGAGGTAGCATAAGCACAGCTGAGAAGCTTCGATGCATGTATTCCGAGCGGCTCACGTGAACTGACTTTGCAGTACTGGGAAAGGTAAACCCATGCATACAGTGTGTGATGTCTCAGATAAAGAGGAAGACAAGCTGTTTATTGATGCAGTAAGAAAGGAACAACCCTCTGAATCTGAACAAGCCTTTGTACTCATATCAATAGGAAAATAAGGTGTAAAGCTTAAGTTTAAATTAAATTCATAGACACGCTACCGCTAAATATTCGCAGGCAAATCCACAACTTAATACCGGGAATGCCTGTTAAACATCTTAGATTCACGAGTACCGATTTGGGTAGTGAACACATCGATGAATGAAACCTGTTATCTTTACAACGGTTCACAAACACGGAATATAACCTGAACACAACACATCCTCCAAATACGAACCTGATTGAAAGAAATAATGATAATCAAATCCTTGATGACAGCAACACTCATGACAGTGACAAAACAATTACATTGACAATGTGTGCATCAGTGTAATCGATGTAGCAGGAAATCATGCATTGACAAAAGTTCCCCTTTGCTTGGAATTGAAACTGTGATTAAATGCGTTATTTTTTGTTATGGAGTACATGCATCGAAGCTTCTCAGCTGTGCTTGTGCTAAGAAAAGGAAAGATTTTAAAAATAACGTAACATGATTCTGCGTTAACCGCATATTTTTTCATACGTCCCAAACCAAGGAGATGCGAGGTTAAAATGAATCGAGAAGCGCGTGTACATACTCAGTACATCCCCTCTCGGGAATCGAACTTCGGATGTCGGCACTAGAGGCGAAGCCTCTACAATTGCGCCACGGTGTGTGGCTTGTCTGTTTGAGAGTATGTAGATCGGAGTATATATATATATTCGCAGCGGAGAAGTAGTGTGTTAAAGATGTTATGAAAAAGAAAAGGGAACATTTTAAAAATAACATAACATGATTGTCAATATACAGTAATTGTTTTGTGAGTGTTATTAAGTGTTGCTGTCATCAAGGATTTGATTATCTTTATTTTTTTCAATCAGGGTCGTATTTGCACAAGTCCTCCTCCGGTCCTCTCTCCAACTCTGTCCACAAATATATATTGTGGTCCAGGAGGACCTCCGGACCGCAAGGGGGCGTCCGCCCTGGTTATGTTGGGGACCTCGGGTAAAGGGCTTGGAAGCCCAGCCCTGTAGGGACCCGTGGCCACCGCCAGGCGGCGCCCCAGTGCCTGAATATCCCGGGAGCCCAGCACTTCCGCCACACCAGGAAGTGCTGGGGGGAAGACGACTGGGGACACCCGGACGGCTTCCGGGTGCGCAGCCGGCACTTCCACCACACTGGGGTGTGGCTATGGAGGAATGCCGGGAAGCAGCTGGAGCCCATCCGGGTTCCTATTTAAGGGGCCGCCTCCCTCCAGTCAGTGGTGGATGTCGGGTGGAAGAGGACAGAGTTGGAGAGAGGACGGGAGGCAGCCAAGAGAGAGGCACAGAGACTGTGAGGCCTGGACATTTGGGGGAACGGTGTGGGAGGCACTGGGGGTGCACGTGAGCACAATTTTGTATATAATTGTAAAATAAACAGTGTGTGGTGGAACTATGTTGTCCCTCTGCCTGTGTCCGGGTCCCAGTCCACAATATATATATATATATATATATAGATATATATATATATAGATATATAGATATAGATATATATATATATATATATATATACAGATATATATATAGATATATATATATATAGATATGAGAACAACACTCATATCAATGACAAAACAAATACATTAACAATCATGTTACATTATTTTTTACATTTTTCCTTTTCTTTTTCATACGTTCTTTAACACACTACTTCTCCGCTGCGAAGCGCGGGTATTCTGCTAGTCTATACTAATAAAAGGCAAAGCCCTCACTGACTCACTCACTCACTCACTCATCACTAATTCTCCAACTTCCCGTGTAGGTAGAAGGCTGAAATTTGGCAGGCTTATTCCTTACAGCTTACTTACAAAACTTAAGCAGGTTTCATTTCGAAATTCTACACGTAACGGTCATAACGGTCAACAACGTCCGCCATGTTGAACTTTCTTATTCATGGCCCCATCTTCCCGAAATTTGGTAGGCGGCTTCCCTGCGCTAACCGAAACCAATGTACTTACTTATTTCGGTGGTATGACGCCAATGTCGGCCGCCATATTGAACTTTCCAACATCACTAATTCTCCAACTTCCCGTGTAGGTAGAAGGCTGAAATTTGGCAGGCTCATTCCTTACAGCTTACTTACAAAAGTTAAGCAGGTTTCATTTTGAAATTCTATGCGTAACGGTCATAACGGTTGACAACGTTCGCCATGTTGAACTTTCTTATTTATGGCCCCATCTTCTATGACAGCAACGCTCATAACAGTGACAAAACAATTACATTGACAATCATGTTACGGTATTTTCAGAATGTTTCCTTTGCTTTTTCATTACTTCTTTAACACACTATTTCTCCACTGCGAGGCGCGGGTATTTTGCTAGTTTATAATAAATAAAACTATTGTTTGGTTTGAATTATATGTGAAATTATTGAGGGACAGTAAGAATTTCATGAATTTGCTTTGGGAGCAAGCATGGAATCACATTATCAACTAAAGGTAGTGCCAAATTTACATGTCAATTTACAGTCACAAAAATCTCAGCACTACTCAGTCACCGGAGCTGCCACTTCATGTGAATCACAATGCACAACTATTTACATAATTGCTTTCACGATTTCACATTGATTCTATGATATGTCCTTCATCACACAAGTAGCGCAAGGTAAAGGTGACTTTGGTAGCCATTAACCCTGACTAGGAAGAAAGAAAGAGAGAGCAAGAGCGAGAGAGAGAGAGAAGTTGGGAGGTAGCCATT
>JANRMT010062835.1:67455762-67466259 GCA_026402145.1 Polypterus bichir lapradei | reverse complement strand
TTAATGTTTTACTGTTTAATAACTAATAGACTATATTTTATTATTTTTCCCTTGCACTCAGTGACCAAAGCTATACACACACATATAGACACATACATATATATACACATATATATAACTGTGTGTATGTTTGTATGTATGTGTGTATATATATATATATATTTACATTTTATATATATATATATATATATATACACACACACCTATCTACATTTTATATATATATATATATATATATATATATACACACACACACACACAAATTATATATGTGTGTGTGTATGTATGTATGTGTGTGTGTATGTATGATGTAGATAGATATGTATATATATATGTGTATATGTAGATATCTAATGTATATACATATGTATATATTTATATAGATATGAAGATATGTATATATATATATATATATATATATATATATATATAGACTCAAAACCATTATGATAGCAGCAATCCAAGCTGTGAGAAAACAGTAAAAAGGAGGCGTGTCAGATGTCATGGTACATTTTCTAATGCAGCTAGACGAAAACAACTTCGTGACGCTGCCGCCAAATACACAAAACAATTACTTTCACAATCATGTTACATTATTTTTCAAATGTTTCCTTTTCTTTTTCATAACTTCTTTAACACACGACATCGCTGCGAAGTGCAGTTATTTTGCTATATATATATATATATCACAGCGACACTCATAACAGTGACAAAACAATTACATTGACAATCATGTTACGTTATTTTCAAAATGTTTCCTTTTGTTTCTCTTTCCTTCTTTAACACACTACTTCTCCGCTGCCAAGCGCGCTTATTTTGATATATATATAGATATAGATATAGATATAGATATAGAGATATATAGATATATATAGATATGGGAACAACACTCATATGAATGACAAAACAATTACATTAACAATCATGTTACGTTATTTTTTAAATTTTTCCTTTTCTTTTTCATACCTTCTTCAACACACTACTTCTCCGCTGCGAAGCGCGGGTATTCTGCTAGTATATATATATATATATACGAGGGATATCCAGAAAAAAAGGTTACAAGTGCCCTGGAGGGTGCAGGGAATTTTTTTATTTTCGAAGGTTGGCATACCTGCGTGTAGGGGGGTCCTAACGGTCAAAATAAGCACGGGACCGCGTCAGTCAGTTGTGAAATGTCATCACAGCAAGCGAGTTCGTCAACCACTGCTGAGGCCGTTTGCTCCACCTACCGCCGATGCGAGATTCGTTCGGTCATCAAGTTCCTCACTTTGCGTCGCAAATCCGCGGCCGAGATCCATCGTCAGCTTGTAGTTGAATTGTGAAAGAATTCTTGGGTGGGAAACGTTTTTCCAACGATGAGGAGGTGAAGGAGACAGTGGAGAAGTGGCTTTCGGAGGTGGAGCGGAGCGTATTCGACGAGGGTATAAAAAAGCTGGTGCCCAGGCTGAAGAAGTGCATCGAAGTTGACGGCGATTATGTTGAGAAATAAACACATATTTTGGAACATACCCTGTAAATTTGGTTGAAATATATTCATTTTTCGATTTTTAACAGTTGTTGTAACCTTTTTTTCTGGATATCCCTCATATATAAGATAACTCCTGTAGCCACAATAAATGCCTTTATTGAATAGACAAACCAGGGATGAACAAGTTCTTTTCTACTGCAGCCACAGCCGCGAAAAAACATCAATAATAACTCATAAACTTGCAATATTATTTAGGAAAATTGCAACATTTTACTCACCAAAAATTCAGATTATTTGTAAACAAAATCCATCGTCCTCTCTTTCCTCAAAAACAGTTCAATTACTCTGTCGTACGGATTATCCGTGCGCTTCAGTTCCATCAAAACCTCACTTTCTATCGCCATCGAAGCTAATGCTGAAAGGCGAACCCGCCCTATGGTATTTCTGGCATAAGTTTGAATTCGCTTTAGGGCTGAAAATGTCGACAGAAGCAGTGTACAGTAATCCCTCCTCGATCGCGGGGGTTGCGTTCCAGACCCCCCCGCGATAGGTGAAAATCCGCGAAGTAGAAACCATATGTTTGTATGGTTATTTTTATATATTTTAAGCCCTTATAAACTCTCCCGCACTGTTTATAAATATTCCCCGCGGAGTTATACAGCATAATCCCTTTGTATTCTCTTAGATATTAGGTAAGATTCATTGAAATTATGTATATAAACACACTGTTTATATACAGTAAAACCTAAATATTATTTTAAAGATATTGAGTGTCTCCGATATCACATATGTTACAGCCATTACGATAGACAGGCCACCAGCAATAAATACGTACAATGCAAGAAAAATAGTATACAATAAATGTGTGTACAGTGACACTAAACGTACGTACATGTACTAAGCACTGTAAGAAGAAAATTAATTATGGTTACTCACCAACAATGACACGATGACTTGTCCGATAACAATGAGTTTAATTTTACTGGACAACAAAGGAGAGCGTTACAGCCCTTGTAAAGGAGCCACTTCAGGCAATTGTGTAGCACTGCCGTTGTTCTTCTTCTGGCAGTCTTCAATCCAAATCCCTAAAGCAGATTCCATCCAGACTACTGCCTTATTACATCCACTTACAACTCGTTTTGCACCCTGGTTAAAAGGACACTGCAGCCGTAGATCTTATATTCCTTTCCTACTTTTTAAATAAAAAGAATCGTAGCCTTCAACAAATCCAAAACGTTTACCTTTTCGGCAATCGTTAACATCTTCTTCTTGCGCTTGGGCACGGCCCCTGAAGCAGTAGCAGATTGTTTTGGAGCCATAATGAAGGGCTTGACTATGCACAAAGATAAACACTAAAGAGCACAACTCTTTACACAGATGCTGAATGAGCGAGACGAGACTTCCTGGTTAACACTGCATTCAGCACGCAGGAACTCAACTGCGTGCTCTGATTGGTTAGCTTCTCAGTCAGGAGAACTTAACTGCGTGCTCTGATTGGTTAGCTTCTCAGCCATTCGCCAATAGCATCCCTTGTATGAAATCAACTGGGCAAACCAACTGAGGAAGCATGTACAGGAAGTAAAAAGACACATTGTCCGCAGAACCCGCGAAGCAGCGAAAAATCCGCGTTATATATTTAGTTATGCTTTCATATAAAATCCGCGATAGAGTGAAGCCGCGAAAGTCGAAGCGCGATATAGCGAGGCATTACTGTACACAGGAATGCTCACCGCCAAATATACCAATGTGAACAGCTGCCCCATGCTCTCATTCAGATTTTTCTGATGAAGGAAGTCAAGGAGATCAGTGGGAGATTCTCCTGCAAAATCATCCATGGTATACATTACAGTCAGTTCTGTTTTTAGCCGAGACAGATCAAAAAACGCTCCGTGGCTCTTGTGTTAAACTGGAGAAGGCTGCATGCATGAAATTTTTCTTGTATTCCCGAAACTTCTGGGGCTCGAGGAGCGTGACAAACATCAGGTTTTCGTGGTCTTGAAATCTGGTCTGTGTCTGGCAAATAATATTGTCCAGAATCCTGCCATGGAGTTGGCCGTAGTGCAAACGATGATCTTTCGCTCGGAGCCTTTGCAGTGCGTTCAATGGCCTTGTAGAGTTCCTCATATCGGCTTCTATCCAATCAATGGGTCTGAATACGGTGATGTTGCTGTACGCCTGCTAGAGGGCCCTACTGACACCAACTCAAAATCTGATTGGTTGAAGCAACAGGTTAATCGACATTTATTCTGTGTTAGAGTGCCTCCACAACAGATTGTGAAAGCCTCTCTGCCTGGCAACAAATGATGGCTGAAATGTGATTGGTTAAATGCTTTAATACGAAACTCCGCCTCCCACGGCTATCTAGCTGCAGTCTATTCTCTCTGCCTGACAACAAATGACGGCTGAAATGTGATTGGTTAAATATTTTAATACGAAACTCCACCTCCCACGGCTATCGAGCTGAATTCTATTACAGTATATGGACAAAAATATGTTCCAGTTATGACCATTATGCGTAGAATTTCGAAATGAAACCTGCCCAACTTTTGTAAGTAATCTGTAAGGAATGAGCCTGCCAAATTGCAGCCTTCCACCCACACAGAAAGTTGGAGAATTAGTGATGAGTGAGTCAGTCAGTGAGTGAGTGAGTGAGTGAGTGAGTGAGTGAGCGAAGTGAGTGAGTGAGTGAGCCAGTCAGTGAGGGCTTTGCCTTTTATTAGTATAGATTATAGCTAAGGTCATTTGAAACTGTTAACTGAGTGAATTTGTTGCTTTATGGTGGATTTGTGCAGATTAACGCAAGTTGACTCTGCTAACATGGAGCCTGAAAGACACCAGCGGCAAAAGCCTGAAGTGCAGTTGAAGCAATCAGATAATCAACATTAAGTGGAGGTTTTTTTCATTGAAGTGACTTGACACAAAGTCAGATTTTCAATCTGATGATTTTCTGAGAGCACTGTTTTGTACTGCCATGTATCCCAGTACCCAGTTTTTCTACTTTTCAAGCATTTTTAGCATTCAGTGTATTCAGGCAGTTACAGAATATGAAAGAATACTCTGAAAGATGATATTATTTTTGAAGAATAAACACAAGAACCAATTAATGATTGTACTACCATGAAGAAGTAAATAAAATGCACAAAAGGTATCCAATAGAGAATTAAAATCAACATTATGTAAAAGACCACTTTTGTGCAAACAGCCATGAACTGAACATCAACTCAGTTACTCCTGAGGCATTGTAATAACATGAAATGGGACTTTGTTTTGCCATCTGAACCAGCTATCATAAGTGTAAAAGACCAATACATACCAATGTCCTCTTTGAAGGTATTAATCAGTAAATGATGTCATACACAATGTCTATCTGTTTTGTGACAATTTAAAAAATTCACCAATACTTTTTTAATGGAAGTTTTCAGAAGTTCAAAAATACGTTTAGTTTGCTCTATTCAAGATATCTCAATGAAAACTCAACTTTCTTGACAAATGTTTTTGAAGAATAAGTGTAGCAGATTTCAAAGAAATCAGTGCACTGAGCTGTTTCATGTGAACAGACAGACATGACAACAATCTTTTTGATATTTTATATGAAATTGCCAGAATGTTTGCGTAAATGATACGAAAAGGATGGTCTAAGAGTCTGCATTTGCCAGAAGCCATTGTGACAAATATTTCTTTGCTATAGACACTGATTTAACATTCTTTTCAAATGAGTGTGAATGGTTGCTATTGTTTTATTTTCTGCACAGACTCTTGTGTTTTATAAAACCAGTAAACATTTTCTAAAAATTTTAAGGCATCTAATCCCAAATCCAGGAACTTACTGACAATAGGAAGTGTGGGTAGTCCTAATTCTTTTAAACAGGTGTGTGTGTGTGTGTGTGTGTGTGTGTCTGGATAAGAGTGACATATATAATAATTCACACAGAAAACTTCACCACCAGAGTGAGTAGGGATTGGCATTGTGTTGGTATATTACCAATACAAAATCCACTTCAAAATGGAAAGTACAAGGATCTTACTCACTCAGGATTTACACTGAACTTGCTGTGTGTGAATGATATGGGATATGATATGACAGAGGTTGCAGAAAACACTCAGAAGATAGAAACAAAACTTCTGAAAGTGGCAAGTGAATGACAATTAAAGAAATTAAATGCTTGTCAGTGTTTACACGGTTGAAGCAATCTGGTTATGGAACTAAGTAAACTCAAGCACATGATTGTCTAATTATAGAATGCTGGGGGCAGTTAATGGAAGTGTGCTGTCAAATCATATCTTCATAAAGATGCCTAGTTTTAATTCATATTAGCTGAACTGTGCAAATCCCAAAACAAAAAACAATAACGAAATGAAATTTACGGTAAGCCTATGATTTTGAGACAAAGGGTCTCAAAACTACAGAGGCAGATCACCATTCATTCCTTTTAGCAGTTTTCTTAACTTGGGTATTGAAAAAAGAAAAATCAAGGATATTTCTATAAAGAATTGTGTGTCAATTAATTTTTTGAGTGTCAGGAAAGAAACTGAAATCTAACTTGAAACTAGAAATAGACACTCACTATGTCATAAAGGCATTGTAGGCTCAGGTTTATGAGACACAGGATCAAAAAATATAACAAAAGGGGTCCCTAACCACAAAAACCATCTCAATGCAGCTGTACTCCAGTATCCTTTCATTATTTGGAATTAATTCAGCATGAAGTAGTTTCTAGGTTTATTTATATGGCCATTATAACTACAGCACCAAGTACTGTGAAATTCTTACTTGCATGTGTTAATCAACACATCACCACCAGCCCACTCTTGGGAACCATAACTAGAGAATGTAACTACCTTACCATGAAATGCCCGTCTTCTTTAACTGAAAAATCTCAGAACACAGTTTAAACAAAAAATATGAAAAGAGGTCTAATCTAGCAAAAGAGTTCACTTTGAAATTGGATTTAGCTCTCCTGTCACGATACATTGACCAAATGAATAGTTAGAATGATTCACGTCTCCCAACTACATCTCAATCCTAAGATTTTATGCTGTTTCTTCATTAATTAAATAAAACTGCAGACCTAAGGTTTGGGCTCTAAATAGATCCTTCACAGTGTGTGCAGTCGCTGCTGTGTCAGCCTGACAGGAGTCCTCTATTAGACATGCCCTCCCCCTGTCAAGATTCCTGCAAACCATCCCAGCTTTCACAGGATGATTATAAAAAACATCCATGGAGAGCCAGAATATCACAGGGCACCCTCACTCACACCAGGCCGATTTAAAATTGTCAGTTTATCTACTTTTCATGTCTTTGGTAATGTGCCCTACTGTCTACGATACTGGAGGATACTGGTTGTTCAGTTCTCACCATTAACTGTATGTGTGACACTGAGTGGGCCTGTGTTCCAAATTTAGAAAGAAAAAGAAAAACATAAACATAACATTCCTTCCAAGAATAACTTCAATTTGTGCTTACAATGTCTTGACAAGACGTCAAAAGTGCATTATAGTGACACCGGCTTTTATCAACTCCATTACATGCTATAGCAGCAGCAGTGGTAATCTCTGAACACTTTATTCCCTCTCACCTCACAGTTGCTTGAATTGACTGAGATTTGGTCACTGAGGAGCCACTGTATTAACACGATTTCACTACCATGATTCTGGAACCATTCCAGGACTTTTTTTAGCCTTGTAGCATGAAGCATTATCCTGCTGATCAAGCCCACTCACAGTTGGGTTCACTCCTACCTACAGTACAAAGATATGCTGCTGATCAGCAATAAGCTTCAGATATCCTGTGAAATGTCATATAAAAAAAAAAAACACAATGTGTGTTCAAAAAAACATTCCATTACACTGTTAACACCAGCCTCAACTGCAGATTCTTGGCTGTAGCAACTTATTAAGTTATCGATTTTTCTTCATATCTAGTCCTTTTAGCAATGTGTATAATTTAGAATCAGGATTCATCAAAGCAGGCCTCTAGTTTTAGGTTTTTCTACTCCTTTCGACCATTTCAAGTTTATATGCTTGTTTTTAAAGAAGACTAGGGGGCTCACCCCCTGCTCACTTCGCTCGTCCACCCCGGTGTTTGGTTTACCAGATATACAATTTAAAGAGATTATTTTCATGGGCATTGTTACATATGCATTATTTTCACTTTTACTTTAAAACATTTATAAAAACAATACTTGTTCTTTATTTCCATCCCTGGGTGTGGTTACATCTCCTTCTCGCAGGATGTATAACGCTGCTCGCGTTGTGAAGGAGGTGCGGGTGAACGCACCCTAAGGAGATGCCATCGGATCACCTGCTGTCTTTCTGCTGCTGGCGAGCTGTCTGTTCTGCTTGTCTTGCTGCCCGATCTTTTCAAACCCTGTACAGCAGCTGTCTTTTTGCAACTGTGTGTCTCTGCCAATTGCGTTGTGAAGGGGGAGTTGGGGTGGCTGAACACACGCTAAGGAGAAGAGGTCAGATCATCTGCTGGCGAGCCTGGTGTTTTGCTTGTTGCTTGTCGCTGTTTTAAGAGCTGGGAGCACATGAAGCGTGTCTGCCAAAAGCAATCCAACAACTGCTAGGTTAGATGCCCGTGGACTTGTTATAAATGATGTCTCACTGCCTTGTCTCGCGTGACGTTGTAAAAACAATACTTTTCCTTTATTTTTCCGGCCCCAGGCGTGGTTAAATCTCTTTCTCGCAGGACATATAACGCTGCTAGCGTTGTGAAGGGGGGGCGGCTGAACGCATGCTAAGGAGATGCTGTCGGATCATCTGCTGTCTTTCTGCTGCTGCTGCTGTCGCGCTGCCCGTCAATCACTTTAAAGCCTGTATAGCCCCTGTCGTTTTTGCCACTTAGTGTCTCTGCCGCTCGCATTGTGAATTTGGGGTGGGGAGGGGGGTTACACACGCTAAGGAGAAGCAGTCGGATCATCTGCTGGCTTGTTGCTGCTGCCTGTTCTACTTGTCATGCTGCCCAATCATTTCAAAGCCTGTACAGCAACTGTCTTTTTGCCAATTCTCGTCTCTGGTGTTCACGTAGGTTTTGGGGCGTTGGTGGGGTTTAGGGTGGCTGAACACACACCAGAAGAAGCGGTTGGATCATCTGCTGGCTTTCTACTGCTGGCGAGCTGTGTGTTTTGCTTGCCGTTGTTTTAAGAGCTGGGAGCAAGTTAAAGTGCCTCTCGTGAGACTTCAAATTGTCTTCCGAAAAGATCACGTCTCGTCTCCCTGTCTCCCTCCAAGATTTTTTTTATAATAGAGAGATGGTTGGGTCATCTGTCGCCATACTCTGTCTGTGATGATGTACAATGAGTTGTGTGTTCTGATATTTCTGTGTCAACATTACTGCTGTACTCAACTGAATGACTGCAGCTTGCACAAGTCACATCAGCATCCTTCAGTCCAATTCATCAGCAGTCTGTTACGAGGAACAGGACTGATATTAAAACTGCACCTTTACAAAAGATTGCAGTATACCTTTCAAGGAACTGTCAAGCACCTTGTAAAGCCTTGACTACAGACAGCTATTTGTATTTGTATGGAGGAAAGCCAAACTGTAGTACAATGGCCACTTTTAAAGTAGTATTTCCTATTTTCTACCTTTTTTTGTGTTTTGACAGGATCTGTGGTCAATACTGTCGCTTTAATTACAACATGCAGTTTTAACTTACCAGAATACAGGGCTGACCATGGGAGAATGGCAAATTAGGCATTTCTCATAAGCACTACCCATAACATTCAAGCAAATATTTACTATGTTACAATCTTTCACATTTATTGTTGGCTGCGATTAATGTCTATGATCTTCATGGACCTAGAACCTGAGAATTTTCCATCCATGCATTCATCCATCCATCGATTTTGAACCTCAGCAATTCAGAGTTACCAAGCCCAAAGGCTACCCAGGCAGCATCAGGCACAAGGCAGGAATCAACTAATACATTATAGGCATATTTACTGACACACCTACATTTACAATGACTGAGCAGTTCAAAGTCAACAATTAACCTAACCTGCACATCTTTGGGGGAAACCAGAGTATGCAAACACAGAAAGAAGAAAACACTAAGTCCACTGTGACAGTGACTGGGTCAGCCTTCTGCAGCAGCACTGAATACTGAATCACCATGCTGTCCTTTCTGATGATCAGTCAACCTTAATTTTTCATAATGACCTCTAAACCAAAATGCTTTACAATTTCAACATTAATATTACACACTAGCCGAAGCCCGCCGTAGCATACCGCGGTGTAAGAATAGGAACGGAAAACGGTGAGAAAGGAATTCAGTATAACAAAGGCTTAGGAAACCACCGTCGCAGTATAACAAAAATAGCAAGGAGCGAAACCAATGCCAATGGTCAAGAGAGTACCTTCCTGTAGCAGGCTACGGAAAACTTAAGACATATATACAGTAGATAGATGCTGCATTCACTGTGTAGCCCAGGCGACACGATAAGTCAGCGCATCCGCCCTATTGCGAGTGGTAAAAGTGCCATTTAAACTAATACAGGTAGACGTGGAAACGTTTTCTAATGAAAAAACAATAACATTTTAAACCGGGTTTTCTGATGAAAAAGCAATAACGTTTTAAACAGTATCGTTTATATACAACAGATTTTGGTGAATCGTTTACATACAATTATTTATATCCATTAAATAATTCCTCCCGTATAAGTAACATTTCTTGGACTGCTTTCTTCCATCTCCGAAACATTTCTAGACTTTGTCCTGGTCTTAGGCAACACAGTACTAAAGTATCGGTTAATGCCTGAGTCACCTCACGTATAGATTACTGCAATGGTATTCTATCTGTCATCCCACAAAAACGTATCCATCGCTTACAATTTATTCAAAACTAGCAGAATACCCGCGCTTTGCAGCGGAGAAGTAGTGTGTTAAAGAAGTCATGAAAAAGAAAAGGAAATATTTTAAAAATAACGTAACATGATTGTTAATGTAATTGTTTTGTCATTGATATGAGTGTTGTCATATCTATCTCTCTCTCTCTCTCTCTCTCTCTCTCTCTCTCTCTCTCTCT
>JANRMT010062835.1:67382182-67455662 GCA_026402145.1 Polypterus bichir lapradei | reverse complement strand
CTCTCTCTCTCTATATATATATATATATATATATATATATATATATATATATATATATAAATAGCAAAATACCCGCGTTTGGCAGCAGAGAAGTAAAAAGAAAAGGAAACATTTTAATAATAACGTAACATGATTGACAATGTAATTGTTTTGTCATTGTCATGAGTGTTGCTGGCATATATATATACACTCACACACACAAACATATATAAACATATATATACACATCATATATATATATATACATACATATATAAATATATATACATATATACACATATATATATACACACACACACATATATACACATATATACACATATACATATCTACATATATACTGTATATACACATATATATATACAAATCTACATATATATCTACATATATATATTAGGGGTGGGACTTGATTAAAAAAATTAATCCAATTAATTAGAGGCTGTGTAATAATTAATCTTGATTAATCGTATGTAATTGCACACGTAAATTTGCCCCAAATCGCAAATGTTTCTTTTTAATTTAAAAGGGTTTTAGTGGGCGACAGAATCAAATAATAGACATGGACATGAATATTGTAAACTCAAGCTCTTTTAATTTCTGAAAAAAAAAATGCTTTTAAACTGCATTTGAATTCAAAACAGAAACAAAAATATCATCCCTGGTTAAAATTGGGCAGACTTAAAAATAAAGTGGTAGTTTAAGTACTTTTAAGTACATTTTCAGAATGGTATTGTCTTTAAATAATAATAACCAAAATTTCAACATAAAGTGCAGTTTTTCTTCTTAAAAAAATAAGTCAGAAACATAAAAGGTAATTTGACCAACTTAATCTTTAAACTCTGAGTAACCTTAGCCAAAATTATTTTGTACATTAGGCTAAAACAGTGTGATCATTGAACATTTTGTAATTAGATGTAATTAGAATTACTAACGGTCACGGAAGTCCAATGATCCCCAGTAAGAGCCACAAAGTCCGCTTTCTGTAATGCATCTAATTTTGCTTGCTTTTCAGTGTGCACAAAACCATGCTTTTATCAAGGCTTCGCTCGGGTAGTTTTTTGAAATGAAATTTTCCTCCGATCAGTCGTAGGAACGCGCTTCATTCCGACTCTAACATTTTTGTAGCTGTGATGTGTGCATCAGTGTAATCGATGTACCAGGAAATCATGCATTGACAAAAGTTCCCCTTTGCTTGGAATTGAAAGTGTGATTAAATGCGTTATTTTTTGTTATGGAGTACATGCATCGAAGCTTCTCAGCTGTGCTTGTGCTAAGAATAGGAAAGATTTTAAAAATAACGTAACATGATTCTGCGTTAACCGCATATTTTTTCATACGTCTCAAACCAAGGAGATGCGAGGTTAAAATGAACCGAGAAGCGCGCGTACATACTCAGTACATCCCCTCTCGGGAATCGAATCTCGGATGTAGGCGATAGAGGCGAAGCCTCTACAATTGCGCCACGGTGTGTGGCTTATCTATTTGAGAGTATGTAGATCGGGGTATATATATATATATTCGCAGCGGAGATGTAGTGTGTTAAAGAAGCTATGAAAAAGAAAAGGGGACATTTTAAAAATAACGTAACATGATTGTCAATATACAGTAATTGTTTTGTGAGTGTTATTGAGTGTTGCTGTGATCAAGGATTCGATTATCATTATTTGTTTCAATCAGGGTCGTATTTGTACGATGTGTTGTGTTCAAGTTACATTCCGTGTTGTCAATCGTTGTAAAGATAACAGGTTTCATTCATCGATTCGTTTCTTACTGCATCAATAAACAGCTCGTCTTCCTCTTTATCTGAGATGTGACACACTGCATGCACGGTTTTTTTTTTTTACACTGTCTTCCTTTAGCGGGACATTGACTTTTTCCACCGTGTGCTTTGTTTCCGCAGTAGCTGCACTTATGAATATGCGTGTATGTATCAGACGCTTCATATTTTTTTCTGCCTTTTCAATTGTGTAATTCGGTTTTTGTTCAGCGCTCTTTGGAACTGTTGCTTTTTGTCTGTGCACTGCGTCAGTTCACGTGAGCCGCTCGGTGTACATGCATCGAAGTTTCCCAGCTGTGCTGGTGCCATGTCGTGCTATGTCCATGGCTGTATCTAATGTAACCTAAGTCCCGGCACTTAAAACTTTCTCTCGCAGTTTCGCTGAGTTTGTGCCAAACACCACCCTGACCATCTCATCTTCCTCTGCATAAGCACAGTCCTTCACCCGTGAATATTTAGTGGCAGTGTTTCTATTGGATTGCCGCTGACGGACGGCCTTATATGGGCAGGCACTAAATTACAAACGCCAGCGGCAGCCTGTCTATGAACTTAATTTAAAGTTTAGGTTTACACTGTGCTTTGTTTCCGAAGTAGCAGAACTCATGAATATGGTTGTATATGTCACTCGCTCGCTTCTTATTGTTTCGCTGCCTTCTCAATTATATAATGCATGTTTTCTTCAGCGCTTTTTGGGGCTCTTCCTGGTTTTCTACGTACTGAGTGATTATGTGGGAGGCGTGATGATGTCACACGAAACTCCCCCCACGGCTTTCAAGCTCATCTCCATTACAGTAAATGGAGAAAAACAGCTTCCAGTTATGACCATTACGCGTAGAATTTCGAAATGAAACCTGCCCAACTTTTGTAAGGAAGCTGTAAGGAATGAACCTGCCAAATTTCAGCCTTCCACCCACACGGGAAGTCGGAGAATTAGTGATGAGTCAGTGAGTGAGTGAGTGAGTGAGTGAGTGAGTGAGTGAGTGAGTGAGTGAGTCAGTGAGGGCTTTGCCTTTTATTAGTATAGATTCTGCTGCCAGGATAATAACCTGTTCTTCTAAATCCACTGAACATACTACACCTGTTCTCTCTCAACTTCACTGGCTCCCTGTTAACTACAGAATATAATACTAAATACCGTTCTTAACATTTAAAGCTCTCCACAACCTCACTGATCTCCTACAGACTGACACTTGTCTGCAGCTGTACTTTCTGTACCACACAAAGTGGGCAGGGCTCTGTGAGTTGGCGGAAGTGGCTCTCTGTCTTGCGTGCGCTCTCTGTCTTGCTTGCCCTTAGTTAGAGTTGGTGGGTTGGCTTTGGCGGGCGTGGCTCTCTTGTCTTGCGTGCACTCTCTGTCTTGCTTGCCCTTAATTAGAGTTGGCTAGCAGGGCTCTGTGAGTTGGCAATCGTGGCTCTCTGTCTTGCGTGCGGTGTAAAGTCAACGTGGCTCAGAGGTGCATGTGGACTTCTGCACAGACAAAAGCGACTGAGGCTGTGTTTGGTGAGTTGTTGCGTGCCTCGAAAGCAACACTGGACTCGGGAGGACAGTTACAGTTGGCGTGCGTGGCTCTGTCATGTGTATCCCATGACGCGGTAGGAGGGTTAGAGTTGGCGGGCGGGGCTCTGTCGAGCGTATCGCATGGTCTTAAGAGTTGGCAGGCGGGGCTCTGGCTTGCTTGCGCTCACTGTCTTGCGTGCCCTCAGTGTCTTGCTTGCGCTCAGTGTCTTGCGTGCCCTTAGTGAATTATATATATAGATTAACATCTCCACACCTTATGACTATTCACACTATTTCACTCATTAATGCGCAAAAAAAGACAAATATTTCCTCTCCAATCCTGCCGCTACAGTATTATTTTCCTTGAGGGAAAATAAAAGAACGCATTGTCTGTGTTGCTTTTCTTCCCATAATAAAAAGCATAATGTTTAAAGCAGGCCTTTATTTTAGAAAAACATATACAGTGACCTCATTGTCTCTTGGCCTGGTCTGGGATGCTCATTTTAACTCAAGCCCTTTAAGATCAACATTATAAAGGCTTCCTCTTAAAGGATACCACTCAGTGAGAGGTGACTGCATGGATGTTTCAGTCTTAACCTAGTTAACCCAGGCATATTATTTACAGTATGACCTCTTTGTGACCACTTATGGGGATTGCCAAGTACTAAAGCATGTGACACTATTAATGATACGGAATGATGAAGGCTCACTGTATCTTGCTCCACATCTTGGTGTGGGTTTAAGGCGTATCTTTAGCAATCTGTCCTAAATGTTTATTGAATTTGCTCAGCGGTGCCTGAATCCCAGGAGACCCTTCAGGCCTGTGACACAAACTGTTTGATATAATAAATTAGAGGCAATTAATCTGGCAAGCATTTGGCCCTCTAAAGATTTAGAAAGCTGTGCCTACAAACTGCATTAAAAGAAGGAAAGCTCCATATGAAAGTGTGACCTGGTGACTCGTGGATCAGCATTACCACAGTGCATTCAGAAAGTATTCACACCACTTCACTTTTTCCACATTTTGCTATGTGACAGAAATACTCTAAAATGGATTAAATAATTTTTAATCATCAATCTGCACACATTATACCGTAATCAAAAAGCAAAAACATTTTTATGAATATCATGCAGTATTGAGACCCTTTACTCGGTAGTTTACTGAAGTACACTTGGCACCAATTACAACCTCGTGTCTTCTTGGGAATGATGTTTCTCCTAGAACCTCTAAAGCACTGTCAGCTTGGATGGAGAGTGTCAGTCAATGTACAGTAGCACTATTTTCAGATGTTTATTCAGGTTCAAGTCTGAGCTCTGTAGGGACTACTCAAGGACATTCACTGTTGCATTCCTGGCTATGAGCTTTGTGTCATTGTCGTGTTACAACATGAACCTGCTCCCCACCTGAGGTCCTGAAACACTTTTGAAAAGGGTTTATTCAAGGATCTGTCTGTTCTTTGATCTATTTATCTTTCCCCAGTCCTGACAGTCCTCCCAGTCCCTATTGCTTAACAATAATTTCACATCACAATGGTGCCACCACTGTACTTCACTATAGGGATGACGATGGCCAGGTCAGGAGCAGTGCCTAGTTTCCTCCAGACATAGCACTTGCCATTGGCTTCATCAAACCATATAATCGTTTCTCTCATGGCCTCAGAGGTCCCTTTTGGCAAACTCCATGCAAGAAGTTATGTGTCTTTTACCGAGTGCTCCAGACCTGGTCATCGTTCTGGCAGGTTCTCCCATTACCACAGAGAACCTCTTGAGTTTTGTCAGAGTGACCTTTGTTTTCCTGGTCACTTTCCTGACTAAAGTTCTTCTCTCCCTTTACTCAGTTTGGGTGGGTGGCCAGTTCAAGGAAGAGTCTCAATGGTTCTGAAGTTCTTCTGTTAAGAATGGTGGAAGGCACTTAGTTCTTATTCAGCTCTGTAAGGCGACACAATGTTGTCTTGGAGGTTTGCAGACAAGTCCTTTTAACTCATGGCTTGGCTTT
The DNA here is from genome assembly GCA_026402145.1 of Polypterus bichir lapradei. Classification (NCBI taxonomy): domain Eukaryota; kingdom Metazoa; phylum Chordata; class Cladistia; order Polypteriformes; family Polypteridae; genus Polypterus; species Polypterus bichir. The sequence goes on along the minus strand of JANRMT010062835.1, from coordinate 67,450,391 downwards.
ACCACTGCCAGTTGTGTGGCCTTATATTAGTCTATCCAGATCAGGCCCAATCAGTTGAATTTAAAAAAGGGAACTTTAATCAAGTTGCAGAAAAATCTCAAGGATGATAAACAGAAATGACAGAGCAAAAATGTTTCAATACTTAATGAACATGTGATATTTCAGTTTTAATAAAATTGCAAATAAGTGTACAAATCTGTTTTTTCTTTTTAATCACTAGGGGGCTCTGCCCCCTGCTTGCTTTGCTCACCAACCCCCCGAGCCTGCGCTACGTGCCAGTCACTTTGCGTCTCTGCCGCTCGCGTATGTGGATTTCACTTTCACCAAACAACAAATCTTTTAATTCTCGTGGACAGAACTCTTCATTGGGAAGAAACACTACTTTTCCCTGATGGCAACACAAATTAGATGATCTACAAGTCTCCAACTTAAAGTTTAACTCTGAACAATATATTCAATCTCTTTTCACTGTTCTTTTATTTTACAGAGTAATAATTTCCATTTGTTTGCACTAATGCGATCTTTGCTATCATCTTTTTGAGACTTTCAAATTTTAGTACTTTCATTATCTCTAACCTGCTCTACATGTGTATCGTGCCAATGTTTTTCAACCTCTTTATGACGTTCTACTTTGTCATCTACTCTTTGTCTTTTATTTCCGGCCCCGGGCATTGTTAAATCTCTTGGCATAAAGTCTCATCTCGCGGGACATGAAAGTATCTCTCTGAAAAAGCCACGTCTCGTCCCAGGATTTTTTTATTATAAAAGACAGATGTAATATTGTGAGTAGATCAATGACTATATTGTGTAATAAAATTTGGAAAAATTGAAGCGGTTTAAATACTTTTTGAATGCACTATATTTCACGGTGCCAGGGTCTTGGGTTCATTCACTGTGTACAATTTGTGTGTTTTCCCTGGTCCTTTGTGTGACCCAAACACATGCATATTTGGTTAATTGGCACTTTTGAGCTGGGTGCTTCTGAGAAGACCCTACAATGAAATGGTGTCTCATCCAGGTTTGGTTGCACTTTAATGCCTAATGCTGCTAGGACAGGTCCTGGCCTTCAAGCCCCTAAACTGGATGAAGTGAGTTTTGTAATGAATGTTTTGGAATTTCAACAAGAAATAACCAAAATATAATTCAGTATTTTCACAGTGTGGCATAGGCTGAAGTCTGAGAATGCATAAATAGTAGCAAGTCCATATGCTTTGTATTTTTCTCTCTTAATTGAGATTAATATCCTCCCACGTTCCAATTCAGAGAACAGAGGCTCAAGCCTGCAGCACATGCTCTCTAGGGAGGCTGGGGGCGCACACTGCATGACGTGATTACTATGTGGTGTCTGACCAAAGTTAACGGGGAAGGAAGCAATGCATAAATCATCAGGTTTTCACCAGCGCTACCTACAGGTTTGGAGAAAGTAAAGCGGCATCTGTGCTTGGAAAAGCTCTTGTTCTTGAGAAACTCCTGACTAAAATCTGGAGTAGAAATGTAGCAAAAACAGCGAGTGTCAAAATGATTTGCACTGCCGACTCACAATTAAAAGGACTTGACTTCAATTCCCATTGCAGTGTCTTGTGGGGTTTGTGCTGTCTCTTGGTGTTTAATTTTTTTTCTGGTTGTTCAGTTTCCCTCCCAAAACACAAAGACAACACTAAAGTAGCTCAGGTTGGATCCTGCCTTGACACTCAGCTCCCAATGACCCCTTAACAGGAAAAAAAGATTAGGAAAAACAGAATTTCAAAGAAAGTTATAATTATTCATAGAAACTGCTACTTCTTACAATGTTTACCAGCACTGTACATGTACAGACTGTCCAGAACTAACTTGGAATTATTAAGGTTTATTTAAAATTGTACAGAGACACATCACCCGAAGATTAAATGTCAAGTTACTGTACTATAAATGATGGAAGTGTGCAGTCCAAAAAACAGGGTGCTCACTCCCTAACTTTTCTATTGAATAACACATTTTGTCAATTTCTGTTAATTAATGCTAACAGAGGAAGCCAAAGCAGCCACTTTAATCATCTAAGTTAGAGATGCTCCACTTGCTGCCACTAAATACAAGCAGAATGGTTTTTCTGTGAGCTATCTAGCCAGGATCATCCCAAGAACGGCTATATTAAACTAAAAAACCTCCCCGCAAATATGGCTCATTTCTACATGTCACACTCATTAATTTAAACAGACTTGATTTGACAAAGTGCCTTTCAGGCCTGGTGCCATGGGGGGAAATTCCTCATCATCTGAACTGTCTCACACCCTCAGTTTTGAACAAAAGTATTTCTGAACACTTCTTAATTTGTGCCACGTGTATTCAGTACAGCATAAGGGCTCATCCGTTCATTTTGCACCAATGCTGGTTCTATTCTTCAATTTAACACTGCAAGAAATAAAAGGAGCAGCTTTCATTGTTTTTTAATAATATTTTGTGGTAGTTTCTCATCGTTCTTGCATCAGTGTTGTGTTTTCTGGCGATTTTACTTTTGTATTAAGTCTTGTATTGTTTTTTAGAAGGTGAATTGTGCTCCAGTTTTCAATAGTTGTGCACATTCCATATATAGCGTGTTTATCTTGCATTAATATTTATGAATACTGTGAGGAAACATGCTGGGTAGACATCCATGGGTGCTGGAGCTGCCCTGAACGGTATGGTAGGCTGGAGTGGAAAGATTAGGAAGATGGGCAGTACATTGAGGAGAGCTCATGAAAATGCCAATTCCCCCTGAGCAGGCCAGAGTGCTTCACTGGATGTTTCTCGAGGTCAACAGTGGTTGTTTAGTCCAGGTATCCATCACAAAAGAGCTGGTAAATGGTCCTTCCAATGACCATAATGTGTGTAAGTGTGTGTGGTTATGTGTGTGTCAGTCCTTTCTCCATCACACTTCCACTTGTTCAAATACACAGATTCTGTTAAGTAAGTTAAATACTGTAGAAAGTCAAAGATATGACCATATTACATTTGGCACAGGATATTACTGGCACAATGAAAATATCAAATAATTACATAAATAACCTGACTTCTTTCATAATACAAAATTTTAGTATTCTTTGATGCTGGACCATTTATTGTAACTGAACGTGAAAGTAAATTTTCACTTGGGTAGTTGCAGCAGCTCCCCCCTCCCCTTAGAATTTTAGCCCCCCGAGATTCTTCTTTGTCTCTTGACCTGGTGTCTTATCATAATGAAAGTATGTCCATCCATTTCTCAACCTACTTTTTCAAATATAGGGTAACTAGGAGCTATACTGATCCAGCTGTGGTTCAGATGACTACCCATCACAGGACTCCAGTTAACACATACCTTAGAAAGGGAAAGAGTAGAACATCAACACACACATAGGGGACACCTGCAAAGTCCACACAGAGAATAACTGGAAATGAGCCCAAGTCCATGGAGCTGTAAGGTAGTGGTATTCATGGCCACAACAATCTTTCACTCTCCTGGGTTACTGAGAGTACTACCATACTACCCCAGGGTTACACAGCAAAATAATGGTCCAGAAAGAACCTGTGGCTTTGATTTACAGTTTAGTTCCTTAGGCCAACATTTACACTAGCAGGTCTCAAAGCCAGTTACATAGTGTGATATACTCAGCAACTCAGCACCCTGGGTTGATTTTGTCTTATGTAGTAGGAGTGAGCAGTGTGTGCATAATAGCTGAAAATCAAGGAGTGCCCAGATGGAAGTACAGTGCATATAATGCAGTAACTACAAATAAGGAATGCAGGAATTCTGGACCTCACAGAGGGAAGAGATGACTTGTGTTCAATGTACCACAAAAGAATAGAATAAAGAAAAAAAAGACTGAGATTGTGGCTAAACTAACTGTACCTGTAAACACTTCATACAGCACCGGCTCCTTCAGGCAGCACATTATTGGTTTGTCAGAAAAAAAGCCAACCATGTGCATCTTTGGAAGTGCCAAACTGTGCTGGAAAGTCATCACATAGTTAGCTAGTTTGACTTCCCCAGTGATATCTAGTCATATAAAGTGTGTATGTCATGGAAGGGGACTGGACTCCCTTCCCATACCTGGCCAGGAGGCACATGAAGAAAACGGAGCTGAAAACAGGCAGGTGGTCCCCATCTACACAGAGATTGTAGTATAAGATGCTATGTAAGGAATGGCATCCTGGCAGGATACAATGGAGGAACATTACCCGGCCGAGAGGCCAGCTTAAAGTAAGGACAGTGGGAGTGCAATTATTATATGCTCCCTCAAACTGCTAGGTAGCAACATCCCTGAGAGCAGATAGACAACCATAGGGCATGCTGAGAAGAGTTGTGTCATGGAGTGGCCCTGTGGGTGTCACTGGGTGCCACCAGGGGGTGTTGTTGCAAACTAGTCATTAAAAAATTTGCTTTCTTGTTACACCACTGATCTTTTGCTTCATCTGCCTTGATTGTTTTAACATGTTATATAATGCTTAAGCCACATTAATAAGTAAAACCTCAATCTGTTTAAACTCAGACTGGTTAAAGGCAGTTGGCATTAAATTGGACTTCAGTACCACATATAAAAGCAGGCTGCATCCAATCTTGAAAGAAACTGGATAACAAAATCCGCTCTGTGTGAGATACAGTGGTGCTTCAAAGTTTGTGAACCCTTGAGAATTTTCTATATTTCTGCATAAATATGACCTAAAACATCATCAGATTTTCACTCAAGTCCTAAAAGTAGATAAAGAGAAATCAGTTAAACAAATGAGACAAAAATGTTATACTTGGTCATTTATTTATTGAAGAAAATGATCGAATAATACATATTTGTGAGTGGCAAAAGTATGTGAACCTCACGGATTAGCAGTTAGTTTGAAGGTGAAATTCGAGTCAGGTGTTTTCAATTAATGGGATGACAATCAGGTGTGAGTGGGCACCCTGTGTTATTTAAAGAACAGGGATCTATCAAAGTCTGCTCTTCACAACGCACGTTTGTGGAAGTGTATCATGGCACAAACAAAGGAGATTTCTGAGGACCTCAGAAAAACAGTTGTTGATGCTCATCAGGCTGGAAAAGGTTAAAAAACCATCTCTAAAGAGTTTGGACTCCACCAATCCACAGTCAGACAGATTGTGTACAAATGGAGGAAATTCAAGACCATTGTTACCCTCCCCAGGAGTGGTAGGCAACAAAGATCACTCCATAGGGAATGGCATTGTAATAGTCGGCGAGGTCACAAAGGACCCCAGGGTAACTTCTAAGCAACTGAAGGCCTCTCTCACATTGGCTAATGTTCATGTTCATGAGTCCACCATCAGGAGAACACTGAACAACAATGGTGTGCATGGCAGGGTTGCAAGGAGAAAGCCACTGCTCTCCAAAAAAAACATTGCTGCTCGTCTGCAGTTTGCTAAAGATCACGTGGACAAACCAGAAGGCTATTGGAAGAATGTTATGTGGTTGGATGAGACCAAAATAGAACTTTCTGGTTTAAATGAAAAGCGTTATGTTTGGAGAAAGGAAAACACTGCATTCCAGCATAAGAACCTTATCCCATCTGTGAAACATGGTGGTGGTAGTATCATGGTTTGGGCCTGTTTTGCTGCATCCGGGGCAGGACGGCTTGCCTTCATTGATGGAACAATGAATTCTGAATTATATCAGACAATTCTAAAGGAAAATGTCAGGACATCTGTCCACAAACTGAATCTCAAGAGAAGGTGGGTCATGCAGCAAGACAACGACCATAAGCACACAAGTCCTTCTACCAAAGAATGGTTAAAGAAGAATAAAGTTAATGTTTTGGAATGGCCAAGTCAAAGTCCTGACCTTAATCCAATCGAAATGTTGTGGAATGACCTAAAGCGAGCATTTAATGTGAGGAAACCCACCAACATCCCAGAGTTGAAGCTGTTCTGTATGGAGGAATGGGCTAAAATTCCTCCAAGCCGTTGTGCAGGAATGATCAAAAGTTACTGGAAACGTTTAGTTGCAGTTATTGCTGCAAAGGGGGGGTCACACCAGATACTGAAAGCAAAGGTTCACATACTTTTGCCACTCACAAATACGTAATATTCAACCATTTTCCTTAATAAATAAATGACCAAGTATAATATTTTTGTCTCATTTGTTTAACTGGTTTCTCTTTATCTACTTTTAGGACTTGAGTGAAAATCTGATGATGTTTTAGGTCATATTTATGCAGAAATATAGAAAATTCTAAAGGGTTCACAAACTTTCAAGCACAGCTGTATATGGAAGACTGGAAATTAGGTCACATCAGAGTGGTAGAGTAAATGCAGCTTTTGCTGCTAAGCCATGCTGGTCAAAAAACATCAATGTGAATCATAAAATACCATAGTAACCTATGTCTGAGTACCCTCCACAAACAGTACAAAGCAACTTTAGGAGCATGCTATCTGCTTCTTCCATGCACACCTCTACTGTCTTGTGGCACACAAATTATTTATATAAAGATGCCAAAAATTACCTGCATGATGTTATTAAAATAAAACCAAACTCAAAATCATCAATTACCTGCATGATGTTATTAAAATAAAACCAAACTCAAAATCATCCAAAATAAAAAAAAAAAACAGAAGATTCCTCACTAAAATGAAAAGGTTACATTAAAAAGAAACCCATTAAACGTTCACAGTGAAAGCTTTTTCATATCTGATAGGATCAGCAGCCAATGCAGAGACGTACCTTTTGACGCCCAGAGACAGACGGTGAGACAGCATTATAATTTCCAGTTAATCTTGCAGTCTTCTCCAAAACAGCTGAAGTAAAACTTTTACTTTCTGGGTTTTTGTAACATATCGGGGTTTCAACTACTGTCGGTTTGCAGACTTCCACTTTCCACCAAGAAACATCTTTTTTACCACTAGTAATTGAGGGGCTCCACAGCTGGGGACCTTGCCTTTGACAGCCAGGCTGATGTTCATCCAGGCAACTCATCTGGGCTTCTAAACTCCCGGCTCCAGTTAGAGGTCCCTGGCTGTCCCCAGTCATGGCTGTACAAACCAAATTTGTCTGTCCACAGTCAGCAAGTGCCCCAGTTTCCAAACAGGGTGTTGCCTGGTTGATATCATGGCCAGCAAAAGCTCCGCTCGAAGAATGTGGTGTCACACTGCAGACTGGAGTCAATTTGTCTTCAAGATTCATTTCAGCACCGCTGCTGTCGAACTGGGACAAAAAGGGAAGCTGAAACATTCCTTCAAGGTTCTCCCCGCAACTGTGAAAAGTGAATTTGCTGTTGTTTGCAGGTTTGTTTTCTTGTATTTCGGGGGCATTTCCAGCTCGAGGATCATTTGCAGGGAGCCATTCCTTGTAACTTACTGTGCTGCCTGAGTCAACAGGACGTTTTGGACTAGATGACTTGGTGGGTGACTGCAGCTGTATAAAGAGGAAGGAAGTCTTGACCTGATGATGATCACCCATTTCCTTTTAAATGAAATTATCTGTTTGCTGTTTTGGGAGGGAGAAGGCCATCGAATTACTAACTGAAACAGAGTGGATTGTCAGGAGGATTCTAAACTGCTTCATGCTTTTTATCTTCAAAGACCTATGGAAGAAAGGAAGGAGAATAAAACATTTAATGCTTAGATACTTAAAGCTACAGTTACACACACCATGGGATTAGCAGGCTAAAACAATCATAGAATGGGTTGCTGTTAGACTACCTGTAGTGGTCATTTCTGTAGACTGGCCAACTAAGCAGGTGTAGATGGGCTGGAGGCAGCTGTTTCTGAGTGACACTGAGCCTTCTCCCGCATCTGAAAGGCTCATTTCAAGGTGTTAAAGCAGGGGTGTCCAACTCCGGTCCTGGTGGGCCACACTGGCTGCAGGTTTTCATTCTAACCATCTTCTTAAATTTGTGAGACGTTTTTTCTGCTGATTAACTTGTTTTGCCTTAGTTTTAATTGATGTGACTCCAATCCCTTAGTTTCTTGTTCTTTAATGAGCAGCCAAAAAATAATGAGACACAAAACAAGCTGTCACATGACCAGCCAACCTGAAAATAACGAAAGTTGAAGGTCTTGGTCATGTTGGTCTGTTCAGGTCTGCAAAACATTATGACGGTGGTCTTAGAAAAAAAACAGAAATGCAACAGTCTGCTGTGGCAAAATGAGAGCAGCAACAAGTCATGATATTCAATAATGGCTTTAATTAACAGCAAGAATTGGTTTCTCATTAAGAAACTGGTTGGAATGAAATTGGAGTTTGACATTCTAGTTTAGCTAGTCAACTGTTGGCTCGTTTCACATCTCATTTCTGTCTGGCTGCCATTTAATGAAGAAACAAATCAATTCAGAGGACTGAATCCTTAAAAACAGGGCTACTAAAATGAAGGGAAAATGAGTTAATTAGCAATGAAAACTGCTCACTGATTAGGAAGATGGTTAGAATGAAAACCTGCAACCACTGCAGCCCACCACGACCAGAGCAGGACACCCCTGGGTTAAAGTCTTGCAGTCTGGTGTTCCACCAGAAAGATTGTCCAACAAGTGCTTACGTGAGGAAGAGCCAGGGAGGATGAAAGAAACTGATGATGGCAGATCGATAAGAAGTTGAGATCATGAGGAATTGACTACATGCATTTACAGGCATGCAAAAAGACTATGAATGCAATAGTGTGCACATGAAAATGGATTTCTGCCAGTGATTAGGTGTGTAATTGTTATTTTGGAGACATTTGTTGTGGCCCTCAATAGCAAAGAATCACTTCAAACAACTGCCAGCATTGAGCAAAACTACAAATACTCCCATTAATGATGGGAATGATCAGCTCGTTCTGTGAGGTGTCTGAGCCTCTCTTATCTCAGTGCTCATTACACCTGTACTGTATATGGTTTGGGAACCTTCAAAACTCAAACTTGTGTTATTTGGGATAAATTTAGTGAATAGTATTGGCAAGTCTGTTGGGCTAAATGGCCTGTTCTCATCAAAATTCTTCTAACCTAAACAGCAGCTTGTTGGCTTAGTGGTTGACACTGTAGCCTTACAGATCCAGAATCTTGAAAAAAATCCATACCCTATCACCATCTGTGTATAGTCTGCATGTTCTCCTCAAGTTTGTATGGATTTTCCTAGCACTTAACTAGGTTGATTGATGAGTCTAAATTGGGCAACTGTGAGTGTTAATGTGCCTATGTGTGGGCCTTGCAATCAACAGGCACCCCATCCATAGGTGGTTCCTGCTTGATAATGCTAGGATAGGTTAAAACTCGCTGCTGCCATAATTTAAGAGGGATGTTCAAAAAGTTTCCGTACTTGCTTCAAACTATTCATTAAGAATTTCAAAAACAAATTGCATCACTTTTCTACATAGTCATAGTCATAGTCGTTTGTGATGCAATTCTCCCAGCGTCATACCAACGTTTTAATGTCCAATTACTGGTACTCCTCCCGCCTTCACCGCTTCCAATGAAAATATAAAAGTGCAGAAACTTTTTGAACGTCCCTCGTACAAAAAAGGAGATTTGAGAATGTTCTGTTTTATATAGCACTACAGGTAGATACGTTTAGCTGTTAAAGACGGGTTAAGGAACAAATAAAAAACATATAACTGACATATGTAAAAATGTATTCAATTAATTTTTGTTATTGTAAAAATAATTTTTACATGAGTAATATGAATACTTTGTAAAAAATGTAACAAATAAGTTTAAAAAAAGAATAATTTAAATAATAAAAAAATTAATTCTTAATTTATTTTATTTATTTTCTTTACCAAACAATTTTATAAATACACTATGGATGACTAGTTCTATATCAGACTAATCAATGTATAACTGTAACAGAAATAACACCAAACTGTAAAGCTACCATATCCTTTACTCTATACTCCCATATCTTGCACTAACTGTATAGTACCTCTCTATACACTTTGTTTCTTGATTCTCCTCAGCAGCTATTTATCACCTTCACATCTTCTCTTCTCTTGACTCTTCAGAAAGCCATATATAGCTGGCCTGTGCAACACTGGCTGAGGGTTGTTTATGCTCACCTTTTGTAACGTCTGTCCTTGAGCCTTGTCTTAATTATTTTGATATGTCTCACCCTGTCTTGCCCTACATGTGTCTGCAGCATTGTTCCTCTGCCACTTTTCTCAGCATATTCACATGTCTCAACCTCTTTCCCAGCAATTCCTTTCTCAGTTGCATTTTTAGAAAGCCTGCTTCTCAGACTCTGTCATTTCAAGACACCTTGCTCTGTTTTTGACTACCACCCATGGCTGACAGGGCATACATTACCCGCTGTGGAAGCATCATTTGTATTCCTTCGAATACTTCCCATCTTTGAAGGCAACCTTATTAGTATTTAGCAACCAAACACTCAGCTAGTTATTTGCTTTGTTGTCATTGAAATGCTCAATTCTAGGTCCATTTTTGTAAAAAAAAAAAAATGACAATCAGGAATTCAGCTTCACACCAGTAAAGTATTGTGTCATCACGACTACCAATGAGGCACCAAAGCCAAAATGACTAATCACACACACACACACAGCAATGTTTTATTATATACTAGATAGACATGCATAGTCAGAATCTAGATATTTAAAGACAACTATAGATATGCCATGTGGATGTAAAAAAATAATTCTGGTGGCAGATTAAAGCTACATTCTATTGGTAAGAGTAGTGTCAGCTAAATGTTAAATAACTGGCCAGTCAAACAGGTAAATGAGTCCAAAAGAAACTACAAGTTATAATCCAAAGAACAAGTTCCGGGGCGAAATAATAAATTGTTAGAAATGGGAGCCACTAGACTCTTTCATGGAGATGACAAAGCACAATGCTGAAGTGGTGATCTCTAACAAGACTCTCACTTTCACTTTTGTTGCCCCTCATATCACATGCCTGTAATGTGATTATAATTGCACATCAAAAGATACAGAAGGGAGAGGCCCAAAGGCAAACTTTACAGAGACACAATGGACTTGCCATGTTTCCAAGGTTGTCTTCTGCCTTGTGGCCAAAGTTGTCATCAACACTCCAGTTTCCAGTGACAATAAGTGATTTCAGAAAATGAACGGATATATGAATGAATAATTGTGGAGTTTACAGCTAATAAGAGAGCAATGATGTTCTCAATTTATTTTTCTTGATATGTATGTTATCTCTTACTGGGAATCATCACCTTAGGACCAAGAATAAATTCAAATACGGATCTGACATTCTGATCTGATTTTAGAACCACAGCAGCCATCATTTTTTTTATACTTCCTGATACTAAATATTTCAGTCCTTTCTGATCCTTTATTTTCTTAGCAGGTGTTGCGCACACTTCATTTAAGTACTGAACTTAGTTCGTAAGTATTTTTAGAAACAACAGATTGAGCTACAATGTACTGCTAATTCTGTTTTGTCGGCATGTTGATTAATTTGCTTAAGAAGTAGTCCACCTACTGTACAATATACAGGAATTACGCTCTCCCCCCAAGCTCCCCAGTTTGCAACTAAGTGAATAAAATATATAATACAATATCAAAATGTACATGTTTTAATCAGGATGTCCTGCATTGGAGAGGCACTCTAGCCAGCGTGGGTTCCTGTCTTGTACTCAGTGCAGTTGGCTAACCTCCAGCTTGCTGTGGTCCTGAATTGAAATAAGCGGCTTCAGCAAATAAATGGATGGAGGTGCCATTCACACACACCAAACCCGTTAGGTCAGCATGGTTTCTTTGCTTGACATTGCTTTCCTATGTCATTCCTCTGGTGGCTTCAGCTGCACATTTAGAATAACCATTTCCCAGATTTATTTTGTACATACTGTATGATGTGATGAAATATCTGAAGGAAGTAATCATGTGATTTTAACAATTTATTGCTGCAATAGCTACAGTCAGATTTAAGAAGTACTGTTTCTCAATGTCAATTGTGAAAACACAGTGTTTCCATTTTCCTATTCAATGCTTTACTGGAATGACTACCACATTTTTAAAATAAATATCAGACTCATTCTTTCATCTGTGTTAGGTATTCACTTTTTTCATTCCAAGGCCATGGAGAACCAAATTCTGAATATTAAATATTTTATTAATTTGACACTTCTTCTTGTGCCTATCTTGAATGTGCCAAAATCCTTCTGACCAGTCCGGTGGTTATGGTTGTTACAATACACAAGAGTCAATGTAAAGGTTAGCTTCACCACAGTACTACAGCATACTTTTTGATTGCTGAGTGTATTTTTCAACAGAAGCGATCTTCCATTGTCTTAAAACTACACTTACAGTATAACAAGTTTAGAAAATTTAAGCGTTCTAGGCCTGAAGCTGTCTATGAACACATCTAAAGTTAATGGTGTTCGTCTGAATAAGTTAACATTCTCAAACATGCTTAATTTAAATTTAGTATTGTAGGCTGCCAGTGTCTCTCAAAACAGAAAGCAACAGTGCCGTTCAATCACAAAGCCTACTCTCGTGCACACACGCACTTCCACTCAAGCTGAGGCTACAACAGAATCATAAGACAACCTAATCTGCAGATTTTTGGTAAATGAGAGCAATATCAGAATAACAAACAGGAAGAATGTGCACTACAGAACACTGGAGAATGCACAACCACATCTGTCATTCAGTGGTACAAATAGTACATTCCTTCTTTCCAAACCTGCTGTGTGCCCCTTAAAGCAGTATAGGACAGGCGATCATAGAAAAGACTCTACACAGGACTCTACATAGGAAAAGGCAGGCTCTGCATTCAGAACTAAACCTCCTGACAACTAAAGACTGAACAACTAATTTATAAATCCAGACATCATTACTATGAACATGGAGAGAAAGCTAATAAGTTTTTAGCTCAACAAATTCACAAGCAAGAAGCGCGCAACGCAATCTCAGTAACCACCAATGCGAACAGAGATAGAATCATCGACCACAAAAATATAATGCACACTTTCAGAGACTACTATAAATCCCTATATACTACTGAATTTAAAAAAGATAACACACAATCTAATGCATTTCTGGATGCATTACAAATACCACAAATAGACACTTTTAGTGCGGAGGAACTTGATAAACCTCTGGCATTATCAGAATTACTAGATGCTATAAAGTCACTCCAAGGCGGGAAAGCAGCAGGCCCTGATGGCTACCTTGCAGAATTTTACAAGAAATTCTCCGCTCAGCTAGCTCCCCTCCTATTAGCAACATTTACAGAAGCCAGAGATAACCAAACCCTCCCTCAAACTTTTCGCCAAGCACTAATCACCGTTTTTTCCGAAACAAAATAAGGACTTATTACAATGTGCATATACAGACCAATTTCACTTTTGAATAATGACGTTAAAATACTCTCTAAAATCAGAGCTAGAAGGATGGAGAAAGTGCTCCCCTTGGTAATATCACAAGATCAAACTGGATTTATTAGGGGCCGACACTTATCTTCAAATCTTCGACGCCTGTTTAATGTAATATACTCACCAACTAAATCAAACACCCCAGAAATATTATGATCATTGGATGCAGAAAAAGCATTTGACATGATTGAGTGGAAATACCTTTTCACTACATTGGAGAAGTTTGGATTTGGCCCGAACATTTGTGCCTGGATCAAATTACTGTATACTAACCCAGAAGCTTCAGTTTGCATCAACAACACTTGCTCAGACTACTTTAAACTAGAACGCAGTACTAGACAAGGATGTCCCTTGTCACCGCTACTGTTTGCAATTGCCATTGAACCACTGGCAATACATTGTCGAAATACTGATCAGATAAAGGGGATTATCAGAGAAGGACTGGAACAGAAAATTTCATTATATGCAGATTATATGGTACTGTATATATCAGACCCAGATAATTCTGTGCCTGCAGTCTTAACAGCACTCACAGAATTTCAAAAGATCTCTGGTCTTAGAATTAATCTGAATAAAAGTGTACTCTTTCCAGTGAATTCTCAAACATATAATATTAGATTAGACACCCTACCTTTTATCATTGCAGAACAGTTTAAATACCTAGGGGTAAACATCACAAGTAAACATAAAGCTATTTATCAAAAAATTTTGCCGTCTGCATGGAAAAATTAAGCAAGACTTGCATAGATGGTCAAACCTTCACCTCACACTAGCTGGAAGAATTAACACTGTTAAGATGAATATTCTTCCTAAGCTCCTTTTTTTATTCCAAAAAATTCCAATATACATTAATAAATCATTCTTTAAGCAATTAGATTCAACAATAACCTCATTTATTTGGAATTCAAAACATCCACGCATCCAAAGAGCGACCCTACAAAGACAAAAGGCAGAAGGCGGCATGGCTCTACCTAACTTCCAATTTTATTACTGGGCAGCAAATATACAGGCGATAAGAACCTGGACACAAATAGAAGAACATATACAGGCTTGGTCCGCAATAGAAGTAAAATCCTGCAGTATTTCTTTGTATTCCCTGCTCTGTGCTCCAATAAACACATGTTATCGGCAATATACCAATAACCCAATTGTGCTTCACTCACTTAGAATATGGAACCAATGTAGAAAGCATTTTAAGACGGAGAGGCTTCTATCTGTGGCACCTCTGCAAGAGAACCACCTCTTTCAACCTTCGCAAACATATGCAGTTTTTAATATCTGGAAAAAATTTTGAATTAAATTGCTTAGAGATCTTTATATAGTTAACATCTTTGCATCCTACGAACAATTACATTCTAAATTTAACATTCCAGCTACACATTTCTTTCACTATCCTCAAATGAGGAACTTTGTTAAACAGAACCTTCCAGATTTTCCTCATCTTGCACCCTCATCCATGCTGGAAAAAATATTACTCCATCTCAAGGAGTTAGACACCATCTCTACAATATATAAAATCATTTTACAATCCCTCCCTTTTAAAGATCCAAGAGGACACTGGGAGAAAGATCTCTCAATTAATATATCAGAAAAGGAGTGGAAAGTAGCAATGCAGAGAATTCATTCGAGCTCCATATGCGCAAAGCATACAATTATACAACTCAAAATTATATATCGAGCACATCTGTTTTGTCTAAAATGCTCCAAAATGTTTCCAGGGCAAGATCCAACCTGCGAACGCTGCAACCAAGTCCCAGCCTCACTGGGTCACATGTTCTGGGCATGCACCAAATTAACAGTATTCTGGACCAAAATTTTTAATTACCTTTCACACAGCCTGGGTGTCACAATCCCTCCTAACCCATTAACAGCTGTGTTTGGGGTTCTTCCAGATGGGTTTATAGTGGAGAAAGACAAACAAATTGTGATTGCATTCACTACACTTTTGGCATGCAGACTTATTCTGATAAACTGGAAGAACCCAAACTCTCCTCTTTTAAGTCAGTGGGAAGCCGATGTGTTATACTATTTGAAATAGGAAAAAATCAAATACTCAGTTAGAGGATCCGTACAGGCTTTTTTCAAAACATGGCAGGATCTAATCAGTAATATTTTAAAATAAGCTCATAAAGCAGAGAGAATTTATTCATTTAGGTATGGTTACAAGCCTTAAATTTCACACCGTTTGCCTTGCTCTCTCTCTCAGGGGTGGGGATTGATGTGTCCTTAACTCAATTTTTCTTTGTGTAAAATCTTGATTGATTTGTATGGATTGCAATAAAATTAATAAAAATATAATAAAAAAAAAAAAGGACAGGCGATCATAGAAATCGGAGTGTTCTGATTCAGCCCTCTTTGCTCTGGGACTACACATGCATGAAGCTACTTTAAAATCTGTAGTGGATTAATAACAATTAATCTGAAGCTAATTTTCATGTTGAGGTTTAAATTCCACTTTGTCATGTGCACAAAATGAAATGAAATTCTTACTTGCATGTGTCCTCAGAATAGTGACAGAGTGACACAATACCACTAAAAAGACATGTACACACATAAAACCATGCATACATAAAATTATATATATATATATAAGCCGGGATGCCCATGCACACTATATTCAGGGGGAGCAGCCATGGATATCGCAATACCTCCCCCTGAATGCTAGTTGGCCGCCTTCCTGGGGTGGAACAGTGCCTCAGGTTCCCACAGGGCATCCTGGGAATTGGAGTTGGGTGCAGCCCTGTTGGGTCCCTCAGGTACCGCCAAGGGGCGCTGCATTTGGGACTCCTGAGTCCGTGTGGGCAACCAGTTCGTCACACCTGGAAGTGCAGCAGGAAATCAGGGATGAAGCACCTGGAGCACTTCCGGGTGAGCTATAAAGGGAGCCAGAGACCACCACTCAGTGGCCAGAGTCGGGTGGAAGGAGGACGAAGCTTGGTGAGGAGTGGTGGAGAAGGAAGACAAGATTTGTGTTATTGTGTGCTTGGGACTGTGTTGTGTCTGTGGGTACGGGGAAGGCGTAAGTTTATTTAATTTTGCACGTGCCTCCCGTGTCTAATCTGTGTCGTGTCAGGCGCTATATACTGTCTTTCTTACACTGGTGTAGTCGGCAGGATTCCGGTTCGTCCATTTGGACTGGGACCTGTTTAAAAAAAATTTGTGTAAGGCACGTGAGCAGCACAGTAGCGCACGAAGCACACACCCAAGACAGCACGAGGAAACGCGCACCAGAAAGCTTGCGACACTCCAGAGGTACACTGCACCATCCATGGGGAAAAAGAGATCTAGGAATGCTCCCAAAGCAGCAGAGCCCAACTCGCAAGCCATCAGTAAGGAAGCCCAGGGCGGCGGGCTGCAATGTGAGGCCATCCACAATACTGCAACTCTGGGAGGCGGTATCCATCAGGAGGTAGGTGTCGAACCCGGGGATGATTTGCCCTGGAGATATTCTGCCTTTTCGTATGCCTACATCCTAGATGGCGAGTCATCGGATCCTCGCTGTTGGCCTAAGCATGTTGACCCATGGGATGACAGAGAAGCGAGCAACTGCAAGAGCATTCCTAATGTTGACATGGGCCCGCTGCTTGCCGAGAGACAAAGTCTGGAAGACGAGCGCCTGGAGTCTCATCCTGATGACGTCATGTCGATAGAGGAGGGGGCGGTGGAGAGCCAGGAAAACCTCACCGAGTCAGGTATGGGGGTGGAGGAGATGTGTCGACTCCCCGCTGGAAAAAACTCACCGGCGGAGATGACAAATCTCCATCCCGAACCCGAAGAACACCCAAAGGGGCTGCTGGGAAGAATGCGGGGCTTGGGTGGCTCGCGATCAGCAAGACAGGACCAGGGGAGCCCGAGTCCTCCGCCAATCAGAGAAAATAACTTATTTCGGGTTGCAGGGGACGTGGAGGGCATTTTTCTACCCCTGCAGTCCTTTTTTCAGATTATCCAGGCCCTACAAGAAGCAAAGGAAGGGCTGCTATATAGCATCTTTCTTACTATATATTGTGGTGTATGGCCGGCCGTTTATCTCGGCCAATACCCCCAAGCCGCCAGATGGAGCTCTCCCTGCAGCATAGTGGTGCCCCGAAGACCAGCAGGGCATCATGGACATTAGAGTCTTTATCCACAGCCCTGCTGGATACCATGGGGGCCACTAGGAGATGCTGCAGGGAGGAATGATGGTTATTTGCCTTACGCCCTGGAAGTACGTCCGAGTCACATGGACAAGGGGAATGACATGCTTCCGGGGTGAAGAAAAGGACTTTTTATCTGACCCGGAAGTGATAGGAGATCACATGGACTGGGGATTTGAACACTTCCGGGTCAAGGAATATAAAAGGATTGTGGGAGCTCCCAGATGGCGAGCTGAGCTGGGTGGAAGGGTGGCAATGATTCTGGGAGTGGTGGAGAGTTTATTGTAGTATTTGTGACTGATTTAATGAGTATTGTGGAGAGGAGGGTGCTTTGTGCACTGTGCAGAATTCTACAAAGTCTACTTTTGGACTTTTATCTGGTGTCTGGCATCTTGGACAAGGGTTCAAGGGAGCGATAGCGCACCCTATCACAATATATACAGTATATATATATATATATATATATATATACACACACACACACACATACTTTCACACTACCGGTCAAAGTTTTTAGAACTCATGAGTTTTTTCAGTTTTTACGGAAATGCATGTAGTTTAATGTCTTAATGTTTCATGAAATCAAGGCATTGAACAAATAAACAATGCCAAGTAAAAAAATAAGTCAAGGATTCATTAAATGTACAAAGTTTTATTCAAATTTTGATTAATCAAAGTAGCCACGATTTACTGCTTTCAGAGCCAAACTTTTGATTCAGAATGCCAGTCACTCTGTGCAAGTCACCAACTCTGTGTCCAGCAAAAGAGCCCCAGACCATCACACTTCCTCCTCCATGTTTGACATTTGATGTCACACACTGAGGATCCATTCTTTCATTTACATTTACACTTATTTGCTTAGCAGACATTTTTATCTAAAGCGACTTACAAAAGAGGTAAACAATCATTAATTTCACCAACTCGATGATGAACAAACACGCCACATGAAAAACCAAAGATTTTAGATTTTGATTCATCGGCCCACAAGACTTTTTTCCAGTCTGCAGTAGTCCACAGCTATTATTTCAAGGCCCTATTTTGTCCTTAAATGAATGGCTTTCTTACTGCTACTCACCCTGTCAAACATGCAGCACAAAGTCTGCTCTTTACAGTAGAAACTGTTAAGCTGTGCTTTGAAGCTGTTGCACTGTTAGGCGCCTATCACACAAGCTGGTGACCCTCAGAAGCTTGTCTTCTGATTAGGTTGTGACTTTGGGTCTGCCAGACCTTTCATTCTTTCTTCCAGATTCCAATTGCCTTTGGATTGTGTAGACACCACTGTACTCACTGACACTCACTTATTTTTTTTGCACTTTCTCTAACTGAAAGTCCTATACTTCAAAGGCTAGTAATGCTCTGTCTCATTTAATTTATTAATTGCTATTTTCTTACTATTATGAC
Source organism: Polypterus bichir lapradei (assembly GCA_026402145.1). Taxonomy (NCBI): domain Eukaryota; kingdom Metazoa; phylum Chordata; class Cladistia; order Polypteriformes; family Polypteridae; genus Polypterus; species Polypterus bichir. Next base: position 67,431,598 of record JANRMT010062835.1, on the reverse strand, counting down.
TGGAATTTACAACTTTATACAGTGTACTATTGTCTAAGTAGTACTTTAGTGGGTGTAGAAACAGTCTGTTTCTACCCCTCGTAGAAAGGGGGTTTTTAAGTAAACAACAGAATTTGGGACACCTGTGTAAATTGTTTGCTTCAACCTGAAAGACTTGTTCCCTGTAGAAGGCCCAATTGTAATATTCTGATATTTCCTTTTTTCTATTTTTGCCAACCTAAACATTAAACGTTAACCTCTGGCGGTTTACTGCTTACCTTTTCACCATTACAGGTTATTCACTGCATTTCAACTGATTACATTTAAAGAAAAACTGGAAACTTTTGACCAGTAGTGTACATGTATACTATACATATACAATTTTATATGTGTAGATTATATATATATCAAACAGGCGAGCCTTAAGCATGTCTAGCAGATTTAGGTGTGTCTTTAAATATGGGGGAACAATTTGACATGACACCACCATTAACCTGATTACTGTTTGCTTTAGTGTAGAGAACTTTCCGAAGGACTGCTGATGTCACTTCCGCGCTGAATGACCAAAGCCCCACCCCTTCCACTTCCCTCCATTACTTAAACCACATGATTCTAACTGTCATTGTCATTTGAGAGAGCTTTTAAATGGTGTGGTAGTTTATGAAGAATCCACCACAAAGAGCCTCATCACAGCCCTTTTGAACCCTTACTTTCCCAACATTACTTTTCACTACATTAAATGGAGTCACCCCTGATGGCCCAAAACTTTCTATTATTCTGTTCTCATATATGTACAGTATATACAGTATATAAATATATTTTATTCAAAGCAATTTTGAAAGCAACAATATTTCTGTCAAACACTAAAAAGGTTTTATCTTTTAATTTAATGTTGAATTAATTATGCTACTTTGAGAGCAGCATGCAAATTAACACATTTTATGAATCTGTTATGCCTTGTCAAACAGGAATGTGCACAAAGTAAAACCCAAGATATCAGTCATCTCGGGGCTGTCAATGTCAGTGACCCAATCTACGTGAAATGTAGAGGCAGTCACCATGTTGGGAATCACACCCACTTTGTATAAACGTTTGGCCTGTTAATAACCCATATCCTATGCCCCCATTTCATAACTCACTTAATCTAACTTCAGGGGTGCTGGAAGCAGGAGTCCATGCTGGCTGCTTACTACATGAAATAATTCAGTACTATTATAAAATTCCATAAACTTACTGTTTCCCATCTAACAGAAATCATGCTTTTTTGAGCCGATAACAAAAAGAATGTTAAGATCTATAAGATGAGGGTGTTGGAAGTGACCTTCTTTGTCTCCAGTACTAACTGTAAGGACAGAGTGAGGGAGAAACAAACTCGCGAGCCCAGTAAGCACTGAAAGAAGGACCAGACCTAGACCACGTTGGTGCATAAAAGGGTGGGCTAACATTTCCCAGTCAGAGGAGCACTTGGCAGTCATGGCAGAATACTGAGTGAAAGAATGTCAGTGCCTCTAAAACTTCAAACATCATGTCTCCAGCTTTTTGAGATATGACACTTGCTTCTCCCTTTTAAAACAAGTGTTGAAACAGTGGTACCACACCCCCCCCCACACACACACACACCTCTTCCTTCTTTTAGTTCCTGTCTGCTCAAGTGCCCGTAGCCACAAGGATCATTATTCTGTCAAATCATTTTTCAAACTAGTCTTTTAAACAAGTTCATCAAAAAGAAAGGAAAAAGTAATCTCCTAAGCCATTTCTTCTATTTACCTAATTACCATTGGGACATCTAATAAATAACCTTGGGTTTGGGGTTAACATTTCATGGTCATCTGTTCTGTTAGTGCTATTGCAGACACTGTATTAAGAAACTGTCAAAAACAAAACCCTAGAAATTTTAATTGGTTGACTTAAACTAAAATTGTATAAATTAGAAATCATCCACATACAAACACCTATGAATAATTTAGCTTGGTTATATTTTATGATTTCAGGTTGAAATGTCCCTTACTGTCTTCTAGAATTGTTCTGCTCTATAATCTGCATACTCTCATGAATATTAATAAGCTAAAGAACACTCACCCACATTCATTGGGCCAATATATCAGAGGTCTTTGAAATGGAGAAAACCCACCTAAAGAGAGGGAGAACCTACAAATTCAATACAGAGTGAAAAACCTGTAAGTGGAGCTCAGATCCAACCACTGTGCTCCCATGGAATATCACAGAATCATTAAAAGAGAACACATAATAGAACATCCTTCCATCCATCCATTTTCTAAGCCCACTCATCCAGAAGCTGCAGCCTATCCCATCAAGCACTTAGTGTAAGGCAGGAACAACCCCTGGACAGTACATAAAATTCTGAAACTTGCTTAGTCTAGTTCATGGCCATGGAGGGCTAGATCCTATCCTGACAGCATCAGCCTCAAGGTAGGATCTAGCTTTGAACAGGGAGCCAGGCCCATTCATACACACATCCATAGGCCAATTTGGAATTTAAAAATTACCCGCACATCTTTAAGGATGTGGTAGGAAAACTGAAGGAATCAAAAGAAAACTCAGACACACATGGGGAGAATGTTCAGACTCGGCACAGACAGAAACCAGGTGCTCGTTCCATGGGGCAGCAGCACTAACCACTGTGCCACCCTGCCATGCAATATAAACATAAAACATGTATAAACTATTAAATAATACTATAAATTAATTTTTTTGTTCTTTATTTCATGGCAGGGCCATTTTAACAGCATTATAGGCCCCCGGGCAAAGCAGTGCACTGGGGACCCTACCTACACAAGCAATCAGCAAGTCACTACATACATAGATTAGCATGGAGCCCCTAGGCAACTGCCCAGTGTGCCCATGCATTACAATGGCCCTGTTTCACCGTATACAACTTCTTGTATTAGGAATTTGTTAGTTTGCATAACCTTTGGGGTCAAAGAGCAGGCTCAACCATCGTACTGCACCCCTGAAGCAAGTGCAAGTTAAGGACCTTGCTTAAGGGCTTAACAGAGTAAGATCTCCTTTGGCAGTAATGAGGATTTGAACTGGCAACCTTCTGGATACCAACACTTAACCTCTCAGCCACCACTACACCCCCTAGCCACCACTCATGTTTACTACAGAAAGGCACTGCTTTGAAAAAAAAAAAGATTTGAAGCTATCAATTATTCAAGATCGATAAATGGATGTAAAAGAGGCTATACAAAAGATTGATTGTTTTACCATTAGTGTGGTTGTCAACAATAAAACAAAACTCTACAGACAGTAACTGGTAGAGGAACACATGCCAAGGTTTGATTTCTTACATGAGAGTTTTTATTATAATTTCTGTTTCTGTAAGGTCACCACCCGATGAAGTCATGGTCAATGAATACAGCTTAAACAGCGAGTGCTACTAAAGGAAAAACTTTGTGTGACCTGTTCAGAAGCAAGTTCTGGAAAGACTCTGGAACATTTATTGCTTGATGGAAACACAATGTACTTCTGTGTACTTTATTGTAAACAGCAGCAATGAAGTGTGCAAAAACACATCTCGTCTTCCTGGCCAAACACAAATGGCCTCCAATAAACATTACCTATACATAATTATATCCCAAGCTTCATTTAGTTACACATTTTAACTCAACAATAACTAACACTGTGGCTGCAAAATGTTAAATTGACATAAAATAAAAAAGGCGAGAAGAAAACATATGTGAACACTGTTTCTATGAAGGCCAGACAAAGATGTTCAGATCTTCTGCAGCATTCAGAGTTTGGTCTTGTTGTATGAATGTGTGCTTTTGAAAACACACCCTGCCCCATAACACTACCTTCACACTATAGATACCTGTATTGATGGATCTGCCATTATTTCCATATTCATGTCCTCCTGTTTCTGTTAATCAGTGTCCACATGCTGTTTTTCTAATGTTTTCCAGTGTTCAGTGTTTATATTCTTTGACCCATTACAATCACGTTATTTTTTGTGTTTTTTGTTTTGGCTGACTGGACTCCTTTGGTATTGTGTCTCTTTGGAGAAGCCCAGGGTATCACTAGTTTGTGTCGAATGAGTCATTACTCATGGAGTCCTGAATGATGCACATTACCAGCATTGTGAGGGAGCATCAGTTACGGCACTACCACCATGTGGCGCGTTTCCCCGAGAGTGATCCGGATCGTAAGATCCTCGCTGTTGGGGACCCGAGTTGCTGGACCAGGCCAAGGGGTCACCCACGTAACACCTGGCTGCGGCAGATGGATGTCATTTCCGGATGGTGGGACTGGACCGTGCGTCTGCCTGGGGGGTTGCCAACCAGGATCCCGAGTTGTTTCGTTGTGTAGTGGGTGTGGCAACACACTGTACCAGTGCATGCTCCCCAACTTGATTTGACTTGACTCTCCTTTTTATCATCTCTATCTTGTATGTTTATGGCTGCTGAACTTTTAATTTGGACATTTTTTATGCCCTATATTTTAGGACAGGATGGTTTACAGAAGTATCCCCTGTACCATGAAGTATTATTAAAATTAAAGTGGGCTCAACAGAGAGGCTTTGGCCCTTGGTAAATGAGGTGCTGCAGTACTTATACCCTGATTTCATAACAGACAATCCTATGTTTTTCACTCACAAAATAAACCCTCATTGCCTGTTTAAATTAAAATCCCATCATTAAACTGTAGACATATAGATTAGTAAAAAAAAAGGAAACTGTGGTTTATGATAATCCATGGCAAAATTCATAGCACAGTGATCGAAAAAGCATATGTGCCTCAAGGAATTCCAAACAAGCATAATTCTTCTATCAAAATGGTAAAATGCTGTGGGACAGCATATCTTTCTGAAATAACATTTTTTGTTGTTTGCATTTCTACATTTCTATGCATTTTAAGAGGGTTGCAATGTCTCCTGCTGTCTGACCAATACATCCATGTTTACCAAGATAAATGGATACAATAGTATGACATATTGTAGCTGAGACCAAAACTTACTACCATTTTCTTCAAATAAAGCATTATTCACTGAGAATTATAATTTAAAATTGTTGACAATTAATCAAACTATATAATCCATTTATTCTTCACAATACCATACTAATTAAAGAAAGTTATTGGAAGAAAATGTCAATATTCCAGTCACTGTAAATCTTGAGAGGGTACTCAGGTAATTTTTAAAAATGGTTTGTCAGATAAAAGACAAGATTTTCAGTTTAACAGCACAACATTGGGTGGCAGTCCACCTCCGAATTCAATATTCTCCAAAGCAGTACATTTCAAGTTAACTTCACTTTATAAATAAAGCACATTCCTGTCTTCAAGCATTCAGGTATCTCTGCACGATACATGCAATATATTGTAAATTAAGTAACCAGTGCAGTAAAAAACTGTTTAAAAGAGCAAGAAAATCAGCTTTTCCTCTAGAAAATGTGTTATTTCAGTTTTAGCTTTTCAGGGGGCAAAGCGAAGTTCCCTCCAGGATATGCACTGCTAGTAAAAAGCATTCATCCATCCATTATCCAACCCGCTATATCCTAACTACAGGGTCACAGGGGTCTGCTGGAGCCAGACCCAGCCAACACAGGGCGCAAGGCAGGAAACAAATCCCGGGCAGGGCGCACACACACACACAAACCCACCCACATACCAAGCACACACTAAGGACAATTTAGAATCGCCAATGCACCTAACCTGCATGTCTTTGGACTGTGGGAGGAAACCGGAGTACCCGGAGGAAACCCACGCAGACATGGGGAGAGCATGCAAATTCCACGCAGGGAGGACCAGGGAAGCAAACCCGGGTCTCCTAACTGCAAGGTAGCAGCGGCGCCCCTAGTAAAAAACACCTGTATATATACAGTTGTGCTTGAAAGTTTGTGAACCCTTTAGAATTTTCTATATTTCTGTATAAATATGACCGAAAACATCATCAGATTGTCACTCAAGTCCTTAAAGCAGATAAAGAGAAACCAGTTAAACAAATGAGACAAAAATATTATACTTGGTCATTTATTTATTGAGGAAAATAATTGAATATTACATATTTGTGAGGGCAAAAGTATGTGAACCTCTAGGATTAGCAGTTAGTGTTAAAGGTGAAATTAGAGTCAGGTGTTTTCAATCAATGGGATGACAATTAGGTGTGAGTGGGCACCCTGTGTTATTTAAAGAACAGGGATCTATCAAAGTCTGCTCTTCACAACACATGTTTGTGGAAGTGTATCATGGCACGAACAAAGGAGATTTCTGAGGACCTCAGAAAAACAGTTGTTGATGCTCATCAGGCTGGAAAAGGTTATAAAACCATCTCTAAAGAGTTTAGACTCCACCAATCCACAGTCAGACAGACTGTGTACAAATGGAGGAAATTTAACATCATTGTTACCCTCCCCAGGAGTGGTCGACCAACAAAGATCACTCCAAGAGCAAGGCGTGTAATAGTCAGCGAAGTCACAAAGGACCCCAGGGTAACTTCTAAGCAACTGAGGGCCTCTCTCACATTTCCTGATGTTCATGTTAATGAGTCCACCATCAGGAGAACCCTGAACAACAATGGTGTGTATGGCAGGGTTGCAAGGAGAAAGCCACTGCTCTCCAAAAAAAATTGCTGCTTGTCTACAGTTTGCTAAAGATCACGTGGACAAACCAGAAGGCTATTGGAAGAATGTTTTGTGGCCGAATAAGACCAAAATAGAACTTTTTGGTTCAAATGAAAAGCGTTGTTTGGAGAAAGGAAAACACTGCGTTCCAGCATAAGAACCTTATCCCATCTGTGAAACATGGTGGTGGTAGTATCATGGTTTGGGCCGTTTTGCTGCATCTGGGCCAGGATGGCTTGCCTTCATTGATGGAACAATGAATTCTGAATTATATCAGAGAATTCTAAAGGAAAATGTCAGGACATCTGTCCATGAACTGAATCTCAAGAGAAGGTGGTTCATGCAGCAAGACAACGACCCTAAGCACACAAGTCGTTCTACCAAAGAATGGTTAAAGAAGAATAAAGTTAATGTTTTGGAATGGCCAAGTCAAAGTCCTGACCTTAATCCAATCGAAATGTTGTGGAAGGACCTGAAGCGAGCAGTTAATGTGAGGAAACCCACCAACATCCCAGAGTTGAAGCTGTTCTGTACGGAGGAATGGGCTAAAATTCCTCCAAGCCGGTGTGCAGGAATGATCAAAAGTTACCGGAAATGTTTAGTTGCAGTTATTGCTGCAAAGGGGGGTCACACCAGATACTGAAAGCAAAGGTTCACATACTTTTGCCACTCACAAATATGTAATATTCAATCATTTTCCTTAATAAATAAAAGACCAATATATATTTTTGTTTCATTTGTTTAACTGGTTTTTCTTTGTTTACTTTTAGGACTTGAGTGAAAATCTGATAATGTTTTAGGTCATATTTATGCAGAAATATAGAACATTCTAAAGGGTTCTGGAACTTTCAAGCACAACTATATATATATATATATTTTATATATATATATATATATATATATATATATATATATATATATACGCACACAAACACAACCAATCAAAAGTTTTACAACACCTCAGTTTTTCAGTTTTTGTGGAGATGCTCACAGTTTAATGTCAATGTTTAATGAAATCAGGGCACAGAACAATGTCAAACAAAAAATTAGTCAAGGAATCATTCAGTGTACAAAATTTTGTTGAGGTTTTTTATTCATCAAAGTAGCCACTTCTTGCTGATATGACAGCCAAACTATGATAACCCTTTTGCTTCAGAATGCCAGTAACTCTGTGCAAGTCATCAATTTCACCTCCAGCAAAAGTACTCCAGACCATCACACTTCTACTGTGAAGAGGAGACTCTGTGCTGCAGGTTGACAGGGCGAGTGGCAGTAAGAAAGTTATTCCTTAAAGGACAGAACTGGGCCTTGAAATACCAGCTATTGACTACTGCAGACTGGACATCTCCTCTTAACAGTAAAAACTAAGACTTGCTTTTTTCTACCACTGTTAAACTGTGCTTGAAGCTGTTGTGCTCTGAGGCATCCATCACGCAAGCTGGTGACCCTCAGAAACTTGTCTTCTGATTGGGTTGTGACTTTGGGTCAGCCAGACCTCTTCCTGTTAGAGTTTCTTACATTTTCCAATTGCCTTTTGGTATTAATAAAGTATCTATCTATTTATCTATCTATCTATCTATTGACACTCACTAATTTTTTTGGCAGTTATTCTAAATGAAAGGCCTACACTTCAAAGGGTAATAATGTTGTCTCATTTCATTTATTAATTACTATTTTCTTGCCATTATCACTAGGATTTACAGCTTTCTACTGTGTACTACTGTCCAAGTAGTACTTCAGAGCGTGTAGTAACACAGTCTGTTCCAACTCCACTTTAAGACAGACAGGGGGTTTTTAAATAATCAACTTAAGTTGGGACACCTGTTCAAATTGTTTGCTTTAACTTGTAAGGCTTAATTCAGTTTAATTGCTACTGAATATCTCTAAGTTATAACCTATTAGCTGTTCCTTGAAGAAGGGCCCATTTGTAATATTCTGAAATTTCTTTTTTTTCAGTTTTTCTTAACCTAAACTTTAAATTTAAACCACTGGAAATTTACTGCTTACCTTTTCACCATTTTATGTCATTCACTGCATCTCAACTGATTAAATTTGAATATAAACTGGAAAAACCGAGGTGTTCTAAAACTTTTGACCAGTGGTGCATATACTAAATTATATTAGCACTATATAATAATATTAAATTATTCTTCAATCTGAGCCTACAGTATGAATCAATGAATTGTGGGGAGTGATCAATAATACACTGAAGGGAGATGAAATAACCCCTGGATGGGACACCAGTGTACTGCAGGCCACGCTCACACACACTTATAAAAGGCAAATCCAGGTTAACCTAGTAGCATTCATCGTGACCATGGCAGAATTCTCACATGATATGTTGCATGTTGGAAGGACATGCAAGTAGGAATTTCACTGTATTCTATACACATAATAATAATCCTTTACATTTCTACAGTGCTTTTCTCCCTACTCAAAGCACTTTTCATAGTGAATGGGAAGCAACTTCAACCACCACTAATGTGTTGATTCCACCTGATTGATGCGACGGCAACCATTTTCATGCCAGTACACTCACCGCACATTAATTATTAGGTGGTGAAGTGGTGAGAGATAGTTAGTCAATAAAAGACAAGGGATGATTAGGAAACCAGAATGACAAGACTATGGAGGGCAATTTAGCAAGGACATTGGAATATACCCTACTCTTTACGAAGGATGTTCAGGTATCTTTTATGACCAGAAGAGAGTCAGGACCTCAGTTTCATGTCTCATCTGAAGGACGGCACCTTCACTGTACTGGGGTATTGGGATCCACATGCACCCCCTGTTGACCTCTCCAACACCTCTTCAAGCAGGCAACCCAAGCTTTTTCTAGATGGTCTTCCATCCAAGTATTGGCCAGACCCAACCATGCTTGGCTTCAGGTGGATGACCTCTTCTGAAGTGCATGTGGTATGGCTGACCCTACTACTATTACTAAATAAACACAGGGATAATGGCTAAACTTTATACTAATGTTGAGTCAATCCTGTTGAATTCACTTTCTCTTGAGTTCAGGAAAAACTTGGAAAGGTTTGGTAATTTCGGCAAAATTCAATGAAATCAAAGAGGAAGGAGAAACGGGTAGTTTTAAGTAGATAATAAAGGTGCAATGGTCTTTTAAGTGAGATAAAATTATACTCCAAGTCCTTCTCTGCATCTCGCGAGCTCCGATCACTATGACTAACACTCAAAAAGCCTGTGATGCAAGTGATCAGCGTTATATACTAAGGGGGCTTTCCCTGTCACTACCTGATCTGTGCTACATTCTACACAAGGATTATAACATGCCTAATCCAGCAGTGAAGACACACAGTACTTATAATTAATCTAAGCAGAACAAAGCATTTTAATAATATTCTCATTATGGTAAGCTAATGTACCATTCAGATGAAAATATTGTGAATTGTGTATCCGCATGTGCAGTTCAGATCAGGCCACTGTATAGAGTATAATGTATAGGGAAGTTTTTTTTTTTGGTAGTGACGCCAAGTATGTGTGTATACACTGTAAATTATTCATACATGTGTATTAAGGAAAACAGGCAGCACCATAAAGGGGGAAGGGAAGTATGCTTACAGTATGCACTCATGAAAGCTCCGACATGCGTAACGCAAATCGGGCAGGTAGTACAGAACAAGTAGAAACATACCCATGTGACATTAGCTGCTACAGCTGTCTGACATCACAAAGCATCATGGGGCACTAAGCATGCTGCACATCGACTTTTCATTGAAAGATTTGGCAAACAGGGTCACCAGCAACTTCCAATAATTTTACTGCGAAAAATGCTTTAGCAAATTTCACCAATCAATACTACTCTATAAACATGGCACACAAATAACAAAATGAAGCCTAATGCTATAAGATGAAACAATACTGCCCAAAGTCATTTTATAATAACACTGTACAGGGTGAGCCAAAAAGAAGTACCACATTTCAAACATTTATTGTACAAAAATGCTACAAGATAACATAAATTTCATTACAACACAAGAAAGGGTAAACAAAACAGATTTTTTTCACTGTGTATAAAAATAATGTCTTCAAAGTGGTCACCATCATTAGTGATAAACTCTTCAAGACGATTTCTGAACGCTCGCATGACTCATTTGGCCGTTTCAAGGGGAATAGCAGCAATTTCATGAGAACAGCGGCCTTGAGGGCTTCAAGGTTTTGAGGTTGGTGTGTGTATACCTTCGACCTGAGATAGCCCCACAAGAAGAAATTGCACGGACCTTGATCAGACGAATGTGAAGGCCACCCGATATCGCCGCACAGTGAGATCAGCTTCCCTGAACACATCTCCCGCAAAACTTGGATGGATCTCCGCATCATATGAGCTGTTGCTCCATCCTGTTGAAACCAGGCATTCACCACATCCATTTCTTCCAGTTGGGGCCACAAAAAGTTCTCTAGAATTTTAATGTAACATTTGAAAGTGATGGTGACTGTTGCTCCCCCCTCCTCAAAAACGTAAAGGCTTACAATGCCAAATTCTGCAACAGCGCACCAAACTGTAACATGCTCACTGCGCAGGGGTCTCTGATGAAGTTTACGCGGGTTGGTTTGCCCAGTAGCAAAAGTTTTGCTTATTTACACAACCATTCAAATGGAAATGTGCCTTGTCACTGCACATGATGATGGCATCTCGAAGAAACAGTTTGCAGAATGTTCGCACACAACTCTCTATGGCTCTCCCATTCTCTCTCAGTGAGTTTCTTCACTACCATCATTCTTCATGCAAAATCCTCCTCAAAGAGTGTTGGAAATGCCTAAGGCAGAAGCATGTTTGCACGCTGACCATCTAGGAGACTGCAAAATTGATTTCCTTACAGCTTGGATGTTTTCAGGCATTCGTGCAGTCTGAGGATAGCCTGGAGATTTTCTGTTCAGTATTGTACCTTCTTTTTCTTTCGGGTGCTCCCGTTAGGGGTTGCCACAGTGGATCATCTTCTTCCATATCTTTCTATCCTCTGCATCTTGTTCTGTTACACCCATCACCTGCATGTCCTCTCTCACATCCATAAACCTTCACTTTGGCCTTCCTCTTTTTCTCTTCCCTGGCAGCTCTATCCTTAGCATCCTTCTCCTAATATACTCGGCATCTCTCATCTGCACATGTCCAAACTAACACAATCTCGCCTCTCTGACTTTTTCTCCCAACCGTCCAACTTGAGCTGACCCTCTAATGTAATCATTTCTAACCCTATCCATCCTTGTCACACCCAATGCAAATCTTAGAATCTTTAACTCTGCCACCTCCAGCTCTGTCTCCTGCTTTCTGGTCAGTGCCACCGTCTCCAACCCATATAACATAGCTGGTCTCACTACCATCCTGTGGACCTTCCCTTTCACTCTTTGTTCAATGTTGTACCAGTCTGTCTAAATTCAGCCACCCACTGAAGAATTGTTTTCCAATTTGGGACATCACCTTTAGGAGGAACGCTGAAGTGCTTTTGGAAGGTGCGCTGCATAGTGATAATGGATTTGTTGCTTTTGAAGAACACTTTGACAGCAGAAGCACCAGACCAAGGCATGTTGCCGACTAAAAAACTACAAGGGATCATCTATCAAAGGACCCCTACCCCATCCCACTCGGCTGCTTCTACCTCGTGCAATGATCTTGAGAAATGTGGTACTTCATTTTAGTTCACCCTGTATATAAAATATTCTAAAACAATTCTTTGAGTGAAATGCATTTTTTAAAGCTCAAGAAAAGAAAAAAAGAAATGACTCCTTTTCATAGAGAGAGCTATTAACCTAAGAAATTTGTAAGAAACTTCAATATTAAGTGACGAACACCCTTGATAGACTCACTCCCTTTGAGTGAATAATGTTATCCACTGGAATGGACTAAACATGAAAGAGCCAGTGCAGCCTACCCACCATATTCAAGACCTCTGGCCTTTTCTAACAACACCCCAGAATTTGCTGTTTGAGACATCACAAAGATAAAGATGCAGCAAGTATGAGAGCACGATTTCACTTATTAATTGTCATTCAATCAATTAATTGTCCCAACCCAAGCTGATTAACAATTTGGTAGGTTGATTTATGCAAATGACCACAAGTTATTTTCAGTTGCTTTGTTTTATGTCTTGACGTAAACAGAGTGACAAAAGAACACTGAAAGCATACCAAGCAAACCTCCACAAAGGAAAAGTAGATCAAATTCTCCTCCATTTGATGTTTCTGAAGGTGGATGTACAGCCTGAGCCCAACCAGGCCCAACCAGACAAATAAAGTTAAGAATCACCCAAAGTGGGTGCTTATTCATGCTTTGCATGCTGTGAAAATGGCTGGGTGCTCCAGCATTGCTCACTAAGCTAAGTCATGCAACCATGCTACTCCAATCTTCTGGAAGTTAAAGCTTTTTCACAGCATTTCACATAATGTGCACGTGTAGATTGTTGCCAGTATATTGGGTCAAGTTTGTTAGCTGCAATGTCAGCTTAGATAAGGAGATTGATTAATTTGGGTGTTTGTGTTTTATGTGCCCCTCCTACTGTGTGCCTTCACACTGAGTTTCTGCATCAGCATATGTCAGTGCTTAATCTGTCTTGATTTGGATCAGATCATTTCAATCCCCCCTGGCATCATCATTTGCCACAATATAGCAGAAGAGATTTAAGGAAATTGTGAACCTTACTGCCACCCGCTGCCCAGGAAAATTACATCACCTGCTTAAACTGAAAGAATATCACATGCAATGTCAACTCTCAGAACTTTCAGGTGACAAAAGACAGCCAACAATAATATGAAAAGAAGATACAAACTGCAAATGCTGTATGATTTAAACACAGAACTCTGGAGTTGTGTGGCAGAAGAGCTAACCACTGTGCTATCAGAGAGTGAAGGTGGCAAACCACTGAAACAACATTCCTCTACATCAGAGGTGGGCAAAGTCATTCCTGGAGGGCCGCAGTGGCTGCAGGTTTTTGTTCCAACCCAATTGCTTAATAATATTGCTCAAGTGACACTTCTGCTTCATTTTTATTGTGTCACACATTAGGATTTTGAACCTATATTGTTTATTTAGGCTTAAACAGCTGTATTCTCGATTTTTAATTGCTCCTTATTAGAAATAGGATTCAAATGACAAAAAAAACAGCAGTACTCAATTTAGCTTGTTTCCATTTACACCTGAGTGTATTTATCATGCACTATTGGGTTTAATTAAATTAATAATTAATAATTAAGCAACTGGGCTGGAACAAAAACCTGCAACCACTGCGACCCTCCAGGACTGACTTTGCCCACCCCTGCTCTACATACATTTTATTTTTCAACATAGGACACTGCACTTGTTTAAAACAGGAGCATCCAAACCAAGCTGTTTTTCCAGGTAGAGATGGTCCTCTCTTGCCTTCTTTTTCATAAACTAGAAGAAGCATGCATATAACTTCATTGGTGGCTTTGACAAATTTATCACTTTCAGCCATAGATGGCAGCCTCACATGTGTATTGGTGATAAGTGACGATCCAGTGGTGTTCCATAGCTATAGTCTGATTGGTTTAATGTCTTGTACTCAAAGAATTTCCTTGTATAAGATCTGCTATCTTTTTTTAATATTTTGTGACAATGTTTAAAGTAATAAAATAGAACATTACAACAATCTAGATGAGAACTGGCCATTCAGTCCAACAAAGTTCACCAGTCCTATCCACTTAATTCCTCTAAAAAAATATGAAGTCTAGTTTTGAAAGTCCCTAAAGTCTTACTGTCTATCACGCTACATGGTAGCTTATTCCAAGTGTCTATGATTCTCTGCGTAAAGAAAAACTTCCTAATGTTTGTGCAAACTTCACCCTTTAGAAGTTTCTAACTGTGTCCCCTGCTCTTGATGAACTCATTCATTCACTAACAGTCTTGATCCACTGTACTAATTCTCTTCATAAAATAGTTCTGAATTTTAAGCTGGTGGCTTGCACTGTCTCATCTTGACTTTGAAAAGCTCAAATCAGAAAGGTAAATATATTTAAAAAAAAGATAGCACTCATTTTCCTGCTGTGAATATTGTGGTTAACATGGACAGACATAAAGATGCAAGGTGGGCGACAGGTAGACATCAAAACATTGTTGAATGGAAAAAAAGGTCAGTAGCCAGTCATTCCAAAACAATACCAGCTTGCCTCCCCTTTTTAAACCCACTCATTACAGTTGATGGTCACAGAGGTGAAACCAAATTTAACAGGAATGAGTGAAATCAAAAGCAGACAGCAATTAAAACAATGGCAAAAAAACAGCAAATGGCATAGTAAATAAACAACTGCTTGACAAACTTATTTGATATCCAAGTCGATACCAAGAAACCTTCTAAGTAAGAAATCCATTTGAACACAATCAGTCTCAAGAGATGTGACCAGCTGGACCCCCTGCACATGGTCTCTGGGAAGAGGTTCATTATAGATTGCAGCCTTAACTAAACCAACAATATACATAAAGACATATCTTTCCCTAGCAGTATGGCAGCGATTCTAAAAGGTACAAAGAATAAATAACCCTAAAGGAAGATTATACTAGCATTTGCTTAACATAGGCTTAACACTCACACAATTATCGAGGGAGAGCTATACTTGGCCAATCCCTGCAATCGGCACTTGTCCAACTTTGAGACAGAGTGTGGGAAGGGGAAGGCATGTTGTCCTCGGCATGGGCAGGATCAATGGCTTCCATCCGTCAGTAGGTGAGCTCTCTGAGCCCTATGCAATTGTTCGATTTGTATACCTTCTCTTTGAACATGTAACCTCCAAACATGGGTACAATGGGTTTGCTGACAAGCATGATCAGGAAATAGCGCACCGTCACAGCAGAGGTTGCTTGCTTGGGAAACCTTGAAATAACTCCGACCAAAACCTGGCACATTCGCACTTTAGCATTGTAATACTTGACTCATCTCATCTCCCTGTCAGATTCACCATGTCAGTGGGATTCCTATAAAATAATAAGTATGAATAACCCTCAGAGATCACAGTGACACACCTAAATCCTTTGCCTACAGGAGGTAACAAATTAAAGCAGGGCTGTCAGATCAAACTTCACTATTTGAATATAATTTGAGTTTATTTGAAAAAGGTCTTATTCAAATGCAAAGGCTGGCATTCAGTTGTAAAAGAATGGATGCTTCTTTCACATGACACTAATGCTTTTGAAAGGGACATATTTTGCAGATCTGGTCTTGCACATTACCCTTTTTGTAATGTTGAACTTGTTATCTTCATTACGCACAACGCTTCACAATGTCACTTGAGAAGGTTTTGTCTATCCCACTACTCCACTTTTTTATTAATTTGAGCAGTACCCTAAATTTCATTCTGCTTCTGAGTCTGTTCCAATTCACTCCTAAACCTGTGATCCCTGACTGTCATTTAACGCTAAGACATTCTCATTAATTCAGTTGAAAAACAGCAGTCAAAAATCTGTTTTTCCTTTTATCATTGCAAGAATGTTAAATCTCCACTGTAGCCTCTTCAGTGTCATGTCAAAGTCATTGTCAATTTATTTATAGAGCACATTTAAAACAACATCAGTAATGCTGTAGCCAAAGTGCTTTACATTAAAAAATATAATAAACATAAATAAAATAAATAGAATTAAAGTACAATACAGTAATCCCTCGCTATATTGCGCTTTGACTTTCGTGGCTTCCCTCTATTGCGGATTTTATATGTAAGCATATCTAAATATATAACAGGGATTTTCCGCTGGTTCGCAGATTTCTGCGGACAATGGGTTTTCTTATTTCTGGTACATGCTTCCTCAGTTGGTTTGCCCAGTTGATTTCATACAAGGGACGCTATTGGCGGATGGCTGAGAATCTACCCAATCAGAGCATGTGGTTACGTTCCTGTGTGCTGATTGGCTCAGCAACGGGGCTCCGAATTCGATTCTGCTGCGTTAACCAGGAAATCTCGTCTCGCTCATTCAGAATCAACGTGTTTAGCTGTGTAAAGAGTTAACTTTTGTGCTCTTTCATGTTTATCTTTGTGCATAGTCAAGCCCTTCGTTATGGCTCCAAAACGATCTGCTCCTGCTACTGCTTCAGGGGCCGTGCCCAAGCGTCAACGGAAGAAGGTAACAATTGCCGAAAAGTTCAAAGTTTTGGATATGTTAAAGGAAGGGAACAGCTACGCCGCTGTAGAACACTATTACGGCATCAATGAGTCCACTTTTTTTCATTTAAAAAGGAGGAAAAGAATATAAGATCTACAGCCGCAGTGTCCTTTAACCAGGGCGCAAAACGAGTTGTAAGTGGACGTAATAAGGCGGTAGTCCGGATGGAGTCTGCTTTAGGGATTTTATTGAAGACTGCCAGAAGAAGAACAACGGCGGTGCTACACAGTCGCCTGAAGAGGCTCCTTTAGAAGAGCTGTAACGCTCTCCTTTGTTGTGTAGTAAAATTAAACTCATCGTTATCGGACAAGTCATTGTGTTATTGTTGGTGAGTAACCATAATTAATTTTCTACGTACATTACTTAGTACATGTACGTATGTTTAGTGTCACTGTACACACATTTTACTGTATACAATTTTTCTTGCATTGTACGTATTTATTGCTGGTGGCCTGTCTATTGTAATGGCTGTAACATATGTGATATCGGAGACACTTGATATCTTTAAAATAATATTTAGGTTTTACTGTATATAAACAGTGTGTTTACATACATAATTTCAACGAATCTTACCTAATATCTAAGAGAATACAACTGTGTGGGAAATGTTTACAAGAGTGTGTTAGAGTTTATAAGGGCTTAAAATATATAAAAATAACCATATAAACATAAGGTTTTTACTTTGCAGATTTTCACCTTTTGCGGGGGTTCTGGAACACAACCCCCGCGATCGAGGAGGGATCACTTTAAAACAAAATTCAACCAATAGTGAATTAAAGAAAAAGCAAGAAGATTACTAAGAGTAGGGAAGCCATTAGTATCACTGAAGGTCACTGAAAGCTAGAGAACAGAAATGAGTCTTCAATCTAGATTTAAACAGTTCAATTGAAGGTGACCTCTTAATATAATGAGGTAAAGAGTTCCACTGACGACGTGCAGCAGCTGCAAAAGCCCTTGTCCCCCTTAGTTTTGCGATTAGTGCAAGGGACCATAAGAGACAACTTACCAGTAGATCTAAGTTCTCTGGATGACTGATGTAAAACACACAATTCAGATAAATAGGCAGGAACATACCTATGTAATGATTTAAAAATCAGAAACAACATTTTAAAGTCAATTCTGAAACTAACACGCAGTCAACGTAAAAAGGCTAATATTGGAGAAACAGAATAAAACTTTCTTGCCCAAACCAGCAACATTCTGAACCAACTCCACCCTACATTACTGATCCCAGAGTTGCGGTAATCAAGCCGAGAATGTAAAAGAATCATCGAAAAGAGTCATCGATGTTCATTTTGTTAACTTCCCCAATATGCGGTGTCTCACTTGACTACTTGCTTGACACATAACGTCTGAAACAATTTGACGGAATTGAAATTATGCAGTCCAGCCTAATTAGAGCTTTGCTGAACCTATAAAGGAGGAAAAAGTAGTTTAGTCCAATCTGGTACTCACTGACTGCTGTTGGCTCCTCCCTGAGCACTCAGCTGATGTTCAGTGTTACAAATCTGTCAAGTCACAGTCCGCACACTCTACTTTGCATCAGTGGCATTTTTACTTATTTATTATTTTTATTATCTACATCATATGTATCTTGTGATGTTCCTCAAATTTTATAGTTAATAGTTTGATAAACACTCCAACAGAGTTTAAGCGGCTTTGAAAATGTCTGCTAAATGAAAATTATAGTTACTTCATTCGTGAGACACAAATGCCTCAATCTATATAAAGAGTGACCTCACGTCTTCGGCTTCAAAAACAGTCTGGGCATCATATGAGTATTGCAGGCAGTGCTAAGCATTTCCAGTTCTACCTTCTTTTTGATCACATCAATTTGTATGCATAGAGAATCCCGCTTTTTAAACTTCCTTTCAGTTGAAGGCTGCAGTATCCATGTAACAGTGGTGTAAGCACTTCATGCTTTGTAGATGCACCATGAGTAAAAAGCTAAAAAAAATATTAAATGTAGCTAAGCACAGTGCTAGTGTACATGGCTCATTAATTTTAAGCTCCTTTTCACAGATGGCTTCCTTTTCATGGCTCACTGTCCTAACAAGTATTTGCTCACCATGCCGAAAGACGACAAGGTGGTCATGCACATTTTACTCTTTCATAGGGTGCTGCTGAGCAGGATTTTGATGGCTTTTATGTTTAAATAACAGTTGCCCGAATACTGCTAGGACTTTTTCCTTTTGTTTTTTGTGTTCTTGTAGTGGTTGTTCTCGCCATCATTACCGACATGCAAACATGCATGTAATACTCAGAGTTGTGAACCTATATTCAAATATATTCAGGTACTTAGTTTTTTATTTAAATACTAGCTATGTGCGCCCAACTACGTTGCGCGTGTTAAAGTTGTCTGTGAAGGGCTCCCTGTTTAAACGCGGCTGCCAGTCGTGAACTGGGCCCTTCGTCGCACAGCATTATGATTTTTTATAAGGAAAACAGAATTACAAAAGAAAACCCTTGGATATTGATTCGATAGGAACGGCCTACTCGGAATCACTGTTCGAAAAGTAATTATGTGGTGGTGTAGGAGCATTTCTGCTTCTGTCCGTTCACAGTCCGTCTCGTTTTCACGACGCTATTGTTTCCTCTCACGATGTCTTCTCAACCTTTCTCCAATCTCGAAGGTTGCTTTGTGGCAATCCAAAGAGTAAGGCAATATACACGGAGCAATGATTATAAAAGGGGGACACACAGGTATCCAGGCTCTTTAAAGCATAAATAGGGATCACTTAACTGACATGTGAGCAAGGCACGGTACAACTGTGAGACGCGCAGCACTCGCCGGCTACAACGTAACAATAATAATTTCCGGAACGTGCTGTTATGTTGTCATTCATTTTACCCACTGTCTTTCTTTCATTCATATGTTCCATAGGCACGTACCTTTTATCTTCGGCAATCTCATTCTCTAACCAGGCCTCAGGAGCTAACCAGCGTAACACTGTCCACCACCCCTTTCGTTATTCCAGCACATTGTTGACATCTGTGAGTAACAACAACGTACTAAACTGGTAGCTGGTCTACGCATGCGTGGAATTCGCGGACAAACAATGATCAAGATCTAAATGAAGATCTCTTTAGTTAATTTAAAGCACAACAATTTGTTTAGTTTGAATGTCTGTGTTTTGAGGTGTGACTGGAGTACTACAGTCTTCAGTAGTATAAGCCTGGAGGAGATTCTTAATGCAATGCCTATGTTTTAGCTGTCTTTCTTCTAATTCATTCGCGGACAAACAAATATCAAGATCCAAATGAAGATTATATATAAAGATTAAAACCTTATCTGTTAGCTAATTGGAAGATCTTATAACAAACTAACTTCCATTACCAAGAATGGATAAATAAAAGCTGGAACAATGGACATCATCACCTACTCCAAGGTGTGAATGGAACACTTGACTGATCTGCTTGCGTTTGCACATGAATCTACGATCAGCCAAGCATCCCAACCAGCCTTGGAGCAGCGCATGCATGTTCCAGGACTTCCACTTATTTATTTACAATCTGCAGCACCACGAACATGTCTGAACAAAATGAGTTAAAGATATTGTTGCGTATGTGTGTAGGAACACAGTCATGATTCTTAATGCAGATTAATACATTAACATCTATATTACAGACAGGTTGCAAGATGTTCATTTTCGCAGGAAGGCCATTGATATGGGAATAATTCTAACCTATATGAGTAGAATAATCCTTCACTTGAGTCTGAAGTTATAGACGAAAGATGCTGGAATGACATCTTAACCGTAGCTTAAAAGTGAAAGTCAAATATGGGGTTTCTGTCAGGCTGTTATGGACAGTTAGGTCAGCGGCACAATATATAATATCAGTCAGAGTGCATGTCAAATGTAATGACTGTAATTTCTGAATATCATCCTTTTCACTATGTCATGTTATACTATTAAGATCACATTGGACGGCAGATTACACAACTACCCTATGACTTCATAAGTATCAAATTTGCCACATTTTGACAGATAATTAACGTGCTAGGTGTACAAATGTTTTCCAGTTAGGTGAGTTCAGTTACGCTCTCCTTCTAGCTCTTTCATTCTACCATTCTGTTGTGGTACGAAAAAAATGGGACATCGGGACTGTCAGCTTTTGCATACACAGGAGCTCACCCCTATAACTTAAAAGTAACTTAAAAGTAAGCTGCAGACCAGTATGATTGAATCACTGAGGATGTCAAACTACATGACTGGAAGTTGCAGGTATGCGTATGACTGCCCTCGACTCTCTACGATTAAGTAAATGAAGCTTACAACTGAAAACTGCTGGAAACATAAAGTAGTGTGATGCGGGCTTAAGCCAGATTGTGTACACTATTACTCTGTTCTTAATAAACACTACTTTGGTGTTAATTTGTTTTCATATCTTGAATGACTGAAACGGTAAAGTAAATATAGGGCACCTTGTGTGGGAAGACTGACACTTTCTTTCTCACAGGATTAGCAAGCAGAAGGAGATGTCCCAACAGAGGCCAGCATGGTGGAAGGAACACATTGTTGGTAGGCAAATGGCATTAATTAGGTTGTGTCAGCCTTCAGATGTCAAGGTTATTGTCAAGGAGTAAGGTACTGCATATGAGCTTTTAGGTCTAGGTTATATGTGGGGAGAGCCATGTGTTTTGTTTATGCCAACACTAGTTAACCACTCTGTGAAGTAAGTATCAATTATAATCAATGCTTAAGTAGATACGGTCATGTGTGAGTGAAACCTACAATGCAAACTAGACAAATCAAGAAACCTCCTTTTAAGTTCTACCCACCCCATGATAATATGCAGGTATATAACAAACTTTACTGTAGGTTTGGGGGCATGCACTAGTACAGTGTGTTACCGCACCCACCATATGACGAAACAGCTCGGGATTCCGGTTGGCAACCCCCATGGCAGACATGTGGCTCAGTTCCATCCCCAAAAAATGACCATCTATCCTGCTCATAATGCAGGTAATGTGTCTCAATTCAGGTCTTCCTTAGCAACTGCTCATTCAACACAAAGTCAAACCAGCGGTACCCAAGAATTCTCCAAAGAGACAAGGTATGGAATGAGTCCAGTCTTATTCTCAGGTCACTGGATAGCGTCCATGTCCAACAACCATATAGAAAAACAGGAAGCACCAGGACTCTGAAGACTTGGACCTTCGTCCTTTTGCACAGATATCAGGAGCACCACACACCTCTTTCACTCATCGCACTGGCAACTTCTCAGGTCAGGCCCCCCCTAGCAACCGGGAGTGTGTCCTAACAAAAGGATTCACAGAATGGCAGTGTGCATGAAAATCAAGATTTTGTCAAAAAAGACTGCAAAATATTCATAACTATTAGAGAACAACATTATAGAAAGAAAACAATGTAAGAATTGAATTCTGTGACTTTGAAAAATTAAAATTACTCATAAAGAACAGAACAATGGGCTCGGAAGAACTTTAAAAAATTAGTCATAACAGTCAGTGCTAATATGTACTCTCTGCTAATCCCTCCTTCATTTACTTTATTATAACATAACATACGCACCATTTTGCAATGTTTGAGATTCCATGGTATAATTTTGGGTCTGGACAGCTATTCCATCACCTGTTAGGACACATACAGTATACATTCACATACTGTATATAGCATATGTACATATATTATATATAAAGTACATACAAAAATAATCATATGAGATTGTTTGAACCCATATTCTACTTAAATCAAGAAAAAATACTTTGTATAATGTGCAATGCATCTATGCATTCACTGGCGTTATGGTGTTCTCTGCAATAACTACATTAATGTCCTTCATCCATTCCGCTGTTGCTAAATTACAAACACAGACGCATGGTGGAAACACAGCACCCTGAGGCGCTTGTGCTAATCGCTGAAGATTTTAACCATGTGATGCTGGACAAAACATTACCTGCCTTCTCCCAGTATGTGGATTGTAACACCCAGGGAAATAGGACTATTGACCTACTGTATGCAAACGTTAAAGACGCATACAGCGCCACCCCGCTGCCTGCGCTTGGGAAAGCAGATCATAACCTGGCTCTGCTTCAGCCTCACTACAAACCAAGAGTGAGGGAGCTACCTACAACCACACGCTCATTCAGGAAGTGGTCCCCTGAGGCAGAGCAGGCTCTGAGAGACTGCTTTGGAACTACGGACTGGGATATCCTGCAGGGGTCACATAGTGAGAACATTGAGGAAGTTGTTGACTGCACTACTGACTACATCCACTTCTGTATGGACATTGTAGTTGCAGTAAGAACAGTACACTGCTATGCTAAGAATAAGCCATGGATTACAAGTGACATCAAGGGCCTTTTGGACCAGAAGAAAAGGGCTTTTGAAGGCGGTGATCAGCATGAGCTCAAGTGCATGCAGTAGGAACTCCGAGTCCAGCTCAGGGAGGCGAAGGAGCAGTACAGGAGAAAGCTGGAGCAGAAGTTTCAGATAACAGCATGAAGGAAGTGTAGGATGGGACGAAGATCATCACTGGCTACAGCTCGAAGCATCAAAAAAAACGTGCAGAGAGCAAACCAAATGAACAACTTCTTTAACAGGTTTGACCACCCTAACCCACTCTCACCTGAGAGTACTGCACCCTCCGCCCATCCTTCTGCTGATACCAGCATAGGAGAGACATCCCCACCCACAATTACAGCAGCCCAGGTGAGCAGCTAAGGAGACGAACCTAATCAAGGAATTTGTTAAATGGTGCGACTCTAACCACTTACACCTGAACACCAGGAAAACCAAGGAGCTAGTGGTGGATTTTAGGAGACCCAGGCCGCTCCTGGACCCCGTGATTATCAGAGGCAACTGTGTGCAGTGGGTACAGACTTAAAAATACCTGGGAGTGCAGGTGGATGATAAATTGGACTGGACTACCAATCCTGATGCTCTGTGCAAGAGAGGACAGAGCCGACTATACTTCCTTAGAAGACTGGCGTCCTTCAACGTCTGAAATAAGATGCTGCAGATGTTCTATCAGACGGTTGACGGACACCTCACGCCTGGACAAACTGGTGAGGAAGACAGGCTCTATTGTAGGCATGGAGCTGGACAGTTTGACATCCGTGGCAGAGCGATGGGCACTGAGCAGGCTCCTGTCAATCATGGAGAATCCACTGCATCCACTGAACAGTATCATCTCCAGACAGAGGAGCAGCTTCAGCGACAGACTGCTGCCACTGTCCTGCTCCACTGACAGACTGAGGAGATCGTTCCTCCCCCACACTATGTGACTCTTCATTTCCACCCCGGTTGGGGTAAATGTTAACATTATGCAAAGTTATTGTCTGTTTTACCTGCATTTTTATCACTCTTTAATTCAATATTGTTTTTTATCAGTATGCTGCTGCTGGAGTATATGAATTTCCCCTTGGGATTAATAAAGTATCTATCTATCTATCTATCTATCTATCTATCTATCTGTCTGTCTGTCTGTCTGTCTGTCTGTCTGTCTGTCTGTTTACTTTTCCACCTGCTAGAAGTCTACACCCTGCAGTGCTAGCAGCTACTGCTGAAATGGGAGGTCAAGTGCAGTACCAATACAATAATAACTGTGAGCATAACATGAAGAAACAAGCTGGACATACAACAATCTACATGGTCCTCTCCAAATAAGCAGCAATACAGCCATTCATAAAAAAACAAAAAAGGTACTCAGCACAAACGAGCTTGAATGAGCAACCTTGAAAAAACAGAAGTTACATCATAATATGCAAATAGACATCCACTTCAGAAAGAGCTTATTTTTGGAGAGCTATTCTCAACATCTGATTCTTTTTAAGCATGATTGGGGGGCGGGTAGTACTTCCGCAATTAGTCGCCCACTGAAGCAGGGTAGTGCTTAAACTTATGGTGAGTAATGTGGAAGCTAAGGCTGTGTGCACTCTGAGGTCAAAAAAGATCTGAAAGATAAAGCACACACTGAATGTGGTTACTTTCACATTCCTTCAAAGTCCAACTCTCACTTGTACTAATTTAGTTGTCAGTCTTTCGTTTGTATTGCAATTATGCTTGTTTTCATATATGTCAAGATCTTATGCAATCTTTTGCTGAAAAGATGTCCTAAAGCAGTGTTTGTCAGCCTTTATGGTATGAAAACACCCAGTTTACCTTATAACAATGAGCACTATTGTAAAAGCTGGACGGTGTCCTGCTAACTGAAACCAGAGAGTTTAGAAGAGCAGGAGGAGAGTTGTTCCACTCAGTGAATCAAAGGTTTTGGTCCCCATACAACGAAATGAGCACGGTTGTAATGTAAGTGGGGGTCCCCCAAGGGGGACTGGGTGGAAGTAGTTCCCCTCAGTGAAATGAGCACGATCATAGCACCTTATGAGGTTGTGACTTAGTGGTTGAGAAACACTGCACTAACATACCTTCAAGATTAGTGAAGATGGGTGATGCAAACTATTTTAAGGGGAATAAACACCAAGCACCATTGACAGAACTTCTGTACGTGATTTTTATGTTAAATTACCACTTAAATGCCTCAGTTTTCACGGAACTTCCTTGCACGCTGGAGTGATCCTTTTCACAGATTCAGTGCTAAAAATCAACTCTCTGCCGTACTAAATATTGATAAATTATACAACCCACAAACCAGACCAAAAATATATAATATGAAACTATTTAACAGAGTTTGAAGTGAAAGGGGTGGCCAAAATAATTGAATCACCTTACAATATGTTAATGAATTAGAGGGCCCTATGATAGGCTGCTATTCCATGTAAGTTTTTTTATAATCATCCATCGAAACCTAGGGTGGCAGGTAGCAATCCTGTCGGGAGGAAGGCAATAGATAGAGAATAGTAACAGAACACCACAGAGAGACAGCACACGTTGTTCAAGATCTATTTGGAGCCCCAGACTCAAGTCTGCCTTTTAATTAAATTAATGAACAAACAGAGTACAATCATGAAAAGCATTAATCACTCTAAACATTCATTTGGTAACATATCATGTATTAATTAGGATGAATATGTTACTGAAAGCCAAGTCCAATTTCAAAGTGAACTCCTTGCTAGATTACATTTCTTTTTATATTTTTTACTGAAACTGTATTCTGAAAAAAATCAAATAAGGTAAACTAAAATTTTGAGGTAAGGTGGTTATATACACTAATAATGGTGCTGGAGAGTGGTAAAATGTTGATTATCAAGTTAACAATTTCACTAAACTCTGTACACAGGACAATAATGGCTCCGTAAATACATATCAAGTACCAAATAAGGACAACAGACATGTCTTCTGAACAGCTTCAGTCCCCATTGGAATGTTATCTTACGAGTCTTAAACTGCATGGTGAGACAGTTACAATTCTTAAATGCTTCTGGTTCTTTGAAGGAGGAAGAAAGTAAAAATTTGCTTTGCACTCATAGTTCCCAAAATACCTTTAAGGTGCTTAGATTTGATGATTGAAAGGCATTTGAGTTCTTCCAGGTATCCATGAAACTACTCCTAAAATAATTTAGCAGTGTGTATTGTAGCATTATCATTCTGGAACAGGGGAACATCATGAGAGAACAGAGTGTGAACCACAGTGCACATGATCCTGTTACATGTTCTTATATTCCTTGGCCATTAAATGACCATATAGAACAATCACCATACCTAATGACTCCCACAAGACGGCTTCCCATACCACTGAAGATCCTTATCCATGTTTAACAGTTAGCAACAGACACTGTGGATTTAAGCCATCCTTTGGTCATCTCCAAATATAAACCTGTCCGGATGTAGGAAATACTGTGAGAAATGACTGGCCATGCTAGACTGCTCTTCTACATTGTTAAGGAGGTCCAAGTTTTCTGATCCTTGCACCAGGTCACAGTATGTATCATTTTGTACTGTCCCCTCAGATCCATTTCCCAATGGCAGGCCTGATAGAAATTCCAGCTTTGTGAAGCTCATAACATATACACACCTTTTTTAAAATTGAGTCACAGAGCTGCTGCTTCAGTTCAGCATTATTTTTGTAAGAGTTAGCATCTATCCTGTGTAATGTCCTTCCATATCTGCCAGTGACCTTTGCCTTGAAAGTACTATTTCTGTTTCCTGTTGAAATTTGTCTAAATGGTGTCATTACTTTCATTTTGTAGTTTATATTACTGAAGCACCTGCACTTTGGTTGCCTACTATCTGGCCTTTTTGCAACTCCTTTTCTCTACTCCCAAGTAAGAAGTAATATTGTTCACTAGTTTATCATTCATTCTTGGGGCTTACCATATTTGTAGTGGAACACTTCCTCAAATTAGAATTTTGACCTCTATTGCTTGTTAAATTTAAAATTTCTGAACTCTCATATTACATGTATTATGTTTTGCCTTTGTAAGTCATCTTTGATAAAGGTGTCTGCTAACTAAAGAACAATAAAAAATCCTTTTCACAATACATAAGCTTGCTTAAATTGAAGACACTGACAAAAATGCAGATAAAATCACTAACCGCACCCATTCCTTTATACATTCTCTGTATGTGCTTAATCCTCCATAGGCCTGAGGGAGTGAGTGCTAATGAAAGGAGCAAAGCAGCCAGACAAGACACCTGCCTGTTCATCGGTAATATCCATGCATACATTCACACTCATTAATACCAACTCATTTGAAGCGTCTGTCACTGTTCTCCCCTGCTTGTGATATTCAAGATGAAAGGGAAACAGTTTATTAAGTGCTTATGTCTCACAGTATGTTCTGTTATTCCTCAGACACAGACCACGAAACAGCAAAGTCAAGACACGCCTAGGATGTCATAGGAAGTATTATTACCAGCTGATCACGGAACATTCTGCCCTAAAGTAGATGGCTCACAACAAGGAAGCCAACAACAGAGTCACCCAGTGGTTCTAAAACCATCAACCATGCTGTTTCATCATTGAATACCATAAGGGGCATCACCACAGAAACAACAGTTTGACGTCGATGTAGTACTGACAGCTTCAACCAGTAAGGCAAAGTCTGGGTGGGGGTTGTATCACAGGTCCCATTTTCGTGATATTTGATATGGACTAATTTTTGTCAATTTACTTTCATTTTGATCGTTTCAATATTTTTGCTTTGTGCCCTCCCCCACTAGGAGCGAATGCTTTAGATTCATAAAAAATTTCAACCTTCGGTTTTCGATGGATCTCATCATTTTAAGGTCCCCTGATACCGAAAACACTGATTTCTCAATAATAGGTGTGTCTCTGTCTGTGTGTGTGAGTGTCTGTGTGTCACACTTTCTTGAGGACGGTCTAGAGCAAAAACTCGAAACTTAAGCCTGTTATAAGATGACAATGTGCTGATTAGTTTTTGAGCCAAATCATGCAAGAGAAATAGGCACTCTAGATGAACCCTTAAATTAATTATGAATTCTTCTCATCAATTGCTATCGTAATGACTTATTTTGTGATCAGAAAGATCAGTATCAGAGCGGTAAAAACTTACTAAAATGTTACAGAATAGTTTGGGTAACTTGGTTCCTAGGGTGCAAAGCCTACTGACTCTCACATCCAAATTATTTATCATTATAATTTTAGATGTACTGCACCAGCATTTCATTTTTTTATTCTCAGCAACGGCATTTTTCCAAGCCTTTTGTTGCTAGCAATGACTCTTGTTGCAGTCATGTCTCTTCTGAAAATTGAGAAACATGACATCATTTAGATACCTCTAATTAAAGACACTATTGTACTTTTAAAATCATCTTTGTGATTCCAAAAAAATGTACACAAGTTTTAAGGCTTATTTTTAAAATGCTATAGGGTTCTGAACGTTGCCATTTTCTAGACATTATTTTTGGTTAGAATTTTGGGCTTTGTTCTTCTGGTTATTTTGGTCTCTTATGATTTCGACCCAGCCTGGTATTTTCGTATCATTTCTCTGTGTCTTCGGTCCTCGCCCAGCCTTTTCTCAATTCAGGCAGAGTAGACCTGGGGAAATAGTTAATGAACACCTCAGGCCTTAAAGCATGTTCTTCTCTGTTCTCAGGTACTCAGGCACAGGCCAGGTCACTGGAAGTCTGAGGATCAAAAAACCTCCCAGTGAGGTCCATGATAAGGAAGACTCCTCTTTTAGTTACACGAGAGAGAGGATCCGTAAAAAGAGACCATAAGAAAGAATTGGTTAACTTCAAATCAACAAAGGAATCACTCCATCATAGTACGACTGTTCTCTTTGTATCTGGAGGGTCATCACTGTGCATTGCTGAAAAATCTGGCATGTGTAAGGGGCTCAGCACAGTCAAAAAGAAAACTGTGAACTCTGTTGAAGGCTATTAGAGCAATACTGATGCTCTTATAGAGTACCCAGTATTGTTTAAACTATCTTTGTTCAATAAAATAACAATTTTATTTAAGTCACCATGGCTTGGATAAAGGATTTTCTTCTTCTCTGGGTAGCCGCATGTCCCTAGCAACCACAGTTATCAATTAGCATGAAAGCTGTGTGGAAAATGACCTGAAGATGAGTGCTGGTGTCTCGTTTTCGTGGGCTGACTGTCCCAGGAATCGGAGTGTTTGCTGCTGGTGTACATTCTCAAAAGCAGGAAGTTGCTGCAAGATCTAATGCAAAGGCAAATCTGCTTTAAAACTGCTGAATTAATATGTACTGTAGGTGGCATGGGAAGGAAACCAAGCAGGTTCATTTAGTAATAAGACAAGTGGAGAAAAATTTGGAATGTAAAAGAATCCATAAAGACAGAAAAAAAGCAGCAAAACCTCTTAGAATTGCTAGCTGGACTGACAGAAACACATGTGGGCCATTCTCAAAGCTAAGATGCACAAAATGAAGCTTGCTCTGCTTAAATATGCACATTTTTTCTGATCATGAGACTGCAGTATAAATAACAGAGACAGCAAAAGGGACGTGATTAGCAGTGAGCAACAGAGTATGGGGAGTGAGACACAGCCTCTGAACTGGGATCCATCTAGTGAGATGGCAACATTACATGCCACAGTGCTACGTAAAACAGGAACATTCAAAGGTATGCAATCAGTTAATTATTTTTTAAATTGTTAATGACATTTAGACAACAAAATCCATTTAACTACTGTTTTGTGAATTGCAAATGGAAGATGATTGAGAAGCACACAAGAAAGTCAACATAAAGAAAAAAGAACTGGCATGGTAGCTAAATGGGATGCCTCCCCAACCACAAGATGACTGAGGAAGAATTTTCCTTTCGACACGCACCATTAAGAAAGTGCAAATGATTCACAAGCACAAAATTACATACTCAAGACAAGTCTTCTTTTCCACCTGTTTTTGTTAAGTTGTGGTAGCAACTCATTAAACAAAAAAGTCTCTTAAAAATACATTCACAGTCTGACAGCCACAAACTATGTACTTTTCTCTCTGTGGCTGGTTCTCACTGTCGTCCTCTATGTGTATATTGTTGTGGGCAGCATCAAGAGCTGCCAGTTAGTGGTTTTTCTTCCACTTATAATTTTTGTGTCATTTATGATCGCTACACTAACTAATATACTGGGTTTGTGGAGCTGTATGCAGACAGTATCTCAGCAAACAGAAACCCTGTAAGTTTGTTTTCATATGGTGCAGTACAGAAAATCAACTCCAAGAACTTTATGAACCATGAAGCATCCATCAATCAGCTTTAATTCAATATTATGACTTTCATTATATTAGCAGGTTTGAGAATGTTATGTTTTATTGTATTTTGTTATGTTATGTAATTTCGAGTCATTAACAGTGTATATATAACATCACAAGGACTCTCATACAGCCAAGACAACTATAAGACATCATCAGCACATCTGAAGTATGTGTGAGACGTGTTACCACATACTGTATGTTTGTTATTCATGACATGCCGGAAAAGAAGTCAGTTCATCAAAAACAGCACAACACAAAATATGTTCTAATTGATTAAATAGTAAATGTATAATGTTGTTTCTCCTTCTCTTTTAAAGTCTTACATTATACAAACTGCACACTTCAATTTTTCTAATGAAAGAATTTGCTGTAAAGGTTGGATTTTTCCACCTTTTAAGAGGTACTGCATACAATCTTGTATACAGAAATTTTTAAAAAATCAGATCAATTACAATTTATGCATTTGCTACTTTAAATATGTTTTTATTTTAAACCGGTAATTAGCAATTCGAGCAAAACTGAATTGCTTCACTTTGCAAAAATTAATTGTGAAACTACGCTGTTAAGAACCAGTTAAATATGCACCATTCAGCCAGGAAGAATGGTGTGTAATATTTATATATATAAAACAAAATTCCTCCCTAAATTACCGTCTCATCTGTAACCTTGTAGCAGTACCAAGAGGGGACTGCACTTCCCATCAGGCAGCAGGAGTCTGCTGTGGCTGATGGGAGACAGCTTGACCAGTGTGCTGCACACAAAGTTTAAATGGGATGTTAGTTTTTTTTTTCCTCTGCCTCCTGATTCAACAATTTCATTGCTTCTATGGAGTACGACTTTTATCTAATATTATGCCTTTTTGTCTCTTCATGGGTTATCTTTATCCATCTGCAGGGGTGTACAAAACTTCTAAACTCTTAAGGTTCAATGTTTCTGTCTTTCCACTCCCAAAAAGCCTTTATAATCTACTATATAAACTGTGAAGGAATTTTAATGTCAATCGCAAAACTGAATGTGAACAGAAACTTGCCTCATTTGCTCATAACATCCTATTATATTGTTGGGCTGGGCTGTTACGATGCTTGCCAGTGCCGAATGTCCATGTTACTCTTGACGTCTCTCTTTTAGGTACCTCACTATCCTTAAAAGAGCCGCTTGCTATTGTTGCACAAGTGTAATTTTTATGCGACGTTGGCAGACTTGCTATTTTTAGAGGTTCCCCTGCATCTGGCTCTGAAGTTGATCATGTGCGTGACGGAATGACTTCTCATTCTGTTGGTGACTTACCACGATTTCAAGCCTAGACTGATGTAGCTAATCAGTGCCATTACAATATTTGGTGATGACTTATTTTATATAACCTATGGAGCGAGATATTGGCACCAGGAATTCAGGCAAATAGGAATATCATTGTACTGTGTACACAAAATAATAAAACTGACTTAAACTGACAGCACTATTGTTATATCAAAGCAATGTCTGATTTTTTTTTAAATACAGTGTCACTATATACCTGCACATTGCAAGTTTGCAATACCATTTAACACATTGTTACTGTATATGTTTTTTGCAGAATGTCATTGGTACGCATAATAAGCAAAGTATAAAGGAAATGGAAAAAAAGGCCACACCACCATGATGAAACTGAATGAAGTATGATTTTTTCTATAATGCACGTCAAGTCACTTTTGTTCAGAAGATGACAGAAAGAAAATAACTGAGGACACCATGTTTAAGTGAGTAACAGCAATTTATACCTTTTTACTGTTTCTTGATAGTAGACATTTATTCAGATCCATTTCATGATGAGGCAGATCTCATTTTAAAGTTTGATGGCAATAATCAACATGATTTGCTGCAATTTTAAAATTAACCTGGGATGAATCACTGGAACATAGAAAATACATGCAGGAAGGTGATAAACCTGATTACTGTATATGCTTACGTTTAAGTTGGGTCTTGAAACCCCGAAAAATCGATCATAAAATCAGACCCTGACTTATATGCTTGTTCAAAAATGTGACACATTTTTTTTTACATCTTCTTGCCTCAGATCTCGCATCATATTCTCAAAGAAGCATCGAATTTTGTTGCAGCAGCGCAGTTACCAATTTCTTTTGCTACTTCAACAATGTTTAATTTAAAACCAGCTTCATAATTTCTTCTGATCGAACGCTCCATCATAGAGTGCATCCGGAAAGTATTCACAGCGCATCACTTTTTCCACATTTTGTTATGTTACAGCCTTATTCCAAAATGGATTAAATTCATTTTTTTCCTCAGAATTCTACACACAACACCCCATAATGACATCATGAAAAAAGTTTACTTGAGATTTTTGCAAATTTATTAAAAATAAAAAAACTGAGAAATCACATGTACCTAAGTATTCACAGCCTTTGCCATGAAGCTCAAAATTGAGCTCAGGTGCAACCTGTTTCCCCTGATCATCCTTGAGATGTTTCTGCAGCTTAATTGGAGTCCACCTGTGGTAAATTCAGTTGATGGACATGTTTTGGAAAGGCACACACCTGTCTATATAAGGTTCCACAGTTGACAGTTCATGTCAGAGCACAAACCAAGCATGAAGTCAAAGGAATTGTCTGTAAACCTCCGAGACAGGATTGTCTCGAGGCACAAATCTGGGGAAAGTTACAGAAAAATTTCTGCTGCTTTGAAGGTCCCATGAGCACAGTGGCCTCCATCATCCGTAAGTGTAAGAGGTTCAAAACCACCAGGACTCTTCCTAGAGCTGGCCGGCCATCTAAACTGAGCGATCGGGCGAGAAGGGCCTTAGTCAGGGAGGTGACCAAGAACCCGATGGTCACTCTGTCAGAGCTCCAGCAGTCCTCTGTGGAGAGAGGAGAACCTTCCAGAAGGACAGCCATCTCTGCAGCAATCCACCCATCAGGCCTGTATGGTAGAGTGGCCAGGCGGAAGCCACTCCTTAGTAAAAGGCACATGGCAGCCCGCCTGGAGTTTGCCAAAAGGCACCTGAAGGACTCTCAGACCATGAGAAACAAAATTCTCTGGTCTGATGAGACAATGATTGAACTCTTTGGTGTGAAGCCAGGCGTCACATTTGGAGGAAACCAGGCACCGCTCATCACCAGGCCAATACCATCCCTACAGTGAAGCATGGTGTTGGCAGCATCATACTGTGGGGATGTTTTTCAGTGGCAGGAACTGGGAGACTAGTCAGGATAAAGGGAAAGATGACTGCAGCAATGTACCGAGACATCCTGGATGAAAACCTGCTCCAGCGTGCTCTTGACCTCAGACTGGGGTGACGGTTCATCTTTCAGCAGGACAACGACCCTAAGCACACAGCCAAGATATCAAAGGAGTGGCTTCAGGACAACTCTGTGAATGTCCTTGAGTGGCCTAGCCAGAGCAAAGACATGAATCCGATTGAACATCTCTGGAGAGATCTTAAAATGGCTGTGCACCGACGCTCCCCATCCAACCTGATGGAGCTTGAGAGGTGCTGCAAAGAGGAATGGGCGAAACTGGCCAAGGATAGGTGTGCCAAGCTTGTGGCATCATATTCAGAAAGACTTGAGGCTGTA
Source organism: Polypterus bichir lapradei (assembly GCA_026402145.1). Taxonomy (NCBI): domain Eukaryota; kingdom Metazoa; phylum Chordata; class Cladistia; order Polypteriformes; family Polypteridae; genus Polypterus; species Polypterus bichir. Next base: position 67,397,746 of record JANRMT010062835.1, on the reverse strand, counting down.
ATTGCTGCCAAAGGTGCATCGACAAAGTATTGAGCAAAGGCTGTGAATACTTATGTACATGTGATTTCTCAATTTTTTTTTATTTTTAATAAATTTGCAAAAACCTCAAGTAAACTTTTTTTCACGTTGTCATTATGGAGTGCTGTGTGTAGAATTCTGAGGAAAAAAAATGAATTTAATCCATTTTGGAATAAAGCTGTAACATACAGTAACAAAATGTGGAAAAAGTGATGCGCTGTGAATACTTTCCAGATGCACTGTAGATAAGGGATGCTCTTACGATAAAGATGTATGAGGGTGTGAGATACAAAAAACACAAATCAGTGCAAACGTTGCTTCGAAATAATATTCGGTATTCGGGCACAACAGAGAAAGAGAGAGAGAGAGGTTAGGAGCACGCACCAATACAGCGCATTGCCACACCCACATAGAAAATAAGGCCGTGTGCTCCGTGGTTACTCTCTCAGGTGGACGTCAGCATATCATAATGCCTTGTACCAATAGCGTGAGTTTTCCACATTCGACCTATACAACCGACATTATAAAATACCAGAAATTATACAGTAAAATCAAGTCCCGACTTATCCGCGGGAGAACTTATCCACAAGTATATACGGTTGATGTTTGTCACGTTATAGCAGGGGCTCAAATAAATCAACGCTTATTAACATTTATCATACTACTAGCAAAATACCCGCACTTCACAGCGGCAAAGTACTGCCTTAAAATTTTTATTAAGAAGAAAATTAAACCTTTTTAAACTGAGGGAAAATATACCAATAATTATTTGTTGAGGATCTCTTTGTATGCCACGTTGTCAGTTCGGCCCTCCAGTTGTAATATGACCAAACTGTAGCTGTGCGCTGAGCTTACTCTTGAGCATGCAACGTACAGTTGGCCATGTGAACAGTAATCTTGTTTCAAATCTCACAGCTTGAATTGCTGCTGTCATAATCGGGTTGAGTTTCATGGTTTGTTTCAATTACGACAGTATTTGTAGGACTTGTGTTGAAAAGACATTCGGCATCTGTCAAGCGTTGTAAGTATACAACCAGTTTCATTGATAACTTCACATCCAGCTTTTGAGAGTTACGTGTAGAATTTCGAAATGAAACCTGCTTAACTTTTGTAAGTAAGCTGTAAGGAATGAGCCTGCCAAATTTCAGCCTTCTACCTACACGGGAAGTTGGAGAATTAGTGACGTTGTAAAGTTCAATATGGCAGCTGAGAGTTGCGTCATACCACCAAAATTAAGTATGTACATTGGTTTCGGTTAGCGCAGGGAAGCCGCCTACCAAATTTCGTGAAGATGGGGCCATGAATAAGAAAGTTCAGCATGGCGGACGTTGTGAAAATTAGTGACGTTGGAAAGTTCAATATGGCGGCCGACAGTGGCGTCATACCATCGAAATAAGTACATACATCGGTTTCGGTCAGCGCAGGGAATCCGCCTACTAAATTTCGTGAAGATGGGGCCATAAATAAGAAAGTTCAACATGGCGGACATTGTTGACCGTTATGACCGTTACACGTAGAATTTCAAAATGAAACCTGCTTAACTTTTGAAAGTAAGCTGTAAGGAATGACCCTGCCAAATTTCAGCCTTCTACCTACACGGGAAGTTGGAGAATTAGTGATGTTTGGAAAATTCAATATGGCGGGCGACAGTGGCGTCATACCACCGAAATATGTATGTACATTGGTTTTGGTTAGCGCAGGGAAGCCACCTACCAAATTTCGTGAAGATGGGGTCAGCCTTCTACCTACACGGGAAGTTGGAAAATTAGTGACGTTGGAAAGTTCAATATGGCGGCCGACAGTGGCGTCATACCATCGAAATAAGTACATACATCGGTTTCGGTTAGCGCAGGGAAGTTGCCTACCAAATTTCGTGAAGATGGTGCCATAAATAAGAAAGTTCAACATGGCGGACGTTGTCAACCGTTATCGACCGTTATCGACCGTTATGACCGTTACGTGTCAAAATGAAACCTGCTTAACTTTTGTAAGTGAGTTGTAAGGAATAAGCCTGCCAAATTTCAGCCTTCTACCTACACGGGAAGTTGGAGAATTAGTGATGAGTCAGTGAGTGAGTGAGTGAGTGAGTGAGTGAGTGAGTGAGTGAGTGAGTGAGGGCTTTGCCTTTTATTAGTATAGATAATAAGATCTGTACAGTATTTGATTATGGTAGCCAAGCTTATGAATCACATGCAAAGTACCTGCTGTACCGACTCAACGTGATACAAGCTTAGGCTTTATGGCAGAGTGTGGGAGCAATCCCAATGACACCAGTTATAGCCTTACAGGTGCAGGCAGAGGAGATGCCTCTGGAAATCTGAAGAATTCAATTACACCTTAACTTATGGGCAAGATTAATGAGTCAGGGAAAATTTCTTTCAAAAAATAACATTTTGAATTAAGGTTGGAGTATGATTCTCAAAAAAGATTTACAGGATTCGGTAAATGATATGATTCTCAAAAAAGATTTACAGGATTTGGTAAATGAGCAATAGGGTTCTGTAAAATTATTAACAGAAAGTTTGATAATATAATATCTTTTTTTGTCCAACCAATAGTCACTCATTGGTTCCTAGGGAAACCTGTTATAGATGATACCCTATTAGAATTTAAAAGAGAAATGAATATTAACATAAAATATTTAGTGGAGGATTATTTACGAAGCAAGTGGACGGGGTATACACAAATATTTACTGAAATAGAAAAATCAAATTCTAGGGAACAGGAAGCAGAATTCTGTGTAATAGACTTTAGAGTAGGTACAGGGAAAAGACTATAAAATGATTCAACAAGCTATACGGCAGAATTGATGGCAGTAATTTTACAACTAGAATGGGTAGTAGAAGTAAAGCCACCAAGGGTAATTATTTGCTCAAATTCCCAATCAGCATTACTGTCAATTAAAGCAGGACAATGTTTGTCCAGGCAATAAATGCGTTTGGAAAACTTGCAATTATATAACAGTATAAGAAATTGGGAATATTTATAGAGGAAATAAAACTGATGATGCATTAGCCAAAAAAGCTGTAGAAAACAGAAAGAGTTGAAATTGAAGTAGGAATGAGTTATAATGAAATTAAAAGTAGAATAAAAACAGGTTTTGCAGTTATGGAAAAAACAAATGGGAAGGAGCAATTAAAGGCAGACACTTGTATGCAATTCATAATAATATAACTCCTTTTAAATATGAAAGTAAAAACAGAAGAGAAGTAATATTAAGTAGATTAAGGCTAGGTCACTGTGCCTTAAATCAAGGATTGTATTTAACAGGTAGACACGGAGATGGAAACTGTGTACAATGTGGCTCAAAGGAATCAATTGAGCATGTCTTACTCCATTGTGTTCTATATAAAAATCAAAGGCAATCCCTAATTCCCCTTGGGATTAATAAAGTATCTATCTATCTATCTATCTATCTATCTAATTAAATGTCTTGGCGAAACTAAAATGGACACGATATAGTTAAATGATCTTTTGCGGGAAAATTACAACAGTGCTGTTAAATATGAGGAACTAATTCCTTCTCGATTCAATAGAAATTCAGGACTGTGGAAAATAACTTAACCTATTTAACAGAATGAGGAGTTTTCCCTCCCTACAACAGGTGACAGTAATTTACCAAGAGTATCCAAGCCACCATAAAACAGAAGAAGAGGAGGTCCTGATGCTACAATGAGGCTGTGATTACGAAAAAGAGGAAAAGGAAAGAAGAAAATCTCCATGGTAGGAGTCTGCCATGTCTCAATTCAGCCTGCAGCAGAAAAATCTTCAGTGTGCACAGGGGTTTTCAGATGAGCCACAAGTTTTTCTTCTGCTGCTGCCTCTGCTGTGCCCTTGTCCTTTTTGTTCACTTGAAAATAATGCACCCAGGGACCACCCTACTTTGTCTATGGCCTGGAAGTGCTTCCTTCAGGAAACAGAATGGCACCAGTTTAAAAGTGAGGCTGCTGCCAGACATGGACAAGTTGGAGCTGGGAACGCAAACAGGCAACACTCAACTAGAGGAGTAGCACTACGGTGGAGAGAGAGGGCGAGAGAAAGATGAAGAAACATGAGATTTAATTGTTTATAAGAGGTATTTTGTAATAAACACTCCTTTGATTTGAACCCAAGACTGTGTTAGTGGATTCGTGCTTGGGGTTTGGGGATCAGTGGTGCCCCCAAGCCTTCAGACTGTCTATCCCGATCTCTCATTTATAACCAGTATCAGAATTAAACTGTCTAAGAAGACACTTTAGAACTACAGGTAAAATCAGAAGCAAGAAGCCAAGAAAAAGTAAGACAATAATATAAGCAAGATATCACAAATGTTAAAAATTAATTAGTCATGGGGGAAAAACATGAAATAAAAATCTGAAAACAGAGTAAGCTCAGTGGTTCTTAAAAAGAAAGTAGCCTTAATGATGGGATGTTAGTTTGGCATCCAGCAATACAAAACTGGCCAAAGAACATACTGCAGCTAAATGGGAAAAAAATCTAAAGAGAAAATGCTAATCTATATATGCAAAGCTGACTGACTGACTGACTGACTCACTCACTCACTCGCTCATCAACAAAAACATGTAGAGGAGTAGGCATCCACAATGAAAAGACATTTTCATATATCGATATTTAGGTGTAACGGGGGGGGGGGGCGCCCCCCCCCGACAGAAAAACTAAATATCCCAAAATCTCAAAAACGCTTTGACTGATTTGATTCAAATTTGGTCACATTACTATGTTTCTGGTTTCCTGTGCAGCTTGGAGCCGTCGCCAGGAGACAATGCCTGACCCCGACCCCACCAAGCATTGGAAGCACCACCCCCAGACAGATATAAATGGGGCTTTCCAGATCACGGTCCTCATATGGACCCAAAAGAGAGAGAGAAATAGAAAGAGCTCTTCTCGTAGAAGCTCACTATACTGTACAGAGAGCAGTATCATTAATAAGTTCTGTTGTGCCGTGTTGGCACCCCAACAATTCTTACCCATCTTCTCTGCCATTCTTTGGTTCACAGCTTTAACCAATACACCACACTGACTGCCATTAGAATTAGTCTTTAGTCAAAAACCTACAATTATTGTATACAGAAAAGCACTTAGTTAGTCACCTGGTGCTTCTGATACACCCGATTACCCAACAGCACTCTAACTGACGTCCACTGTCTTATGAAATTTCTCAGGCAAAGCCAGAATTCACAGCTAGTGTACAAATACAAACACAACATTTGGACAGTCAGGAATCTATTCTCAGACACAAGTCCTCATTCCTGAGTAAAAAGTATAAAGTCAAGTTTATACTTCACGCTCAGAACGCGCAGACATCACAGCTGCCAGGCATTCCCAGTGTTCTTTTGATGTGTCCTCTGAACACCTTGTTAGAAATTAATGCAACGCATGCGTGAGTTGCAGCACCAGCAAAAATAGGGGTGGCCTGTGTGTTCAACATTTGGTATGTGACATCAGCATGGGTGCGTACTATCAAAATGTGACGGCAGGCTTGCAACTCCAACTGGATCAATGTGTGTGCTTCATTGTTTGATGAATGATTTAGTACAGAAAAGCAAATCATCAAACTTAAAAATGTTGACACACAAATGTCTTCATAGTGCTTTTCTTTATCCATTTCTTGCACAGTCAATACAAGCATCGCATATTCCCCATTGTAATGGTGCAATACGTTTAAAGGTCTCATATACAGTCTAGATATTCTGTGTCGCCGTTGCCATGTTTTTTTTTTTTCTACCTTCACAGCAGCATCAAAATGCAAAGAATTTTTAACATCTTTATTCCCTCATACAAGCATTTAACAGAGTAGGAGCAAGAACACACCCCTGACGAACCCTACAATCAACTGGGAAAAACAAAGAGGTCCTGCCTCCACTCTGCACAGCACTCACAGTACCAGTGTACAGGCCAGCCATGATATCCAACAACCTCGAGGGGATCCCGCAAACCCTCAAGATGTCCCATAGGGCAGCTTGATCAACTGAGTCGAAAGCTTTGTGAAAATCGACAAAGGCTGAAAAGAAACTCTGCCGATATTCGCATTTGCGCTCTATGAGAACCCTCAGTGCTAGGATGCAGTCGATGGTAGACTTCTTAGGCATAAAACCAGACTGTTCCAGTCACAGGTAGGTGAGCAAGTGATCACGGATCCTATTGAGAACGACCCTAGCAAGGACCTTACCAGGCACCAAGAGCAGTGTTATCCCCCTGTAGTTGCTGCAATCCAGGCATTCACCCTTCCCTTTCCAGATAGGGACGACAAGTCCCGTTTCCAGTCAGTTGGGATGATGCCAGTCTCCCAAATGGATGCAAAGATTGCTTGCAATGCCAGGAGAACAGTCTTATCACCAGCCTAGAGAAGTTCACCCCGGATACCACAGGTCCCTGCAGACTTTCACCCCTCAGCTGGTTCACCACCTGTGCAATCTCAGTGAGATTGAGTGGTTCACAGCTAATTGGAGGATCAGCCTCAAGAACCGTGGACCCAGAGATATCCAACATCCTAGCCGGAGGATCAGCTTTGAACAACTGCTCAAAGTAGCCAGCCCAGCGGGTCACACCTGTAGTGTCATCCGTAAGGACCGTTCCATCAGCCGCCCTGACTGCGACTCTCCGAGGAACAGATTCAGATGTGTGTAATGCTTTGATTCCTCTGTAAGCAGGACGTGGGTCGCTAGACCACAGATGGTGTGTCACTTGCTCACAGATTCCTCTAACAAACGCCTCTTTATCTGCCCTCAGAGTCCTTGCAGCCGTACTCAGTTCCCGGTACAGACCAGAGTTGTCACTGAGCCGTGTACTGTGACTCCTGTCAATGATATCCAGGGTGCCCTGTGAGATGAAACACCTTCTTCTGGGAACACCGGTAACACCAACACAACCCTCAGCAACTTTCAGGGTGTTGTTGCAGAAGGTCCCCCACATCACATTAGGATCGGCAGTCATCAATGCTCCTTCTCTGTTCAATGCTTGTATGGACTGGGTGTTGGGCAAGGTCATGGGGTCCAGCGGCTGTGAGGCATCTGTTGGTGAAGAAAGATTCACAGATCTTGAGTTTGCTGACGATGCTGTGATGTTTGCAGAGTCAATGGAGGCTCTGATCGGGGTGCTCGAAAGACTGAGTGAGGAGTCTGAGTGTCTGGGCTTGCGAGTGTCCTGGATAAAAACCAAGATCCAGGCCTTTAATTACCTCTTGGGCACAGCCATCAGCAGTGTGTCTGTTTGTCTACCTTGTTGAGAGGTTTACTTACCTTGGCAGTGACATTCATGTCTCTGGTGACTCTTCCTGTGAAGTCAGTAGACGGTTAGGGAGAGCATAGGGGGTCATGAGATCGCTGGAAAGGGGTGTATGGCACTCCCCATATCTATGCAAAAGGATGAAGGTCCAAGTCTTTAAAGTCTTGGTGCTTCCTGTCTTACTATATGGTTGTGAGACATGGATGCTATACAGTGACCTAAGACGAAGATCGGACTCCTTTGGTACTGTGTCCCTCCAGAAAATCCTTGGGTACCGTTGGGTTGTCTTTGTGTTGAATAAGCGGTTGCTCATGGAGTCCCAAATGAGGCACGTTACCTGCATTGTGAGGGAGCGTCAGTTACGGCACTACGGCCATGTGGCGCGTTTCCCCAAGGGTGATCCGGCTCATAAGATCCTCATTGTTGGGGACCCGAGTGGCTGGACCAGGCCAAAGGGTCACCCACGTAACACCTGGCTGCAGCAGCTGGAGGGTCATTTCTGGAGGGTAGGATTTGACCGTGTGTCTGCCTGGAGGGTTGCCAACCGGGATCCTGAGTTGTTTCGCCGTGTAGTGGGTGCGGCAACACACTGTACCAGTGCACACTCCCCAACTTGACTTGACTTTATTCCCCCAACTTACAGCACAGTGAAATCGGACATTGTTTTCTTACCATGATGATTTCTTGCTCTGCCATCTGGTGGAATCCTCCAGGTTTACTTAAAGTATGCGTTCAACTATAGACAGTATATTTCTTGCATAGCAGCAGTGCCCTCAAGCTCACACGTCGCGTAGCGTTAAGAATATCCTGGGCCTTAGATTTATCGCACTTGGTAACAAATCTCCATACTTTTATCTAACAGTGTAGGCATGAATCCAGGTGGAGACCCCAGAAAAGACAGAGTTTAAAAAGGAAGGCCATCCACAGCTAAAGCAAAACCAAAATATGAACCAAATGAAGAGAAATAAAATTATATAAAAATTCAGAAACAGAAAAATACAAATGAAGAAAATATCACTATCACTATTAGATGGTAAGTCAAAGTTAAGTCAAAGCTCAGAGAAAAATGATACATCTCTTTAATGTGATGATGACATGAGATGTGACAGTACAGTAACCTGCACTAGACATCAGCAGACTAAAAATGGTTCAGAGCAAATACCACAACACGAATACAATAGTGCATAAAATGTGTAAAGGATCTCAAAATAGATATTTATGATAAAATCAACTTTTGTTGTATATTAGTAAATTCTCTTCAGGTACTATATGAAACAAAAATATTATGGTTAATGTCACATTTATTTAATTAATAAGCCATTTATTTATAGAGTTAGAAGTTTACTGTTTTCACAATAAGCCATTTATAGAGTTGGAAGTTTATTGTTTTCCTCTCTGTGAAGATAGGGAGACAACATTAATAAAAACATTAGCCTTAGCTTTAATCCTCACAGAAGGCACTGAAGGTTTCATATGTTGTGAATTATTTATGAAGTATTCCTCAGCTGCAGCTGAAAAAACATATGTGCAAGATAGACCAGAATTAATATTCTGCATATAATGACTGAAAAAGCAAATTATTTTCCAGAATTGCCATCTCCTATATACCATGACCTTCAGCTATGAAACAAATGAATGGCTAAATTTTAGTGTAAACTGAGTGTATGTTATCTCCAAAAACATTCAGTAAATAAAGGAAACAGTAAACATAATTTTATAGAAAAATCTATAAGGATGGTCATAGTTTTACCATCTAACATACAGAGAACACTTCAAAACTGAGCAACAATAGCTTCTAGTTTCTTAATCCTTGAGCATAACAGCTTAAAAAAAGTTATACAACTGAAATTTTACAACAGGATCAGAAATTATAACCTACTAGCCAAAGCCCGCCGTAGCATGCAGCGGTGTAAGAATAGGAACAGAAAACAGTGAGAAAGGAATTCAGTATAACAATGGCTTAGGAAACCACCGTCGCAGTAGGACTATTTTTTCTTTTCCTCTTACACTCTAAAGATGTGCAGGTTGGTTAGTCACCCTGGACTGACCTTGTGAGGGTGGAGGTACAAGAGGGCCTGCGATGGACTGACACCGCATCAGAGACTGATTCCTGCCTTTAACCTGAGGCTGCTGAGTTCTGGTTCCTGTCCCAGGGCAAGCTGGATTATGTAGGTATGAATACACTGTGTGTTATATTTTAATTTGAATGCATCAATACATTTATTAACGGGCTCTGACGCTGAAATTTTGGCATTGTTTTCTTTTAATTTGAGTTATCACAATGAATTAAAAAGTTTAATTTTAATAAAATGAGAATTCTGATTAAAATCTATTGATAAATTAATTTGAGTATGCCAATTGGATCTGGTAATTAGATGTTTTAAAATTCACACACAAAAAGACTGGAAAACAAACAAAAATAAAAACATGAACAAATTTTTGATGTAGGCAAAATCAATGAATATTCAGCATGTCCCGATGGTCTGTGTATGTAATAAGCTTTGCACCTGCTTATGAAATAATGTTCTTTCATACATCATATATATTTTATTTCTACTTATTATTAATATTATGATACATCATTTGCTTTCCCCTTTTATTATACAATCTTTCTTTAATTTTTTTTTATTATGCTGTATCAGCCTGTGACAAAACTATTTTTTGCACTCTGTGATGAGAAACACAGAGAAAGTTTTTTATTTCCAGAGGTTCAGCTCCAAGCTAAACACTAATTAGCTTATTGTACCAAAACAACATTGCCTTAAACTTACAAAAAGTGCTCACATTTGAGAACTCAAAAACCACTTCCTTCTAGACATACTGGAGCAACACAACCGTGAACCTGTTCAACACTGGGCCCTCTGTAACTTTCCATCCTCCAACCTCTCCTGCACACTCTGAAAGAACCTGGAGAAGATAACTGCCAGCGCATTGAGAGCAGTTCACCTAACAAAGACAGCGACAAAGAGAGTGTCCTGACTGCTACAGCACCATTCATTTGACTAGAGTCTAATTCTTTACTATAAGCAAAGTATACACTAATTAGTAGTGTTCTAATTGGTTTTGATTGCTACTCTGGTGATTTTGTCATCGTGGTAACTTTGAAATGGTACTGTAAACATCCTTACCACAGTGGATTTTCCAATACTGACCCCGGACAATTGATGGAGCTAATGCTGCTTGGTCTTTCGCGTCTTATTCAAGTTTTCTAATTTTTTCAACAAAGGTTTTGATCCTAAAAAAGTGTTTGTTTTCCTTAAGTATTTTGGAAAATGTTTCACAGTCGCTATCTTGCAAAAAAGAAAAATATCCCAGCATACTGTGCATTCCATATACTGATACACAAAATGACACAGGCAGACATCCTCCAGGATCTGTGCATATGTAATAACAACATCAGCAGCCTATCAATGTGTGATCTGCAGCATGCCCAATCATGTCATCAACACACACCGCTGTGAGCACCAAATCAGAAACAAAATAAGGGTAAGGGATCAAGACGAAACACCCACATACAAGGTCAAGAAAAAGTTAACTGTGGCCAGACACCCCCACAGGACTGACACAAAGGTGAATGGATAGGACCACTTCCTGAAATTCTCCAGCCAGTCCCCCGCGTTTAAAACATAACATATAGTCTTCACATGAAAGGGTAGCAGTTGAGTTACAGAGATTTGTCTCATTCTGTTGGCTCACTTTGCATCTCATTATTGTTGTGTTGATGGTAAAGGAAAAAGAATCCAGGATTCTCAAACTTAAGCTACATTCATGCTACTATGTTTTCATTTAAAAACGCAGACATTATAGTCTCCATTTTCACCTTTCGTCCACAACACCCTGACATATTTCAAAATTAACACTTTTCAAAACGTCCTCCAGATGGACTTAAAAACACAGATCCTAATTGCGCTCTGATTTGCTGCTTTTGAAGGACTTCCCTGACTGGATTCTGCTCATTACAATGTCATATTATCTAATTGGTCATCGTTCACCAAATTAAGACAAATTCACACATAGTGGACACAAAAAGATTTGCTTTCCTTGGGGCTTCTTCTGTGGCTTATTTTGATGCATCTAAATAGCGTTTTCTACAGTTTGAATGCTGCGTACATTTGCAAAAGGCAAATACTTTACCAGCTGCTACAGTTTTGCTATAAATTCCATGGCTAGCAGTATTCCCATCCCTTCAAGGATTTTTCTGCTAATGTGCACATGCCCAGTGTAGGCAAACAACTGTGTCATATGCATTTTTGGTTGTTTTAGTGTGGGCAGAGATACTTTTGTAAGTGATGTGAAAGCGCCAGAGTGAACGCAGATTGTGTTTCAAATCGCCAGTTTTAAATGAAATCGTAATAGTGTGGACATTGTCTTAGAAAACAAGTCAATTTAAATGAAGACAAAAGAGGTTTTAGTGCGGACAGAGATACTTTTGTAAGTGATGTGAAAGCGCTAGAGTGAACGCAGATTGTGTTTCAAATCGCCAGTTTTAAATGAAATCGTAATAGTGTGGACATTGTCTTAGAAAGCAAGTCAATTTAAATGAAGACAAAAGAAGTTTTAGTGTGGACAGAGATACTTTTGTAAGTGATGTGAAAGCGCTAGAGTGAACGCAGATTGTGTTTCAAATCGCCAGTTTTAAATGAAATCGTAATAGTGTGGACATTGTCTTAGAAAGCAAGTCAATTTAAATGAAGACAAAAGAAGTGTAATTCATCAACTACAGTAATTGCTTCCTAAATAAAAAAATGACTGGGATGAAAAACTGCAGCTACTATGACCCTCTAGGATCTGAGTTTAACCCTCTGCTCTTTGAGAATTAGGTTATAAGTCAGGCCAGCATGCCAACAGTTCATGTGTGTTTCACGTAATGGTACCACATCTTAAAAAACAAACACTCCATCCATCTAAAGTTAACAATTACAGGTCTGTCTCTCTCCTTTCTTTTCTTTCCAAAACACTTAAACATGCCGTTTCTAACCAGGTGTCTTCCTTCCTTGTACAGAACGGATTGCTCAAAAGCAGTCTGGCTTCAAGAGGAACCCCTCGACTGAAATGGATCTACCAATTATGATGGACCAGCTACGATTTGCTAGAGCTACCAACATGTCATCACTCTTGATCTTGCTAGATCTCTCTTCCGCCTTTCACACAGTCAACCACAACATCCTTCTTGACACCCTTTCTAAAATTGGTATCCTACAGCCAGGCACATCAGACATACACAGAAGTGCCCCAAGGATCAGCGCTGGGTCCTCTACTTTTTTCTGTGTACAACACCTCAGTGGGCTCCATCATCCAATCCCATGAGGATACACAGCTGTACCTGTCATTCCCTCTGTAAGACAACATGGTATCCAATAGTCTCTGCTTGGCGTACTGATATCTCAACCAGGATGAAGGACCACCATCTACAGCTCAACTTATTGTGATCCCTGCCAGCCAGTCTGTTCAACTCCCCAACTCTGTACAGCTTGGCTCATTGTCACTAACACCTGCCAGGACAGTATGCACCTTGGTGTGGTGATTGATGAGCAGCTCTCATTTTCTCACCACATTTCTACCGTTTCTTATTCATGCAGGTTTACACTGCACAACATCCTCAAGATTAGACCTTATCTGACAGAGTATGTAACACAACTTTTGTTCCAGGCTTTAGTCTTGTCACAACTGGACTACTGCAACTTACTTCTGACAGGAGTACCCGCATGTGCTATCAAGCTGCTGCAGATGATCCAGAAACTATGGCCTGTCTTGTATTTAACCAGCCGAGACGGGCACAAGTCATTCCTCTCTTCAAGTCGCTACATTGGCTCCCTGTACCAACATATATACTCAGCAAAAAAAGAAACGTCCCCTGACTTTCAACCGTTTTTACTTTCAGTAGACTTAATGTGTAAATATTTGTATGAACACTAAAAGAGTCAACACCATAAGACATAAACTAAAAATGTTTCACAATGTGTCCCTGAATGAAGGGAGGCTCAAAATCAAAAGTACCAGTCAGTATCTGGTGTGGCCACCAGCTGCTTGAAGTACTGCAGTGCATCTCCTCCTCATGGACTGGACCAGATTTGTCAGTTCTTGCTGTGAGATGTTACCCCACTCTTCCACCAAGGCACCTGCAAGTTCCTGGACATTTCTGGGGGGAATGGCCCTAGCCCTCACCCTGCGATCCAACAGGTCCCAGACGTGCTCAGTGGGATTGAGATCTGGGCTCTTCGCTGGCCATGGCAGAACACTGTCATTGCTGTCATGCAGAAACTCACGCACTTTTTGCCACTCCTGTCTGGTCCAGCAAAGGTGGGTTTGTGCCCATAGGCGGCGTTGTTGCTGGTGATGTCTGGTAAGGACCTGCCTTACAACAGGCCTGCAAGCCCTCAGTCCAGCCTCTCTCAGCCTATTGCGGACAGTCTGAGCACTGATGGAGGGATTGTGTGTTCATGGTGTGACTCGGGCAGTTGTTGTGGCAATCCTGTACCTGTCACGCAGGTGTGATATTCGGATGTACCGATCCTATGCAGGTGTTGTTACACGTGGTCTTCCACTGCGAGGATGATCAGCTGTCCTTCCTGTCTCCCTGTAGCGCTGTCTTAGGCGTCTCACAGTGTGGACATGGCAATTTATTGCCCTAGCCACATCAGCAGTCCTCATGCCTCCCTGCAGCATGCCTAATGCACGTTCACGCAGATTAGCAGGGACCCTGGGCATTTTTCTTTGGGTGTTTTTCACAGTCGGTAGACAAGTCTCTTTAGTGTCCTGCGTTTTTAGAACTGTGACCTTAAATGCCTACTTTCTGTAAGCTGTTAAGGTCTTAACGACCATTCCACAGGTGCATGTTAATTAATTGATTATGGTTAATTGAACATGCATGGAAAACATTGTTTAAACAATTTACAATGAAGATCTGTAAAGTTATTTGGATTTTTAAAACATTATTGTTGAAATACACAGTCCTGAAAAAGGGACGTTTCTTTTTTTGCTGAGTATATTAAGTCCATATCCCTGATGCTGGCCTACAGAGTAGTCAGTGAGTCAGCACCCAAGTATATGGAGACACTAGTAAGGTGCTTTATGCCTGCGCACCCACTCAGGTCTGCCAGTGAACAAGTTCCGGTGATGCCACCTCTACGTGGCACCAATTCTCCATCCTACCTCTTTTCCTGTGTAGTTCCTAATTGGTGGAACAGGCTGACTCCCTCAATGCATTTAAGAAGCAATTGAAGGCCCATCTGTTCTGTCGAAATGAAAAAAAAAAAAACATTGCTCTGCAATATTTTACATTGTCAGTTAATTTCTTAAGTTTAATTGCTGTATTGATTGTAATCTATGACTGTAAATTATTAGTTATTACATCTCTTCAACTTGTGGCTATCAACTTTTCTTACCTGTCCTACTACACTTGCTGAACAAACAGGCCCTAACTTTATGTTACTCCATTATGTTTACCTCTTTTGTAAGTTGCTTTGGATAAAAGCCTCTGCCAAGCAAATAAATGAAAATGTATCAGAATTTTGTCTGTGCTCAGATGCAGTTCAGTGAGGATGAAAGAAATGTGTGTGTGATGCTGTGCCCAAGTGAAAAACACCAACTATTGAGCAAAAAGCCAGCATACATTCTTGGCAGGTTCTTGGTAAACAGGTAAATGAAACCCTACAGGAGTAACAGCTGGGGTGTGATGCATGCAGACCAGCACAATAACTCCATTATACGTAGAAAAGTAGCACTGCATAAAAAACAAATAAATTAAGGGTTTAAAAATGGTGTATAAAAAATAAACGTTGGGGTAAGCCATTCTCATCTGCCTTATTGTATGAACTATAAAAACCTGCCAGTAACTGCCATGTCGCTATGTTAACAACCCACACTTTTAAAAATAATGGTTCTTCAAGAACACTCTATGGTTTTACACTGGGTTGTGTGGTTCGTTGTAGCTCCATTGCTTGACAAATAACCGTTTCATTCTGGGATGGGTTCTTTGTACCTTGAAAAACCTCCTAATATGGAGAAAAGCACTGAAATCTTTAATGTATGGTTGGCTACCTAACAGGACTCTAACAGATTAAGAAAAACTGAACTTAGCCTAGGGTGGCACGGTGGTAGTGCTGCTGCCTCGTAGTATGAAGACCATGGGTCGCATCCCAGGTCCTCCCCATGTGGAGTTTGCATGTTCTCCCAATGTCTCTGTGGGTTTACTCCAGTTTTCTCCCACTGTCCAAAGATATGCAGGTCAGGTGGATTGGTGACACTAAATTGGCCCTAGTGTGTGATTAGGGTCTGTGTCTGTGGATGTTTGCCCTGTGATGGACTGGCACCCAGGCTTTG
>JANRMT010062835.1:67330437-67382172 GCA_026402145.1 Polypterus bichir lapradei | reverse complement strand
TTGCACCCTATGCTGGCTGGGACAGGCTCCAGCACCCTCAAACCCTGTTCGGGACAAAGTGGGTTTGAAAACGAATGAATGAGCTTAGCCTGAGTTGCTGCACTTGTGCAGCAGCAGTCCTTTTACTGGTTTTTCACAAATCTGTTACCATCTATTCATGGTTATTTCCTGTATGATGCCTGTTGTGGATCTAAATAAAAGGTCTTTCTGGAACCTTCATGTAGATGGGTGTTTTGGAAACCTAAAATGGTTTCCCTATGGCATCACTCTGAAGAAACACTCTGACACCTTTATTTTTAAGAGTGCGGCACATGTACCACATAAAGAGATATTTCACATCTGGTTCCAGGAATCTCCAGGATCAACTGAGCAATCTTATGTCTAGTGCTTTGAGGGTGGACCTTGGCTTCTGTCATATGATCCAATAATCTTCTGAAAAAAGCAACGGGAGGAAAACAGAAGCAATACATGTGCATCCTGAGAGGTCCTCAGTCTCTGTGTGAATACGCCTCATGTAAGCAAACCTTAACCAGTAGAACAGGCCACTTGCATCATGCTAAGAACCATTCTGTTATATCGTTTTATTGTATTGAAACAGCCAACCCTGAAAAGTGGTGCACGACATCTAAAAAGTATTAATACTGTAACTGGGACATTAAAAGTCTGCCTGCATTGTAACCCATGCTGCACAAACAAACACGCATATGATTGAACGCTGGATGAAACCTTACACCGCATTGCGAGAATTAACTGAATTTTCTGGCTCAGACTTACTAAGTATTTTCCACGCTTTCCCTCACAATTCTAAATTACCAAACAAAAACAATATCTGCACCATCCTCTCTTCTTTTCACAATTGATTATGCAGCTTAGTGTCGTTTCAAGGTAGAGCAAAGCAATAACGGAACTGCACCGGAGTTTTAATTCTAAACATTTCTCCAATTGAAATGACAACACGAACTATCAACAACCCTCGCATTACTTGTTTAATTTACGCGTGCCTAAAAGAAAAAGGTTAAAATGGAGAAAGATCCCCAAACCGCTCGATCGCCACTCGCCTTCCTTTCAAAAGCCTCTCGTCTCTCTTTCCCCATCCCCGAATGACATCAATTATAAGGCGCGTTGCCATTCACCAGCGTGATGTCTGCTGCCAGGTAACCCTGCGCTTTCCTCTACTCAGCGACTTTCAGTCAAAGAAGGCGACAACAGCAAGCCTGGACGTGGCTCGGCCAACACAGAAGTGACTGCAAGCTTGCAAAAACTGCCCCCCCGCGCAGTGTGTAGTACTGGCATGTGGCAGCCAAATAAAGGAGACGGTAGGTTTGAAAACTTACCATGTTGTGAAAAAGTCCGTTGGGGGTAGAAGAGAAGAAGAAACACCCCGTCCGAAAAAAGGGGACGGATGGTTCTGTCTGGTGGCTTGGCTGAAGTTAATTGCGCGCTGCTAAAGCGAACTCATAAAACTGCGCACCCCGCGCGCTTCATTTGCGTGTGCTAAATGAAAACAGAAATCAACTCTGGGCAGACGGAGCGTCAGCTAGTTGTCCCCGGGTGTAATCGGCACACAAGAGGCACAGTCCCCTAAGTTGCTTATTAACTGTTTTTTTCTCTCTCTCTCTTTGCCATTTCCTCACTCATTTCTTCCACATGTTTGACAGCAAAGCCCTCCTGGTTTTCATCTAGGAAGGGTCTCTCTCGCTCTCTCTCTCGCGCGCTCTCTCCCTTACACACGCGCGCGCTGAGCTCTTTCCCGGTCGCTGCTGTATTTTACCCCATCTCTGCTCCTCACTCCACAAAGAAGCAAAGCACCATTTTAAAGCACATCGATTTGAGCTTTGGACGCACGTGGGTTTGCTTACTATACATTTTCGTCCTACTTTCATTACTCAACTTAATGTTTTACAATACCTGACTCAGTAACACCGTTTAGAAACCGGCTGTTGGGTTGCCTTTGAATTGCTTTCTGTGTTCTGCAACAATTCAAGTTTGCTGGGGTTTTTTTTTCTTATGTTGGGAACATTTTACTCCCATGATGTTTTTTTGAGGGGAGCTGTGTACGCATCCAAGTTAACCATGGGCAGTGGCTATCGAACAGGACCCAGCCGTGGACAACGCGACGGTGCAGTGAACGGGTTACTCCCGAGCGCGGGCCACATTAGTGTTGACTCAACGCTCATGTCAGGCCAATGTGTTAGAACGATCAGCGTTGACCCGGGGAGAATGAGCAAAGTCCACACGGACTGTCATCGACCCAGAAAAAAAAATAACATAGCGTGAAGTTCATTGTGGATTCTAAAGTGATGCATTTCTGCCGCTCCTCCTTTCTTTTTCGTGATTTTGAGTTTGATATTGTTAATATCTGTGCTCAGTTTTCTTTCTTTGGACAAGTCCAAAAACTACTTTCAAAATAGTGCGTTATGGAGTAAACAGTAGATCCACAACTTTAAAAGAAGAAACAAAGTAAATGTATTGAAAACCGACATACCGACCATTTATAGCTTTAACGTTTTATGTTATTTTTAACTGACTGGCCCCTGAACTTGAGTGGATATGCTTGATGGTACAGGGACTGGTTCTGCCACCCATTAATTACGCTGTGGTAGTGCAAGTAAGGTTTATTATCATTCGGCTTGGATATTAAGAAATAGGGTCAGAATTCCCATGATCCTGTATTTGTAAAAGTGGGTCAGAAAATGAATGAACAAATGGATAATTTGGTTTGCAGATAATACATACTACCTCTTCGCCTAATTGTATTTGTGCTCCAGGTTTGATTCTAGACTACAAAGCTTCCTGCCAGCTCCTCCATATTCATTTGGGGTTTTCTTCTGGGGGCTTCTGTTCTTTCCACAGTGCAAAGGCATCTTATGAGGTCAACTGCTGCTCCTAAATTGTTCCAGTATGTTCGTGACTGTGCTGTACAGCAGTCTGTCGGCTTTGTTCATGGCAGTTTCTCAGAAGAAACTAATTTGTTCAAGTGGCATTTTACGATGAGTGGCATGATGGCACAGTGGTTTGCACTTCTGCAACACTGCCTCGGGGATAAGCGTTTGAGTCCTGGCTCAGGTACGTCTGAGTGGATCTGAATTTTTTTTTTGGATACTTTACTTTCCTCTTTACTCAAAGGTGAGCCACTATGTTGCTTGCTAATTCTAAATTGCCTCAATGTGACTGTGCCCTGTGATCTTCTGTCACCCAAACAGTACACACAATAAGTGGCATGGAAAACATTTAAGGAGTACATTGGGTTTGTTGGTTTGTGACTGCTTTCCATTACGTAAAATTAAGTTTTATATTTTAATACTTTCTCGTTTATCATGGATATTGAAGAGCGGCAATGTTTACATAAGACAGTACCAACACAACTACTACAAGGGTTGGTTAATGCCTTGTGCCCAGTGCGGCTGGAATAGGTGCAGGCCTCCCAGAACTATAATGCAGAAACAAGTTCAGAATATGGCTCAATGGGTTATGCAATGATTAAGAATAACAATTAGCACACATGGAAAAGGAATGGTGTTTTAGAAAGTTGCTGTAGACCAGGGGTAGGCAACATTGGTCCTGGAGGTCCACAGTGGCTGCAGGTTTTTGTTCTAGCCCAGTTGCTTAAGAAGTCTCTGGTTGGGCCCTTTGCAGTAGGGAGAGTGGGCATCAGCTACTTCCTGGCAACCAGGATGGACAGAGCCCAGGGCAAGGAGCGACGACACCTCATGCAGGAGGAAGTTTGAGCTAGCAGCATGGTGGAGAAGGGACAGCAAGGAGCATGGATGAGATGGGAAGGAGCACTGCAGCAAAAGATCACATGGGCTAATATTTGGCAAGCAGACTACCATTGGATAAGGTTCCTGGTACAAACTGTCTACAACACCCTACCCCGTCCAGCAAACCTCCAAATCTGGGGTAAGAGTGAATCACCTTCCTGCCCTCAGTGTTCCAGAAGAGGATCTTTGGAACACCTACTCAGGAGCTGCCCAAATGACCTTAGAGACAGACGCAATTATCACTGGCACCATGACCAGGTCCTAAAGGCAATTGCAGACAGTGTAGCCACGGCCATAAAAAACTTCAAGTGCCAACATCAACTGAGGAAAATCACCTTCCTGAGAGCTGGAGAGAAACCCTGCTCAAAAAATGGGTAAAAAGCTGGTCTCATCAATACTGCCATTGACTGGCATATGGAATGGACTTGGGCAGAATGCCGAAACTTCCAGCCTCGATAACATCATCATGGCTGCAGGCAGAGATGCTTGTCATTTCAAAATCCACCAAGCAACTGATTATGCTAGAGAGTACAGGGAAGAGCATATGAAGGAGGGCAACAAGAGAAAGTATGCCATAGACCGTTCACTTTGCAAAGCATTTACAACTCTGGGCATAACTGGGAAGGCAAAGAGATGAGTCATTAGACTAACAACTGAAGCCAAAGAGAAAGGCTTTGGATCAAGAGGGCGGATCTGTGGGTGAATGCTGCTGGGACACAAGCCGAGATCTGATCAACCTCGGCGGGGGTCGCCTGGGAGAGGGTGTCTGATGTTGAAAGACCCGAAACACCCAATGACCCCTGATGATGTATATCACTACTGTACATCCAAGCGATGTATCATTTATCTTATCAATTAGAATCCAATCCTTGCCAGTCTCAGACCTTATTTAATTTTATACCTTTTTAGTCTGCAATGTTAGGTTCTTATATCATAGAATTTTTTCCTTTCCAAGGACATCATCTAAATGATTTGAAGCCTAAAACAGATCATTTTCTCTTAAGTGTTTTATTAAACCAAATAGTGCATGATTACTCCACACAGGTTTAATTTTAAACAAGTTAGATGGATGACTGCTGGTGTCTTTGTTATTTGCATCTTATTGCAAAAAAGGAGCCATTAAAAGCAGTGAATGCAGCTGTTTTAAGACTAAAATAGGCAATTAAGGGTGGGGAACCTTAACAAGCGAGTCCAATAAACTGAAGCATCAGACTGTCACCTGAGCAATAAGTGTTTCATCAGCAATAACTGACTTCCCGTTAAGAAATGGAGTTGGAACAAAAACCTGCCGCCCTCCAGGACCAACGTTGCCTACCTCTGCTGTAGACCAGTTATCAATGATTTGTTATTGTTTGTCCACAAAACAGGTTGAATGGCAATAATGTTTGATCCTAAACGTCAGTGTCTGGCAAGGTAAAGCTTAATACTGTTTTGAGGGTCACAGAGGGTCCAGTCAAGGAGGAATCGGGAATCAGTCTTGGGCTAGGTGCCAGCATGCAGTGACAAATATCTACATACCCACAATCACTTATTGTATACTGGACCTTTTGTTTTTCCAAAGACATATGTGTTGGGTGAATTAGCATTGTTTAATTGGCCCTAGTGTGTGTCTGTGTTCACCTTATGATGGCAGACTGGTGCCCTGTCCAGGGATTGTTCCTGCAAATGTAATCAGGCAGTGTGGTGTGGTGGTTAGAGCTTTGGACTTTACACCCTGAGGTTGCAGCTTAATTTTTAAGAGTGCAGGGTGACACACTATATCTCAACTACAGACAAGAAGTCTCACAAAAAGTTTTTATGTGAAAGCAGAAAGAATTGTAACTACCTGCATCTCCAATGTTGCGAGTCGCCACGGATAATAGCCTGTCTTGCAACTGATAATGGCTGGGGCTTCAGCTAACCATCAGGTTAAGTTAATGGATGGATATAAATTACACAAATAATCTGTCTCACAGTTCCTGAATCCATAATTCCAGCCAAGTCACCATCTTTGTTTGAACATTCCGACTTCTCTCATGCCCCAAAGGTGCAGACTTTACAGATCTAAAATGTTTGTGTGTGAATGTGCCCGGCAATGACCGCGTCCCGTCCATGTCTGTTTTTTTTCCGCTTTTCAGTTAAAAGTCGGTAGCTACCAATGCCCCAAAAGTGGCTTCTGAAGATGGAATAAACTGCCTGGATGCATGAAAAAATAATAAACGGTTGTATTTCCTGTTATTATTTTCCTGTCATTGACACTGAATCAGAGCAAGCCGGATCGAATGCTGAATGAGCGCAGATTTTTGTTAAAAAAATCCAAACGTTGATTAGAATAAAATTAATTAAAATAGGATCTCCTTAAACTTTTCCAGCTAAGCATAACTACTACCGATGTCCCTTCTAAATGTATTTCCCTAGAAACTCTTCGTCAGTGCTGACAGCCCAGCTCACTTGTATTAACCGTTCCGAGCCCAGCGGCACATTAACTTCCTGCCACGCAGAGAACAAGTGAGAGTCAAAGAGCGCTTTGTGGAGCGGTGGGCAACTTTGAGCAGCTAAGAAAGAAAGCAAGCAAGCAAGAAAGAAAGAAAGAAAAAAAAAGGACCCAACTTGAGGTCATTATTGTATTACGTTTTTTAATTAAGTTTCAAAAATACGGTGCCTGAAAGCACATGTTGTTTTCCCCCAGGTAACATGAAACATTTTTAAATAAAATGTTCACTCTGTATTTTCCTTTGTTTGGATCTGATTGACAGTGTCATTTAACGCAGACTGCAGGCGGCTGATATAGTGAGATAGCAGAAACAATGCCGGCCCATAGGCTGGCCTGGAAACGTCAGGGAGGCTTTCCTGTTTAAAACTGCCCATATCAGCGTTTGCATTAGACAGAGTACATTGGAGAGACATTGTGTTTGCTCACGACCGACGGGTAAATGGACAGTGAACGAGCTATTGTACTGCAACTGCAAACCAGCGCTGTAGGCTGGGCACTTACCATAATGACGGAGCGAGCGTCTGCAGGCTCCTTTGAACTGACGTTGAGTGATTGTGCTCTGGCATAGACTGGTTTCCAAAAGTCTGATCCAGTCTCGGCTCCTCCGTTATCCCTGACGCTACAGGAATGGGCTCCAGCCGCGCGGTTCTGCACTTGCCAAAGCGGGTTTAAAAATTTGAAGGGTCATCTTTTCTGTTATTATTTTTCAAGCCGCGTGTGCAGGGACTGCCAATAACTAGATACTATTCATGGATCAGACTAGCGCAGCATACATTTTACATATTTGGTATACAATTTTGGCCACCCTCTGCAATTGGATTTCGGCAGACTAGTCTAGTTTGTGCAGACTGGCCGCCTAACTTCTCCCATATTGACCCTGATTATATGAGCCATCAGCGTAGTGTTCCCGTCTCCAAATGTACTCCTCCGTCATCTATGACTGTAGACATAACTCAAAATCTATCATTAAAACAATTTAGTATGCCACCATAATAAGCCTGATCATCAATAAAATTTGACTTCTGGCACAGTGGTAGACAAAAACCTCACAATTTATAGCTAAAAAAACAACTTATACTTCACAAAGCAGGAGACCAGGCACAATCCCTTCTGCATCCTGTAAAGAGAATTAGGGGCACTATATATGACCTTCTGTCATAAAAATAATAGTTTCATGATAGCAATTTATTGGGTTGTGTGGTTCCTTGTTGAACTATTGCTTGACAAAGAACTATTTCATTTTGGGAAGGGTTCTTTGGACTTTGAAAAGGTTTCCAATACGTGGACAAAACAGAAATCTTTATTGAATAGTAGGCTACCTAGGTGGATACTGAAAGATCAAGAAAACCTGAATTTAGATGTGTTACTCTCCTTTTACAGTCATGATCTCATCTGAATCGAAAAAATCTAGTATCATGTATTCTTGATTATTCATCCATCCTGTTATGGATCTAAAGCAGTGGTCTCAAACTCCGGAATTAATTTAAAATAACTTAATTAGCAGCAAAAACAGGTCACCAATTAAGAATAGGGTTAGAATGAAAAGCCACTGCAGCCCTCCAGGACTGGAGTTTGAGACCACTGTTCTAAAGCAGTGTTTCTCAACCTTTAAGTATTTGCTACCCGAGTTTTCATAACAGTTTTAATCGCGCCCCCCCTAACATTTTTTTGAAATGTAGATGCATATTTTATTATACCTACTTAACTTTTATCGACATTTATCTAACTCTATATTTATTGTTCTAGAATGTAGTTTAAGTTAATTTGTTTTGGTTTCAACCGATTTTTTTTTCATATTTTTGATTCTTGTTTTCTTTTTTTCACATCTTTGCACCCCCCTTTTTGTTACTTCGCTCTCCCCTAGGGGGGCCCGTCCCACAGGTTGAGAACCACTGGTCTAAAGGGTTTTTCTGGAACCTTCATGTGGATGATCCTTTTGGTTTGTTGGGATGGTTCCCCTTCGTGATTTTAGTGTGATCGTTAGAGTGGCAACTTGACATAACCGGTAGTAGCTCACTTCCATTGTAGTGTGACCCAACAGTGGGAAACCCTGTGACCCAAAAGTGGGTCTCAACTCACTGGCTGAGAAACACTGCCCTATGGCATCGCTCTGAAGAACCATTCTGGCACCTTTACCTTTAAGACTGTAGGGTGAACACACTGTTTCTCAGTTACAGTCAAGAAGTCTAACCAGAAGTTTCACTTTTTCAGACATATGGAGAACGGTCATGTCTCCATCTACGTTCACCAGCTTCTATAGGTGCTCTTGTGGAGTTTACTCTCACAGGTTGAATTACATCCTGACATGACACCTGGTTAGTTGAGGACTATAAAGTATGGCAGAGGGTGGCACAGAATATTTCTGGTGCGCAGCTTCGCTCTGTTCAGAACATAGAGGGCAAGACAAAAGCATGCAGGATATAATAGCATCAACAATGACATGTCACAGCAAATGCAAGAAGGAAACATTTGCACAGCTAATAAAGGGTCATTGTACAATTTATAGTGCCGCAAACAAAACTTGCAAAAACAGAACACATAACACAAGAAAAAACACCATACAGAAATGGAATGAAAACACAAAACCATGTGAATTAAACAGTAATCATACTGTGCTTTTAGTCTAAGTGCAGCACCCATCTACATGGATATTTCGGTGTTAATTAACTGTAGTAGGTGTTGATTACTGTATGCTGGATATAAATTGTATTGGACACCTCTGGCTCTGCAAGAAAAGTATTGTAATGAGCACTGAGGCACAAGCACAGACAGACACCATGCTGAGCAAGCAGCTTGATCTCTTAGATAAATGGATACATTTATTGATTTACTTCACAGTGGAACAGGCAAATCTCTGAACCCGATGCACACTTCCCTGCTGTTAAAGGTCACAGGGAATACCAGCAAACAAACAAATATGCAGCACTTGGACAAGTTGAGGCTCACCTTGCTTTTTCCTCCTCAACGCTGACTCGGGATGATTGAAGGTCATACTCCATTATGCACCTAGCGGATTGAGATCCTCTGTCCGACATGTGAATCCTCAGAGCTCCTGCCTCCAAGACCACTCCACTGACAGCAGTCTCTCTCTTAACTCCTACACTCCTTCCACCTGCAGACCAGTACTTCATCCCCAGCATCCACCTCCTGTCTGTCATCGACCTGGGGATCATCCTCATGCAGCAGCTAATCAAAACCACCTTCTGTAGTTGCACCTCCAGGTAATCATGGCACTCCTATTTAAATCTTCCACACTACGGATTGCCTAAGCTAAGGGCAGCGCATCCTAAAACTGTGCAACTCTGGGGATCTTCTGTAGTTTGCAATCAATCTGGCAGCTCCACACCAAAGTGTTATCTCCTGCAATTAACACTGCAGGCACCTGTGCCCAGTCTATCAACAGGTGCTTCTGGTCTACTGGTCACTACAGTATTCATGATCTCCTCGAAAGCAGTGATCAAATCATCATAAGGTAAAAAAGTAATGTTAATACCATTAGACCTTTAGCCTTTATATATGTGGTGCTTTAAGCTGCACTGTACAGGTACTCTGTAATTCACCTGGTTTTGTTTTTTTTTCTCACTTTATATTTTTTTGTGCATATTTTGTTCATGGCTCTATATATTGCACAATATAGTAACCATTTACTATGATTTGTGCAGGAACCCTTCTGTCAGTACGCCATTAACACATTCCCCTGTAATAAAAAAGCAAATACTATTATTCAAGACCTCTGCACCCTGCCCTGACACTTTTCTCACTCCTCCATTCCAGCAAACTGTACTGGACAATTACTACTCACACTCCTAGATACAGGGACAGTTTTTATTCTCAGGTTCAAGTTTAAGTTTACTGTCATGTATACACAGTTAAATGAGATTCTTACGTGTATGTCTCCCAAAAATGACGAACAGCAGTACAATGCCAACATCAAACAGACAATACAGCAGTCACTCATACTGGCAATTTGTTTCCTACAGTATATATTTCATCTTATGCTGTTACATTTAATGTATGGAGTTGTAGTCACTGTCAGCCTTATCCTGACTGTCTGTTGTTTATGTTATACAACACTGCTACTAGACAGATAGATATACAGATAAGACCTCAAGTCAAGCTGTTTAGATTTTTCAGTCATTACTAGAACTTGGAAATGCTACCATAATACTACCATGTGATTCCTACTGTATGTCAGTTAAGTTTTGGGTTAATTTCAAAATATGTACGTGTTTCAGTCCAGTATGCAACAATAAATTACATGATGATTACCACATGCAAGTAAGAATTTATGTGTACTCTGTACATGTGACAGTAATTATCCATCCATCCAGCAATATCCTAATTACAGGGTCACGGGGGTCTGCTGGAGCCAATCCCAGGGCGCAAGGAAGGAAATAAACCCCAGGAAGGGCACGCACACACAATTTAGAATCGCCAATGCACCTAACCTGCATGTCTTTGGACTGTGGGAGGAAACCGGAGTACCCCACACAGACACGGGGAGAACATGCAAACTCCACGCAGGGAGGACCTGGGAAGCGAACCTGGGTGTCCTAACTGCAAGGCAGCAGCGCTACCCATTGCGCCACCGCGCCACCCAGTAATTATCCATTAAACTAATAATTTACAAACACTTGGAAGAAGGTATTCCTCAAAAAATGCAGAAAAGATAACAATATTAATGTATGAGGTCAAGCCTTTAGCTCCAGGGCCCACAAATGGTCTGCCTGTTCCTGGAAGGAATACCCCATCTGTTTAAGGCAAAGTCTCCATTGCTGTACGGTTAGCTGTTGATTATGTTATTCTAATTGTGATTACTTTTGTTACCTTTTGCACCAAAAATAAAATTTGGAAATCACTACTGACTGTTGCTGACTCTTGTCTATCCTCTTTCTCTTCTCAGCATTCTCCCATTGCACAGGATGTCATATTTTTCACTAAGCTGTGCTGTTCCTCTTGAAGGAGAATAAGGTCGTTACTGGCAACCTTAGGAATCACACGTTACTGAGACAGCACCAGATCTTTTATGTTACACTGCAGTTAGGGACTTCAGCACGCAGTGTACCCAGAATGCCAAATGCCCAGAAGTGGGAAGGTGGTCATCAGAACTAGGCTTTTAAAGTCAAAGTGAACTTTATTGTCATCTCAACCATACACAAGTATACAGACAAACAAAACTGCGAAGCTCAGGGTCCACAGTGTAACAACATGAAGTGCAAATAAAAAATGAAAATTAAATTAAAAATAGAATTAAAATTTAAATTTAAATGTAAAATTAAAACACAAACAAGACAAGAGATTGTGCAAAGACAAGACAAAGAAGTAGCAACAATTTTGATGTGTAGTAAGCAATATGAACATTGATGCAATGTATGGTATTATGCAATCTAGATACATAAATAGAGTCAATAAATATGTAATACCAGTAACAGCGCACTGCACACACTTGACTTGAGCATTCCTAGTTTTCGTCCTCTTTCTCTGTACGTTTAGCATTCGTTTGCTCAGAGGTTGATGTGCTTGCTGCTTCCTGAGCAGCTCTTCTTTTCTCCACCCTAGCAGCCCACTTTTTCTCTTCTTTCATCGGCATCTTTTTGCAGTAAAAGTGATTGAGTCAGTGTTTGTGTTGCAATTATTTTGTATGTTTTCCTTAATTTTTCAATCTGCCTCAAGAATGATTTAAGATATGAAAAGGTAGGGGAAGTGACAGCAAAGGTGTTAGGAATGAGAATGGCACCCGTACACATGCGCCGCACGGGCACCCTGCTGGCTGCTGCCAAGAGTTGATTCTACAATAAAATAAAATAAAAATAAAAAGAGGAATAATCATGGAGGTCAATCATCACTCCAAAAGCAGATTCTAGACGTCACATAGTAGATGTGTACCAAATTTCAGTTCAATAGGTCAAATGGTTTGCGAGCTACAGGTGATTTAAAATCCAGGACAGACAAATGAACAGCCACGGTAGCGTATCATATAAGAAGATAATAAATAAATAATAGATATAGATAATACAGAAATTATCAGTGTATGATAATAATTGTTTAAGACATGTGTAAACAATGACAGGTCAGAATGTTCCACAGCAGAAGGACAGCAAAGAATGTGCTGCAAAGTGCAGTGTGCAAAAAAAAGGTCAGTATGAGATTTTCATTTCTTTTCTACATGCACACTAGTCTTTGCAGGAAAATGTTTTTAGAGGTGGATGAGGCAATGTGGAAGATCCCGGGGGCAGCATGGTGTTAAGGAGTCTGACAGCTTGGGGGTAAAAACTGTCCTGCAGCCTGGCAGATCTGGCACTGATGCTGCAGTATCTTCTTTTGGATGGCAGAAGTGTTTGCAGACACTGCATTTGTAAAATATGTTTTGTAGTGAAGGGAGAGGCACACCAATAATGTAGTAATATAGTTTCATTTTGCTTTGCTGTGTCGTCTACGGTGGTTTCGACTACACTGTACCTAAAAACACTGATCTCTATATTTACTTCATCCATCCATCCATTATCCAACCTGCTATATCCTATCTACAGGGTCACCGGGGTCTGCTAGAGCCAATCCCAGCCAACATAGGGCACAAGGCAGGAAACAAACCCCGGGCAGAGCGCCAGCCCACCGCAGTATTTACTTCATATTTATTTAACTATATCTGCAAGCTTATACATATAATTTTTATACGATTATATACCTTACTGTTGCCTTATTTATATAGATCTGTGTAAGCTCTTTAAATCCTTATATAGTTAAGCTTGTTTTATAGAAATAAAGTAAATCAAATTGAATATTTAAACAGTAACTGCATGTATAGTCAACGCAAAAGTGCAGTGGTTAGCTCTGCCACCTGACACCTCCTCCTCCCCAGTCAGAAGTATCTACGTGTTCCTCATTATTTCAAGCAAACTTCACTTTCCTTCCACATGCCCAACATATGTAGGACAGCTTGATCTGTGTCTCTAAATTGGCCTGGCATGAGAAAGTATGGGAATGTGTAATAGAATAATGCCCTTCCTGGAGTAGTTCTTCCTTATTTCCTCTGCTGCATTATTAAGTTTCACTCTTCATAACCCTGAGCCCAATTAGATATGCAAGTTAAGTGGATTGGTTTTGCTAAATTGCCCCCCTGATGTAGGTGTGTTCGTCCTGTGAGACTGGATTGTTCCTGCTTTGCACCCATTGCTTGTTGGGATAGGCTCCAGCTTCCCTACAACACTGCTCGGGTTAAGTGGGTATAGAAATAGATGGCGTGTTTGATTGGGAGGACTTGCAGGATAGAATGTATTTCAGTTATTTACTTACAGTAATTTTACGTGCTCACAAGTACAATGCTGGGATCTGCACCGTGGAAACATTGTTCAGTGGAGTCTCAAATGCAAGGGGTTGCGACACCTTTCGCAACTTTAAGACAAATGATTTTCTTTTGGTACACTAAAATTAATCAGTATTTAACTTGGAGCTTAACCTCCAACTTTTCTAGAAATCTTGGGAAACAAAGAACCTTCTCAGTGCTTCTCTTGGCAGAGCCCAAAAATACTTTCTCACTGTCTTAAAAAAACACAATAATGAAAAAAAGCAAAAAAGAAGAAATATAAAATAGTTATAATAGTAAGTAGAAATGTGATATATATTGTATACCAGTAAAGGCGCGAATAAACTTGACTTGAGCATTCCTAGTTTTATCCTCTTTCTCTGTACGTTTAGCATTCGTTTGCTCAGAGGTTGATGTGCTTGCTGCTTCCTGAGCAGCTCTTCTTTTCTCCGCCCAAGAAGCCCACTTCTTCTCTTACGTCGGCATCTTTTCGCATTAAAACTGATTAAGTCAGTGTTTGTGTCACAATTACTTAGTACATTTTCTTTCATTTTTTCACTTAAGCTGACATTTAAGTCTTCAGTCTGCCTCAAGAATGATTTAAGATATGAAGAGGAAGGGGAAGTGACAGCAAAGGTGGTAGGGATGAGAATGGAGACCGTATGCATGCGCCACATGGCTACCCTGCTGGCCACTGCCGAGAGTTGATTCTACAAAAAAAAGAGGAATAACCTTGGAGGTCAATCTTCCCCGAAAGCGGACAGTAGACATCACGTGGTATATGCGTACCAAATTTTAAGTCATTAGGTCAAACTGTTTGTGAGCCACAGGTGATTTAAAATCCAGGACAGACCAACAGACAGCCACGGTAGCGTATTATACAGGGTGGGCCATTTATATGGATACACCTTAATAAAATGGGAATGGTTGGTGATATTAACTTCCTGTTTGTGGCACATTAGTATATGTGAGGGGGGAAACTTTTCAAGATGGGTGGTGACCATGGTGGCCATTTTGAAGTCGGCCATTTTGGATCCAACTTTTGTTTTTTCAATAGGAAGAGGGTCATGTGACACATCAAACTTATTGGGAATTTCACAAGAAAAACAATGGTGTGCTTGGTTTTAACGTAACTTTATTCTTTCATGAGTTATTTACAAGTTTCTGACCACTTATAAAATGTGTTGTGTATGGTGGGTATCTCTCTGGGTCTATCATCACAGTGAGAGTCGTTGCTGGCACACAGCACCATTTAAGGACACATTCACAATGAAATGCTGCTGCCACAGCTCTTGTACCAATTACAGAAAACTGTTGTAATTTAATGTTACTGGGATCTTTTCCTTGAAGGCAAAGGAGGCACTATAGGTAATCATCTAGCTAATCACTGCCATGTTACGTCTCTAGAACTGTCATATCTCCTCTGTGTACAAAGACTCCATCCAAACTTTGAGTATTACAAGGCTCATTTTAAAGTAAAGATCTATCTTTTAATTTCATGAGCACTCAAATCATCTGTTTTGAAGAGGACGATAATCACAATAGGATAACAGTAATGAAAAACACAAAGCAGCCAGAAACCTTGGCTACATGGCACACTTCCAATATAAAATTTTAATTTCTTATCTCTCATGTCACTGTCTTAAGAAAGAATTTCAGAGCACATGAAATGTGGGCCATCAGGGACATGTGGTGTAAGACGACTTCATCTTCCTTAAGTCACAAAAGAAGGTTGTTGTCACATTTATTGTTTTGTTCTAGAAGGTAATTAAGACTGAATTACAAGATGTGCTTAAGCGGAATGTTGTTTAAAATTGACTTAATAATCCAGGATTATAGTGCTCAAGTATAACACTAACCAGCAGTAAAGAGGGTCAGAGTCAGCAACTGCTGGTCTAGACTACAAGTGAAAATAAGTGAAATAAAGCTTACTGCAATAATGTAATTCAGTCCTGCGTGGAGGAAGAAGAAGTGTCACAGCATTCTAACAGATGTGAAAACTCGTCAGAAAGAGGCAACCATTCATTTTCTAAACCCACTTAATCTGATGGTAGGTTGCAAGTAGGGGAAGCCTTTGCCTGTAAAGCCTTAAATGTGGATTTGAGAGCAGCCTACAGTACAACATGGCATACTCTCTCTCTGACACACATAACCAAATCTGCACAAAGGCAAACAGAACCACAAGCTAGCAACCTTTCAACTTTATTTCATGTTACATATATTTCACATCAGTAAAGGTTTGTTGGCTAATTTTAGACTTGGACTACTGGTTCATGCATCTGTTCTTTTAAAGTCCTGTCCATTTTCTGTGTGGTGTTTGCATGCTCTTCTCATCACTACTGAGACCTCTAAAGTGCCCTCATATTGGCAAATGTGTTCTTGCATGGATTGGTGTCTCTGCTATGGATAGTTTTGTTTTGTACCAAATGCTGCCAGAATTAAGAAAAAAAGGATTAAGAAAATGAATGGAAGAATTACAGCTTGTAGTGTGTCCTTTGATGAACCCAGGAATTCAATAAGAGGGCATATCACTTTGCATCTAGAGACTTGTAAAGGCTACAGCTAACTATAAGCGCTCCTTGGGAAACGCTTTGGAAAACAACCCTAATTTTACAACTAAACATTTTTCATTTTTATGGAGAAATATTCACATTTCTAATTTGTGTTGTATTGTGAACCCAAAACATTGAAATGTCCTGTGAGAGCATAAATGGAGAAACCTGAGAAAAAGCAGTAGGCGACTTTATTCGGAGTCTGATGTTATGCAGTCATGGCACACCCTTAACTCTTTGAGGGTGTATGTCGACTTTTGTCAACATAAAGGGTTGAGTAGCAAAAGGTGCTAAAAGCTGGAAAACATTGATAAACTCACCGTTATGTTCTGGGTAGACCCTCTTTATTAGGAGGACTGTTAGACTTATTGACAATGAATCCCTGCGTGTGGGTGAGTAGCGTAGAGCAAACAACGTCTAAAATGGCAGCAGCATCAGACGAGAGAGCAAAGTGAATGCATAAAGCAAAATACTCTGTGAGTATTACTTATTTATTCACTTATTTATTTATTGTGCATTATTGCTGAATTGAACTCTGACATATTGAACTCGGATTTTGATGCAAGTGATCTGGAGCTTGAAAACAAAAGTCAGGTACCTGCATCAGTTGATCGGTCCCTAGCTGATCATGCGGCTGCCACGCCTACACCAAAATTCGCCTGGGAGAATTACAGAGATGTTTAACGAACTCTGACTTTGATGCAAATGATCAGGAAATCAAAAATGAAAGACGGGTTCCTGCATCAGCTGATCTCTTCCCAGCTGATAGTAGTGCTGAACACGCTCGTGTAGCTGACGCACGCATGACAACATAGATCCATGGGAGGCAAACTGGCAACTGGACTTCATCAGGTGACACAGCGTGTTAGTGGACACTATGGTTTACCAGCCACTCGATTACTTCAAGCTGTTTCTTTACAAAAAATGCCTTTCAGCTTGTGAGTGATGAGACAACAGGTTTGTAATAAGTATATGAATTTACATACTGTACATAATTTACATACTGGAACATAAAACAGAGTGACATTTGCCATAAATAAGTATTTTATGTTGACTTATGTATGAAACCATTGCTTTGTGTGCTTTTCAGAAAATGGAGTTTTTTGTAAAAATATTCAGCAATGGAACAAAAGGAATTAAAAATAATTAGCCCTAAAAGAGTTAAGGAAATAAGCAATGCAGACTGCTTTCTCCCATAATCTCTTTTTGTAGTCTTCACTTTTTCCCACTACAGGGCTGCTCAGTCAGGAATATGCATTAACTAAGTTGACATCTCACTGCTTCTTTTTCATTTTGCTCTCTTTTTTCGGGAGATAATTGTAGAAAGATCCTCTTGGAAAGTGCATAGTTAAAATTATCGTGAGTTATGGTGCATCACTGTCTCTTTATAAACAGTAGTTTTGAGATTATTAAGGTGACATTATGTCTGTGGAACACTACTGGGGTTGAGGTTTAGAAAACACATGTCTGCAGTTTATAGCTTCACATCCAAAAGCTTCTTTTTTGTGATTGGGAGTGAGTGGCCTTTACCTGTTGAAGTAACATTTACGAGGCTTGTGTGCGACTTTATGAACAGCTATACCTGATTACTAGCACACATTCACAGCAGCAAAGTGTTTAGTTTTTCTGCCTAGGAGATCCAGTAATCTGGGTTTAAATCCCACATCTACTGAATTAAACTGACAACATAAAACTTCCTAGAGCACTATGTGACAGTAACGTGCTGCATTTTAAAATCATAAGGTTGCTGGGTCAGTTCCAACCTCAGCCCTCCTTTGTGACCCTTAGCAAGTTGCTTAACCTGCCTATGCTCACATTTAAAAATATTACTCGAAACAGTTGTAACATATGCTCAACTTATAAGTTCCTTTGGATCAACATATCAACCAAAACACAATAAAAAAGCCAACTGATACTCATATTCATCAATGCAAAAGATTACTACATATAAAGAATACAATACACATCAAAGGTCCCTTAAGAATTTAGATGAGGAACACAAAAGTTACAGCATGTAGGGGACGAAGGAGGAAAAAAACTTGATTTGATGTGCACTTCATACATTATTTAATTTTCCGAGATAGTTACTGAAAGTGTCCCTGTGTAAGTAAGCCTTTTCCAGACAGCATAGTCTGGGAAATGTATCCTGTGCTCTAAGTTCACACTAATATCAATTATCCTACCTGCCAAAGAGCAGAAAAGACAGCAACTGGGAAAAAAAACATTTTCATTAGAGCTAAGTGTGCACAAATCCATGCATTTTATCAATGGAAACCCCAGTCCTCTGCAAGGCACATGCACGAACACACAGCCATACAGAAAAATTTAGATCTGTCAATTAATCTAACATCCATGTCATTGGGATGGGTGAAGAAAATCCCACAGACACAGGGAGAGCTAGCAAACCCCACAAAACAAAAGCCACGATTCTGGAGCTGTGAGAAAACAGTTTTAACCACTACACCAGAGATATACGTACAAATAACAACATCATGTAGCAATCGTAGAACCAAGTTCAGTCCAGGGGTACCACTGTGACTGCCGGTTTTCATTCCAACCATTTGCATTCGGAAAGATGTGCATGTGTATTTACATATAAATGATATTCAGAAGTTTGCATTTTTTGCCATATCTTTGAATTGCTTTAAAATCTTTTTAATTCACCTTTTCCTCTGGTATTTAGTATCCAAATCCATTCCAAATACTAGTGATGAGCAGTACAGACATAGGTGCAAATAACACTGAATACTGAAGGGAAGCAGCTATTGCAGTATTAAATTCACTTCTGAGCTAATCAGCAAGATGAGGTTTAAATGGGTAGAATATTTCTTCTCTCTATTATAATAAATTATTCTTGGCAAGAGAGACAAGACGTGACTTTCTCAGAGTGACATTTTCATGTCCCTTAAGACGAGACTTTATGCCAAGAGAATTAACCATGCTTGGAGCCGGAAATAAAAGACAAAGAGTAGATGACAAAGTAGAACGTCATAAAGAATTCAAAAACGTTGGCACGATGCACATACAGAGTAGGTTAGAGATAATGGCAGTACGAAAATTCGAGAGTCTCAAAAAATGGCAGTAAGGATCGCATTAGTGCAAACAAATTATTGCACGTTGAAATAACGGTGCAGCGAAGATAGATTGAATATATTGTTCGGATTTAAACTTTAAATCGGAGACTTGTAGATCATTTAATTTGTATTCCCATCAGGGAAAAGTAGTGTTTCTTTTCAATGAAGAGGATTAAAAGATTTGTTGTTTGGTGAAAGTGAAATCCCACAAGAGAAAATTTCAAGCCCTGCGAGACAAGACTTTATGCAAAGAGATTTGAAAAAGTCCTGCCCACATCTAAAACATTTTCAACCACGTTTACAGTTCAATCATTTCTCATTTGTGTGAATGCTATTGTCAGACACAGTTCGTGTAGAGAGAAAGAAATGATATTCACTCACGGGCAGTTATATGTTGCGTTGTTACGATATAATTCCAAACACGGAATCAAAATTCAATGCAACATTGACGAATAGGTAAAAGCAAAAAGAGATCGAATATATAGATATAGGTGATATGACAGAAGTATGTAGATATTGTTTGGCCTTAAACTTTAAGTCAGAGACTTGTAGATCATCTAATTCATGTTGCTGTCAGGGAAAAATAGTGTTTCTTCCCAATGAAGAGGCATATTTAAGAGAATTAAAAGTTTTGTTGTTTGATGAAAGTGAAATCCACATACGCGAGCAGCAGAGACGCAAAGTGGTTGGCGTGTAGTGCAGGCAGGGGGGTTGGCGAGCGAAGTGAGCAGGGGGCATAGTATAAAAGAGCAAAAAGTACAATAAATAGTATCAGTTTAGATCAGGGGTTTCTCATACGCTGAACTTACAATGTAATTACAGAGTAACTAGGCATTATTGCCTTGCACTTACTGTGTAATACAATGTAACGCTATAATTAAGTACTCAGTTGTAATGGTTATTCCACAATGTTTATAAGTACGTATGTATATAAATAGTGGAATAACTATTACAACTATGTGCTTAATCACAGCATTACATTGTGTTACACAGTAAATATAAGGTAATTATGTCTAGTTACTCTGTAATGATGCAGGTAATTACATGAAAAGTAAAACATAATTAGAGACACCTAATCTAAAGTGCTACCCAATACATAATGTCACACACACATGCTTGCTACATTCCCCTAAGGGCAGCTTGTTTAATAAAAGCAGGAGTCAAATTAAAAGCAGAAGGTGGTTGGGATGAAAACCTGCAGTTAAGGAGGTCTGCAGGACTGAACTCGAGAACTGCTTAGTTAAGTGTTTTATAACTAATTAGCATACAACTGAATGTAATATTGAAATATTGGCACTGATTTAACACTCAGTGTCATTTGCACCTGTGTTTGCACTGCTCATCACTACTCATCAGTATTTAGATACCGTTAAGGGAGTAAAGTCCAACGGAAAAGGTGATTTGAGAAGAGTATGGTAAAAGTAATGTAACCTTTAAAGATAGGGCAAAAATTGCACATTTCAGAATTTTGTTTACAAATAAATATACTAATGGCAAAGTAAAAGAAGAAGACTAATCAAACAATCAGATCATTTAGAACAGGGGTGGGCAAAGTCAGTCCTGGAGGGCCACAGTGGCTACATGTTTTTGTTCCAACCCAGTTGCTTAATTAGAAAACAATCCTTGCCAATAATTTAATGTCATGGCTCATTAGTGCTTTAACTCTGCCATATCAGGTCATTCTCATATCCTAGATTTCTTTTTCCTTCCTCTAGCACAGGGGTTCTCAAAGTGGGTCCTGGGGGCCCACTGTGGCTTGAGGCTTTTGCTTCAACCAGATTCTTACACAGTGACAACGCTGATCTTAATTAATTGGCTTTTATTTTCCTTTTCTCTTACTCTACATTAAGAAAGAGCCGCAGCATGATTTTTACATTTATAATACATTTAGGAATATTTCTACTTTTGCTAGAGATTTAAATGCTTAACTCCCTTTTGTTAACTTCATTATATTTAACCCTTTCTCTGTGCAGTTTGCTCCCTTCATTGTATCTTAATGACAATTAAAAACGACAGCCAGGCAAACATTAGAACACTCTCGCCGAGAACAGGCCCTTCAGCCCAACAAAGCTCGCCAGTCCTATCCACTTGTTTCCTCCAAGAAAACATCAAGTCAAGTTTTGAAAGTCCCTAACGTCTTACTGTCTACCACACTACTTGGTAGCTTATTCCAAGTGTCTATCGTTCTTTGTGTAAAGAAAAACTTCCTAATGTTTGTGCGAAATTTACCCTTAACAAGTTTCCAACTGTGTCCCCGTGTTCTTGATGAACTCATTTTAAAATACAAGTCTCGATCCACTGTACTAATTCCCTTCATAATTTTAAACACTTCAATCATGTCACCTCTTAAATCTTCTTTTGCTTAAACTGTAAAGGCTCAGCTCTTTTAATCATTCCTCATAATTCATCCCCTGTAGCCCTGGAATCAGCCTAGTCGCTCTTCTCTGGACCTTTTCTAGTGGTGCTACATCCTTTTTGTAGCCTGCAGACCAAAACTGCACACAGGACTCATGATGAGGCCTCACCAGTGCATTATAAGGACAACACTGAATAAGCAAAGGCTGCAACTACTTTAGCATCGGACCCATTAATTATAAAATAATGAATTAATTAAACAATTAGAACACCTGGAAAAATAGTATGAACATCAAGATGAAAGTATTGTTAAAAAGAAAAGAAAATACATTATTCCCATTCCCACTGCTTAGTACATTTTAATATATATATATATATATATATATATTTTTTTTTTTTTACCAAACCTAGTTTTCTTATTTCTAAATTGTTCCCAAAACACAGAACTTGGGAAATAACAGTTCACTTAATTAGCCCAGGATTCCAATCAAAAACATAAACTGGCTGGAATAAAAACCTGCACTCTCAGGGGGTCCCCAGGACCAACTTTAAGAACTCCTGATCTAAATAGCATCCAAATGATCTGAAAATGGGTGAGTAATTCTCAGTCCTTCACTTTTTTCTCTTCACTTTCCTTCCGAGTATTTCATTAAACCCAATAGTGCCTGATAAATACACACAGGTGTAAATGGAAACAAGTTAAATGGAGAAATGCTGGTTTCCTTTGTCATTTGCATCATATTGCTAATAAGGAGAAATTAAAAACCTAGAAAACAACTGTTTAAGACTAAAATAAGCAGTAAGGCTTCAAAATCTTAATGAGCAAGACAACTAAAGTGAAGAAGAAGTGTTACTTGAGCAATAGCTGTTTCTTATTAAGCAACTGGGGTGGAACAAAAACCTGCAGCCACTACAGCCCTCCAGAAACAATTCTGCCGACCCTGATTTAGGAGGACAGAACCATTTATTTGTGAAACAGGTTGGAATGAAGACCTGCAGCCACAGAAGGGCCCCAGGACTGAACTTGGGAACTCCTTTTCTTGAGGATAGGGAAATGCAAAATAAATAAATACCGGTAAAGACTGCTGATCTGCACTGGCCTCTCTTCTGTTTTAGAAAAGACAATATGGAGCACACATGCCGTGCACCACCAAACACACTAAAACACACACCTACATACTTCCAACCTGTGCTTTACTATACAAGGTAGAGATACAAACCTCACAGTAGAACACATTCATTCAAACTAACTGCACAAGAATAGTGATGGTTCACTGGAAGTAAGTTAATGTTAAATTTTATAAACCTTTTTTTTGTGAAAAGAAGATGATTTATATTTGCTAGCAGATGTTGTTCTATGTTATTAGCAGACATTGAGGGTCAACAAATACAGGGAGTTTTAGAATCGATGAACACTAATTGTGTAAAAAATGAGCCATGGGGAAGATTCTGCATTTATTTTTAATAGTTGATGCATGTTCAATAAATAGTTCTGTCTTCACCATACTTGTACCTTCTCAGCCATTATTTATCTACGCGGTTTAATACAAGACAGTTATTTCAGAGTAAAGAATATAATCAGGGTGGCACGGTGGCGCAGTGGTAGCGCTGCTGCCTCGCACTTAGGAGACCCGGTTCGCTTCCCGGGTCCTCCCTGCGTGGAGTTTGCATGTTCTCCCCAAGTCTGCATGGGTTTTCTCCCACAGTCCAAAGACATGCAGGTTAGGTGGATTGCCGATTCTAAATTGGCCCTAGTGTGTGTTTGTGTGTGTCCTGCGGTGGGTTGGCACCCTGCCCGGGATTGGTTCGTGCCCTGTGTTGGCTGGGATTGGCTCCAGCAGACCCCTGTGTTTGGATTCAGCGGGTTTGATAATGGATGGATGGATATAATCAGATCTAAACAGTGACACATGAGCAGAAGGCTTTACAGCCTCTGGCCCAAGGGCTCAAATTTAGAAAGACTAGAATTTCTTTCAAATGCACATTGTCTCATTTTTAAACCTTTATTAAATCATCAAGCACTGTTTAATGTATATTTATTGTAATCTTTCGTACTTCTTAATGCTTATTTTACCTGTCAGTGTCCTTGAGCTTAATAGCTAGCTTTAACAAATTTAACTTAGTCTGCTATGTCTTTAAGTGTGTGTGTGTGTGTGTATGTATGCTTTATCACAGCCAGTGCTTAAAGAAAAATTCACCAGCCAGGCAGCTGGAGTAGCTTCAGAGTTGGAAGACACTTTGCTCAAAGTAATAATTTGCCCAAAAATGTGACTATAGAAATGCTGTACGCTGGCTGTCTTGGCCGCAGACCTTACAAAAAAAAAAAAAAAAAATGTCAAAATATTTTGCATTGCTATTTGAAATTGTTCAGAAGCTTTCCAATGAAGAATATAATGATTTGGAAAAAGTTATGCTTGTTATTTTTCAAAAAAAAAAAAAAATATTTCTGGTCACAAAAGTGCTGAAAAGCAAAAGTAACAAAATGGAATGAGTGCATATCCTCAAAGTCAGTAGTACAGGAGTTAGTGTCATAATCCCCCCATTTTGTTTTGCCCACTGATTATTTCCAGGTTGTGTACTTCCATTCAGTCACTACGAATGAAAATACGGACAGTTTCTTTAATATATTTTTGTCTAATTTTCATCCAGATTGCTTTATGTTTTGAATTTATGACATAACAAAAGAAACATTTTAATGATGAAGAACAGCTCAATTTATTGTTCTGCTTGGTTTAAGGAAAACAATCCATCAGTAATGCAGGCACCTACAGCAAAGCCTTACTATTTAATTGCATTACCTTGAAAACGTTTTACTGTTGATCTAGGCAATAAACGCACTGCGTCCCACTTATAATTATAATGCTATATAATGTTTGGTGCAGGTGGTCACTTCAGAAGTCATATATATCTCAACCTAAAACTCAATGTGTATTACGTTGTATAGCCGTTCAAAAAATGCTTGACTTATATCTACATGTCTAAATAAAGTTTTTTCAGTTACTTAAAGCACTCCAACTCGGCTTGAAGTGTAACAAATGGAAACAATTACTGTTAATGATGTCATTGCCTAGTGGTGAGAGAACATTTCTACCAAAGTTTGCAGACTGTGATTTGAGGTCTGATATACTGTAAAACAAGATGAGTGCAAGGAGAAAACAGAGCCACCGATGTCTACCCAGCTTAGTCCACTGTTAATGGAAAACAAACTCGGTGAACACGGACGTGTGGAAAAACAACTATAGTAAAATAGGATTGATGCTGAAAAACCTCAAAGTTATACCACAGTTAACTTTCATATTATCTGTACCCTAAGAGCACATAGAGGAGTCCATATGTTTTTGTTTGCTTTTGTGTGCTCTTGGGGTGTTGAGTGAATTGTTTTTCTGCTCATGTCCTGGTGCAGTGGTTCTCAAACTGTGAGGCGGGCCCAGCTAGGGGGTCGTGAAGTAACAAAAAGGGGGGGCGCGAAGATGTGAAAAAAAGAAAACAAGAATCGAAAATATGAAAAATACATCTATTGAAACCAAAACAAATTAACTTAAACTACATTCTGATACTAGAAAAATAAATATAGAGTTAGATAAATGTCGATAAAAGTTAAGTAGGTATAATAAAATATGCATCTATGATATATCATTAATTAAAAAAGAACAAATTGGTATTAGTGGGCTCCTTTCAAAAAAATGTTA
Organism: Polypterus bichir lapradei; assembly: GCA_026402145.1. NCBI lineage: Eukaryota > Metazoa > Chordata > Cladistia > Polypteriformes > Polypteridae > Polypterus > Polypterus bichir. The sequence continues at coordinate 67,356,965 of JANRMT010062835.1, read as the reverse complement.
GGGGGGGCGCGATTAAAACTGTTATGAAAACTCGGGTCGCAAATACGTAAAGGTTGAGAAACGCTGTCCTGGTGTGATTTTAATTTTGCCATCCAGGACAATTCTAATTTATGTCACACTCCATGTCTCCTTACTCTCCAGCATCATCCATACTCACGGGTCTTAACAGTTTTATGCACTAGTTAAAGAAAATAAAAATGACAATGAGCATACCTACATTTAATTTATTAAAATATTTTTGCTATTCTTGGGTCCTCCCTGCGTGGAGTTTGCATGTTCCCCCCGTGCCTGCGAGGGTTTCCTCCGAGTGCTCCAGTTTCCTCCCACAGTCCAAAGACATGCAGGTTTAGTGCATTGGCGGTCCTAAATTGTCCCTAGTGTGTGTGTTTGGTGTGTGTGTGCCCTGCGGTGGGCCGGCGCCCTTCCCAGGGTTTGTTTCCTGCCTTGCGCCCGGTGTTGGCTGGGATTGGCTCCAGCAGACCCTCGTGACCCTGTACTTAGGATATAGCGGGTTGGACAATGGATGAATGGATGGATTTTTGCTATTTAGAGATGCATGTCTGTTAACTCTTTAATATGACAGTTCATTTAGGAACACAGGGAGACCACTAGGGAGAAGGTTGAGAACTGCAGAAGCCTCATGATCTGCTTTTCTATTTGCTAAACGCCAGTACACATTTTTGAGAGAACACTAGAAGTATTTAAAAAACATTCAACAAGGGCAAGATGGTGGTAAGAGAATTGCATATTTTGTTTACACTCCTGTTATCAACTCCTTTACAAGTCATTTATTCCTAATTTCTTAATGGTTGTTATGACAGTCACATTTGAACTTATTAAAGGACAAAGAAATTACAGTAGTTCCAAGTTCTAAAAGCCAAAGTTCTTAATGTCATGTTGTGTCCCCCCTTGCACTCCAGCCCTTGTCAGTTTTTACAATATATCTTAAGACAGTTTGCTTTGAAAGCTCTGCAAAATGAGTTATAATTAACTGTTACTTTCATCATCATGCTTATCAGATATGTGCCCTTTTTGGTTGCTCTAAATTCTAACTAGATTTGATTATTAAAGATCTTTTCGATAATTGCTAGTAAAATGTGTCAGGTTTACTTCAAGTTCCTCTGCTGCATTTTTGTTGTTTCTCCATCTACTGTGATGTGATGCCCAACGTGCAATGGACTTTCTTGAAGGAAAGGCTGACACAGGACAGGACAAGGACCAAATCTGGATGTAACAAGTGTGACACCCGGGGTGCGTATAACCACCCTAACCCGGCACAGAGAGGCAGAGACACGAAATGCCACACAGCACACCTTTACTTACCTCTGGGAAAGCGTTTCTTCTTCACTCCCCAAAAGTACAGCACAGTCCATACAGCACCACAACACAGTCCTTCCTTCAGCTGCCAATTCCCAGTCCTTCTACCTCTACTCCTTCCTTGCAAGCTTCATCCTTCTTCCTCCCAACTTTGGCTCCCCAAATGGAGTGAGGAGGCTCCTTTTATTCAGGTCCTGGGAGTATTACCTGGACTCACTCCCAAGTGTGGTGGAAGTCCACTATAGGGCTCTGCAGCAACCCCTGGTGGCCCCCATGGAATCCAACAGGGTTGTGCCAAACTCCAACTCCCAGCATACCCTACCGGAATCCATAATGCCACAACCGCCCAGGAGAGCTGCCCTCTAGTGTCCCGGGGGAGGTATTGCCTTACCGATGCTCTCTCTCCCATGGCCCCTCCATACAGTTAGCGTCGGCTGTGGCCGCCCATCACACAAGGTAAAACAGAGACCTGACGTCAGATCAATATCAGGGGATGGGTAGAGCCTGAGGTGAATTTTTGAGTTGTGTTGTGAGACAAGTGTTGGGAGATTCTTGTATGAAGTGATGGAAACAGGGAGCAGCCATTAGATGATGAAATTGCTACCTGACATATGCAGTTGTTGTTAATGCATCCTTATTGTTGAGATCACTATTCGTGTCTATTTCTTTTCGCTCCTGTTTTTTTACAACAAACCTTTCAAAAGACCCTTTTTTGTGCCACATTTGCATCCTCCCTTTTCTGCTTCCTTTTTCTTTTCATGCAACAACTGTAGTAAATTCTATACTTGTGCTGGCCATTTTTCCACCAGTATTGTTGCCATTGTTACGTGCAACTAATGACATAGTTAGTTCGGGATGGAAACTCCTCCAGTTTTAAATAATACATGTACTCTCTCAGCAACATAAGACGTCAGATATGTGGGTTGTTTGATTAAAATATCGAAGCATGTACTGTATATATATCTGACTCCCCCCTTGAGTCGGATTTGCCAGCAGTGGTTATATAACTCAGCATGACATTCCAGGAAAGGGCAACTTGCAGGCACTCTAGGCTAAGAGAAAATAAAGAGTGACCTAGGGGGAAATATCAATTTTTTACCCAATAAGCTAGACACTGAGGCCAGCTGTATTTGACCCTCTCCGAAATGGAGGCGTCTGCCTAAGGTTAGAAAGCAATGGCCCGGGTGGACGTCAGAGAACACCATAGTTTCGTGACTCTGACTTTTATACACCCATCCCTGATTTTGTGGTCTAACTGGAAATTAAAATATGAGGGAGGAAAAAGTTGCCTAATTCTAGTTGGTCCACTGAGCCTAAAAATAAGGAGTTAAGTTATGCTGGGGCAAAGTCACAATGATTAGAAAAAGTGGCCATGATCACTAGAGATGGGAAGCGACAGAAGGAAGTGCTTCTGTGTCTGCTGGAGGGTTTGCAGGAGTTTAAGACCTATTTAAGAAAGTCCGGTGAGGCACTAATGTTTTATATCTCTCTTCCCTTCTTTTACTGTTGTATTATCCTTTGGTTTAACTCCCTCCTGTGTGTTTTGTTCAATAAATACACCACTTTTTTCAACTTGCATTCACTTCAAATACAAAAGCAACTACAGTCGTTGTCATGTCAGTCTGTCTGTCTGTCTCATTAAACTCCTTGGCTCCCAATGGAGCAATTGTAATTAAATTTGGTCCATTTAGTCTTCAAGGAAACTTGATAGGAAATGTTCAATAATTCTCGAGATTATCCTGAATAAAGAGTGCTGTATAAATATTTTAAATGTCAAAGAAACTCATCTGGGCATTTAAGAACATTTTCAAAATCATCTATCTAAAAACAGAGGAACACTCTTTGCGATTTCAATTACAGAATAAGTCAATCTTTCAAACTTGCCTTCTGATGGGTTATTTCAGATTGGATATTTATCTCTTTTATGTGTCCAATAGCTGCTTCTAATTGTAAAACAAATTCAAAATACATGACATTACAATGGCAGGAGATTCACTCGCATAGTCAGGAATTCGCTGTCACCTCAGCCTCTTGCTCAAGTGTGGACAGACTTCAACACAGATTTTACCAATCTATCAAGCACTTCTTTGAAAACTGCTATGTTTATGAAATATGAGCTATAAATTAGACACATACTCTCCGTAACCAACAACTAAAAACAGAACATCAATCGATGTAATTGTAACATTACTTGAGTTGGAATCCTGTGCATCTTGAAAGCTACTTGAGTCACCATAAACCTATTTGGATATTTTTTTCCCCCAAGTACGTGATATTATAAAATGCTATTGAAAAGCTTGTATTTTAAATACACAGCTGCCACATGTAATTTCATTCTGTCATCAATGTTATTTTTTAATATGACTCATTTAAAAGATAAACATTTAATAGATAAAAGTGATATCTCTGTACAGTAATCCCTCGCTACTTCGCGGTTCACTTTTCGCGGATTTACGACTTCACGGGTTTTTAAATATAGTAGTAGTATTTCCTAGTCTAAGAACAACAAAACAAGTTCAGTGACTAAGTGCGTTGTAACACGGGCTGTGATTGGTACATGGGTGGGAGACGACAAATCACAGCTTCCCGCTTTCTAATCGGGCCTGTGATTGGTGCTTTGACTGATGCCCAGATCCCACAGCATCTCCTCTTGTCTCTCTGTCGCAGCCATTTCGCTTCAAGCTTTCTCGCCGAGCGGTTTATTTTATACTGTAATGTGTGTGATTTTTTTTGTGGTTTCATGTGTTGAACTTTGCTTCAATTTTCATCCACTGCAATAGCTCCCAAACGTGCTCCGCCTACAAGCTGCTCTTCGACCGGAAAAAGAAGCAGCGGCAGCAACTGCTGATCACAATGTTTTTGCAGCCTCGCAAAAAAAAGACAGTTCCTCCTACGACTACGGATACACCTTCGGAAACCGTGGAAGAGGTGCCCCAGGAAATGTTAGGTAGGTCCCTGTTATTAATAGAGTAAAGGGTGGGTTGTAAACAGTACAGGGAGGGTTTAAAAACGTCCAAATACACGTTAAATAATTAAATAAATATGGTGTCCCTACTTCGCGGAAATTCAGTTATTGCGGCCGGCCATGGAACCTATCTCCCGAGATAAACGAGGGATTACTGTATTTCATGCAGTAAATAAACAAAAATACCAAATGCTCCAACTTAGTTAACCAGGTCCTCAAAGCCACTCATTGTTATGGCATGCACATATTTTTTAACTCGTTTTACAGTACTTTTAACCTTCTTAACATTTTTGTATAAAATGGGGGTCACAACAAGAACCTTCCTCTCATCACATGATATTTACTGTTTTTGGCACTGATAATTTGTATATTATATTCTCTATAGTATTGTTGCTTGCTCTGCAGAGTGCTTTTTGGTGGTGTTTACTGATAATGGCACTATATAAAACTGATTTATTAGTCGTTCACTGGTACAAATAACACATCATTAGAGCAGCTTTAAAGACTGTGGTGGCCGGGACACCCTGATTATGGAAGGACTGGGGGAGAGAGTATTTTCAAGACTATTTCTCCCCCGGACCAACAGAGGGCAGCCCCCTTGTCTTACAGTGGGGCCGCAGGTTATGAGTATGGAAGCTCAACCCTGCTGGGGCTCTTGGCCACCACCAGGGGGCACCTGAATGTTTACAGGGCCCTATTTGGCAGCACATCTGCCTCACCTGGACGTGCTGCCAGAAGAAGCTCGTTGGGCACCTGGACTCCTCCTGGGTGCTCTATAAAAGAAGCAAGTCACCACCGCTCAATGGCCTGAGTCAGGAAGAAGTGGACAAAGCTCTTCAGGGGGAGTGGAGGTAGAAGGACTGGTGACAAAAGGGACTGTGCTGTGCTCTGTAAGCATTGTGTGTTGGACTGAATAAATAAACTGTGTGCTGTGTGGCAAAGTCGTGTCCTGCATGTCTTTGTCGGGGATAGGACGGCTGTGTGAGCCCGGGCTTTCACAAGTGCTAATTAATATCAAACTCTCTAGAGCCGTGTAGGATTAAGGAGCATCTGTGGGGAAAAAAATAGGCTCTGCATGTTCTCCAAAATAAATGTAGGCTTCTAGGCTCTGGCATTGTAGCTAACAAAACTTTTGTATAACTTACATAACATAATATTATTACATTTGCACAATACAATTTAAGTTAGGGGGTCTGGAGCTTATTCCAGCAGCACTGGGCAAAAGTCAGAAACCAACTCTGGACAAGGCCCCAGCACAACAAAATGCCCACACGCACATAAACCTCCATGCACATGCCAGTTTATAATCTCCAGTCACCCTAATGCAGGCGTCAGCAACCTATGCCACACATTCCAAGCATGGCACATGGAACGATTTTGAATGGCACGCTGAGTGAACTGAAATGCAGTAATTATGATCTCATAAAAATGATCTCATAAAAATGTAATTTTAATTAAACAGAAGCATATAATTCTTTTAAAGCTATTCTAGTTTGTACATTCCTTCAAAACGAAAGTTGTTAGGCATTGGAGGTAAGAAAGTGCAATCTGATGTAAACTGTAGAGTGATAGTGACTGACTTTGACTGAAATGTATTTCCATCCCATCCTTAATCTCTCTCCCGACCAAACCCACCACAACCTCTACAGTTCTCTCGGGTGTCGCATACTCAAGTCAGTTCAGTCCATGGAAAGTAACATAAAAGCTGGTGTTGTTATTAAGTAGTGTGGTGCCCTTAAAATGACTTAAAAAAGGCAAAAACTTGATATCCGCTCGTTTGTACTATGTTGAGAAACAGTTGTGTGCCGTATGTCAAGTGTACAAAGACACTATCAAACCAAACATCAGTCCATGTTTAAAATTCTGAGGAGAAAAGTAAAGCCATAAAAAGGACTGTTTTCCGGCCACAAAAACCAAAGTCAAGTAACTGGAACATGTGATTTCTCAGTTTTTTTATTTTTAATAAATTTGCAAAAACCTCAAGTAAACTTTTTTAACGTTGTCATTATGGTGTTGTGTGTAGAATTCGGAGGAAAAAACTGAATTTAATCCATTTTGGAATAAGGCTGTAACATAACAAAATGTGAAAAAAGTGATGCGCTGTGAATACTTTCCGGATGCACTGTACACATGCAAAGAGATTTTCTCACACATGAAAGCTGTTTTAACACGTGTGCATTCAGAAGCCTGTGTGAAACTGAAAGTGGCCAAATACACACCTGATACTGGACAATTAACTAAGGAGAAGCAAGGACAAGGGTTCCATTAATTGATTAATGACTCGGGTCAATAACAATCAATGATTACTCATAATAAATATTTTAATAATGTGTTTTATGTTTGGTTTATTTAATTGTTTTGTTCTTGAAACTATTCGACTTTCTGTCTTGACAAAATATGGATTTGACAATTTTATAATAAAATTTTAAAACAATGTGTTCAGAAATTACATTATGCAAAATTTAGTTTTTGCATATTTTTCCCATTTATATTAAAATATTTAGTTATCAACAAAGCATAGAATAGTTATTTATTGTATTGGAAATGTGTTAATACAAGATCAAGTTAATGTCTTTCAATGGTTGCTGTATATAAAAGTTTGCTGGGCTTAGGTTGGCATTTTGAGTGACTTTGCAACATGACATTGGCACATCACTGCTATAAGGTTGCCAACCCCTACCCTAATGTATACATCTTTGTGACTTGGGATAAATTTTAAAAATAAAATAAATTTTAAAAAATAAACACATAGACACTGGAAGAGTGAGTAGACTTTACCCAGATGAAAACCAGACGTTGAATTCAAATGAAGGATCCACGAGGCAAAAGTCCTAACCACTGCTACCAATCCTTCATCACCCAGGTTAAGTGCACACATACTGTCTATTATGGAGATATGACAGAATAAAACGGCTTAAACTGTTTTTAATAAAAAAGAGTTTGATTCATATTGACTATGTTATAATTTCGTTCTGGAATCATGAGGTACCAAGTATTAATTACAGGCTGTTATTATCCATAAATTAAGAAATACTATACTTTCAACTGTCGAATTTCCTGAGATGATGTCATGATGCACCTTTTATCTATATTTGGGCTTAGCTGCTAAATCTTGCCTCCTTTTTCTAGTTTATTTACACAAGGGCTTTACTTGATTGTCTAGTACAGTGGTAAGGAAGAGCTGAAAGAATCAGTTGTGCAAACTCACTTACTGCTCAGTACAGTATGTTCAAGGTGTAGCTGTTGTCTGACCACCTCTGACTGTTTACAATTTATACAAATCCACACAGTTTGTCAATTATTTCTGCTCAGCCATATTTTTAAATTATAAGAAAGCCATACCTGATCAAAACACAATATTGTTGGGGGGTGTCTAGAATATTTGAAATGTAAACAAAAAAAGGATAATTAGAATTTTCACTTTAAAAGCCACACTTTGCATCAAAAGCAATTAAATGCCCAGTACTTTGCACATGCAAAAACGATCTGTTGTACAAAAAACCTGAAGCAGCACTGCTTCTGCTATTTTCAAGTGTAAGCTGTCTCAAAACACTGCCCCAGTGTATTCCCACCTCCCAAAGACATCTGTGTGTGGTTGATAACTTAAAGCTGAGTGAATGTGAGAGTTTGCTTGAACTCTGTTGTGCACAAGTCTCCCATTTAGAGAATGTCGTAAGGTCTGATTCCCATCAGCCCTATAGACTCATAAGGTCACTATTGTCACATCAGTAGACTACAGTGACATTCCTACTTAGTAATAAAGCATAGCATAACCCAAAATAACACTAACATTCTACTTAATTTAAGTCATGGTATTAGAGGATCCAAGCCTGTCTCAGCTGCACTGGGCACAAGGCACTGGGACAGTGTACCAGTCAGCTGCAGGGACCATTTACAGTGTATACACACACACACACATTAGAGCTAATTTAGAATATTCAGTCAACCTAACCTTGAAGACCAGAACATAAGGAGAAAAACACACACAGACGCAGGGAGGAACATGTAAAATCTATGTAAGACAAAATCTGGGCACAGGATTTGAACCCAGAATGTTATATATTGTTGGTAACAGTGCTACCATGAGTAAAGCAGGTGCAGAAATTTAAAGTACATACTGGCATTCACTCATTACTGGTCAGATTTCTATCACCAATGAACCTAACATGCCTGATTGAGGAGATAAGTAATGAACTTAATAAACACAGACATAATAAGCCAATCTGAGAAACTGGAATCAACAGATGGGAAGATTCTGTCACCAGATTAGATGGCCCAGCACAAACTCTAATGTAGAATGTTCAGGATGGAATGGGCAGCCAGTTGGCCAAAGCTTTGACGACTGTGACTATTGTCTGACGACTTCTTCTAAGTTAGTCTCTTATATTTGACCATTGACCCTCCAGAGATTTGTCTTCTCCTGGGGTGTTGCTTGCTGGAGTTTTGTATTTTCCTCTCCTCAATTATCTACTGGCCATCGTTCAACAATCAATTAACGGCCATCAGATTACTAGATTCCATTTATGTTAATTAGTTTCTATCCATTTTGTTTTCCTGTCTGTTTAAGCAAGCTTGTGTATTCATTATCTAATTAGTAATCTGTAAAGCTTGTATTGGCATCTACCTGTGAACTTGTCACAGCACTCGGTGTCTGCACACAATAAAGAGTGCTAAAAAAATAAATAAACTGACGGGAACGTTAACTCCACACAGACAGTGACTAAATCAAGAGTAAACCCCAGGACTTTGGAGCTTACAACAACAACAACATGTATTTGTATAGCATATTTTCATACAAATGATGTGGCTCAAAGTGCTTTACAAGGTGAGGAAAGAAAATTAGGAAATACTAAGTAACAAAGAATAAAGTAAGGTCCGATGGCCAGGGAGGATAGAAAAAACAAAAAAAAAACTCCAGAGGGCTGGAGAAAAAAATAAAATCTGCAGGGGTTCCAAGGCCATGAGACCGTCCAGCCTATACTAGGCATTCTACCTAATATAAATGACCTCAATCAGTCCTCATTGTATTCAGGGTTCACATGGAAGAACTTGATGATGACGGTCATGTGTACCTCTGGCCTTCAATCCATTTTATCAGGTGGTGGCGGCGCAGAGCACCACAACAGAAAAGTGGAAAAAGAACAACAGAGAAAGTAGGGGTTAGCACGGATTCTGAAGCCATGAAAAAAAAAAGATAATTAAATGGATATACAGAATATCAGGGTTACACTAAAATGAAGCTATGAGAAAGCCATTTTAAAGTAATGAACACTAATTGCTGTCCCTCCCTGCAAAAGACAAACTAATGGCACAACTTTTGCAGTCAGAAATAAAGAAGGTACGTAAAATAATTTTCTTTTTTAATCACATTAGTTGCTATGCCATTATTTATGATATCTTTCAAACACACTTCATATCACTGACTGAAATAATCCATCCATCCATTTCCAGAGCCTGTTTAATCCAGTTTGGGGGCGCAGGACGCCAGACATCATTACAGCAGCAATCAATCAAGAACATAGGACCAGTTTACTAGAAATAATAAGCCACTCAAGTATTTTACTACATGTCTATTATACATGTTCATGTGACTTACAAGCTATTATTAAAGTTAAGTGTCAGGAAATTATCGGAAGTCTTTGTGTAATTTTTATTATGAGAGAATGACTGCCTCATAATAGTTCAGGTCCAGATTATATTTGTCCTAGCACACCTCCTGCTTACCGAATGAATATGTAAAAGTAATTAAGAGCACATTTTTCACCAAAGACAAAAACAGAAAAGTCAAACCCAAGAGGTTATTTATGAGATGTGAGGCAGATGAGTTGCTCTGTACAAATAATTTGCAGCTCTCTTGAGAGCCTGAGGAGACACAGATGCTGACCTTTTAAAAGTTCAGCCTAATTGCCCTGGAGAATTTTTCATGAAACAATATCAGGCAATACTGGTTTTGAAGTGGTTGTATCTGTGTACTCATGCTAATACTTTGTTCTTATTTGCTATAATTAACCATGAATTAACTTTCAATGTGCAAACCTTTCCATATGTCATTAGAAGAATTAAAATATTGTCCATTTTTTTAACTTATAACTTCCTCACTTCCAGAGGTGGACAACCTTCTTATAATTACAGATTAACATCCAATCTTGTTCTGAAATTATCCAAGCGATAACCCCAGTGATGTACAAAATAACATACATACTGCTGTCTGAGTGAAATGCTGCTCAAATTACACAATATGCCGAGCTGTGCCATAGGGGACCTCCCCGGGGTCATCAGGAACATGGAACAGATGGAGCAGGACCACTTGAAATAAAAGCTGTTTTCTTTTAGTTCTTGTTTGAATGAGTAGGTATTCCTCTGGTGCACAAGGGAAGGAAGATAGGACATATAGTAACCCAAAATAAAATACAGTAATAAAACGTTTAATTTAATTGTATGGACCTAAAAAAATCCCCTTATGTAGCCTTCTTGAAACAATTCTCCTAGTTTCCTTAAACATTTAAGTTCATCTCCTCTCACCTCCAAAAACATTCATTTGTCAAGGAGTCCCGTGACAGTGAATTGTTGTTTTATTTCTTCATACTATTGGTCAACCACAGTGACAGGGTCTGACATTAATTTTTCCTTGACAGGCCATTTCCAGGATCAGAGGTAACCCTAAAATGGCCTGGGGCTGGTTTGCAGTTTTTTGTTGCGCAATACTTTATTTTGGGTCTCTTCTTTTCATCCACACTTCTTTTATATATGATTCGGTCCATCTGTGTTTTTAAATTGACCTCTTGTTTGTGTTCATCCTATGATGACTGAAATCCCACTCAAGACCAGTTCCAAAGCTTTATGCACCAAAACTGGGTTTGCCTCTAGAGAGGACATTTGTTTGATTTCTATTCTTTGTTTTCCATTTGCTTTTAAACTTGTAGCACTGTGCAATGATGATGTAAACAGGGTGCATTATGGGTGTACTTTGTATATACATGAGTATACATGAACTCATTTAGGATATACCCACACCATTACTATACGTCTGTATGGGAAACAAAACATTATGGTTGTTGCTTTACTTATGATCCAGGTGGGTGAATCAATAACATCAATTATATGTTTTTGTTAATGCCTACTATATAGGCGGCACGGTGGTGCCTCGCAGTTAGGAGACCTGGGTTCGCTTCCCGGGTCCTTCCTGCATGGAGTTTGCATGTTCTCCCTGTGTCTGCGTGGGTTTCCTCCCACAGTCCAAAGACATGCAGGATAGGTGCATTGGCAATCCTAAATTGTCCCTAGTGTGTGCTTGGTGTGTGTGTCCTGTGGTTGGGGGTGGCACCCTGTCTGGGGTTTATTCCTGCTTTGTGCCCTGTGCAGGTTGGGATTGGCTCAAGCAGACCCCCGTGACCCTGTATTAGGCTATAGTGGGTTGGAGACTGACTGACTACTGTATAAGGTGTTCTGGTTTTTAAGTAGGAAATCAGAAAAACATAGACATTAAAAAATGTGGTCAAAATTAAATAGTGAATCACAGCCAGTTTCTAAGTTCAGTCCTGGAGGACCACTGCAGATTTTTGTTCCAACCAATTTCACAATCAGTCATTTTACAAAGATTGATTATTTAATTAGCTGGTCTTTTCTTCTCATAGTCTTGATTTAGGAAAAAGACGTATGGTGACACATACTAAAGGGTCTATGGCGGTGTGATTTTTAATACTGTATATTGACAGTGCTGCAGCTTGTGCTTGTGAGTGCATTGGTACTTGGCTGCGAAGCTGTGCAGCCGCTGGGTGTTCAATGGGGAGGCGAGCTGACTGCTTGTTATGTACAGGCACAGGTACAGTCAGTTCAACTGTTCTAAACTGAAATTCTGCAGCTTGCCAGGTGTAGCACCTACACACACAAAGTATAAAAGGAGCCTGGGAGAAAAGAATGAGGAGAGGAAAAACAATCAATGGACAGAGAGGGAGGTACAATTAAGTGGAAGTGAAAAAGAACGTGAAGATCAAGGCAGGGCCGGTGCAATGGAGAGGGAGTATGGCAGTTGGGGATGAAGCCCTGTATGAAGTAATGGTGCTCTGTGAGTAGGGTCACTCACGTACAACATTGCAGACTGGTCGATTTCTTAGGTTAAGGTTTCATGGGCACCAATGGATGGCGTTGGGACAGCGGAGCAGGGCTCAAGGGGATAGCAGGCCCAACACGAGCCACTAAGCCAATGAAACAGGGGTTCAAAACCTCATTGTACAGTGCAATCAATAATTAAAGTCAATACATAATCCATCATAAAAATAGTCATCCAGTAGAGGTAAAACATTAATAAATATAACACTAAATACTATATAAACAAGGTCCCAGACAGTAATCCATCCTTTAAAAACAGACAAGTGCTATAGTGCTTCCTTCAAAAAAACCTGACGTCTCCTGAGCTTTACTGCTATTGGATGTTGACCAACAGGTACAGTCAACTATTAAATCCTGACTCATTTACCTTGCTGTCATAACCTCGGCATCCCAGGAACCTTGCAAGCCCTGCTCCTGTTTCCAACTGCCATCACACGGTGTCTGCTAATTGGGGTGCTCAGCAGGAGTGACCCCTTTCCCTTGAACATTAGCCACGTGCTCTTCTTGGGACCAACACTTCCGACCACCTGCCTCCACTCACCATCAGCACCAGCTCTCTTGATCCTGCCCTGTCTTTCTTCCTTACTTTCATTTTAAATTCATTCTATCTCTCTTGTTCTTTCTTCCTTTTTGTCTGTCTCGCTCAGACCCTCCTTTATACTTTAATAGGTGCAATGTCCTAATTACGACCCATGGAGAGTTGATGAGGAATCTGGAACCAACCCTCATGTGCAAGAGCGACCAGCCACAAACCAAATCACTAAACATCCCAACCACATGAACACGCAGACCCACGGAGTTCGACCCACACTGTTTATATTTAAAATCTTACATCACCACAGACCCAAATGTGAGAAAGAGAGATAGATAGATAGATAGATAGATATCTCCCCATGTGAAATTTGGCTTTTTACAGAAGCTCATAAATTAAACTAATAAATACACATACTTTATATAGGATATATACGAGGAGCAGTCAAAAAGTTCCTGGAATTGTGATATAGCAGGAGAGTGGGAGATCTGATTACACACACATTGTTGTGGAGCATGTCTGCACAGCATGTCTGTAGATCAGTTACAACAGGTCTGGATTGATTTTGGCATGTAGTATTGTTTTCATTTCTGTTTGGAATAGACATTTGCATCATCATTCAGCGCAGTGTTACAGTTCGAACAACGTGCTAACATCAAGTTCGTGTGCAAATTGGGGAAATCAGCTTCAGATACGCTAGCAAGATACGCTTAAGTTGTATTACCAGCACTGCACACTGCAGAGTACTGGAACAGTCCCTAAAGAAAAGAGCTTCCTCTGCTCTTTTTTATATAGCCCCTCTGTGTTATGAGACCAGTCCAGTATATCACTGATGTGGACCCCCAAGTACCTGTAGGGGGGGTACAACCTCTACATCCTTTCCCCGTTAAGTGACCAAGTGTAGAGGGTCTTTGGTGCGGCAAAAGTCAATAACCAGTTCTTTGATTTTGCTGATGCTATGTTGCAGACAATTCATTCCCCACCAAGAAAAAACTTCTCCAACTGACTCCTACACTCTTGTCTCATTCCACTTATCGATACATCCCAGAAGTGCAAAATCTTCTGAGAATGGCCTGGTGTTATATTTATAGTCTGAGGAGTACAGAGTGAAGAGAAATGGAGACAGGACTGTTCCTTGTGGTGCTCCAGTGTTGCTCACGTCCATATCAGAGACACAGTCTTTGAGCCTCACAAACTGCGGTCTGCCTGACGGTCCACTATCCAGGACACCATAGGCTTATTCACCTGCATATCTCTGAGTTTTATGCCTTAACAGGGATACCTGGGTGGTATTGAAGCATAATCCTCACATTGCTTCCAGGTTTGTTCTGGTAAAAATAAGCCTTGTGGAGCAGACAGAAAATCTCCATCCTCTACTTCAGTCTTTGCTCAGTAGGCAAGCTGCAGTCAGTCCAGGTGGTCTACCATAAGAGGATTCATAGTCCAGGACCAGCCTCTCACAGGTCTTCATGATATGAGACGTAAGTGCCACTGGTCTGTAGTCATTGGGGGAAGACGCGCCTGCCTTCTTTGGAACAGTTACAATGCAGGATGTTTTCCACAGAAGCAGCACTTTTTGGATCCTTAGAGACAAACTGAACAGTTGACAGAGGATACCACAAAGTTGGTCAGCACAGGCCTTAAGAACTCGAGGACTGACTCCATCCGGTCTTGCAGCTTTTCTTGTATGTAGCTTCTTCAGTTGTCTCCTTACTTGGTCTTCAGTTATGGACAGCCCATACTGATGGTCAGAGGTGGCTATTCCAGTTGAAGTGACAGGAATTATTGATGCAGTAGGGATGGTGTGGGAAGACTAGTCATTGGAGGAAGGTGGCAGTGGGAAGGATTCGGGTTCAGAGTGCGGCAAAGTGAGGTCCATGGCTGGTTGGTGAGTTTTAAATAAATAACAGCAACACTTGCATCTTTGGGTGGTGCATGGTAGTGTGGACTGAGTGGCTTCAGCGCAAGATGCGGGAGCAGACAGCCCTGCACTTCATGCACACTTACAGGGTCACTCGCTCGTGTCCCTCAGTAGTGCTGGAGCGGTGATTGCTACAGCTGTGCCTCATCCTACTTTAAAAAGGGAAGCATGAATATTAGGAGGGGGAAGGAAAATAAATGAGAGAGAAAGTGCGAGAGAGAGAGAGAGAGAGAGAGAGAGAGAACATGACATTGTGGAGATTGTCAGGACGAGCCAGTAATTTAGGGTGAGAGGCAGTGCAAGTCATTGGCCTGTGAGGGACTAAAGGGTCAGATTGAATATTACCACAATCCCCATTGATTCATTTTCGATCAGTGGGTGTGATTGAGGTGACGTCCTTCTCAGGGATCTGAGGTATGCTGCGGGTGCGAGAAGGAAAGTGGAAGGACAACTCTGTGACGATGCAGGTCCTGCTCCAAACTCCTTCTTCCAATTTGGGAGTCTCTACAACCCAACACTATCAGTAATGTAACCGGATAAGCTGTGCAATGAGGACAAATCAAACTGAGCAAGGGGATGGTGTAAAGGTGCAAAAGTGATTTTATTAAAAAAAAAAAAAAATCAAACAAATCAAAACAGTGTCCAAAGTGCAGTGCTTTAAAATATCCACAATAAATAATCCATAAAAACAGGGTGAATAATAGTGGAGGTTAAAATAATCCAAATAAATAAACCCAACTAAAACGAGGTTAAAAACAATGGCTGGAAGCAGTCTCTTTTAAAAACCCAGTACCTTCACTTTTCATCTTAGCGCTCTTGTGCTTATCTCTCTCAGGCCTGGCAGCAGAGGAGTCGTCCCTTTCAGCAGGTGCAGCTGCCTTAAAAACTGGTCCAGTAGCCTTCTGTCCCCCGGCTACATACAGCCGTAACGCTAGGCCGAGACTCAGGTTCCCCAGTGAACAGGGCGCTCATGTTGGGACTCTCCCTCTCAAGCCTCCATGATTCCTGCTGCCTTCCACGGCGAGCAGTCCTCGATCCTGGTCACTCCTGCTCCTATGAATAACTCAGCAGGAGTGACTGAATCCATCCGCTCCCGAGTGCCGGTCAAACACCCGCCAGGGCTCTCTTCCCAGCTGCTTGCCATTACTCCAGCGAACCTGCTCTCTCTCTCTCGCTTGCTTGCTTGTTCCTGCACCAACTCTCCAATTCTTTAGCCTTCTTCTCCCTTAACCTCCGTCCTTCTCTCTTGTCTTCCTTCCCTCCACTCTCGCGATTCTCTTATTTACAATGGGGACTCAGCACAGGTGTGGCAATTAGCAGCTCCTGGCATCAATTACGGATACAGGCGATCACACACTTGTGCACTTCAGTGCAGAAACGCCCATGCCCGTATTGCGCCTGAGAACTGCTCCGGCCACTCTACCACGCCCCCTCCTTAAGCCGCGAGTGCTTATTTAAAATGGCAAACAGCCGTGGACCTCACTTTACCACAAACTGACTGTCTGGCTAAGCCGCTCGAGGCAGTTAAGATGGGGATCGGGAAGTTAGGACCACAGTTGCTAGTATCTCTGCTATTTGAGTGAGCAATGGGTGAGCTGGAGATGGAATTGGAGAGGTGCTGGGCTCGTCGGGCAAAACTTGAAGGACCTGATGGCTGTTTGTTTTTAAATTGCTTTAATCAGGATTTTAAACTCACAGACTGGCACTGTTTTTATGGATTATTCATTTATTATGGATGGACGACTGCACTATTGAACACTTTTTGTTTGACTTTATTGTAATAAAAGCTCTCTGACTTGATGCACCTAGCCCTTGCTAAGTGTGTGTGTGTGTGTGTGTGTGTTGTGTCCTCACATGCTAGGCTTACCCTCCGAAACTTTATCAGTGGTGGTGGGTTCCTGGAGGGACCTGAAAACGTG
This sequence comes from Polypterus bichir lapradei, assembly GCA_026402145.1. NCBI lineage: Eukaryota > Metazoa > Chordata > Cladistia > Polypteriformes > Polypteridae > Polypterus > Polypterus bichir. The sequence continues at coordinate 67,340,202 of JANRMT010062835.1, read as the reverse complement.
GAGTGACCCGCACCGTCATACAGAGCTTTAGCTTTGTCCACATCCCCTTGAGCACCTGAGCCCTGGATTGCCTGAGTTCAGTAATTACAGTATGCCCAGTCCATTCCAGACATGTCATTTTATGTGACTTTGCTTTCTATTTCAGCTTTGCTAGTTTCCTTTCCTTCATTTAGCTTCTTTTTCAGCACTCGCTGTGCATCCTTTATAGCCTCTTTGTCACCAGATTTAAAAGCTCTCTTTTCCTCATTCAGGAGATTTTTTAGCTCCTCAGGAATCCAAGGTTTGTTGTTTGGAAAGCAAAATGCAAAAGTCAGCACAAGCTGGAGTTTTTCACAGTTTCTCCCTCTTAGAACTGTTTGGGTGTATTGTGAACTTTTGAAAAGCTTTCCCACTTTTTGGGTTAGGCAGGCCAAAGCCAGCTGATGGTAGTTGAGAGTACGTGGTCTGAATGAAGCTACTCTGGGCTGGTCAGTAAAGGCCCTGACCTGCTTTTATGGTCTTTTTTGGAGGCCTCATCTCCAATTTGTCATTTTTGTGATTCCTACCTATGACAATTATGATTTTTATTCAATTTTTTCAGGTATTCAGGTTAAACCAATGTTTACTAGTGACCATGCTTCAACCTGAGCCTGGAACAGACGAGAGTCCCCAGGCTTTGGAAAACATCTTGCATCGCCCCAGTCCCAAAGGTATCACATCCTAATGAGCTGAATAACTTCCGGCCTGTCGCCCTGATGTCACATGTGATGAAGACCATGGAGCGGCTGTTACTTCACCCCCTGAGGCCACAGGTCCGCCACGCCCTCGACCCTCTGCAGTTCGCATACCAGGAGAAGGTGGGAGCGGAGGATGCCATCATCTATATGCTACACCAATCCCTCTCCCACTTGGACAGAGGAAGTGGTGTTGACTTCTCTAGCACCTTCAACACCATCCAACCTCTGCTCCTTAGGGACAAGCTGACAGAGATGGGAGTAGATTCATACCTGGTGGCATGGATCGTGGACTATCTTACAGACAGACCTCAGTATGGGAACTGCAGGTCTGACATTGTGGTCAGCAACACAGGAGCGCCGCAGGGACTGTACTTTCTCCGGTTCTGTTCAGCCTATATACATCAGACTTCCAATACAACTCGGAGTCCTGCAACGTACAAAAGTTCGCTGACGACACTGCTATCATGGGCTGCATCATGGAGTGGGCAGGAATAGGTGGATTATAGGAACCTAATCAAGGACTTTGTTAAATGGTGCGACTCTAACCACTTACACCTGAACACCAGCAAAACCAAGGAGCTGGTGGTGGATTTTAGGAGACCCAGGCCCCTCATGGACCCCGTGATCATTGGAGGTGACTGTGTACAGAGGGTGCAGACCTATAAATACCTGGGAGTGCAGCTGGATGATAAATTGGACTGGTCTGCCAATACTGATGCTCTGTGTAAGAAAGGACAGAGCCGACTATACTTCCTTAGAAGACTGGCATCCTTCAACATCTGCAATAAGATGCTGCAGATGTTCTATCAGACGGTTGTTGCGAATGCCCTCTTCTACGCGGTGGTGTGCTGGGGAGGCAGCATAAAGAAGAGGGACGCCTCACGCCTGGACAAACTGGTAAGGAAGGCAGGCTCTATTGTAGGCACGGAGCTGGACAATTTGATATCCGTGGCAGAGCGACGGGCGCTGAGCAGGCTCCTGTCAATCATGGAGAATCCACTGTATTCACTGAACAGTATCATCTCCAGACAGAGAAGCAGCTTCAGCGACAGACTGCTGCCACTGTCCTGCTCCACTGACAGACTGAGGAGATCGTCCCCTACACTATGCGACTCTTCAATTCCACCCGGGGGGGTAAACGTTAACATTATACAAAGTTATTGTCTGTTATACCTTCATTGTTATCACTCTTAAATTTAATATTCTTTTTTATCAGTATGCTGCTGCTGGAGTATGTGAATTTCCCCTTGGTATTAATAAAGTATCTATCTATCTATCTATCTATCTATCTATCTATCTATCTATCTATCTATCTATCTATCTATCTATCTATCTATCTGTCTTTCTATGCTAGTGACTTTTGCCATTTAGTGCCATTTACCTTGATGTCTGCTAGTTGTTAACTGTCATTATTGGGATCCAATTGTGGGAAATAGCTCAGTTGAAAAAGGTGAATTAATGAGAAAGTGAAAGAAAGTTAAGAAGTTAACAAGAGTTAACAACTTAAAAAGAGAGATAGGAACTGAAATTTATGGCAAAAATATACATATTTTCAAATAATTCGAACATGGAAACCATGTGAGCAAACCTCATAATCATGGGAAAGTTAAGTGTCAAAATCAGGAGTGCATACTAAAATCAGGGTTTTCAATGGCAAGGTCAAAACGAAAAAGCATAAGAATGAAAGGCACTGGTGAAGTTGGCTTGCATGACACAGCATTGGAGTGGACAGAAACAAGGCTTGTTGGATGAAGGCAGGTTGAAGGCAGTGGCCTGTTACTGTGAGGTTACATGATGGATGTGAACAATAAAACTGCTCTGAGGCATATGGCTGCTAGGTGGACAGGTAAACCTTTTTCATGGGAGATCCTACTCATTCCAGAGCTCCTAAATTACACCACAGAGGAAATTTTAAGCTAAGGTAATAACAATCACTAATCCTGGCGCTGGACAGTGGCAATGTGTTACATGTTGATTTGCACATATAAGTAATACTAGGGTGTTGTACCGTGTTAGCCATTATGAATGTGGTGAGAAGTCAAGCAAAATGACACCTTTTATTGGCTAACTAAAAAAAATGACAATATGCAAGCTTTCCAGGCAACTCAGGCCCCTTCTTTAGGCAAGATGTAATATAAACACAGGGATTTCCAGTTTCTGTATTGCATCTTGTCTGAAGAGGGGGACTGAGTTGCCTTGAAAGCTTGCATATTGTCATTTTTTTTAGTTAGCCAATAAAAGGTGTCATTTTGCTTGACTTCTCACCACATAGAAGTAAGAATTTCACTGTACTCTGTACACGAGACAGTAACGACCCTATAAGCCTAAATTGTAATGTGCAAGCTGCCCAAAACAATGGACTGGAAATGAAGTAGAACAGAAGGAGAAAACAGAAGATCAAAACAGGAATGAGCTAAATCTAATGTTTATTCCAAAATCAATAGCGCAGACATTCTAGTCACAATTGAGAGCAAAACATCCAGTCAAGCTAAATTTAAATTGTTAACCATAAAGAAGTTTGTTTGAGAAACCACTCATAAGGTTGGATGTCCATCCATCCATTCATTATCCAACCCGCTATACCCTAACTACAGGGTCACGGGGGTCTGCTGGAGCCAATCCCAACCAACACAGGGCGCAAGGCAGGAAACAAACCCTGGGCAGGGCGCCAGGCCACCGCAGGGTGCACACACACACACACACACCCCAGGGACAATTTAGAATCGCCAATGCACCTAACCTGCATGTCTTTGGACTGTGGGAGGAAACCAGAACACCCAGAAGAAACCCGCGCAGACACGGGGAGAACATGCAAACTCTACGCTGGGAGGACCTGGGATGGGAACCCCGGTCTCCTAACCGCCGTACTGCCCAGGTTGGATGTCAATCTTACTAATAACTCTCCTACTTTGCTTTAAGTACCTATGCCACTTGAATTTTACTAAATATCCAATTGTACACATCTTTCTGTCCAATTAAAACATAAAAGATAATATCATTAAACATACTAATTTAGAGACGCATAACATGCCTATTTATTCATTTCATATACACATTATTTTTGTAGTCAGTTTTTTTTTTTTGATTAAAAGCATTAAACACACACATAAAGAGGGTCAGGTGAAAACTGGAAAAACATACCCATCCCAAGCACAGCCTAACAGCAAAGTCAAAAATCACCAAAATGCATAGCAGTAGATGAGGAAATATTTAGTGAACAAAAGCATTCAGCACACCGCCAAATGAACCCAAGTACGCTGGAACTGTAATATCAGTGGGCTCTGAGTGATATCACTTACATTGTAGAGACAAGAGTGGATCTGTCCTCAATGAATTCTAAGGATGCACCACTATCCTGAGAGTTAGACAGCTCTAAAAGAACTCGATAAAAAATCCTTTCAATGTTTGTGTGAAAGGTGCATGTTCTCCCTTTGTCCCTCTAGCATTTCACCATATAAATACATTTTCTGCAAACATTCTAAAAAAGGTTAGGTTCTCTGCTGGCCTGGTATAAGCAAGTGAGTGTCCTCCACAGTGTCTTTTTGTCTCACCAAGAACTTATGTTGGAAAAAGCAGTTACAAAAATGCATGAATGGAAGATTTAAACTACCCAGTAATTATACTGATAAATGTCCTTCTTTACTTACAAGTATATTTTTTTATCAGATTCTGACTTCTGCACTGCCTTTTTTAAATAGGAAACATGTCTGAGGTATTCAAGAATGTAAGACATTAACCAACAATATTATTTGGACGTCAAATTTTGTGAATAATCAAATTGCTGGAGTAATGTGATACACAATTTCTAATTTTCTGAAGTGCTATTGGGGTCTGTGGTAGTGCTTTTCAGCAAAACAACAGCAGAATGCCAGCATTCCAGGGCTGAGTTTTCATTCTTAAATTATAATATAAGAAATCTATGTCAGACATGAAAAATATCAGCCTAATTCTGTACACGTGTCATGTCATAGCTGACAATAGGCAATTCCCATGTCGGACTCATTTTTATTTTGCATTTATTAAGGAAGATGTTAAACTAGATGCAAAAACATAAAGGTTGGATAAAAAATAATTTAAGATATATGCAGAATATCCATCCATCCATTATCCAATCTGCTATATCCTAACTACAGCGTCACAGGGCCCAGCCAACACAGGGCGCAAGGCAGGAAACAAACCCCGGGCAGGGCGCCAGCCCACCGCAGTATACAGAATAAACTGTACTGATAATATTATTCCTGTTGGACACCACAACCTAGCTATAATCTTGCAAATGAGTTCAAATAATAAATAAAGTAACAATGTGTTTATTATATTTTACCACACTAAGGAATGAATAAGGAAAAAACTCAGGGTATCATATAAATAAAAATCTCATAAAGCTTTATTGCCCATCAGATAGAGAGGGCATCTTTACATAGTTCAGATCGCTTTGGGGTCAAGGACAGTAAGCACTCTCCAAAGACTTCCCAAATTCTTGCCCTACCGCTTCAATAGCCAGACCTTCATGGGATCTTCCCAGTTTTTAAAGGGTAACATGATCTTCAATGGTCTTCCACAAGTACAGTAGTGTTTTTAGTACAGTTTTAGCATGTCTTGTTTGTGAATTATTTTAGTTTTATTTCAGCACTGTGGAGTTAGTTTAAATAGGCATGTGTCTATACTGTGGAGTGTCAGGAGTGTCAAGGACAGGATGATTGTTTAAATGCTTCCTTTCCTTTCATCTACAGCTAAAGTGACTCAGTGGTATATTGAGTGCCACCACAATTTTTATTTTTATTTTTTTGATACCAAATAAGAACAAGAACTTGGTGAGAAGAGGCTAATCAGTCCAAAAAAGTTCATCAATATTGTTCACCCAATTTCGCCAAGATGACATCACGTTGAGTTTTGATTTTCCCCCAATGACCACCATTATACTTGTCAACTTATTCCATGTGTTTACAGTTTTCTGTGTAAAGAAAAACTTTCTAACATTTGTGCAAAATCAACAAGTTTCTATCTGTGTCCCCATGTTCTTTTTGAAGAATTTAAAGAAAATGGGATCTATCAAATGAATTGCAATTCAGTTGTGTCTCCTGTTAATTTCCATTTGGTTAAACTGAAAAGGTTCAATTCTTCTAATCTTTCCAGATAGCTCAGTCTATTATGGTCCAGGATTCCCTCTATTGGCTCTTCTCTGTATGTTCCCTAGTGCCTCCATGTTTTTTGTATTATGGACACTAAAACTACACACTGTACTCCAAATGAGGCCTTAAATGTGTATTGTATAGCTTAAAGGATAAGCTGGGTATTTTTCATTTATTCACAGACATGATATATATGCATCTGTCATGCAAAATTGTCTTCCAAAGTTCAGTGATTTGTGTGAATATAAAAAAATATCTTGCCTGAAGTGACATTTTACATTGGAGTTAACAGGGCACAGATATAGCCGGAAAACAAAAACCTTAAAACTTACAGAATCTATTTTTCAAGCCGAGACAGTTATCACGTATTGATCCGTGTCTTGTGATTACACACTGTGGACCACCAGGCTGGCACTGCTGCCTCAACCCGAAACAGACAAGCGTGGGACACAAGTTCACACGCTGATTTTTAATTTTTCTTTTACCTCACGGGAAACGCCTTCCCCCGTTTCCCACAAGTCTAGCACAGTCCAAAGCACAAACACAGCACACCTAAACAAAATGCTTTTCTTCTTCTTTTCTTCTCTTCCACTCCTCTGGTCAAGCTTTGTCTTCCTCCTCCCGACTCTGGCTCCTTGAGTAGTGGCTGCTGGTTCCTTTTATACTGCATCCGGAAGTGCTCCAGGTGCTTTATGACCTGGTTTCCAGCAGCACTTCCAGGTGTGGCGGAAGAACTGCCCAAAAGTGCTCAGCAGCTCCTGCTGCACCACTCCCAACAGGGCTGCACCAAACTCCAACTCCCATGAATCTCTGCAGGAGTCCAAGGCACTGCTGCCACCCAAGGGAGCTGCCATCTAGCGTTCTGGGGGAGGTAATGCCCTGGCCACACATCTCCCCCGGTCCTCCCGGAGTGGAGGTGTCCCGGCCGAGCAAGGGCCCCGGCTGCATGCTATACTGCCCCTCCCTCAGCTGAGCCTTGTGGGGCAAAGTGGCCCGTCTTGTGAGGGCAGTCTTTCTGCAGGACAGGGAGTCGATGCTGTTGGGTCTACAGCTCCTCCCTAAAATGAAACAAGAAGAAAGAGACAGGGAGGTGCTGCCCCAACACCATCCCCTGGCATCCACTGCCATTTTAAATGAACAGCACCTCCAGGCCTTGACCTAGATTCTGGGATTCATAACAGCATCACCCACTGTCTCGCTCCCGTGCCCTGAGGGCATGAAAACAACACAGGAAGCCCTGCTTTGCCTCCCACCCAGCCAAGGTGGGCGTTTCTCTCTGCCCCCACGCAGCAAAGCCCTCTGCTGCACCTGAGTGGATGGCCTTTTGCTCTATGCTGTCAGGAGACCCGGTTTTTCTTTTCCAGGTCCTCTTCTTGGGGCTTGGCGCTCTGGCTGCCAGCACTTACAAGCCAGTGCCTTGCACGCACCTCTGCCATATCCACCTCCACTGCACGATCAATCATCACACCTGAATCCTCTGTCAGAGATCTGGGTATTCCCTCAGGTTTTGCATCAGGAAGCAAGTCACTCAGATCTCCTTCTTTACTTATGGTACAAGAAACACTCACCTGTACCACTGCATCACATCGGCCAGAGAGTCCAGCATTGCACCGCCTCAGCCATTCTTGCGCTTCCTTCAGGGGCGCCTCAGCTGTCCTCTCCAGCTGTTCGATAGTCTGCCTCAGCAGACCCTGCACCTGTAAGAAAGACTGTTCACGTTCGCTGGCCGAAAGCCATTGATGCTATGTACTTCCAAGGCAGGGTTCATCAGGTGTCCTCGGAGATTAGGGAGGAGGTTCTCTGTCCCTGATTCCATCCCTGCACACACCCTCCACCCTTTTAACTGCTTCATGGAGGGATTCCCGGCTCTGCACCACCCCGTCCTCTGATCGGATTAGCGCCATTGTGGCGAGACTCCAGGCGCTCGTCCTCCAGCTGTTGTTTCTCAGCGATCAGTGGACCCAGGTTGAAATCGCTCTCACTTGAGCTTGCCCAGCCGTTGTCCCATGGATTGACATGCTTAGGCCAGCAACAGGGATCCGGCACATCACTATCTAGGAGGTTAGTATACGGAACAGATGTACAACACTCCCAGGGCAGATCATCCCTGGGGCCGGTGCCTAACTCTTTGTGGACCCCGTCTCCCGGACCTTCCGTCTTCCGGGTGGCCTCTCTCCACAGAATGCCAATCTGGGCTTCCTTCATGACAGTGTTTGTGTGGCTGCCCGCTGCTTTAGGAGCCATCCTAGATTTTTTCTTTTCCATTGGGGAGGGGGTTAGTGTCTTTAGGGAGCCCGTTCAGCGGCTCTTTTCTTTTTTTAAGCGCGGTTTCAGTGCGTGCGCACGCATGCCACTGTGCCATCTTGTGTGTGCGCCTCACTCTGCTGTGTTGGGTTGCCACAAGACTAAAATGCAGGTCCCTGCCTTGCAGATGGCCAGGTATCCTGCCAACTATGCCACTTGTGGATCACCAGGTTTGCACCGGCACCTCAATCCAACACAGACAAGCGTGGGACACAAGTTCAAGGCACACACTGATTTTTTCTTTTTCTTTTACCAAAAGGGTTCAGCAGATCCTGCTGCAGCACCCTCCCGTGGATCCCAATAGGGCTGCACCAAACTCCACCTTCCATGAAGCCCTGCAGGTGTCTGAGGCATCACTGCCATCTAACGTTCCGGGGAAGGTAACACTCTGGCCACACTTGCTCCCCAGTCCTCCCAGCATGGAGGCGTCCCAGCTGGGCAAGGGCCCTGGCCGCACGTTACAATGCACACATTGTAAAATAGCTTATACATGTGACTTCTGAACAAAAACAAACACAAATATTATGATATTCAGACATTTTAAAAGGAAACCACTACTTCAGCACATGTAGTCTTCTGCTAACCTCACACCCCCCACAAGGGAGTAGTTACCTTCAAATCAGACCAAATCACAGTAAACTGTTCATGCCACATGGTGGGTTTTGTTTTGACTTACTTCAATATTTATGTGCAAACTTAGACAAGTGAATAGAAAATGTGAACCCTTATCTTAAGAAAAATAAGGCCAGGAACATGCAATAAAACTGTTATTTTCCAGATCTCTTTCACTGTCACAAATGTGTCAGAAAAACTGAAGACCTGTTTTCTTTTATCAAAACTCAAAGAGGACATATTCTGTAATATTTAAGCTTTTATTTTCCAGTGGTGCCTAATGCCCCATTGCCTCCATTATAAAGGATTTTAGTTTGGTATTTTTCAAGTCAAAGTTATTTCTTTGCAAACACTTTATATATGCATTTGACATGCCAAATTATGTTCTAAAGTTAAGTGTTTCCTATACATACAAAGAAACTATCTTTCCCGCTCTTTACAATGGAATGTATGGGGTACGGAAAAGCTTACCAAATATGATAGTTTTTCAAGCCAAAGTAGCAGACAAGAATTGATCTGTGACTTCAATGTTTTCCAGTGCACATTTGTGACAACAAAAGGGATCTGTAAATACTCATTTTTCCACATATTCCTAATACTATTTTATTCATGGTTAGGATACATTTTCTATTTGCTTGTGCGAATTTTCACATAAATACAGACATAAATCAAAACAAAACTAATCACGTTGCACAAAAGCTTACTGTGCTTGTGTGTGTCGGCAGAAAAGCACCCCCAGGGGGTTGAAAGGTGGTTGCAGAGAAATACAAAGTCCTGAGATATCACACACGGCTGGTCTTCTTTTAAAACGACCACATCTCATAATACTGGTGTTTTTTTGTTCAAGTATTACATGTATAAACTATTTTCAATGTGTGTGAAAGGATCCATGAGGCAAAAGTCCTAACCACTGCTAGCAATCCTTCATCACCCAGGTTAAGTGCACACATACTGTTGGATAGATAGATAGATAGATAGATAGATAGATAGATAGATAGATAGAT
>JANRMT010062835.1:67314278-67330427 GCA_026402145.1 Polypterus bichir lapradei | reverse complement strand
GATAGATAGATAGATAGATAGATAGATAGATAGATAGATAGATAGATACTTTATTAATCCCGGGGGAAATTCACATACTCCAGCAGCAGCATACTGATAAAAAACAATATTATATTAAAGAGTGATAAAATGCAGGTAGAACAGACACTAACTTTGTATAATGTTAATGTTTACCCCCAACCCGGTGGACTTGAACAGTCGCATAGTGTGGGGGATGATCTCCTCAGTCTGTCAGTGGAGCAGGACAGTGACAGCAGTCTGTCGCTGAAGCTGCTCCTCTGTCTGGAGAGGATACTGTTCAGTGGATGCAGTGGATTCTCCATGATTGACAGGAGCCTGCTCAGCGCCCATCGCTCTGGCACAGATGTCAAACTGTTCAGCTCTGTGCCTACAATAGAGCCTGCCTTCCTCACCAGTTTTTCCAGGCGTGAGGCGTCCTTCTTTTTTATGCTGCCTCCCCAGCACACCACCGCGTAGAAGATGGCGCTCGCCACAACTGTCTGATAGAACATCTACAGCATCTTATTGCAGATGTTGAAGGACGCCAGTCCTCTAAGGAAGTATAGATCAATACACTGCTTTGGCTTGAAAAATGTACATATTTGGTAAGTTTTTAAGCTTTTTCTCTGTGCCAAATAAAGTGCAATATAAAGAGCCAATTTGTTTTTAATTTATAGAAAGCAATTAACTTTAGAAAACAATTTTGTGTGGCAAATGCCTATATAACATGTTTGTGAAGAAATAACTTCAACTTGAAAAATGCCAAACTTATACAGTACTTTAAATATAACTTTTCTTGACTTTTACTCCACACATCAGGTTATATAATCTAAGCTCATATTAGTCTTCTGTATACAGTCTAAATGTAGAAAATTAAGAGTCCACTGCAACAACTAGGTCCTGCTGTTTTGAAATTGCCACTTTGTATTCAGATCTTAATATTTTGACTTCCTCCATGTAATGCTTTAAATTTAATTACATACACAAATCTGCCCAAGCCTGAATACTTCTGCCTAAGTTCCCCTATAACAATTCATCTGATTCTACATTACTGGGCCTTCCACCAGTTTAGTATAACATGCACACTTAATCAGCTTGCCATTTATAAATTCATATGAACATAATTTTGTATATTAAAAAGAACATCTGCTTCAGCACTGAATCCTGAGGGACACCACCAGATTGGGAAATGTTTGCTCACAAAACACTGTAACTTGTTTGTGTTATTGTCTTTTTTTGCATTCATCTACACACTGCTCATTAAATTCCCATTTTTTTTATTTTGATGATGAGCCTCTCTTGTGGACCCTTACGAAAAAAAAAAGCCTCTTGAAAATGATGATAATGTCATGTCTCTCTGATCAGATACTTTGTTGCTTTTACATAGAATTCCTGACATTTTAATGAAACACGGCCTCCCCTGTTTAAACCCATACTGACTGCTCACTGATACACCTGTTTTTGCTGTTTTATGTTCAGTCCTTTCTTAATAATTACTTGCATCAATTTTCCTGTTGAGTTCAATGGGGACATTTAAAGCTAGAGCCTACACAGGTAGTACTGCATGCAGGATGCAAGGCCACAGCACTGTACACTCACACAAACATTACTAGATTTGAGTTCATTATTATGGATGTGGTGAATTTCTCTGCCTTTCCCTGTATAACCTGAATGCAAGTTCCAGTGAAAAGCAGATTTGATATTTGAGGGTATTAATAAAGTTACAGTGGACTTGGATGATAGTTTCGTCTACAGAAGGACCAAAAAGAAACGTAAGAAAAAAACCTAAAGAGATGTATTATTAAGGACTTGGACTCAACCCTACACAGATTATCATCTACATCACCAAGATTATTTACTTCAGACAATGCCATCTTATTGAAGGTGCCAACCTAGCCATCCATAGAGAAATGGAGACTGGCATAGTGCAAGACTGTCAAAATTAATGTACAGCCTCTTGGAGTTTAATTATATTCTGCTACTACAAGTTTCAAGTGCATTTATCTGGCTCACTCCACATGACGAAGCAACACAAAAAAATACACCATTTTAAAAGATGCATTCATATTACGAGTCTATTTTGACCTCAGGGATGTTTTCTAGTCAAACCGCATTACAGTTGATGCTGTCCATCTGCAGAGTGGTAAGCCCTGTAGTTGGCTTGGGGTACAATCTTCCCTTAAAAACAGGTTTGTTGATTTAACTACCAATTGCAAATACACACTTAACCACACGTCTCAAAACGGGAGACAAAGAACAAAATACTCATGCATTAACGACAAATACTACTTTGCTTGACTTTTATCTTCTGAAAAGAAACAAGACACGTGAATGGAACACATCATCAGAAGAAGAGTCTTTGGTACAACAGGAATACAAAAAAGTTTCTTGTCTATGCCTGAGGTCTTAGGTCTTTTAACTGTGTTCAGGACATCTTAATAATTCATAACGAGAGATCGCAACGATATTAAATCATGGAGACTAACAGACAGCTGCATGTGCCAAGGTGCAGCAGCTACTGTGTTTATTATGTTATTCAAATAACATCTGCAAGATTTAATGAAATAATTGCTAAACTGGAAGAATCTTAACTCTCCTCTTTTTTAAGTCAGTGGGAAACCGATGTTTTATACTATTTGAAACTGGAAAAAATCAAATGCTCAGTTAGAGGATCGGTACAGAATTTTTTCAAAACCTGGCAGGATCTAATCAATAATATTTTAGAATAAGCTCTTAAAGCGCCGAGGAAGCAGTTCTTTCCGCATTTCTTTTTCTTCTCCATTCATCTCTATTGCCCTTTTAAACAAATCAATTTAGGTATGGAATGATTTCAATAAAATTACTAAAATTAAAAAAAAAAGATTTAATGCAATAATTGAATTAGTTATTAGACTTTTTTTCTGACAACTGATACTGAACAGCGTCTAATACTAGTACAATCTAAAATACATTTATATTTATGAATTAATGTAAGCTAAACATATTTGTAAATCAGTAAATATACCAAAAAAAATCACATTTGTTTACATAAATATTTAAAGACTAGTAACGGTTCACTGCATGATAACGTGTAGTGAGTACACTTGACTTGAGCATTCCTAGTTTTCATCCTCTTTCTCTGTACGTTTAGTATTCATTTGCTCAGAGGTTGATGCGCTTGCTGCTTCTTGAGCAGCTCATCTTTTTTCCACCCTAGCGGCCTGTTTCTTCTCTTCTATCGTCGGCATCTTTTTACGTTAAAACTGGTTAAGGCAGTGTTTGTGTTGCAATTACTTGGTTCATTTTCTTTAATTTTTCACTTAAGCTGGCACTTAAGTCTTCATTCTGCCTGAAAAATGATTTAAGATATGAAGAGGTAGGGGGAAGTGATGGCGAAGGTGGTAGGGATGAGAACGGCGCCATACGCATGCACTGCACGGCTGCCCTGTTTGCCGCTGCCGAGAGTTGATTATACAATAAAATAAAATAAAAAGAGGAATAACCTTGGAGGTCAATCATCACCACGAAAGTGGACAGTAGACATCATGTAGTATATGTGTACCAAATTTCAGGTCAAATGGTTTACGAGCTACAGGGGATTTAAAATCCTGGACAGACGAACGAACAGCCACGGTAGAATATTATATAAGAAGATACAAATCACATTGACATATTGAATATAATTTTTTCAGCATACAACAATCTGATCAGCTAAACATTCAACATTCTTCACAAATAATAAACTCCATTTGCTGAGTATACCTACTTAATCCAGATTAAGGTGTTTCCACCAGTGTGCACACGTAGGTTCTTGTGGAGTTAAATGCAAACTTTTAAGCTTATAATGTGCCACCCTAGCTCCACAGGTAAATCTTTGGGTTATTTATTGACTGGGTAAGGATGTTTCTCTTACAGACATGCTGCCCAGGTAGTCATTTTCAGCTTCCTGTAAGTGGTGCAAATTGGAAAGAAATCAAAATAGACAATAAGAATGATGCACATTAGAAACAAAATGAAATATAAAAACATTTAAAAAGCCAATGAGGACCTTCAAGCAGAACTTTGGAATCACATAAATGATCGGCATTTCAGTGGTTGACAGATTATTATTGTGACATGTTTATTCCAGTCTCTTTGAGTACAGAAAACTGGATACCAAAATAAAGCCATTTATAACTTACAGTTAAAGGTAATTTCTAGTTGATTTTATATATCTGCAGTGTCACCTACTCCACAGAAGGCAGTGAACATTAAAATTAACTGATAATGCAATGTTTTTATATTGTCACTAACTAATGCAAAATGCTAACAAATTCTACACTTCTTATTCTTAGTTGGGCACTTGTCCATAGAATTAAAAAAAGGAAACTTTTAAAGTGACAAGTTTAAGTCAGGTAAGAATGGCTAAATTAAAATAAAACTGGACAGGAGGCATATGAGCAAGGAAAAAAATAATTTTATGTAAAATTAAACTGGAAAGTTAATGTTGTTGGAAAAAACTCAAACTATAGGTACTGTGATAATGAATCAATACTCTTCTCAGGTTTATACTGGAACTGTACAGATAAGACTGCCTGTGTTAATGTGCATCTGTGCTTGTCCGGTATGTAAATCCACACCATTGAAGTTATCTTTGCCCCATTTTGAACCGACACCCCATTTGTAAAGGGCTATATTTCATTCTGAAAAATTTTCCCTTGGGGAAACCATTTAGTAACTGCCCCTACATTTTATTAGGGAAGTGCCCATATGAGGTGTTTTTAGGATTAGGTGAAGGAATGTAAAGTTGCTCAACACAGTGGGCTTAGTCAGTTTTGGTTTGGGGCTAAAATTTTTCCCCCCAGGGAATTTATTAAGTGACTGCACCTGCATTTTATTCCGCCTTGGGCAGTGTGAGATGTATCAAACATAAATACACAGTATACATACTTTCACATACACAAGCTTCAGGAGTGTCTCACAGGTGTTAGTATGAGGAAATGAGGAAGAAATTGTCACTGACACAACCACTAATTCAGTTGCTATTTTTTGTAGAGTGAAGGAAAACTCCCTGGAAGATAAATGAAGTCATTTCTGCTCTCATTCTTGTTAGCGCCACCTCTTTTGTCTCAGCACCTATACAACCCACAGCCTAACCTGTTCTTTGACAAACCAGCTTCTGGAGAAGACAGATTAACTGTTTTCTTCGAACATTTGACAGCAGAGTTCACTGTAACTTTTCAAATACAGTACAAGATGTTACGTTTAATCTTTCACTTTTTTCCTCCTGGTTTTTAAACAGGGTGTCTCCTAGAACCCCATTCCTTGTTTTCCTTTGCTTTATTCACAATGTAGTTAGAAGTTAAGCAAAATGACACCTTTTATTAGCTAACTAAAATGATTACAATATGCAAGCTCAGGCCCTTTCTTCAGGCAAGATGCAATACAGAAACTGGAGTTCCCTGTGTTTATATACACACTAGGACAAGAAACTACATTGGTAAAGCTTTAAGTGAGAAATCGTAAATCAAGTCAAGTCAAGTTGGGGAGCATACACTGGTACAGTGCGTTGCCGCACCCACTACACAATGAAACAACTTGGGATCCCGGTTTGCAACCCCCCCAGGCAGACACGCAGTCCAGTCCCACCCTCCAGAAATGACCCTCTATCTGCCGCAGCCAGGTGTTATGTGGGCGACCCCTTTGGCCTGGTCCAGCCACTTGGGTCCCCAATAATGAGGATCTTACGATCCGGATCACCCTCGGGAAAACGCGCCACGTGGCTGTAGTGCCGTAACTGACGCTCCATCACAATGCAGGTAATGTGCCTCGTTCGGGACTCCATGAGCAACTGCTCATTCGACACAAAGTCAAACCAATGGTACCCAAGGATTTTCTGGAGGGACACAGTACCAAAGGAGTCCAGTCTTCGTCTCAGGTCACTGGATAGTGTCCATGTCGAGGAATCATATAGCAAGACAGGAAGCACCAGGACTCTAAAGACTTGGACCTTTGTCCTTTTGCATAGGTATCGGGAGCGCCACACACCCCTTACCAGCGACCTCATGACCCCCCATGCTCTCCCAATCCGTCTACTGACTTCATAGGAAGAATCACCAGAGACATGAATGTCACTGCCAAGGTAAGTAAACCTCTCAACAAGGTCAACACTCTCTCCGCAAACAGACACACTGCTGATGGCTGTGCCCAAGAGGTCATTAAAGGCCTGGATCTTGGTTTTTATTCAGGACACTCGCAAGTCCAGACACTCAGACTCCTCACTCAGTCTCTCAAAAGCCACGATCAGAGCTTCCATTGACTCTGCGAAGATCACAGCATTGTCAGCAATGTCAAGATCCGTGAATCTTTCTTCACCAACAGATGTCCCATAGCCACTGGACCCCATGACCTTGCCCAACACCCAGCCTCAAGAACCGTGGACCCAGAAATATCCAACGTCCTAGCCAGAGGATCAGCTTTGAACAACTGCTCAAAGTAGCCAGCCCAGCAGGTCACAACTGTCATCCGTAAGGACCGTTCCATCAGTTGCCCTGACTGCAACTCTCAGAGGAACAGATTCAGATGTGCTTAATGCTTCGATTCTTCTGAATGCAGGACGTGGGTTGCTAGACCACAGATGGTGTGTTACTTGCTCACAGATTCCTCTAACAAACACCTCTTTATTTGCCCACGGAGCCCTCGCAGCCATCCTTCTCAGTTCCCGGTACAGACCAGAGTTGCCATTGAGCCGTGCGCTGCGACTCCTTTTGATGATACCCAGGGTACCCTGCGAGATGAAACACCTCCTTTTTGGAACACCGGTAACACCAACACAACCCTCAGCAACCTTCAGGGTCTTGTCATGGAAGGTCTCCCACATCACATTAGGATCGGCAGTCGTATCCCAATCTGAAAGTTCCTCACATAAACTGCGTGCAAACTCATTAGAAACAGCCTGGTCTTGGAGTCTGGCCAAGTCCAGGCTCATTTTCCTAGTAGGTGGTAACCTACTGGACCTAAGCTGGATCCTAAAAGTAACAACAACAAGTCAAAAAATTAATAGACCCCTTCGTAGCAACAACAAGTCAAAAAATTAATAGACCCCTTCATGCTAAGGTTCATTTAACAAGAGAAAAGAACAATGTATGGTCATGATCTTTGGATAAGATAACTGTCCAATAAAGTCTTTTGAATTTCCATGCAATGTTGATCTGTAGTCAGGTTGTCTGTGTCATTCTGAGAGATGCAAACAATCCTCCTACCTGGCCATAAAACTCTTGTCTCTATTCAAACCACAGGATCCCCCAAAAGTTGCTGAACATCATGGCCGGCCTGTACACTGGTACTGTGAGTGCCGTGCAGAGTGGAGGCAGAACCTCTGTGTTTTTCCCAGTTGATTCTGGGCTTTGTTAGGTGTGTGTTCTTGCTTCTACTCAGTTCAATGCTGGCATGGACTGGGTGTAGGGCAAGAATGTGGGGTTCAGTGGCTTTGGGGCTTCTGTTGGCGAAGAAAGATTCACTGATCTTGACTTTGCCTACAATGCTGTGACCTTCACAAAGTCAATGGAGGTTCTGATCGGGGCACTCAAGAGACTGAGCGAGGAGTCTGAGTGTCTGGGCTTGCGAGTGTCCTGGATAAAAAACAAAATCCAGGACTTTAATGTCCTCTTAAACACAGCCATCAGCAGTGTGTCTGCTTGTGGAGAGAGTGTTGACCTTGTCGAGAGGTTTACTTACCTTGGCAGTGACATTCATGTCTCTGGGGACTCTTCCTATGAATTCAGTAGACAGATTGGGAGAGCATGGGGGTCATGAGGTTGCTGGAAAGGGGTGTGTGGCGCTCCTAATATCTTTGCAAAATGACAAAGGTCCAAGTCTTTAGAGTCCTGGTGCTCCCTGTTTTGCTATATGGTTGCGAGACATGGACGCTATCCATTGACCTGAGATGAAGACTGGATTGCTTTTGGTGTCTCTTCAGAGAATCCTTGGGTACTGCTGGTTTGACTTTGTTCCGAGTGAGGCACATTACATGCATTGTGAGGTAGCGTCAGTTACAGCACTATGGCAATGTGGTACAATTCCCCAAGGGTGATCCTTCTTGCAGGATCTCCATTGTTGAGGACTCGAGTGGCTGGACCAGGCCAAGGGTATGCCTATGTAACACCTGGCTGCAGCAGACAGTTCGTTATTTCCAGGGGGTGGGACTGCCTGAGGGGTTGCCAACCGGGATCCTGAGCTGTTTCGTAACGTGGTGGGTGCAGCAACGCGCTGTACCAGTGAATACTCTCCAACCTGACCTGACCTGGTAACAGTTTACATATAAGAAATCATATTTCTTTTAACCAGATATTTACTTAGGGCTTTTAATATGTTTCAATAATTTGAGACTCTACATAATGCTTAACATCATAAGAGGTGTTACAAGAATGTGCCATTCATATGTATGCTAATTGGTGTAACTGAAATGCTTCATTGTCATTATATATAAACAAACCTAGTTCATTAAAGGAAGCTATCTGTTACATTTCTTCAGTCTACCATGTTGCATTAAATAAAAGCCCATAGGACTCCACCAGTTGGTTTAAAAAAAGGATGTCTATGTTGCAGATCATTTGTAATGATGGTTTGTTAAATTCACTGAAGAAACAAAATTGTCTCAAAAAGTGAGTGTGGGGATGTCGTTGAGAGTACCCAGTGACAGGCTGGCATCCCATTCAAGACTGGTTTGTGCCTTCCACCCAAAGTCCACTATTCAAGACCTTAAAAGGCAAGGAATAAGTAAAATCAAAAATTGGATGAATGCATGACAGTGGAGTTCACCAGAAGATAAATGCACAGTATTATCTTTTCTCTACATTTTTTTTTCAAAAGACCAATTGTTACAATGCACTTCAGGATTTAGAATTAAGAATCAAAATGAATTAAATAAAGTTAAGAACAAAATGTAATTCTACATTTTCCCTTAGAAAAGGAACATGGTTCAGTCTCACATACTCTCTAAGATAAGATCAAATACTTTGTAAATAAGGTCAAATTAGACCTTTTCGCCTTAAGCAAACAGGAAACATTTAAGTCCAAAAGCAATATTTGAGAGAAATTGAAAGAAAAAGAAAGAAAAAACGTTCCACTAATTCTTTAAAAATTGTATGACAGATTCAACATTTTAATTATAAAAGCATTTCAAAGAAATCAGTGACAATCTAATAAAGTGAGACTTAGAAATACAAGGTAAGGAAAGAATTTAGGCCCATATTACTAATTTTAAAATCTGCATCATACAGTTTGAAAAATCTGTAGCATTGAGGAAGAATTTATTAGCCTGATAAAGATAAATATGACATAATAATATTGTGAATGTTTCTTGAGCTGGAGTTTGCCATTGTCTATAGGATGAGGACTTTGGACTGAAAGAACTGCTGCTTTGCATTGACAGGTGGTGCTTCATGTAAACTTTTTCAAAACAACAGGGCATCATTGAGCAATTCTTTGTGTGTGGACTATTGAGAACTGAACTAAAGTGCCATCTAACAACAGGCTATAAATGTGTTAGGGTTTATTGTTTATGTGTGATCACCTACCTCCTGACAGTAAGATGTAAGATACCTTCATTGTCACTGTACAATACAATGAATTATCATTTGGAGCAAGCCTATAGATGCCTTAGATAAAAGTATGTAAGAGCAGACATTGAGCTACAAGAAGCATACAATAAAAGTAAACGCTAAACTAACAGAAGCGCAGTTACTATTAAAAGATTTAAATAGACACAGAATAAAAGTAAATATGTAAGCATCAATAAATAAATAATAAATAAAGTCACAGTGAGAATTATATTCAATGTAATGGTCTTAAGTTCCACATGGGTCATGTATAAGTTTGTAACTATGTGTGCATTTGAAGATACTGCTGAAAATTAAAGAATTAAAATTAAAAATTAAAGAATTCAGAAGTGTCAGACTCACCAAGATTACAAGAACAATGCTTTTATTAAATTTCAATCAATGTAGAATTTTTATTTCTTCAAAGCTGTAAATTTAAATGACCTTCACTTTGTTCTATTAAAAATTGGTTCATTCAGATTAAATTAGACAACCTTGAATTCAGGAATTAGATTCCTGGAGGGGAAAAACAAGAGGAATTGGTTCACATAATGATAAATGACAATATGCCATCCACGTTGGGAACTTTATTAAGTCTACATCTTATTGTCAGACATGAGGACTTCCTGTTTAAAGAAATGTAAGCCTAAGATCTTGAAGGTCTGACTCAGACACAACAGAGACATGAGTGGTTTGTAGAATAAAATAGTTCAGTGGGAACGATTACCACCAAGAGTTTGTTTAAAAATCCTTCAGAATTTGCCATTTCATTAATACTCACCAAACTCTTTGGTAGTTTTTAAGACACTTTGGTTTCAGGGACCAATCACAACAGATCGAGATTTGTATAAACAACACCATGCATGCTGATGTATGAATCTGTGATATAGCGGGTCTGCGGCTCCAAAGGATGGCAGTTTTTTTTTTTTTTTTGTTATAATTTTATTGATTTCATTGTAATCATTCCATACAGATAGATCAATTTTTACAAAAAAATAGGATTGAAAACAAATCAACCCAGCCCCCACCCCTGGGAAAGAGAGCATGGCCAACGGAGTAAAACTTAAAGCTGGTCAAAATACATAAATTGATGAGTTTAATAGGCGGATTAAAAAAAAATCTGCTTCCTCTGTGCTTTAAGAGCTTATTCTAAAATATTATTAATTAGATCCTGCCAGGTTTTGAAAAAGTTCTGCACAGATCCTCTAACTGATAATTACATTTTTTCCAACTTCAAATAGCATTAAACATCGGTTTCCCACTGATTTAAAAGAGGAGGGGCGGCACGGTGGCGCAGTGGTAGCACTGCTGCCTCGCAGTTAGGAGACCCGGGTTTGCTTCCCAGATCCTCCCTGCGTGGAGTTTGCATGTTCTCCCCGTGTCTGCGTGGGTTTCCTCCGGGTGCTCCGGTTTCCTCCCACAGTCCATAGACATGCAGGTTAGGTGGATTGGAGATTCTAAATTGTCCCTAGTGTGTGCTTGCTTGGTGTGTGTGTGTGTCCTGTGGTGGGTTGGCACCCTGCCCGGGATTGGTTGCTGCCTTGTGCCCTGTGTTGGCTGGGATTGGCTCCAGCAGACCCCTGTGACCCTGTGTTCGGATTCAGCGGGTTGGAAAATGGATGGATGGATGGTTTACCCCTAGATATTTAAACTGATCTGCGATGATAAAAGGGAAGGTGTCCAATCTGGTATTGTATGCTTGAGAATTCACTGGAAAGAGCACACTTTTATTCAAATTATTTCTGTTGACCAGAGATCTTTTGAAATTCTGTTAGTGCTGTAAGGACTACAGGCACAGAATTTTGTGGGTCTGATATATAAAGTACCATATCATCTGCATATAGAGAACTTTTCTGTTCCAGTCCTTCTCTGATAATCCCCTTTATCTGATAAGTATTTCGACAGTGAACTACCAGTATTTCAATGGTGATTGCAAATAGCAGTGGTGACAAAGGGGATCATTGTCTGGTACCATGTTCTAGTTTAAAGTAGTCTGAACAAATGTTGTTAATACAAACTGAAGCTTCTGGATTGGTATACAGTAGTTTGATCCATGCACAAATGTTCGGGCCAAACCCAAATTTCTCTAATGTAGTCAAAAGGTAGTTCCATTCAATCATGTTGATTGCTTTTTTTGCATCCAACAATAATAATATCTCTGAGGTGTTTGACTTTGCTGGTGAATAAATTACATTAAACAGGCGTCGAAGGTTGGAAGCTAAGTGTAGGCCTTTAATAAATCCAGTTTTATCTTGTGATATTACCGAAGGCAGCACATTCTCCATCCTTCTAGCTAAGACTTTGGAGAGTATCTTAACATCATTATTCAGAAGTGAAATTGGTCTGTATGATGCACATTGTAATAAGTCCTTATTTTGTTTAGGAAAGACGGTGATTAATGCTTGGCGAAAAGTTTGAGGTATAAGTTGATTGTCTCTAGCTGCTGTAAACGTTGCTAATAGGAGGGGAGCTAGCTGAATGGAGGATTTCTTATAAACTTCTACTGGGTAGCCATCAGAGCCTGCTGCTTTCCCGCTTTGAAGTGACTTTATAGCATCTAGTAATTTTGACAGTGCCAAAGGTTTATCCAGTTCCTCTGCACTAAAAGTCTCTATTTGTGGTATCTGTAATGTACCTAGAAATACATTAGATTGTGTGTTGTCTTCTTTAAACTCAGTAGAATATAGGGATTTATAGTAGTCTCCGAATGTGTGCATTATATTTTTATGGTCAATGATTTTATCTCCGTTCGTGTTGGTGATTTCTGGGATAGCATTGCAAACTTCTTGCTTGTGGATTTGTTGAGCTAAGAGATTATTAGCTTTCTCTCCGTGTTCATAGTAATGATGTCTTGATTTAAAAATGAGTTGTTCAGTTTCTTTGTTTGTTAAGAGGCTGAGCTCTGAATGCAAAGCCTGTCTTTTCCTATGAAGAGCCTCACTTGGACACCTGGCATGTTCTTCATCGATTCTAGTAATTTCGCTGGTTAGCTCTGATGCCTTATTGGTTTCTAATTTATTTCTGTGGGAAACATATGAAATAATCTGTCCTCTTAAGAAGGCCTTTAGAGTTTCCCAGAGTATTCCTGCAGACACCTCTGAGGATGTATTTGTCTCAAGGAAGAAACTGATTTGTTTGGATATAAATTCTGTATAGTTCTCGTCTGCTAATAGAAGTGGGTTAAGACGCCATCTGCGAGATGAGTGTGTGGGACCTAATGATTTTAGCTCCAAGATCAAAGGGGCATGGTCGGAAATAACAATAGCGTCGTACCTGCAAGATTTAATCGTGGGCAAGAAATTATTATCTATAAAGAAATAATCAATTCTTGAGTAGCAATGATGCACTGGTGAGTAGAAGGAATATGTTCTTGAGTTTGGGTTTAGAAATCTCCAGGGGTATGATAGGTTGTGGTCAGTTAAAAACTGTGTAATTGACTTTGCAGTGTTAGATGTCATCCCCCGGTGACAGGAGACCTATCCATGAGTGGATTTAAAACAAAAAATAAAAAAAGGATGGCAGTTTTTAAATAAATAATCACCGCCTCGTAAGAAGGGGGCATGGTAGTGTGGCGGAGGCGGTTCCCGGGCACGATGCAGGCTTGGGCGTTTCTGCACTGAAGTGCACAGGTGCAGGATCGCCTGTGTCCGTAACTGATGCTGGAGCTGCTAATCGTCACACCTGTACCAAGTACCTATTCTAAAAAGGAGAAGCGTGAAGGTGGGGGCGTGGGACGGGAGAAACAGAAGGATGGAGGTTAAGGGAGAAGAAGGCTGGAGACATGGAGTACCAGTGCTTTGTGATGCGAAATGAGCAAGTTAGCGAATGAGATCAGGTTTGCTGATGAAGGCAGGCAGCTAGAAGAAGAGCCCCTAAAGAGGAGTGTGTGGCCGACACTCAGAGGGTGGGGGCAAAAAGAAGCAGTCGCTCCAGCTGAGCAATTTAGAGGAGCTGCAGTGACCAGACTCGCTGCTTAAGTCCCCGGAAGGCAGCAGGAGTCATGGAGGCTTGGGAGGGAGAGCCCCAGTGTGAGCACCCTGGTCGCTGGGGACCCGAGTCTCAGTCCGGTGGATGAGCTGTACGGAGCCAGGGGACGGAGCGCAACCAGACAGATGTAAGGTCAGCTGCACCTGCTGATAAGGCAACTGCCTTGTTGCAAGGCCCGTATGGGAGAAGCAGGGGAGCCGCCAGCTAAAAAAACTTTTTAAAAAGGACAGCTTCCAGTCTGTTGATTTTAACCTTGTTTTAAGGATTATTTATTTTGGATTTCAAACCTTCACTTTCATCACCTCATTTTTATGGATTTTTTATTTGTGGATGTTTTTGAAGCACTGCACTATGGACACAGTTTTTGGTTTTGTTTTTGTTTTAATAAAAGAACCTTTGCACTTTGCGCCTTCCCCTTGCTCCAAGAGTGTTTTGTCCCTATTTGTGCAGCTCATCCAGTTACATTAACGATAGTGTTGGGTTTGAGAGACTCCCAAATGGGAAGAAGGAGCATAGAGCAGGGCCCGCACTTTCACAGACTCCATTAAAATGTTAAAAGAAAATTATAAACTACAGTATGTTCAATAACAAGATTTTGTTAGTACTAGATAGAATTAAAACATGTTTCTTCACTAATGCGTTCATTTAAAATAAGCCATAACATTAGTTTTCATTTCGCATAATGAATATAGTAAATTTAGAATATACAGTAATCCCTCCTCTATCGCGGGGGTTGCGTTCCAGACCCCCCCGCGATAGGTGAAAATCCGCGAAGTAGAAACCATATGTTTGTATGGTTATTTTTATATATTTTAAGCCCTTATAAACTCTCCCGCACTGTTTATAAATATTCCCAGCAGAGTTATACAGCATAATCCCTTTGTATTCTCTTAGATATTAGGTAAGATTAATTGAAATTATGTATATAAACACACTGTTTATATACAGTAAAACCTAAATATTATTTTAAAGATATTGAGTGTCTCCGATATCACATATGTTACAGCCATTACGATAGACAGGTCACCAGCAATAAATACGTACAATGCAAGAAAAATAGTATACAGTAAATGTGTGTACAGTGACACTAAACGTACGTACATGTACTAAGCACTGTAAGAAGAAAATTAATTATGGTTACTCACCAACAATGACACGATGACTTGTCCGATAACAATGAGTTTAATTTTACTGCACAACAAAGGAGAGCGTTACAGCCCTTGTAAAGGAGCCACTTCAGGCGATTGTGTAGCACTGCCGTTGTTCTTCTTCTGGCAGTCTTCAATCCAAATCCCTAAAGCAGATTCCATCCAGACTACTGCCTTATTACATCCACTTACAACTCGTTTTGCACCCTGGTTAAAAGGACACTGCAGCCGTAGATCTTATATTCCTTTCCTACTTTTTAAATAAAAAGAATCGTAGCCTTCAACAAATCCAAAACGTTTACCTTTTCGGCAATCGTTAACATCTTCTTCTTGCGCTTGGGCACGGCACCTGAAGCAGTAGCAGATTGTTTTGGAGCCATAATGAAGGGCTTGACTATGCACAAAGATAAACACAAAAGAGCACAACTCTTTACACAGCGAAACACGTTGATGCTGAATGAGCGAGATGAGACTTCCTGGTTCACACTGCATTCAGCATGCAGGAGCTCAACTGCGTGCTCTGATTGGTTAGCTTCTCAGTCAGGAGAACTTAACTGCGTGCTCTGATTGGTTAGCTTCTCAGCCATCCGCCAATAGCGTCCCTTGTATGAAATCAACTGGGCAAACCAACTGAGGAAGCATGTACAGGAAGTAAAAAGACACGTCCGCAGAACCCGCGAAGCAGCGAAAAATCCGCGTTATATATTTAGTTATGCTTTCATATAAAATCCGCGATAGAGTGAAGCCGCGAAAGTCGAAGCGCGATATAGCGAGGGATTACTGTACTGTGTGTGTGTATATATATAGGTAAACCTTCGGTCCAGTCTGAGGTCCTTAGCACTCTGGAGAAGGTTTTTGTCCAGGATATCCCTCTACTTGGCCGCATTCATCTTTCCGTCAATTGCAACCAGTCGTCCTGTCCCTGCAGCTGAAAAATACCTCCACAGCATGATGCTGCCACCGCCATGCTTCACTGTGGGGACTGTATTGGACAAGTGATGAGCAGTGCCTGGTTGTCTCCACACATACCACTTAGAATTAAGGCCAAAAAGTTATATCTTGGTCTCATCAGACACCTGAAGGACTCTGAGATGGTGAGAAATAAGATTCTCTGTCTGATGAGACCAAGATAATGTCACATTTGACAGACCTTCTAACAACTAAGTAAGCTTGACATGAGTTAAATTATTAATTTTGATGAAGCCTGCTGTCAATATATACTGCCTGAACAGATGTGACAGAACAGTTATGGTGGTGACAAGTTACAGGAGGGCTTTCATCTCCATATTCCAGCATGGAGTAACACCATGAGAGAACCAGCAGATTAAAGGATTGTGGGACAGTTTATTACATAATGCCTCAGACTACAATGACCCAAGGAGGCTAGACTCTATTCATTGCATCAGTTCTGTTGTGTGCCATTGCCTAATTGCCATCTTTGACTAACAGAGGCAATA
>JANRMT010062835.1:67303952-67314268 GCA_026402145.1 Polypterus bichir lapradei | reverse complement strand
AGATAGATAGATAGATAGATAGATAGATAGATAGATAGATAGATAGATAGATAGATAGATAGACTCCTCTGCCCTTTCTTATGTAGTTCCTGTGTTATGAGACTAGTCCAATCTGTCATTGATTTGGCCCCCTAAGTACTTGAAGGAGTGCACCCCTTCTACATCAACTCCCTGAATAGTGACTGGGCATAGAAGGGTCTTTTGGTGTGGCCAAGGTCAACAACCAGTCCCTTGCTTTTGCTGATGTTATATTGCAGACAGTTATATTTTTTCTGCCCCAAAAAATAAAGTTTTCTGCCTAACTCCTATACTCTGTCTCATTCCCCATATCAATTTATAACCCACAGGTGCAGAATTATCCAAGAATTTCTGCAAGTGACCTGACCTGGTGTTCAGTGGCATAGCTGGCTTGCTGAAGTCCCCAGTGCAGTGCTTTGAGGTGGGCCACTCATATCTAACATAACTGTTAGTAATTCATTCACCACTAAATCCTAGGGGCTGGCTGGGTAGTGGTGCCCGCGACACTATCAGATCACATACTGGTGACAAACAAACCACCTCTCTAAATGGAATTTGTAATAACTTTTTTAATTGCTTTATTAAGGTAGCTGTAAGTTAGCAAAAATAAAAACAATTGTGGGAATGGAATGTGGGAGGTGTGAGTAGTAGTACTAGTACATACATCTATGTAAAATGTGGACCCGCTTGCTTTTCCAAGACAACTTTGTGAAAGAAGATGATTAAAATGTAACGTAAGCTACAAAGTAGAAACTGTTCTGTGCTATAAAATAACAAATTGTAACAAATAAAATAACAAATAAAACAAAAAATTGTAACAAATTAAAACTACAACACCGGCTGACAGGATACTACTACACATTCAACCTGTTTTACACAAGTTGTCAGTGGTCAGTTGTCTCTTGTTGTCCCTCGTACCAAATGTAAAACCAAGGGGGACAGGGCCTTTGCAGCTGCTGCCCCTCGCCTGTGGAACTCTTTACCTCTTTACATAAAGGAGTCGTCTACAACTGAACTGTTCAAAACAAGATTAAAGACTCATTTCTATTCACTTACATTCCATGACCTTCAGTAATACTGATGGTTTCCTCATTGTGATTATATAACATTATTTCTATTTATTATGTATCTTATTTTATGTTCATATATTTTATTACTATTTATGTTTTATGTTAATTGTTTTTGTTTTTCTTTTATTCTATTATTGTAAAGCACTTTGGCCACAGCATTACTATGTTGTTTTAAATGTGCTATATAAATAAATTGACAATGACACGTTCTGAGAAAATGGACATCCTAAAGTGAGGGCTCAATGGTTCCAAGAAATTTGCCTCATCGGTGGGAAATTGCTTGGCCATATATATTGCTTGTTTGTCTTTAGTAGTTTCTCCATTTTTAACAGTTTCAGCAGATAGCACCTGATCTGAAGCCGTTGTATCACTACTTCCAGGCTCGATAGTTGCAACCATTTCACTCACTGCATTGTCTGCATAACCTGTTTGTGACCGTTGCAACAATTCACCAGCATAAGCATTCTCTGTTCCTACCGCTGGCGCTTGCTCAGTTTTGAGAAAGGTAGAAATCTTGGTAAACTTAGCGTTTTTCAATTCCTGTTGCAGGCGTGCCTTACATTTAGCAGCACCACTTTTATAATGTTTGCCGGATCCGCTGCTACTGGCCGACATGGTGTTGTTTGGCAAGAGTATAAAAAGTGTCAAAGTATCAAGTGTAATATTCGGTGTTTTCTGACTAATGGGGATCATAACTTAACAACAGAATTTCTATGATTTACCGTTTATGAGTTCAGAGGCCTATCTTACAGACAATGCACTTCAAAATCCCCTTACAGGACTTTCTCTAGTGATGGTTATCTTATCTATACATTTTATTAGTTCATTGTTCTCTTCTTTCAGGATTAATTCAGCTAAGGTTTATTAATTTTGCTAACATTTGAACAAAAAGGTTGTTAAGATGAAAGAAAAAAATCACCTTGCTATCCCAATATAAGCGAGAGTATTTTTCAGTTTCTTTGTTACACCTTGCCTGATGAAGGGGCCTTAGCTGCCTCAAAAGCTTGCATTTGTAATCTATTTAGTTAGCTAATAAAATTTGTCATTTCACCCTACTTTCTCCCGTTTATGAGTTTGAATTTCGAAAACTGTTGACATCAAATCGAAATACAAAAATTATTTACGATAATAATGTATTTTTACATTTTGCATGTGATGTCCTTCAAAACTTTTTCCGTTCACATCCGCTATGGCATGCCAAAGGTCGCCAGATTTGGGAATGTGCACTTCTCTGTAAGTCAAACTAGGACGTGTTGTGTCTCCGATTAGGCCTGCCGAATACATAATATCATCATGGATTGGACTGGACTTGCCTGGCAATGGTGCAAACATGTCACTGAAACTGTGAATTATTAATGCAATGAACTGTGCAAGTGATTTAAGTTATTCAATATTTTTTAAATCTATACGGCCCCAAGTGGGCCTCCCCAAGCTCGTAAGCCCTTGTGCTTTATGCAATCTGCACAATCTATTGCTCTGCCACAGCTGGTGTTGAATTTATAGTCTGAGGTGTACAGAATTACAGAGAAGGAGACAGGCTATTCCTTATGGTGCTGCAGTGTTGCTCACATTCATATTAGAAACACAGTTCTTCAGTTGCACAAACTGCGGTCTCCATGACAGATGGTCCGTTATCCAGGACACCATAGGCTCATCCACCTACATATGTCTGAGCCCACCCATTAACAGGGGAGGCTGGATGGTACTGAAGACATTGTGCTGCCAGCTTTGTCCAATTGCATTCTCCATTTCAATCTTTGTCTCATGAACAATGGGTCAAAGTAGTCTACCACAAAAGGACTCAAAATCCAAGACCAACCTCTCAAAGGTTTTCATGATGTGAGATGTAAGTGCCACTGGTCTATAATTATTAAGTGAACAGGTACCTGCCTTCTTTGGAACAAGGACAATGAAGGATGTTTTTCACAGCAGTGGCACTTTCTGGAGCCTTAGGGACCGACTGAAAAAAGATGACAGAGGATACCATAAAGTTGATCAACCCAGGTCTTAAGAGTGAGAAGACTCACTACATGTGGTCCCACGGCTTTTCCTGTGTGTAGCTTCCTCAAGCTGTATGCATTCCATCGTCTGCCCAAACACATACAGAGTAAATATCATAGTGCTCTGACACTTCCATTTCCATTACTCGTTTAGCGGGCTATATGATAACAATGGTGGCCAGACTAAGCCCTGCAAGATGTCAAATGTTTTAATGATGGTACGATACACATACAGTATCTTGCACTAATGCAACTCCCTAGATAATGCACCGTCATTCTTTCTGTCTTTATCTCTCTCACATGTATAAACTGACACAAACTTGAAGGTTATGATGAAAAAAAAACTTTTCACACAATTCAGACAAGCAGCCTACTTAAACAACTAAAAAAACATTATTCACTTAATGATATATTTTTAGAAGTGTTCACACTGAACCACAGAAACCTTAATTGTACCTTCTATTTTAATACCCTGTGCTAGTTCATCCTCTAGAAAAATTGTAGCCTGTCTATTAGGCCTGTCCTGTGTCACAGGACTTCAGAGATAGTTTTTGTGGCTTTGAGAAGCTGCATTCTTCTGAAGGCACAAAGTCTGGGAAGAGTGAAGAGCACTCACTCTTCCTAAATGCATTTGAAGAAACTGATTCCACCCCATCTTGACAGATGAACTCATGTGCAGCCAATGTTTTAGTTCCCCATAGCGAAACATCTTCTCCAAAAAGTTCATCCCCATCAATATAGCTTGGTTTGCTATGTGTCAGGGCAATCTGGCACAACTAGCACAGTTTCCCTGTCCATGAATAAAGGAAAATCAAACAAGACCTCCAATACCATATGTCCAAAGGCTCCAAGGGTCGAGAATAGAATTTCTCCACAGATTAGATGGAGTATTAAGTTAAAGAAACCCACCAACATTTTGTTGAAGGTGCCTGACAGTTTCATCAACTCCTTTGTAAGGACACACTCTTTTACTTTTTTGCAGCCAAACTACAGTTTACAATGGGAAGCAGGTCTCTATCTCCAACTCCTCTGACAATTCTCTTACTCTGGACAAAATAACTGTCTGTGCAATAAGTAAAAATTGTTTTATTAAATTTTGATCTTCCAAGATGAACAAAGGACCAGAAGATGATAGGTAATAATCAATAAAACCTAACCATGTTTGAGGCCAAAATATCAGACCGATCTGTCATTAAATCACAATCAGAAAATAAAACTTGTTCACCAGAGATCAGTAAATAAAAACACACGTGTTAAAGGTTTTTATAGTTTAATCACCAATTGTAGATAATCATGAACAGCACACTTATGCAATCACTTTGACAATTTCATTTGCCACACGTTGCCAATATCCCTTGATAACAACACCATAGCGCCAACAGCAGTGTGGTAAGATGTGACATATAATTAACCTCAATAAAACAAAACAAATGTTAGATTTGAGTTCTTCATTGTCATAAACCATAAAAAATCCAAGGTGCTGAAAAAAACAGGAAAAAATCAAAAAGAAGCAAAATCATAACAAGCTGCAATGCCATCTACTTAATATTCACATACCTCTTTTTAATTTCACAAGCTTCAATTAGACAGACATCTTTTGCCACATGATAGACTGGCATCATTTGCACTCCCAATTAGTGTTAGATGGGGTTGAAAAGAAGAGACGAAGTCATTATGACACGTTAAAGTCTAAACCCAAAATTAGTCCAGTCTTTCACCAAAACCCAATCATTAAACAAAAACTGTGGTCAGAAAAACACATTTTAGAAGTCTGTTCTTTTAAGGTCAAAACCATAGCAAAGCAAACACCAGCTGGTTAAAATTTTATCCACAATCTTGGATAATCAGAAAGTAAGAGGCACTGATCTTTATACTGTTGACCTACTGACATCACAGGTCACATGGTAGCAACCTCCTAGCAAAAGTATTCAAAGAACCTACAAAATGGCAGCTCCCATGAGAAAAAAGCAGCCTCGGAAATGATACAAAATATTTGCAACTCATTTAAAATGAATTCAAAACTTAAAATAAACACCAGAAATTAATTCAGCAACCCAAAATACATGCTCCATGTATAGAAACATAAAATATGGAAAAAACGTTAACAAAAGCAATTCATAACATTTGCAGTGTCATACAAATGTCCACTGCCTACTGACAACATAATGCCATGTCATCAACATTTATGGTGACTGCTCCATGCCTGTGTGTCCTTAGATAAGACCCTGATGAGATTTCCACCTTCTTCATGATGGCTCTGGCTACATGCCCCAACATTTAATGTATAAACCATTTTCACAGAATGATCATCAGTGACTGCCAGTCCTACCTCATTCTTACAAAAGATTGTAGCAAACCCAACACTAACCACTGTCTCTGTGGAGCTTCAATGGTTTCCTCTTACATGTTCTTTCTACGTACCCTGGTTTATTTCCACATCAAAGAAAAAGTGCATGTTCGACTAAGTCTGAGCGTGTGATGGTTTGTCATTCTGTCCAGGACTGGTTGCTACTGGACTCCACTGTAATGTTGTAGAAGGGTACAGAATTAAAAAATCAGTTAACTATGCACTTCTGGTTTATGTGTATGTAAACAGTAATAGGGGTAAAATTATATGTGCAATTATCAATCTGGAAAATGTCTGAGAAATTAATAATTACATGAAAAAGTACTTTTAGCCTGGTACAGAAAAATAGTTGTTAGCACTGTTACAACTCCAAAAACCCTTTTCTCAAATTTCAGCCCTGTCACTGTCTGTGCGGAGTGTCCAGGTATTTGACTGTACAGACTTCTTCCAGATATGCTGGTTTACGTCCCACATACCAAAATATGCAGGTTAGGTTGATTGGGTCATTCAAATTGTCTCCTGTTTGAGTGAGTTTGAGTGTTGCTGTGAGATAAACTGGTGCTTCATCCAGACTTGGTTCATCCTCATACTCATTTCTGCCAGATGTCTTCCTACAACCCTGAACCAAACAAACTATAGTAGGTAGGCAATGAATGGATGGAAAGAATATGTTGAGAATCAAGGTGTGTAGCTTTGCTTGGATGGCATTATAGATTGTGAAAAAAGTAAATATTGAGTTGCAACAATCAGCAAAACAAATATTTAAGGGTTAATTGCTGGCATTTACATTTGCTTATTTGGCTGACACCTTTATCCAAAGCGACTTACAACATTTATGATACAATTGTTTACATTTTTTTTGGTTTTCCAATTGGATTGCAGGCAGGTCAAGTGACTTGGTCATGGTCACATAGTGTAAGTAGTAGGATTTGAACCCAAGCCTCAGGGTTTGAATTCCAAAGCCTTAGCTACTATGCCATATAACATAACATGGTAACATGAGGCCTTCCACAACCGTGAATTAGAATGAACAGGTTTAAGACAGAGTCAAATGGTGGAGATACTTTCTTTATGAAATGAGATTTTGTTTAACTTAAAACACAGCAAGACATTAAGTTTCTTAATTTCAGCCTTTAAAACTGTATATATATATATATATATATATATACATAGCATTCGAAGTCTGAATCACAATCTGATTGTATGGGTGGTTACCTACCAGGTAACGCATGTGGTTGGTCTACAAGTCGGCAAACATCTGCCATGGGTGCCCTCTCAGTTGCGAGAAGCAGATCATAGAATGTCAAATGCGTTACCTGGTAGGTAAGCACCCATACAATCAGATTGTGATTCAGACTTCTAATCCTATGTATGTAATTACCCCGATCCCCAGGCTGTCAAGTAAACGAACCACACGCCGTGGCGCAACGTAAAGAGCCTTTTCCTCTAACGCTGAGGTTCGATCCCCGGTAAAGGGTGCAGTGAAGTGTGTATGCCTGATGAGCCGAAAATAGGGCGAAACACGTGTCGCGTACTCTTTGCATTATTTGACATTATACATATACAGCTGTGCCTGAAAGTTTGTGAACCCTTTAGAATTTTCTATATTTCTGCATAAATATGACCTGTATATATACGTACTAGCCACGTAAGCCCATGCTATAAAAAGCCCAGGGTCCTAGAAACTATTGAAATCGTCAGTAAAAAAATTGAAATGTAGAGATGGAAAGGAAAAGAACTACTCTGGGCATCTCACTCCTAGGAGGTTTCATCTTGTAGACTTGCTCTCACTTGTGCATTAGTGGCGGTAGAAAAAGTAAAAGGGATACCATTTTGCTGATGTTCGTGGCTAAGTGACTTTGTCTTTCTTCTGAGGTTTCGTTTTGCTGACTTGCTGGCTCCACTTGTGTTATTAGTGGCTAAGGGAGTTTTCTGTTTCCTCAGAGGTGAAGCCCTTACCCCGTTACCACCTCTCATTTCTGGGCTGGACAGACACACACACTGCCACACATAGATGTTTATTTATTGTCACATAGGGCTGGGGTCCTTGCCGGGACGCCTCTTCACTGTATGGAACAGGAGAGCAAACCTGGTCAAAAAAGTACCTCCCCCAGGACGCTAGATGTTTGCCCCCTGGGTGGCAGTGGTGCCTCGGATTCCCGCAGGGCTCCATGGGAGATGGAGTTCCCTACAACCCTGTTGGGATCCAGGGGTGCCGCTAGGGGGTGCTGCAGTTGTTGCTGAGCCCAGTGCAGCCAGAAACAGTTCATCAAACACCTGGAGCACTTCCGGGTGGGCTACAAAAGGAGCCAGCAGCCTCAACTCCGGGAGCCAGAGTCGGGAGGAGAGGGACTAAGCTTGCCGGAGAAGAGTGGTGAAGATAGACAGTGAAGAAGAGAAGGATTGTCATTGGGATTTGTGCTTTGGATTGTGTTGTGGGCTTGTGGGGACAGGGAAGATGTTCCACACAAGCAAAGAAAAATAAAAGCACTTTGTTTTAGTAGTGTGCCTCCCGTGTCTGTCTGTGTCAGGTTAAGTGCTGGTAAAGCGCCAGCCTTCGTCACATTATATGTGTGTGTGTATATATATATACCGTAGATCCCGGAATACAAGCCGAGAATTTCGTCCTAGATTTTTGGCTTGGAGTTTGGGGGTCGGTTTATACAACAATTATTATTTCAGATTCAAGATTTCCAGCGCAATGCCGGTTTTGCCGATGAATACGGAAGTAAATAATGACGAAACCACAGAGCCATCTTTCAGATGAAGAAGTAACTTTGCATGCCGGTACTTTAAATTAAATAAAGAATTTATTCAAAAAAGTGTTTTATTTGTTGATTTTATTAATAAAATTTCTAATAAATTATCAGGAAGTTTAAAATAAAATTTTTTATTTTGATTTACGATCCACATCTTGCGTTACGAAACGGATGCGGTCACGTGTATCCGCTTGCGCGATTGTAAACAAACAACCGAGAGCGTTATTAGCGTCAGTCGGAGCCCAGATACATGTGTTTGTGGATGTAATTTCGAAACGAAGATGGACATTGTGTGGAAATATCTCCTCCTCCTCCCTTCCTGCAGCCCAAAGATGTCAAATTAAATGGTGAGTACAGTATGAAATTGTTTCTAGAATAGAATGCCTTTTACTGTCACTATACGCATCTGCAATGAGATTAAAAGCAGCTCCTTCAGTGCAGAAAAAAGTTCTGTATAGGGCTTGTATGGTTGTTTTTTAGCCTTAGCATAACGCCGTATCTGTGGCCACGCTTATGCTTTCTTTCCCTCCTCTGTCTGTGTCGTCTCCTAGACCCGACAACAAACCACGGAGAGCCCGCTGGTCTCGCTATGTTGTCTGGGATGTTGTGCGTGTGATGAAAAACACTCAAAACAGATGTCTGGCTCTGGACACCGATGTCTATAAGGTTCTGAATGGTGTAGCGGATGTTCGCCGAACCGATCGTGCACAAACAAGGACAAAAAAAAAAGTACAAAAACAACAAAAAAGTGCACTGAAAAGGAGAGCCTTGATCCGCAGCGATCATGCGCGCCGCCATGCTCCTAGCCTAATCGAAGTAGGCTAGGCACTTTTTATAACTTTTTGGTTAGTACATTAGAAAAATTATTGGTGTTTTTTATTATGAAAAGGTTAAGTAAGTGTTGCAGTGGGAGGTTCGGAACGCATTATGGGTTAGCCTTTGCGAACGAATTAAGTTCGTAAGTCAAGGGTCCACTGTATTGCGTATTTAAGTTAATCAAATTTATTACAAGTCTCCGGAAATCCACCCGCCGATGTACCGTATTTGCGTATATAGTTTCAACACAAAGGTTCCAATTTACCAAACTTCTCCGCAATCACTTCCTGGTTTCCATCAAAAATGCCGGCAGTCTCAAATTCTCGCCGATAAACATTATAAATATACCCGAAGAGACACTTTTAAGGAAATTTAGAAAATTTTGCTTGGAGAAGGGGGTCGGCTTAAATACCGGTCATCGGCAAATACATGTAATTTAGTAGGTAGAGAAGGGGATCGGCTAATATACCGGGTCGGCTTGTATTCCGGGATCTACGGTATATATATATACTAGCAGAATACCCGCGCTTCGCAGCGGAGAAGTAGTGTGTTAAAAAAGGTATGAAAAAGAAAAGGAAAAATTTTAAAAATAATGTAACATGATTGTTAATGTAATTGTTGTGAATATGTGTATTATATATATATATATATATATATATATATATATATATATAGCAAAATACATATCTATATACATATCTACATATACACATATATATGCATACCTATCTACATCATATATACACACACATATACATACATACATACACAGACACACACATATATATATATAATTTGTGTGTGTATGTATGTATGTATGTATGTATGTATGTATGTATGTATGTGTGTGTATATACACATACATACAAACATACACACAGGTATATATAAATATATGTGTATATATATATGTATGTGTCTATATGTGTGTGTATAGCTTTGATCACTGAGTGCAAGGGAAAAATAATAAAATGTAGTCTATAAGTTATTAAACAGTAAAACATTAACGTTTTAAGAAGTAAAGGTACATTGAGCACTACTGGAGTGGTTGCGGGTAAACTACATTTTAAAGACGGTATAACAGAAGAGGTAAGTAGTACTAACAGCAGCTAAAATGTATATGGATCATCTCTCGGTAGTAGATCACTTTTGAAAGGCGCTACACGACGGCTGTGGTATAGAAATTACATTTTCTATGTGAAAGTCCAAATTTCTGCCTCTGGTAATGTGCCTTACCAGCAATTAAAGAAAATTAGTTTTGTGTCCTCTGCAGTGTTAAGAGAGAAAGGCTTTGGTTTGGGATAAA
>JANRMT010062835.1:67258763-67298952 GCA_026402145.1 Polypterus bichir lapradei | reverse complement strand
GCTTCCAAGCCCTCTACCCGAGGCCTCCAGCATAACCAGGACGGACGACCCCTCGCGGTCTGGAGGAGGCACAAGCCCTCCTCTGGTCCTCCTGGGCGTCCCGGCCGGGCTCCAGCCCCAGCCGAGGACCACAGTGCCCCACCGCTAGCGAAGACACGTGGGTCCGAGCGACACTCCCCGAAAGGGCAGCACGTCCCCAGAGAGGGTCCTACTATGTCCCCAGGGTCCAACACGGCAACCTGGGACATCTCAGTTCGGCACCCCCTCCGACGCAAACATGCCCCTCTGGTCTGCGCCGCTCTCGCCCCCGCCGTCCCCACCAGCTGGGTCACCATCGGCCTCCCGGCGGGGAGCCCTCCCACGGAGCGGCCCGTTCGAGGAGGGCAGGTCCCGAACGACGTCGGCTCCAGCGCTCGTCGGGGCTTCTGACCTGTAAAAAGAGCAAAGGGAGGGCCAGAAGCACTGCCAGGACACTCACCCCGAGCGTCCTGTCGGTCTCTATACGGGCAGTGCTCTCCCCCACTTCCGACAGCCCAAGACTTGCCTGACTGGCTCCTCCGCCGCAGGTTCCACACCCGCCCTCTCGCTCTCCTTGGGACCGCTCTCACAGGCGGCTCGCCCAGCCGCCCAGGGGATTCCCTCTGCCTCCGCAGAGGACGGCCTTTCTTATCGGGGAAATCGGCACTCTCCCCTCGATTTCCCCTTTTATTCTGGGATGCTATAACGGCTTGAGTCTGCCTATGGAAAAGGTACAGACCCTGTCCAGTTTGCGTCCCTACAGAGCGATGGGAGACTGTTGCAGGCTTGGGGCGTAGGGCGCTAGGACCCAGGGCACTCATCAGCCCGTGTCCTGCCAACCCTCTCGCTGTCTCTCCCCTCCCCTTGCACACAGAACTCACCGTCGCATGCAGTGTCGGACAACCCCCTACTTGATACCGTTCATTCGAATCACGGCCGAGTTCGGCGGGTTCTCCTTTATGCTGTACGGAGTCGATTCTACTCACTGTCTCCGCGGTACCAGTCCGTCTAAAGATTCCAGCGTCGCGCTGTTCTGACGTCACTTTCTGTGCTTGTCAATGATGCAGGTGCTAGGTGCCATCCATGCGGAGCTGCAAAGTCTGAAGAAGACGGCGGGCACACAAGACACACCGTCCAATCCCATGCCTGTCACAGGGAGGAACTTCCGGTCTGCGGCCATCTTGGCTCCTCTCCTCCTGGTGCGACGCCATTCTGGCTCTTTGCGTTGCAGCGTTTTCTCCATGGCAGCTCCTTTCGCCGCTGTCGCGTCCACAAAGCGCAGCGGATCGGCGTGCTTTTGCCATCCGTTTGGACCCGGGCAGCCCCTGCCGGCTAAACACCAGACTCGATCTGCCCTCCCGGGCTGAGCGTTGGCAAGCAGGGACCTTCCGTCCCGGATCCCCTCTGACCGAGGCACCCGCTCCGGCATGGACTTCATAACCGCCACGCCGTCCCGGACGTCTTCATGGGGAGTACCCACACAGGAGACTGCTGCACCCCTGCAACGGCCGTTGAAGTTTTGCCTCACCAGGTAGGAATCCGACCACACTCCGGTGGCGATCTGAGGAATTTCACGTCTTCCTGGGGCCGTGAGCACTTCGCACCCTCGAAGCCTGTGCGGGGTCCCCATCTTGGCACAGACAGAGGGCCCCACGTTGGGCGCCATTGTGAACCTTGCCCCGGACACAGACAGGCAGACACGTTAATGTCACCCACAAACACAGGTTTATTTTTCATCTCGTTTACAACTCAGCTCACCAACCCCCAATACTCCTCAGTCCAGGCCAATCCAATGCCTTCTCTTTCTTCTTCTCTATCTCTCTCTTTTCTTCTCTCTCTCTCTCTCTCTCTCTCTCTTCTTACTGCCTCCTCCCTTCTCCAGACGTTGCCACTCTTCCACCCGACTCTTGTCAATGACTGGAGGGAGGCGACCCCTTTTATAGGAACCCGGATGGGCTCCAGCTGCTTCCCGGTAATCTCCCGCGGACACACCCCCGTGTGGCGGAAGTGCCGGCTGCGCACCCGGAAGCCGTCCGGGTGTCCCCTGTCGTCTTCCCCCCGGCACTTCCTGGTGTGGCGGAAGTGCCGGGCTCCCGGGATAATCAGGCACTGGGGCGCCACCTGGCGGTGGCCACGAGTCCCTACAGGGCTGGGCTTCCAAGCCCTCTACCCGAGGCCTCCAGCATAACCAGGACGGACGCCCCCTCTCGGTCTGGAGGAGGCACAAGCCCTCCTCTGGTCCTCCTGGGCGTCCTGGCCGGGCTCCAGCCCCGGCCGGGGACCACACGGGATATACCGGCATCGGGGCGCCGCCTGGCGGTGGCCACGGGTCCCTACAGGGCTGGGCTTCCAAGCCCTCTACCCGAGGCCCCCAACATAACCAGGACGGACACCCCCTCGCGATCTGGAGGAGGCACAAGCCCTCCTCTGGTCCTCCTGGGCGAGCCCGGCCGGGGACCACAATATAAACAGTTTGTAAATATATATTGGCATATTTGTATATTTAAATGTGGGCAGCACAGTGATGCAGTGGTAGTGCTGCTGCCTCGCAGTAAAGAGACCAGAGTTCAAGTCCTCCCTGCATGAAGTTTGCAGATTCTCCCTGTGTTTATGTTGGTGTGCTCTCGTTTCCATCTATAGTCCAAAGATGTGCAGGTTTGGTGGACTGGTGATGCTAAATTGGCTGTGGTTTGTGTGTTCACTCTTTGACACACTGGTGCCCTGGCCAGGGATTGTTCTGGCCTTGTACACTATGCTAGTTGAGATAGGTTCCAGCTGAATTGAGTTTAGAAGATGGATGGATATTTATTTAAAAATGCATGCTGCCTGGTGTTTGGCTTAAAATTAGGCTTCTTGTCTTTTTGTTGCATTTAATATGTAATAAATTGTATTTGTGGCATTGTACAGCATTCTAGGCACGTTACAGAAATAAATATAGTTGATACGGAATTTGATAAGAGAGTTATGAGTCATCTGTTTAAGGATAACTGATGTCAACAAGATAGGAGATCTGGATTTGTGAGAAACTCTTATTGTACCCTTTAACAAAAGTAGCTCCTGCTATTACATCATACACAGTAGTCATTGGCAGAGATACTGATGGATGGAATCAAATTTTGTGGGTGACATAGAGACATGTTAAAGTATGGGTGCCTAACAAGTTGCACTTTATTATGTGTGAAGTACTAATTTGGCAAAATAAATAGTTTATTAACTGACATTCAGCATTTCCTACAGGATGCTTTCTAACAATCACAGGAAGCAATCATTTTTATCCCACTTCTCTAAATGACAAATGCACAAGGTAATGTGTGCAGCAAAAAGTATAGTATGGCGCCATCTTGTGTTAACAAAAAGAAGGCTCTAATATTTATTGTTTTAGTAGACTTTCATAATGCTTACGAGAATATTAGGTAAAAGTTACTTTAATGTGAAAATATAATGAGAAAGGTGGAGAAACAAATGTTCAGTTGTAAAGTTTTCACTACTTATTCCACCACATATAATAATGCATAACCTAAGTACTAGTAAGTAAGTTATTTAATCTTTAATTTAATGTACTTGCTTATTTAAATACACAAATTTCAGACATGTTTAAGTATTTAGACCCTCTGATCTTGAAGGTTCTAATTGAACATATATTAGCAGTTTTTGGCACAACATGACAAAGCAGATCTTTTTATTGTCATAATCACTTGTAATGAAGACCTTTCTTTGTGGTTGCAATGGTGGTACTAAAGCGTGTACAGTAATGCTATCTCACAGGCCCAGAGATGAAGCTTCAGTTCCCACCACAAACTGTATCTCTGCTAAGTTTACATGATTGATCCTCAGTTGTGTGAGTGTTAATGCATGTATTCTGATTTCTACTCAGTTCTGAAACAGGTGCATTTCACTTTAGTTTGTGTGTCCAGTATAGACTTGCATTCTGTCCTGATTTTGTTCTGATGCTGATGCTGCCAGGTAGGTTCTTGTAAAACTGAGTTTAGCAAATGGACCACGAAACATTTTTTGTGACCGTGGCCGCTACTTTACACTATAGTCCACACGCTTGTTTATTTAACTCCCATTGCTGACTTTGTTTGTGACTTTGAAAAAGTCATTTAACTTGCATTTGCACCAACTGCAGAACTAAAATGACCAACTTTATTTATAAAAAACCAGTAACAGCGCACTGCACTATAACGTGTAGTGAGTACACTTGATTTGAGCTTTCATAGTTTTCATCCTCTTCCTCTGTACATTTAGTATTTGTTTGCTCAGAGGTTGATGCACTTGCTGCTTCTTGAGCAGCTCTTCTTTTCTCCACCCTACCGACTCACTTCTTCTCTTCTTTCGTCAGCATCTTTTTGTGTTAAAACTTTCAGTGTTTGTGTTGCACTTACTTAGTATGTTTTCCTTAGTTTTTCACTTAAGCTGGCACTTAAGTCTTCAATCTGCTTCAAGAATGATTTAAGATATGTAAGAGGTAGGGGAAGTGACAGCGAGGGTGGTAGGGATGAGAACAGCGCCCATACACGTGCGCCGTATGGTCGCTGCCGAGAGTTGATTCTACAATAAAATAAAATAAAAATAAAACGAAGAATAACCTTGGAGGTCAATCATCACTGCGAAAGTGGATAGTAGACATCACGTAGTATATGTGTACCAAATTTCAAGTCAATAGGTCAAATGGTTTGCGAGTTACAGGTGATTTAAAACCCTGGACAGACAAACGAACAGGCACGGTAGCATATTATATAAGAAGATCTTCAGATAAACACAACTGTCATTTATTTTAAGGGAAATCTGGATTCTGTCTTTCCATAAATGCATGATGCAAAAAAGCAGATTCAGCAAGTGGACTATTGGATGATAAAGTGTCAAGACTCCAAACTATTTGTTTCTGAGCATTACACATTCATTCATTTTATAACTTGATTTTCCAGTGTCTAACCTGGCAACAATGGGTGCAAGGTGGGAACTATCCTGGGATGCCATGTCAGTCCATCAAAGGACACAGTCACACTCACTCATGCAGGGCTAATGTAGAGTATCGCTTGTCAACTCGACCTGCAAACATCTGAAATGTAGGATAAGACTGGAGTACCTAAACATACATGGAAAAAACATGCAAACTTCATGCAAACAGTGATTCGGTTCGAATATATATATATGAGAGAGAGAGAGAGAGAGAAAGATATGACAACAACACTCATATCAATGACAAAACAATTACATTAACAATCATGTTCTTTTTCATAACTTCAACACACTACTTCTCCGCTGCGAAGCGCGGGTATTCTGCTAGTATATTAATAAACTTCTGTATGTAAAAGAGTAAGGAAGCCTTTAAACATAGAATTTCTTTTAAACAACCACCTGCATGTAGTCCAACAGTGATGTCATTTTCTGTCACTGATATCCTGAAGGTCAGACTT
This sequence comes from Polypterus bichir lapradei, assembly GCA_026402145.1. Classification (NCBI taxonomy): domain Eukaryota; kingdom Metazoa; phylum Chordata; class Cladistia; order Polypteriformes; family Polypteridae; genus Polypterus; species Polypterus bichir. The sequence continues at coordinate 67,293,514 of JANRMT010062835.1, read as the reverse complement.
AACTGGAAGCCCCTCCTCAAACACACTATAAACTATAGCATCCATTCTAAGGAACCAGCATCAGCTGGCATGGTGCAGACTCTTATCCTGGATAGAATGGCCAGGACACGCTCATTACAAACGCTTACACACACACAGAGCCAATTTTGATTGCCTTTTAACTGTACAACACACCTCAAACTCCAGATAACCTAGGTAAAGACAGGGAAGAACAAATTAATTCCATTTAAACGTTATCGCTCAGCAAAAATCAAATGAGTTGCCAATCTGACTCACTGTGCCACTTTGCAATTCACAGTGTGCTGTCATCACAAAACCACTTCATTAAAACACAAAAAAAAATACACAGGCCACTTATTGAACAAAGACTTATGACTGCCTCATTGCCACTTTGTTTAAAACTATCTATCCATTCTTTCACCAAACTTGCACAGTGCTAGTTGCAAGGAATATTAAAGTACACACTGGGAGAGTTAAAATCCAAGAAATTTGGTAACTGTTTAGAATAAGTAACCAGAAGCATTTAAACATTTAAAGAACATTGATGTTAACTTCAACTCACACAAGCTCAAAACTGGCACATTTCATTTTTAGTATACTTTTGCTTATTCTGTTAAACACAGGAAGGTGACAGGAACCATACTGCACATCTGGAAGAATGGTATGACAGGACGGGTCTACTAGTCACTCCATGTTTCTGACTTTCAAACATTTATCAGTCCAAGGAGCAAATCCACAGGTGAAATGAATGCTTGGCTCCCACATGCGAGACTTCCTTATTTAAAAAGGGAACAAAGACACACAGTCTCATAAAAAGTAATTCACTGCTCTTTCGTTCACTAAAGTCACTACTGCCAAACAAGACACAGCACAAGAGACAGCTTTTGCTCTTTCCTTTCTTCCACACATCACTCTGAATAACATTCTTAAAAAGTACAAAAAAGTCAGAACACAAAGAAATTACCTTTAATACACTAAAACACATGCAAAATGATATTTCCTGTTTCCTTTTGTATGTTTTGTCATCTTCTTATATAATACGCTACCGTGACTGTCCGTTTGTCTGTCCAGGATTTTAAATCGCCTGTAGCTCACAAACCATTTGACCTATTAAGCTGAAATGTGGTAGACATATACTACGTGACCTCTACTCTCCGCTTTTGGGGTGATGATTGACCTGCAAGGTTATTCCTCTATTTTTATTTTATTTTATTGTACAATCAACTCTCGGCAGTGGCCAGTAGGGCAGCACATGTGTATGGGCGCCATTCTCATCCCTACCACCTTCGCTGTCACTTCCCATACCTCTTCATGTCTTAAATCATTCTTGAGGCAGATTGAAGACTAAAGTGCCAGCTTAAGTGAAAAATTAACGAAAACATACTAAGTAATTGCAACACAAACATTGACATAATCAGTTTTAACGCAAAAAGATGCCGAACGAAAGAAGAGAAATGGGCAGCCTGGGTGGTGAAAAGAAGAGCTGCTCAGGAAGCAGCAAGAACATCAACCCTATGAGCAAACGAATGCTAAATGTACAGAGAAAGGGATGAAAACTATGAATGCTCAAGTTAAGTGTGCCGCTACTGTATAACATATTTAACATTTAAAGTTGTTCACGTTTTCTACTAATTCAACTTAACGGTAAATCAGGTTTACTCCAAATCAATACCAGAAGAAACAATCTGTCCGCCTACTCTAGAGCATACTCTGGAATGAAGTGATTCTCACGCTCACCATAAAAAGGCATTTAAAGCAGCTGTAACATCAGTACTCATAAAACAATGCAGGGCTCTTTACTGAAGTCAGCAGAATATCAAAGTGTGGATTCACATATTTCTGTAAAAATAAATTAAAGTACAAAAGCAACACGCAAAGCACTCTGGGGCTCCGGGAAGTTTACACTGAATTATGAAAGGCATGGTAGCAGAAATTGTAGATATTGTATTATAAATAGATAGATAGATAGATAGATAGATAGATAGATAGATAGATAGATAGATAGATACAGTAGATACTTTATTAATCCCAAGGGGAAATTCACATACTCCAGCAGCAGCATATTGATAAAAACCAATATTAAATTAAAGAGTGATAAAAATGCAGGTAAAACAGACAATAACTTTGTAAAATGTTAATGTTTACCCCCTGGGTGGAATTGAAGAGTCGCATAGTGAGTGGGAGGAACGATCTCCTCAGTCTGTCAGTGGAACAGGACAGTGACAGCAGTCTGTCACTGAAGCTGCTCCTCTGTCTGGAGATGATACTGTTCAGTGGATGCAGTGGATTCTCCATGATTGACAGAAGCCTGCTCAGCGCCCGTCGCTCTGCCACGGATGTCAAACTGTCCAGCTCCGTGCCTACAATAGAATCTGCCTTCCTCACGAGTTTGTTCAGGCGTGAGGCATCCCTCTTCTTTAAGCTGCCTCCCCAGCACACCACCGCGTAGAAGAGGGCACTCGCCACAACCATCTGATAGAACATCAGCTTTCTAAGGAAGTATAGTCGGCTCTGTCCTCTCTTACACAGAGCATCAGCATTGGGAGTCCAGTCCAATTTATCATCCAGCTGCACTCCCAGATATTTATAGGTCTGTACCCTCTGCACACAGTCACCTCTGATGATCACGGGGTCCATGAGGGGCCTGGGCCTCGTAAAATCCACCACCAGCTCCTTGATTTTGCTGGTGTTCAGGTGTAGGTGGTTTGAGTTAAACCATTTAACAAAGTCCTTGATTAAGTTCCTATACTCCTCCTCCTGCCCACTCCTGACGCAGCCCACGCAGGACTCCGAGTCGGGAGGTAGGCAGCATCAATTTGTGCTATGTGGGGAGAAGCTCTTTTTTTAAGTCTAGGTTTTTAACATATTCATGATCTTCATGATTTTCATTCTGCTTTTCCTGGTATTCTAGTTATTGAAGCAGTTATTTCCTAATTATCATGGTAGTACCTCTACTATTGAAGGATCTGCACCATCTCATTCAGTGTCAGTTGCCCCATGTGTATTTCACAAACTGTTAACTGTCACTATTTGGGTACAATTAAAGGAGCAAACTCCACAAAAAAACATGAACTAATATGAAAATGACAAGTTTAAAACTATAAAAAAAATGAATATTTCTACATTTTTATTGAATATATATCTCTCCCAATACTGGTCTTTTCTTAAATGGAGAATAAGAAAATAAAAGATGACTTAATAAACAAAGAGTTCAATGACTTGAATGCAAAACTGTGTGCACCAAAAACTGGGAGCCAGTGGGGTTGCTTGGACTAAGGTTGGGAAACACTGGGACAGAGAAATGAACACAAGTCACTGGAATTGTTGACAGCAGTGCTAGCCATGGTACTACCTGACAACCTGTTTTCTAAACGCTGTCCATTTGGATAACAGATGGGATCAAGCTGATCCCAGAAAACAGGAAGGATGTGCAATGCAGGAAAGTGTTTCACATAAAACAACTCATGACAGGATATTTGGTTCATTTCATTTTTCAAATCTATCCAGCTATCCATCTTATGTATCTGCTTCGTCCCCTTTATGCAGCTTATTAAGTGCAAGGGAAGAACTAGCCTTGGACAGGGTGACAGACCATTTCTGGGCACTCACTAACCCACAGTGGGCTAATTTAGAGTCAACACATCAAGCAACAGGCATGTTTTGGAATATGTGAAGAAACCCAACCTAGAATCTGGGTGAATTTAAAAACTTCAGACAGGCATTGACTACACTGAAATCCAAACTTAGTCTACTGTGTTTTGCTGAAGACAGGAACATCTGGCAAAAAAGAATCCATGTGGCTGACCCTTAAAAGGGAAGTTTTCCTCGAGAGAGAAAACCTCTGGGGGCCAAATGTTGGTTATAACTAACAGACACAGTCACTGTCCTAATGACTCAGGCAAACTGGTTGTCCACTACCATGTTGGCATTCTACAATACTACAGTGATCCCTCGCTATATCGCGCTTCGACTTTTGCGGCTTCACTCCATCGCGGATTTTAAATGTAAGCATATCTAAATATATATCACGGATTTTTCGCTAGTTCGCGGATTTCTGCGAACAATGGGTCTTTTAATTTATGGTACATGCTTCCTCAGTTTGTTTGCCCAGTTGATGTCATACAAGGGACACTACTGGCGGATGGCTGAGAAGCTACCCAATCAGAGCACGTATTACGTATTAAATAAAACTCCTCAATGATATACGATATACTTCCCTCTCGGTGCTGCGCACACTTAAAAGCTCTAACAGCACGTATTGATTTTTGATTGTTTGCTTTTCTCTGTCTCTCTCACTCTCTCTGACATTCTCTGCTCCTGATGGAGGGGGTGTGAGCAGAGGGGTTGTTTGCACAGAGGCTGTTTGCTTAGAAGATACCGACACTCCTGTAAAAAATGCTGAAAGACTACCTTCACATTGATCCCTTCATTGCGGCTGCTTTATCGCGGGTGCTTCATATACTTAAAAGCCCAACAGCCCTATTGATTTTTGATTGTTTACTTTTCTCTTTCTCTCTGACATTTTCTGCTCCTGACGCGCACTTCTTTGAAGAGGAAGATATGTTTGCATTCTTTTAATTGTGAGAAAGAACTGTCATCTCTGTCTTGTCATGGAGCACAGTTTAAACTTTTGACCAAAGGGTGTTACTTCATGTCTAGAGGGCTCTAATAATGTTAAACAGGTTTTCTATGCTCAAACTGCGAAAATATTAGATTTATAAATAAAGAATCCTACTTTGCGGAAATTCATTTATCGCAGTAGAGTCTGGAACTGATTAACCGCAATAAACGAGGGTTTACTGCATATATATAAATACTTCCGGAAAATGACAGTAGAGCACAAAAGTAAAGTGAATTCATGAGAATTTATGTTTCTGAAATGAAGACAGGGCTCTTGAGCAATGAATGGGGTAGGTTAGGGTGGGCTTGAATGTGCTTGACCATGCTTCACATTTGTGCAAAGCTCTCATTTTCTGGAAAGATTTCTTTAAGAATATTTTGGTAAAAAATAAATGTTTTTGGATGTTGTGAGCATATGATTCTAGAAGTTTTGATGTTGTTTAGCATCTATCCTCACTGATCTACATTTAAGCCAAATATATCAGAAGTTTGTTATCTCTGTTCTACATGAAAACACAAGATTAAACATTTTTTTCATTAATCATAATAAACAATGTGAGGTGAGTAATAGATAAAAAAATAAGTATTCCATTAAGTCTAAATTTAACAATGTAATAATTCATACCAACTGGAATGAGTAAGGTGACTCCAAATTTGCATGTTATCTACTTTTTAGAAAGGAAACAAATTTAAAGTAAGTGTAAAACTGTTGGGTGGTAGTGTCACTGCCTTGCAGTAAGGGGACCGGGGTTTGCATCTCGGGTGTGCACTTTGTGGAGTTTATATATTATCCCTGAGTCCACATGGGTTTACTACCAAGACATGTGGGTTTGGTGAACTGGCACTTCTAAAATGGCCTCTGTGTGTGTGTGTGTGTGTGTCTTCCCTGTATGATGAACTAGGGCTCTGTCCAGGATGTTTTCTTACCTTGTACCCAATGATTGCTGGGATAGACTCCAACTACCACACAACTTGCCCAGGACAAGCAGGTTAGGGAAAGGGATGGATGGATGTAAACTTGTATGCCAGGCACGGGAGATGCTGTCTTCCTTATGTCGCACTGAAATTCCAGTTACTGTCATACTCATAAATGACTAGAACAGTCAGTTTGGTCAGGTTGGGGAGCATGCACTGGTACAGCACATTGCTGAACCCACCACACAATGAAACAGTTTGGGATCCTGGATGGCAACTCCCCAGGCAGACATGTGGTCTCCTGAAATTACCATCCATCTGCTGCAGTCAGGTTTTAAGAGGGTGTCCCCTTGGCCATGTCCACCCACTCGGGTCCTCAACAATGAAGGTCCTGTGAGCTGGATCACCCTCAGGGAATTGCACCACATGGCCATAGTGCCGAAACTGACACTCCCTTCACAATACAGATAATGTGCCTCACGCGGGACTCCATGAGCAACCGCTCATTAGACACAAATCAAACCAGCGGTGCCAATGAATTCTCCGAAGAGTCCAGTCTTCATTTCAGGTCACTGGATAACAATATAAATTCTCCTTACCTATTTAGCATAACTTTATTTCTTGGGGTAGCATTCTGCTTCTGAAAACTGGATGTTTTTTGAAATGGGTACAAATGGTTAAATTTTTAAAACAATAAAAACTTCATGTAATGTCAAAATTCTTAACCCCACTTACCAACAAATACATAGTTTGCTAATGCTGCTCCCTAGCAGCACCTGATGGTCATTGTGTTACAACCGTTCGATGAAGCAGAAAGGGGGTGTGGCTTGTGGCAGACGTCTCGTGAGAGCTCAGTTCTTCTTAAAACATTTCAAACAATCGGACATACAGCTTTGTACCTTTGTTGATTCACTTTAAATTTGCTGTTTTTCAGTTTCCTAAACATGACGCTGTTTAGGTCTGTTTCATTCAGTTAAGTTGCATGAAATACTTGTGAATTCAATACATCGATTTTCTGCATCTGACTGTCACTGCATGCCACTGTAATTTCTTCTGCCTGAAAGCTCCAGGGGGTGAAGGTTGATGCAGTGGTGGAGAGATGTTTGAAGGGGACCAAAAAACAAAAGAAAATAGTCTCTTTAACAACATTATGATACATCCAACTATAAAGTCTCGAATAAATAATGTGTATAACAGAATGCGGTTTTGAAGCTGAAAAAGTGCACGTTTATTGCGCATGAACACCATGTCGTTACAAGGCTATTCAGCACATTCTATTATGCCAAAAAAATGAAGCGCACAAAACTGCGACAAACCACCACTTTTATTTCAACGTTGATGCTGCTCACACACTAATTTGCTTTAGGCTGACTGATAAACTACACTTGGTGAAAGCTGCATTGACAAAGTGCATGCAAAATGGAAATGTGGCGAGGCTGAAAGATTGTTCGATTAAGAAAGCAACCAGGAAAATAACACCGAAAACTCTGCAATGGATGCAGTTAAAAACTACAACAACAAATAAAAGGTAAACTTTCACGATGAAAATGACAGCATCAGTGGTCTATTTTGACAGTGCTAACAGTGCCAGTGTTGCACTGTGGTTCAGGCTTAACCCTCAAGAAAGCAATTTAACCAATCTCTAAAATCACCCTGATGTTGTTTCAACCGAAATTGATAATATGGCTAATCCTTGACATTTGTGTGTACATTAACAAACTTGAGCCCCAATCCCCTTCCCCCAGCTCTCCTGTTCAAGAGTCACGCTCCACCACTGGCTGAATCAGATAGAAATTTGAGTACTACAGAAATACTTTGTCAAAGTGAAGCAACATTGCATTTGGATTTTGGTTCTGTAGCGAAGAACAATCAAACTTTTTAGATATCTCATTACCTTGGATGATAATTTAAATAGGATCACCGGACAAAAATTGGTCACTGCCCATGTAAGAGGTGATATATACTTCAAATAACAATAGAGGAAACCCTAGTAAGTATACAAATAGCTGTGTCATGTGCTATGGGATTTATAGAGTCACAAGGAGTAGTGGTGTGCCATGTAGGTTTGATTCTCTCTGGGAAAAATGAGCCGCAAAACAGGTGTGAATGGGGTTATTGTGTTCAGCTATACCTAAGGACATAGAAGAAATGCAGATTGCAGACTTTGTACCAGTGGCATATACTGCAGTCAAGCACTAATCGTGTCTAGAACCATGGTCGATGGACAGTACTCACAGATAGAGACTGTTGCCGTTTGTCATGCATTGTGACAGCAAACTGCCTTGACACCAGGCAAGAATTGCTGCAGACAGTCAATGCAGGCCCACAGCAAGCCATTTCCAAACGAAAACTCAGAAGGGGACCTCGTGCCATGGATATCTGAAGTAGAGTACTACAGATGAGTCCCTTGGTAACAAGTACTTGCAAAGCTGAATGGTTAAAAAAACACAGAACTACAAACAATGGACTGTTGTTATCTTTAAATGTGTTATCTGGTCTGATGAGTTGTGTTTCTGCTTGTACTTGAATGATGTAAGGAAACGGGTACATCACAAACCACATAAAGCTTTCCATGAGGACTGTGTGCAAGGTGCTATTCAAATTGGTTGAGTCTCTGATGTATTGGGGGTGTTTCGGGTATGAGGCAACACACTTGAACCAGAAGGGCTATAATGAGTTTCTGGATGACCATGTATTATCTTTTGAACACAGAATAGCTACCCCAGACTTACAAGATGACAACTTACATGAAGAACATTGTGAATCATTCAATGAATATTCTTGGTATAGTTAAATTATCCATATTTTACGGGTTGCAAGTGTGCCAAAGGTGGGATTGAACTGTAAATGCTTGAGCCAGTTTACTATATAACAAGGTTTTCCAAGATGCAACTTCACTCTGTGAAAGGTGTTATATAAAATAGGTATTACCTAACAAAATGAAATAAAGTTAATTATACCTAGGACCTTCAGTAATAATATGTCTAGCACTCTTCCTTGGTACAGGTGTGTCATAAGTTAATTGAAAACTAAACTGTGAAGGTTTATCACAAAGTTAAGCATGAATGAGTCCTTTGAGTCCTTAGTGGGAGTTGCATGCAAATCTCAATTTGACTTTCATACTTCTTGACTCTCATGAACTGAGCTTTCTGCATAAAAGCTGACATGAGCATTGCAAAGTAAATCTGGAACAATGCCATGGTGGCATTTTTAAAATAGCAGAAAGGAGAAGGGATTTTGAGAAATTTTACTGGTTAAATAAATATGCACCTATTTTACTCTAGAGATATTTGTATGTTGTGGCAGGCGGCTGGTGTCCGTACCCAGCCGGGACGCCCCTGCACACTATATTCAGGGGGAGCAGCCCTGGACACTGCAATACCTCCCCCTGGACGTTAGATGGCTGCCCCGCTGGGGTTGAGCAGTGCCTCGGTTTCCCACAGGTCTCCCTGGGAATTGGAGGTGTGTGCAGCCCTGTTGGGTCCTGCAGGCACCGCCAGGGGGTGCTGTGTTTGGGACCCCTGAGCCAATATGGGCAGCGTATACATCACACCCGGAAGTGCAGCCGGAACTCGGTGACCAAACACCTGGAGCACTTCCGGGTGAACTATAAAAGGAGCCAGCGACCACCACTCAGGGGCCAGAGTCGGGTGAGGAGGAGGACAAGGTTGCCTGGGAGGAGTGGTGGTGCAAGAAAGGAAGAAGAGTGCTGTGCTCAAGTGCTTGGGACTTTGTTGTGTCTGTGGGTACGGGGAAAGCGTAGCCCACAGATGAAGAAAAATAAAAGTTTGTTTATTTTACACATGCCTCCCTTGTCCAGTCTGTGTCGGTCGGACGCTATACAGCATCCATTCTTACAATGTCTAATGATTAACGCACCCTGTAAAACACGTGGACAGCTCTGTTTACTTTGGCAGGTAGATAAATGCAGTATACTGCACCTGAAGGACACAAAATCTTAGTGGCTATGCTCTGAATGGAGATGCTACTGTATATACACTGCAATACGTTTTCACCAACTCAAGTGCAATTTCTCGTGTTAAAAGTCTGAAGTGACTGTTTCTCCCTGAATCCTTCTGATTCAGATTATATGTAGAATATCATGCAGTCGAACAGTTTTATTATTCAGAACAAATGTGTATAAGATCTCTCAGTTTTCTGAACTCCCCTACTGTAATCTCGCTCAGGTTTACAGGGGCCGGGCCTATGTATTCTACATTGGCCAAAAGACTGAAACAAACTATGAACATGGATCCAACCAAAACCATAGGATGTAGGAGGAAACCAGAGAATCTGGAGAAAAAGAAGCACAGAAATCAAACACGCAAATTCCAAAAAGGCAATGACTGTCCAGGAATTTGAGCCCCATTTCCTGGAGCTGTGAAACAGAAATACAGACCCCTGTGTCACTGCACTATTCAGTTTATAAAAGATGAAAAACGTAAATGTTAAATTTTGTACATATTCATTTCCACATCAGCATATTGTGGAAGCAATAAGTCCTACTCTAAGCCTTCTTTGTAAATCTTGAAATGTTTGCCCATGTTTCTTTAAAGATGTATAAACAATCTGTCAGACTTGGAAAGAAAATATCACTGAACCGGGGGGCTCTTATAATGCAAAGCAGTATGAATCTCCATGTTTGACAATACGGATTCATTTTTATAACCTGTTTGTTTAACCTGATTCAGTGTAGTAGTGAGACAGAAGCAGTTCCAGGATCAGTGAAATTACTTATGCGATTACATACATTATATTGAGATTCTCAGCTGCGTGTTTAGTCACAACATAATAATATCAATATCAGATAATATATCACAATAATATCAGTGGCCAATAAATATAACACCAAAAATCGACAGTGGTCTCCCCTAGACTATCTCGTATACTCAGATATGGGGATAGATATTTGAGGAGTAAACCGCAAGACAATGATTATATTTTTATATCATGTACATTAAAGAACCATCATCAACATATCAAATCAAATTAATAATATATTGAACAATTATTATATAATAACCTGGGTTCGCTTCCCGGGCCCACCCTACGTGGAGTTTGTATGTTCTCCCCATGTCTGCGTGGGTTTCCACCGGGTACTCGGGTTTTCTCCCACTGTCCAAAGACATGTAGGTTAGGTGCATTGGCGATTCTAAATTGTCCCTAGTGTGTGCTTGGTGTGTGTGTGTGCGTGCCCTGTGGTGGGCTGGCACCCTGCCCGGGGTTTGTTTCCTGCCTTGCGCCCTGTGTTGGCTGGGATTGGCTCCAGCAGACCCCCATGACCATGTAGTTGGGATATAGCGGGTTGGATAATGGATGGATGGATTATATAAGTAAAGGTGAATAAATCAGGTACTGCTGCTGCATGAATAACAGGTAAAGTACCACTTCCGGTTAGTGCAAATAGCCCAAAAGTTGATAGAAATCTACGTTTTGTTCTTAGTATTTGTATGCAAAATTTGGTTGACCTATAGTAAGTGAAAGCGTACTCAAGTTATTGTGTTTAAATACACACACACACACACACGCGCGCAGACAAACACACAGACATAATTCCAAAAATGGTATTTTCAGACTCAGGGATGTCTAAAACATCAAGATTCATCAAAACCTCAAAGTGGAATTTTTGGACGACTACAATACTTTCCCTTTACTTCGTATACGAGAAATTCAGGGAGGTCTAAAACGTCGAGATTCATCAAAATCTCGACATTGAATTTTTGGATGATTACAATACTTTCCCTATACTTTGTGTACGAGAAAGTAAAAAATACAAGATTAAAATATCTACATGTGGAAGTGTGTGTATAACTCTATCCAGCCCGGAAGTGTGAGGTGGCCTGGAAGTGCGAGGCTACAACATGAAGCTCAAAGAGCCAGCAAGGCACCCCCAAGTTAACGAGTCGGAAGAAGAAAGAAGTGAGAGGCTACAGCATGAAACTGAAAGAAAGCAAAACCGTCGCCAAAGTGAAATCGCAGAGGAAAACTTGCTTAGCCGTTGATACACAAGCGAGGCAAGCACATTGGCAAAACAAAACCTCTGAGGAGAGAGGAACTCACATAGCCGCTGATAGTAAAGGGGGACGAGCACATCCGCTAAACGAAACCACCAACTCTACATTTCAGTTTTTTTCTGTCAATTTCAATAGTTTCTAGAAGCCCGGGCTTTTTACAGGACAGGCTTACACAGCTAGTATTAAATAAAAGTCGGGAGAGATGTAAGACCAAGGTAGGAGAGCCACAGGTAAGCCAAAGTCAAAATGCATTTATCTTTCTTCCCTAATACCCACAGAAATATGTTTTCTTTTTTCCGTTCTTCTATAATCAAACAAAAAAGGATTAGTATTATATTCAGTCTCACAAAAATGGTTGCTGGAAAAAAAATACTCAATATGTAACATTTCACATGTTCATGACATCCTATGGCTTCAAATGTACTCACCACCATGGTTTTGGCCTTGCCCCCATATATAGTTTTTATCTCACCATTCCTCTGCTTTATAGTTTGAAATTGGCCACAACTATCTTTCATTTGTGTTTTCCATCTTTGACGTGTCCAGTTTTTCTCTCAGGGCCACATCCCGTGTAGGCAGTTTACCTTGGGCCACAACTCCCACATATGTTTCTGACCATGAATATTTTGTGTCTCTGGGCAAAATCCTTTTTTAACTGAATGGCAAATACAACTACATAGTGGTCACCTGTGGTTCACTTAACAACAACATTTATTTATATAGCACATTTTCGTACAAATAATGTAGCTCAAAGTGCTTTACATGATGAAGAAAGAGAAAAAAAAGACAAAAGTAAGAAATAAAATAAGAGAACACTAATTAACATAGAATAAAAGTAAGGCCAGGGAGCACAGAAAAAACAAAAAAAACTCCAGACAGATGGAGAAAAAATAAAATCTGCAGGGGTTCCAGACCATGAGACCGCCTAGCCCCCTCTAGGCATTCTACCTAACATAAATGATAAGTCCTTATTGTATTCAGGGTTCTCATGGAAGGACTTGATGATGACGGTCATGTGGACTTATGGCCTTTAATCCATCAATGTAGGGACATCATGGTGCTTTGATTAGGTGGTGGTGGCACTGGTCGCCACCACAGAAAACCGGAAAAAGAGCAGAAGAGAGAGTCGGGGTTAGTACAGATTTTGGAGCCACCATGAATAGTAATGATAATTAATTGAATATACAAAGCATCAGGATTAAACTAAGATGAAGTTATGAGAAGGCCATGTTAAAGTAATGTGTTTTCAGCAGTTTTTTAAAGCGCTCCACTGTTTTAACCTGGCGAATTCCTATTGGCAGGCTATTCCAGATTTTAGATGCATAACAGCAGAAGGCCGCCTCACCGCTTCTTTCAAGTTTAGCTCTTGGAATTCTAAGGAGATACTCATTTGAGGATCTAAGGTTGCGATTTGGAATATAAGGTGTCAGACATTCCGATATATAAGAAGGGGCGAGATTATTTAAGGCTTTGTAAACCATAAGCAGTATTTTAGAGTCAATTCTGAATGACACAGGTAACCAGTATAGTGACATCAAAACTGGAGAAATGTGCTCAGATTTTCTTTTCCTAGTTAGGATTCTAGCAGCTGCATTCTGCACTTGTTGCAAACGATTTATGTCTTTTTTGGGTAGTCCTGATAGGAGTGTGTTACAGTAATCTAGTCAACTGAAAACAAAAACGTGAACTAATTTCTCAGCATCTTTCAATGATATTAGAGGTCTAACTTTTGCTGTATTTCTTAAGTGAAAAAATGCTGTCCTAGTGATCTCATTAATATGCGACTTAAAATTCAGGTCACAGTCAACAGTTACCTCTAAGTTCTTTACCTCCTTCTTGACTTTTAATCCTAATGCATCAAGTTTATTTCTAATAACCTCATTATATCCATTATTGCCAATGGCTAAAATGTCTGCTTTCTCTTAATTTAGCTTGAGAAAATTACTACTCATCCATTTAGAAATACAAGTAAGACACTATGTTATTGAAACAACACTTAAGTTGACCTTCTCTTTATATAACTATCCCCCTGACTATTTCTTAATATCATTTATTCTTAACAACTTTGGTGTGACTATGCATATTGCGCTTATGGCTAACATGTGCGTCTTTTTCTACATTTATGACATCTTGTGTAAATTTAGACAATGTGTTTACTTTAACCCAAAGTCAGATTAAGACCCCCCAAACACCCCCACTTGAGGGCGATTTAGCTCCTTAACAGAAAGTTGATCATACTTTAAAAAATGCAGTGAGTAGACACCCTGTTGTTTAATGTAGTGTGGCATTTCTCACTTTTGATTTCAGTGTGTGACTTGATCACTTCATCTCAATCCCCTCTGGCATTTTGGTGTGCGGATACTCAACTGTTTAATTGAGTGTCATGAACTGGGAGTCCCAAAGCATGTAAGTCCCAAAAACACTTCCAAAAATGGCCACTGGGGGGATTTATTATCAAACCGCGGCTAGTAATGAGTTCAAATACATGATTTTAACAAAATAAAAAAGTTTATTCTCACAAAGTGCTCTGCTACACTGTGAAGCTCTGAAGTGAACAAAAGGCATAAAGAATATGCCAGTTACTCAAGGCAACCCAAGTGAACAATGTTGCAATACAGAATCCTAATCTAAAAACAGTACAGGTTCAAAATATTAAAAAAATACAAATACAGGACATATTACAGTAACTCCTAAGCATATATGAAATGAACTGCCAGGAACTGTGGAAGACCCTCCGGATTTACAGTGGTGTGAAAAACTATTTGCCCCCTTCCTGATTTTTTATTCTTTTGCATGTTTGTCACACAAAATGTTTCTGATCATCAAACACATTTAACCATTAGTCAAATATAACACAAGTAAACACAAAATGCAGTTTTTAAATTATGGTTTTTATTATTTAGGGAGAAAAAAAAATTCAAACCTACATGGCCCTGTGTGAAAAAGTAATTGCCCCCTGAACCTAATAACTGGTTGGGCCACCCTTAGCAGCAATAACTGCAATCAAGCGTTTGCGATAACTTGCAATGAGTCTTTTACAGCGCTCTGGAGGAATTTTGGCCCACTCATCTTTGCAGAATTGTTGTAATTCAGCTTTATTTGAGGGTTTTCTAGCATGAACCGCCTTTTTAAGGTCATGCCATAGCATCTCAATTGGATTCAGGTCAGGACTTTGACTACGCCACTCCAAAGTCTTCATTTTGTTTTTCTTCAGCCATTCAAAGGTGGATTTGCTGGTGTGTTTTGGGTCATTGTCCTGTTGCAGCACCCAAGATCGCTTCAGCTTGAGTTGACGAACAGATGGCCGGACATTCTCCTTCAGGATTTTTTGGTAGACAGTAGAATTCATGGTTCCATCTATCACAGCAAGCCTTCCAGGTCCTGAAGCAGCAAAACAACCCCAGACCATCACACTACCACCACCATATTTTACTGTTGGTATGATGTTCTTTTTCTGAAATGCTGTGTTCCTTTTACACCAGATGTAACGGGACATTTGCCTTCCAAAAAGTTCAACTTTTGTCTCATCAGTCCACAAGGTATTTTCCCAAAAGTCTTGGCAATCATTGAGATGTTTCTTAGCAAAATTGAGACGAGCCCTAATGTTCTTTTTGCTTAACAGTGGTTTGCGTCTTGGAAATCTGCCATGCAGGCCGTTTTTGCCCAGTCTCTTTCTTATGGTGGAGTCGTGAACACTGACCTTAATTGAGGCAAGTGAGGCCTGCAGTTCTTTAGACGTTGTCCTGGGGTCTTTTGTGACCTCTCGGATGAGTC
This sequence comes from Polypterus bichir lapradei, assembly GCA_026402145.1. NCBI lineage: Eukaryota > Metazoa > Chordata > Cladistia > Polypteriformes > Polypteridae > Polypterus > Polypterus bichir. Next base: position 67,278,191 of record JANRMT010062835.1, on the reverse strand, counting down.
GTCTCTGCGCTCTTGAGGTAATTTTGGTCGGCCGGCCACTCCTGGGAAGGTTCACCACTGTTCCATGTTTTTGCCATTTGTGGATAATGGCTCTCACTGTGGTTCGCTGGAGTCCCAAAGCTTTAGAAATGGCTTTATAACCTTTACCAGACTGATAGATCTCAATTACTTCTGTTCTCATTTGTTCCTGAATTTCTTTGGATCTTGGCATGATGTCTAGCTTTTGAGGTGCTTTTGGTCTACTTCTCTGTGTCAGGCAGCTCCTATTTAAGTGATTTCTTGATTGAAACAGGTGTGGCAGTAATCAGGCCTGGGGGTGGCTACGGAAATTGAATTCAGGTGTGATACACCACAGTTAGGTTATTTTTTAACAAGGGGGCAATTACTTTTTCACACAGGGCCATGTAGGTTTGGATTTTTTTTCTCCCTAAATAATAAAAACCATCATTTAAAAACTGCATTTTATGTTTACTTGTGTTATATTTGACTAATGGTTACATGTGTTTGATGATCAGAAACATTTTGTGTGACAAACATGCAAAAGAATAAGAAATCAGGAAGGGGGCAAATAGTTTTTCACACCATTGTATAAGGCAGAGAGCAGTTCCTTGTTGGGATTGGCAGGTAGCCCCACCTCTTGGTGGACCAACCATAAAACACTTGGAACATAACAAAGACAGCTTGAATAGACTGAAAAAAGAATGATGCACATAATCAACATATATAAAAGAATCTATAATGAACAAAAGAGACATACAGTAAAACATTCATTTGAACCCCAGCCAGAGGAGCAACGCTGGCTGAGATATAACAACGGTCCATGGTTGCACACCCAGAATGCCCTAATGGTAGATTCGCTCCTGCTTTAACCTCTTTGTCACCTGATGGACTTGCTGACTTTTCTCATCTTAAAAATATCTTCTCATATGAGACTAGCTGCCAGTCTCATATTTATGAACTCATCTTTTAATACGGTCTCTTCCAAATCTCATTTTGTCTAAGCGGGTGACCTGACCAATGTAACAGGAAATGAACTGTAAAAAGAAAAACTATGATCCCTGAATGTTACAATTCCTTCATACTTTTAAGAATAAGAAGATACAACGTAAAATACAAGTTCTTCAATAATAAGGCTATTAAATTCAAACTCACATATCTAGGTCATAGTCATGGGATTCTGGGCCCCATCCAGCAGCACTGGGTAACAGGGCAGCCTTCTCTCACAATTGGCCAGTTCAGAATCACCAATTAACCTAATGATGGGAGGGTTTAAAATATAGTACCTGAAGAAGTACCCATTCAAAAATGAGAAGAACCTATAAACTCCACATTGGCAGTGGCTCTGCGTCGGGTTTGAATCCTGAAATCTTTAGCTATGAGACAGCAGCACTAATCACCATGCCACTGTATGTTTGCTTTCAATATGATATTACTTTATTTTGCTTTTATTTTAATCTCAATTACCTCTTTTAGGAAAGAAGAGATACCTATAATCATGGCCGAAATTATCGGCATTACTGGAATTTTCCCAGAAAATGCACCATTTCTCCCAGAAAACTGTTGCAATTACAAATGTTTTGGTATACACATGTTTATTTCCTTAATGTGCATTGGAACAATACAAAAAAACAGAGAAAAAAAGCCAAATCTGACATCATGTCACACAGAACTCCAAAAATGGGCCGGACAAAAAGGTGGGTAAATCGTTTTATTTCAAGCGTTTGAATTCACCTGTGGCAAAAAACAGGTGCTGGCAATATAGCAATCACACCTGAAGCGAGTTAAAATGGAGAAAAGCTGACTCAACCTTTCTGTTGTGTGTCACACCAAGCATGGAGAACAGAAAGAAGACCAGAGAATTGTCTGAGAACTTGAGAACAAAAATTGTGGAAAAATATCAACAATCTCAAGGCTACAAGTCCATCTCCAGAGATCTTCATGTTCCTTTGTCCACTGTGCACAATATAATCAAGAAGTTCACAACACATGGCACTGTAGCTAATCTCCCTGGACGTGGATAGAAGAGAAAATTGATAAAGACTGCAACAAATGATAGTCTGAATGGTGGATAAACAGCCCCAATCAACTTCAAAACATATTCAAGCTGTTCTGCAGACTCAGGGTGCAACAGTGTCAACTCGAACTATCCGTCAACATCTGAACGAAATGAAACGCTATGGCAGGAGAGCCAGGAGGACCCCACTGCTGACAGAGAAACATAAAAAAGCCAGACTGGAGTTTGCCAAAATGTATTCGAGGAAGCCAAAATCCTTCTGGGCAAGCGTCTTGTGGACAGATGAGACCAAGGTAGAGCTTTTTGGTAAAGCTCATCATTCTACTGTTTACAGAAAACGGAATGAGGCCTACGAAGAAAAGAACACAGTAACTACAGTCAAACATGGTGGAGGTTCTAAGATGTTTTGGGGATGTTTTGCTGCCTCTGCCACTGGATGCCTTGACTGTGTGCAAGGCATTATGAAATCTGAAGACTACCAAAAGATATTGGGGCACAATGTAGGGCCCAGTGTCAGAAAGCTGGGTCTGCGTCAGAGGTCATGGGTGTTCCAGCAGGACAATGACCCGAACATACCTCTAAAAGCACCCAGAAATGGTGAAGTGGCCAGCAATGAGTCCAGATTTAAATCCGATTGAACACTTATGGAGAGATCTCAAAATTGCTGTTGGGAGAAGGCGCCCTTCAATATCTGAGAGACCTTGAGCAGTTTGCAAATGAAGAGTGGTCGGAAATTCCAGTTGAGAGGTGTAACAAGCTTGTTGATGGTTATAGGAAGCGCTTGATTTCAGTTATTTTTTCCAAAGGGGTGTAAAACCAAATATTAAGTTGAGGGTGCCAATAATTTTGCCCAGCCCGGTTTTTGAGTTTTGTGTGAAACGATGTCAGATTTGGCTTTTTTTCTCTGTTTTTTTTATGTTGTTCCAATGCACATAGAGGGAAAAAACATGTGTATACTAAAACATTAGTAATTGCAACAATTTTCTGGGAGAAATGGTGCATTGTCTGGGAAAATTCCAGGGGTGCCGATAATTTCATCCATGACTGTACCTCAGCCACCTAATATAGTATATTTTATCTGAAATTCAAGCTCTGCCAATACCAGTCTAATGCTGCAGACTCTGCCTTCACACTACACTGCACTCTATGTTTTCAGTCATGATTGCTACTGCTTGACTTAATACTAACAAAAACATTGGCTGTCTATGAAGAGGCCCTTTGTAAGGCAGACACTGTCCTTTGGGAAATGTTATTCCGTGGCTGCAACACAAATGTGCACATTCAGGCACGCACTTCCTCACAAAATCACACACACACATAGAGTTTGCCTGCCTTTATTTCTTCTGAATTGTAGGACTGTATTCAAAATTTTGAACTCCCCTTCTCTATTTACTGAACCTCCAGATGGGCACTGCAAAGGTCAGAAGGCAGGAACATACATTTTTTTAACTTGCATAACAGAAGTGGACCTCCTTAGAGTCTCTCTAAAAACCAGAATACTTCCAAGAAGAGTAAAGTTTGATCAAAAATGCAATATTTGTTCAGTAAAGTGCTTGTAAGTGTGGAATGATTATTCAGAAAACATGTAACATAGTAAGTTACATGTAAGTCACATGAAAGTAAATCTTGTGTGCTACTGACTATCTTTCCTATATGGTTGAATTGACTACTTTGGCATTTTAATGAGTTGGCATCCTCATTGTCTCATCTTTCAAAGTGACACAAGTAGAATTATTCCTGCAACTCCAGATCTCTTTTCCTTCCTGCCAGTGAGCCTTCACATCGCCAACCACCCGAGTGTCTGGGGACAACCTTTAAACCCAGTACTGGAATTACTCCCTTCTGGGCCTGCGGAGCGCTGTATAAGTCTACAGCCAGCACCTTACAATGACATTAAGTGGCCTCTGGCTAGAGCCAACCCTAAGAGCCCCAAGAGACATTCAAAAGAGCCAAGACTATAAAGCCATTTATGGACTGCTTGCAGTTTGTTTTGGATGACATGGTGCCATCTGTGTCTAGTGGATTTCTTTGCCTCTACCTCTCGATCTTGAGGAGTTCAAATGGCCTCCTGCCAGTCCCCCATGTCTTTCTTCCCGGATTAGAGAATTAACTTCTAGGTCATTATTCACACTCAAGTGGAATATTAACCTCTTTCCTATCTAAAAGGCAAGCAAAAGAACTTTCCATTTCCTAGTGTGAATTTCTTTTCCTTGGTGTCCCTTTTGAGGCTGCCCTCTGGTCATGTACCCATCTGGTGTCCCTTTTGAGGCTGCACTCTGGACATGTACCCATCCTCACAGTACCTTAGCCCGCAAAGATCCCTTCAAGGTCTGAAATTCCTTTATAATAAATGCTGGTGACATATGCAAGGCTCTTTCTATGGTGTTAATTTTACTTTCACAAGGTAGTTGTTAGCAGTGCAGGTCCCCTTAGTTTCTGTCCAGAATAACTAATGCTATTCTGTATTCTTCTTCTTAAGTGTTTGTCACTACCAAATAAACAGTGGGTTCTTTTTCATTCATTAAAGTTTATATGTTACAATCTATGAATATTGTGGTTCTGCATACACTTTCCTCAGGTGCTTATCCTGCAAACCTCAATAAAATAATTTACAAATGCTTTAGTGTTTTTTTTTTATCCAGAATCTGTTAGGGTCACACTTGTCTCCTTATCAGGGTCTGCTGTCCCTGTGATCTCCAACAACTTGTCCAGGACACAGTCCAAGTATTCAAATCTCTTGGGAGTCTGTGACAGTTGTGTTTTGCACAATACTTGTGTGACCTTCACATCATCTTGAAATGGGGGCACTATTCACTGCTTCAAGGACAACAATGGAGTAAACTTCCACATCTCTTTTTCTGGTTGAGTTGAACCCAAGAGTACACTTGCCTAACTACCTCTACAACCATTCACAGCCTGTCCTGCATGGCCTGCATTTTAAGAATGTGATTTAATTTCCAACAAGATTTGTGTTATCTCACTCACTAGGTGCCCTTAAGGTGTTGAGGTCCTACAGTGATTGTGACATTAGTGTTTCTGTGTTACCACTTGAGTTGTTCCGTGGTGAAGGCACAGGTATGATTTAGTCTAGCTGCTAGATATACAGTGCATCTGGAAAGTATTCACAGCGCATCACTTTTTCCACATTTTGTTATGTTACAGCCTTATTCCAAAATGGATTAAATTCATTTTTTCCTCAGAATTCTACACACAACACCCCATAATGACAAAGTGAAAAAAGTTTACTTGAGGTTTTTGCAAATTTATTAAAAATAAAAAAATTGATAAAGCACATGTACATAAGTATTCACAGCCTTTGCTCAATACTTTGTCGATGCACCTTTGGCAGCAATTACAGCCTCAAATCTTTTTAAATATGATGCCACAAGCTTGGCACACCTATCCTTGGCCAGTTTCACCCATTCCTCTTTGCAGCACCTCTCAAGCTCCATCAGGTTGGATGGGAAGCGTCGGTGCACAGCCATTTTAAGATCTCTCCAGAGATGTTCAATCGGATTCAAGTCTGGGCTCTAGCTGGGCCACTCAAGGACATTCACAGAGTTGTCCTGAAGCCACACCTTTGATATCTTGGCTGTGTGCTTAGGGTCGTTGTCCTGCTGAAAGATGAACCGTCGCCCCAGTCTGAGGTCAAGAGCTCTCTGGAGCAGGTTTTCATCCAGGATGTCTCTGTACATTCCACCACCATGCTTCATTGTAGGGATGGTATTAGCCTGGTGATGAGCGGTGCCTGGTTTCCTCCAAACGTGATGCCTGGCATTCACACCAAACAGTTCAATCTTTGTCTCATCAGACCAGAGAATTTTGTTTCTAATGGTCTAAGAGTCCTTCAGGTGCCTTTTGGCAAACTCCAGGCGGGCTGCCATGTGCCTTTTACTAAGGAGTGGCTTCTGTCTGGCCACTCTACCATACAGGCCTGATTGGTGGATTGCTGCAGAGATGATTGTCCTTCTGGAAGGTTCTCCTCTCTCCACAGAGGACCTCTGGAGCTCTGACAGAGTGACCATTGGGTTCTTGATCACCTCCCTGACTAAGGACTTTCTCCCCCGATCGCTAAGTTTAGATGGCCGGCCAGCTCTAGGAAGAGTCCTGGTGGTTTCGAACTTCTTCCACTTACGGATGATGGAGGCCACTGTGCTCATTGGGACCTTCAAAGCAGCAGCAATTTTTCTGTAACCTTCCCCAGATTTGTGCCTCGAGACAATCCTGTCTTGGAGGTCTACAGACAATTCCTTTGACTTCATGCTTGGTTTGTGCTCTGACATGAACTGTCAACTGTGGGACCTTATATAGACAGGTGTGTGCCTTTCTAAATCATGTCCAATCAACTGAATTTACCACAGGTGGACTCCAATTAAGCTGCAGAAACATCTCAAGGATGATCAGGGGAAACAGGATGCAACTGAGCTCAATTTTGAGCTTCATGGAAAAGGGTGTGAATACATACAGTATGTACACGTGCTTTCTCAGTTTTTTTATTTTTAATAAATTTGCAAAAATCTCAAGTAAACTTTTTTCTCGTTGTCATTATGGGGTGTTGTGTGTAGAATTCTGAGGAAAAAAATTAATTTAATCCATTTTGGAATAAGGCTGTAACATAACAAAATGTGGAAAAAGTGATGCGCTGTGAATACTTTCCGGATGCACTGTAGTTAGATACAAAAAGAGGATTTCCTTTTGAACCTGAGGGTGTTCTAAAAGCAGCATCCACTGGTATTGTCTCCTAGCCAAAAAACAAGACAGCAGGAATGTAGAGTAGACTCCTGTAGTCAGGAGAGACTCATAGGGAGATGCAGGAGTTTATCCCAGTTCTGTAGGACCAGCTTCATATCGTGATTGTAGGCCTTAGCACAATGTAAATGATTGGCAGTGTTGTACTTTTAACTTTGTTGTATAGTCATTATAATATTTTATTGTTATGTTTATGATGGTCCTGCACTGATATTTTGTTTTTTGTTATGAATGGAGATCGCTCCATTTTTTTACACGGCCATCTTGTTAATTGCAATAGTGCCGTGTTGCTACCAAGTGGTGTCTGATAGTTGTGACTTTACAGAACAGTTGCTATTTTAGTTGCTGGCTGTTATGCCAATCACTTTATCTAGGATAATCTGCTGGACCACAGCATGGACAATGCCCACCTACATTGTTAGTTCCAGCAGACCATCCTTAATTTCCTTCTAGCAAGACAACCACAACAACCACTAGGATGGAGTTAATGCATGTGAGTGTTCAACAAACTGTAGTGAGGGTCAATATTGAAAGTCAGATACTGTTGTCAAACCTAAGCAGTACATTATGGACAAAATCAAAAGGAGAATTGCCAGATGTCAATTACCAGAAAATGTTCTGTCACAAAACCTAAACACAAAACTGAAAACAAAGTCAAAAGGTGAACTGCCAAGAGTCAAAATGTACTATCACTAAAAACAACTAGATGCCAAATTGTCAAAGAAGCCAAAAATCAAAAGGTGTGCTGTCAACCAAACTAGATGCAAAACCATTAACAGAGTTGAAAGGTGAACTGCTACAGGTCACTAATCAAAAGACACAGTGTTTCCAAAAATCTAGATGAGAAACTGCGGACAAAGTCAAAAATAAAAAGATGAACTGGCACAAGCTAAAAATCAAAAGGTGTTCTTTCAGCTAAACTAGATGCATACGTGTTAATGGTGTCAAGAGGGTAATTAAAGTACATTCACCTCCAATAGCACATACTGCACTTGTTTAATGTTTGGATCAGAAATCTTAGATGCTGCACCGAATGTGGTGTGGGGTCATAAAGCATAGCATCAGTGACGTGATGCATCATACCTTCTGGGACTGCCATCTCTTAGCACTGTGTTTCTTATCAATGTTAATAACATTATTAACAATTATTAATTATTAATTATTAACAATGTTAATAACATGTTAAAGCATACAAAATGATAATGGCGGCAGTCCAATTATTAATACAAGATGCCTATATATTAACATTCCCTGATGTATACACCTTCCAAGAAACCACTATAAATGAGCAGAAAGTAATTCCCATAAGCAAAAAAAAAATGATGTCCAAGTTTCTTGGTAAGAAAACAGGTTGTAGTGCATTTAGCTGGTTACAAATCGTTTCAGACAGCTATTCTGCTAACTACAAGTGACAGCTAAACTGCCTCACCAGTTCTGGTCTCACAAAGGTGTGGTGCATATTGTCTGCAATTCCAGCCACTGCTATTCAGTACCTCAGCAGCCACACCCTGAACACAGTGCACTTGGGTGTTTACCAAATCTGACATAACAAGAGTGCATCTAAGAGAATGTTGTGAAATAATATACTGCTAATAAGATATACTTGTTACCCTCTTTGCTTCTTGGAAAAGCTCCATCACATTAGCACCTTCCATTCCAATTGGGGCAAAAGCAGTGCAGTTGTTACGTGATGCTCTACATGAAGTCTGAGATGACTGCCATTGTAAAGTTTTCCCAGCTCTAAAGTGCTGTAGACCAAGCTGGCCAGGGCACAAAAGACTTTGACCACCCATGGGATGCACAACTGCCTGGCCTTTCATTTTAGCACTGGGCCTATCTTTGGGTACATGATCTATTGATAGGCATTTCTAAGTGTCCTCTCTTTCCTGTCCCATATCTCAAAATAATATTATGACTGGTAACAATAAACAGCGCTCAAATCACCAAAGGATCAAAATGAAAAGGATTATGTAATCTTAATAGATTTTCAATAAGAACTTTTTTTTCCTAGTTTCATGGAGACTCATGATTCAAACATTATATCCTTCACACATAGCATCACGAGTTCAGCATAAGTGATAAGTGATAAAAAGTATTATATGTTGGCTGTATATTTTACTTCAATAGTTGATGACACATCTGTTTTATCAATATTTAGATTGTCTAGCCCTTTGGAAGGGATGATCTCAAAACGTTTCAGTCTGAAGAACATGATGATGCTGAAACTTGTATACCCTATGAATTTCAGTACGGAAGAGATTATGGCTTTGACAAACATTTGCATTGTTAATAATGTGTCTAACCAAAAAAATGTAGTAATGGAGGCTGATGAGCAAAAGTATTAAATATTGGAAATCTTGTTGTTCAAATATAATGTTGCTTATGTTTGGAGGTTAGTAAATTTATTAAATGTTTCACGTTACCTGTCTGCTAATTACAGTGGGATGCAAAAGTTTGGGCAACCTTGTTAATAGTCATTATTTTCCTGTATAAATCGTTGGTTGTTAGTCAGTTAAATATATCATATAGGAGACACACACAGTGATATTTGAGAAGTGAAATGAAGTTTATTAGATTTACAGAAAGTGTGCAATAATTGTTCAAACAAAATCAGGCAGGTGCATAAATTTGGGCACCGTTGTCATTTTATTGATTCCAAAACTTTTAGAACTAATTATTGGAACTCAAATTGGCTTGGTAAGCTCAGTGACCCCTGACCTACATACACAGGTGAATCCTATAATGAGAAAGAGTATTTAAGGGGGTCAATTGTAAGTTTCCCTCCTCCTTTAATTTTCTCTGAAGAGTAGCAACATGGGGGTCACAAAACAACTCTCAAATGACCTGAAGACAAAGATTGTTCACCATCATGGTTTAGGGGAAGGATACAGAAAGCTGTCCCAGAGATTTAAGCTGTCTGTTTCCACAGTTAGGAACATATTGAGGAAATGGAAGACCACAGGCTCAGTTCAAGTTAAGGCTCGAAGTGGCAGACCAAGAAAGATTTCGGATAGACAGAAGCGACGAATGGTGAGAACAGTCAGAGTCAACCCACAGACCAGCACCAAAGACCTACAATGGAGTCACTGTGCATCGTTCAACCATTCAGCGCACTTTACACAAGGAGATGCTGTATGCGAGAGTGATGCTGAGGAAGCCTTTTCTCCGCCCACAGCACAAACAGAGCCGCTTGAGGTATGCTCAAGCACATTTGGACAAGCCAGCTTCATTTTGGAATAAGGTGCTGTGGACTGATGAAACTAAAATTGAGTTATTTGGGCATAACAAGGGGCGTTATGCATGGAGGAAAAAGAACACAGCATTCCAAGAAAAACACCTGCTACCTACAGTAAAATATGGTGGTGGTTCCATCATGCTGTGGGGCTGTGTGGCCAGTGCAGGGACTGGGAATCTTGTCAAAGTTGAGGGATGCATGGATTCCACTCAGTATCAGCAGATTCTGGAGACCAATGTCCAGAAATCAGTGACAAAGCTGAAGCTGCGCTGGATCTTTCAACAAGACAACGACCCGAAACACTGCTCAAAATCCACTAAGGCATTCATGCAGAGGAACAAGTACAACGTTCTGGAATGGCCATCTCGGTCCCCAGACCTGAATATAATTGAAAATCTGTGGTGTGAGTTAAAGAGAGCTGTCCATGCTCGGAAGCCATCAAACCTGAATGAACTAGAGATGTTTTGTAAAGAGGAATGGTCCAAAATACCTTCAACCACAATCCAGACTCTCATTGGAACCTACAGGAAGCGTTTAGAGGCTGTAATTTCTGCAAAAGGCGGATCTACTAAATATTGATTTCATTTCTTTTTTGTGGTGCCCAAATTTATGCACCTGCCTGATTTTGTTTGAACAATTATTGCACACTTTCTGTAAATCCAATAAACTTCATTTCAATTCTCAAATATCACTGTGTGTGTCTCCTATATGATATATTTAACTGACATTGTTTATCGTAACAACAATCGTAACGATTTATACAGGGAAATAATGACTATTAACAAGGTTGCCCAAACTTTTGCATCCCACTGTATTTGTTGTTCCTGCTATAATATAACAGAGCCAATCTCAGTCAGGATACTTCTCGATACTCTCCAGCAGACACTTGCATAGTGGGCTGGCCAGTGGATTCATGAGGTGAAGTTGTTCTCATAAATGCTGCAATTTAAAAGAGGTGAATCACCCTATCTCTCTTGCTCACTCATATTCTGTTTCTATCTCTTACTTATTCTCTCACATTCACACACACTTGCATATGCACATATGGAGCTTCTCAGAATAGCTTTGTCCCTTCTGAAAGCATCTCTCTCTCCCAGGTTCTCTTACCAGAATTTCCATGCCAAAGACACTGCTGCTCCTCATTATAGCTCAATAAATAGAAAACCAGGGGTGTAACCAGAAATTAATTCTGGGGGAGAGAAAATATATGAATCATAATTCCAGCTGTGTTCAAAAAGTTGGATCTGTCACAAAATACATTTCAGGTACAAAGCCAAAATAACACCCCTGGCTACACATATAAGTCGAACATTACTTAAAATGTGGAAAAGAGAAGCATTCAGAAAACACATGCTGGGTACCAAATACAAGTTCAAGGATGAGTTTTCCAGTAGAGCAGATATTGCACATACAGCAAGTAAAATTCAGATCAATCATGACCTGCCATTTAAGAACAAAATGTAACAGAGAAGCAAAATCATCTGTCATATAGATTACAATTTTGCAGATATTAAAGGAAATCCAGAAAGAAAAATAATGAAATTCATAATGTATACAGGTGCTCAATCAGTTTCAAGTATTTCTGTAGATCTACTCAGTAGTTTGAAGATCAGGACTGCACTGCAACTTGCATATCTCAAGCTGCCAGGTAATGAAGGGACATACAACTGGATTGTAAAGGTATATGACAAGACAGAGAATTGTTCTAAATTATAGATACATTACTGAAGGACATCCACTGACAGATGTCAAGAATACATTTATTTATTCATGATGTTTCCATTTTGTCCTGATAACTTTTTCATTTTTATTTCTTTTTATTTAGATTTTTTATTGTTCTCCTGCCATATTATGTCCATATTTTTTCTACAAGCACCAACATAGATATTAGCATGGCCACTAGAATTATGTGGCCTTAGACATGGCACATTGCACTATAAAAGATGACAAGACAAACAATGAAGCATCTGAACAAAGGGAAGATTTTAGTGAGAGGCCAGAACTCAAACAATAATCAAAAAAGAATGTCAATTAGGGAATGAGTTACTTGTGTTTAATTTTTGGTTATACAATCTGCTTTTGCACTAGTAATGTGTTGCTTGATTTTATGATTTCAGTGCATTGACTCTATTAAACGACCATGACAATCTCCCTGACTCTCCTCCAACATTTTTAATCTCTGACACTTGCTGAAACATTTGCTCATTATGACTTTACTTTTCATCTGAGCAAATTAATAGATTTGAAAGCATGTGTCAGGTATGTGCCTAATTAATTTTATGGTTATCTTCTACAATCACAAAATCTAAGCCAGTTTGCTGGCATATGTTATTGTGATTACACCATTATAAAAAATCTGGGGAAATCAGTCAGTCTTTATTTCAAAAAGCACCATAAGCAGCAAGTATCCTGATTGTAAGATGACTACCACTCAGTGGTGTTTCAACACTGAAAGTCAGTGCGGCACAGCCTAAGCAGATGTTTTGCAAAACAAGTAATACGCTTCCTTCAACAAGTTAATTTACAGTTGCAAGAGGACAATGCGTATCCCAGCCAGATCGGAAGATGTTTCATTACCTGGCTGAGACAACAGTACGAAGATGCAGACAAAGTGGCCGGTGGGACAGGAAAAAAACATCTAGTATGATTTAATGAATGGGGCAGCAGAAGCCGAGAGTAGGGGGCTGTTCCAATCCCATAAACTAGGTGGCAGTGGTCCTAATACAACAACCTATTTGGGACAACCATAGGGATGCCTGATAAATGGAGTCTGGAAATGCAGCTCTGTGTAAGTCCATACATGCTGATGGATGTCTCTGTGTGTGTTTTGGGGAATGGGGGGTGGTCGGGACCTCCCTACTTTCTTCATGTCTTCATGGTCCGGAAGTTCTTCCAGGAAGACATGGCAAGAAGCATTCCTGGATCCGGCTTAAAAGATAGTCTGCTGCCACAGATGGAGGAGTCAGAGCTGAGAGGAAGAAAGGCAACACTGAACTGGAGGAGAAAAGTGGAACAATTGTTTTGTATTTTGATTTATTATGGCTGATTATTGGAGAGAGAATTTTAGCAGGTTGCTTTTTGTGAATAAATATCTTCTATGTTATCACATCAACATGTGTTGTATTGCTGTGTCTGCTGTTTGGGGCTCTCTGTAGCCCCCTGGTGGTTATACTGTAATATTAAAATGCTTATAAAAGGCCTCAGCTTTGTCTTCCTAAGCATTTTCTCAAATTTTTTATATGTTAAATGTAATTACTTATATAAAAATATTGCATTTTGTAGTATGTGAAATTGTCGTCATGTCAAGTGCTGCAAGCCTAAGGAACTAAGGAGCTGGACCTTTTGGCCCTGCAGTGTTCTCTATGTCTTTGTGTGTGTTTGCACTCATACAACCTGAACTTTCCAGTTAAGCGTTAAAGCTATTAAAAATGAAACCTGTTGTTTTCCTTTTTTAATTGTGCATTTGCACTTCTAGTTCACGCTATTTCCAGTCATGCTTATGCAGCACAAGCCAGCAAAGAGATAAAAATAAAAGTGCAGTACAATTTTTACCCTTAAAGGTTGACACAATAATCTGAGAAAAAAAAGTAAGGAGATCATTCACAAGACATTATGCTGCCAACTGCAAATGTGTCTAAGCAGTCTTTTAAAAGCCTTGGCAGATGCCATTATGCCAACCTAAAGAACATATAGCGTGTGTAGTGGCTGCGGAAGGAAATCACCAGTGGCCTCAATACCACCGACGATACTAATCTGCCAAGCAGACTAAAACTGTGGTGCTTGCAGTTTAGGCTAATATAACAAGTATTTATGTCTACTAACAGTCTATGTAGTTCCAACTTCAGCAGTGGTGAAAGTGGAAAGAACAATCACAATATGTCAAAAAATGGCCAAGGGTTTCATGGTGTCTAAGCAACATATACCTGTATGGCAACAGTGTTCTCAAGTTGCCCCTCACTAGTCTCACGGAGGGCTGTAAGTGTGCTAAATTAAGGCTTCAAATGACACTAGAGGAGTTCTGGAACTGAACAGCGATCAGCAACAACAAAACAGTGTTGGCATCTTGTTGAAAGATGACACACCCTAAGAATGTGCAGCTCTCAGATACAGGGACACTGTGGGACAAGTGCAGGAAGAAAAAGGAGGTTTTATGTTTGGAGCAAGTCGCCTAATCTGGAATAAGTCCATAGCACTAGAGTGGAAGAGGCTAGTGGTGCGACAAGGTGGTCACTCTAGTTAAACAGGGTTGGTGGAAAGTGTAGAGCAGAGGAAGATCAGCTGGAAGGATTTGTGAGGGAATGTAAACAAGTCAGCTAAGCTTTATCATCACAGCAACAAACGATGTTCTTCCAAACACCAGTGAATCTTCATCAGTGGCCTTGGTGAGGATTTAAGGTGTACAGCATCCCTAAAACACATCTTAACAGAGTGTAAGATCACCCTTACTTGATAGTGTTACACTTGACGGTATAATCAAGATCTAAAGTCCCTTGCTTCAGTCCAGGGTTACAAGCAGGTTACAATCAATTCTCTGCCCCAAAGAACGACTAAACCCAGGAAAACAACAGCCTTGGAAAAAAGAATGAATAAATAATTATTCAAAATACATTTAAAAGGAATTGGTAATTTTGCCATAGGTTTTTTGGGATAGGCTTCCTTTCTATTTTATCTATGCTGAGCATAACTTGGCTGTCAGAGCAATGGTGAAAACAGTCTTATTTTTCTAATTTTGATACAAAAAGAACAGAGATTCTCAAAGTGTGATAACTGGCTTTACACCAAAATAGCTCACCTTTATTGTGTTGCCCCCCATCATTAGCACCAAATTGATTGTCAGATGGATCATATCCTTTGAAAATTATAGCATACAGTGATTATAAAACGTTTCCACTCCCTTGGATGTTTTCACATTTTATTGTTATACAACATTGAATTGCAGAGGATTTAATAATACAAATCTGCTAATGTGGTCTACCTAATCATGTGCATAAGATGCCCCAACACTGGACTGTATGTAAGGGGAAACTGGTCAGACACTGCGCCAGTGAATAAACTCACATAGATTTCATATCAGTCAGAACAGTGTTGATCTTTCGGTGGCAGCACACTTTACCAGAATTGGCTACAGCATAAAAGATCTGAAGGTCACTGTGCTTATGGGTAATTTCAAGACCCAACTGTTGTGGAGAGAATGGGAATATAAACTTATGCTTAAATTCAATACTCTACAAAATGGTCTGAATAGAGACAAGAGTTTTATGACCAGATATGTGGACTAACAGACTGATTGACCAGCTGACTACATCAGAGGCCTATCTTACAGACAGTGCACTTCAAAAAAACCTTACGGGACTTTCTCTAGTGATGGTTATCTTTTTTCTACATTTTATTAGTTCATTGTTCTCTTCTTTCAGGTTTAATTCATCTAAGGTTTATTAATTTTGCTAACATTTGAACAAAAAGGTTGTTAAGATGAAAGAAAAAATCACCTTGCTGTCCCAATATAAGTGAGAGTATTTTTCAGTTTCTTTGTTACACTTTGCCTGATGAAGGGCCCTTAACTGCCTCGAAAGCTTGCATTTGTAATCTTCTTAGTTAGCCAATAAAAGGTGTAATTTCACCCTACTTTCTCCTGCATCAATCTATGGCTAACCTGGTACAACACTCTACTGCTATGGATTTAATAGTAAAAGACTCTTTAATGTCAAAGTGAAAACAGAACCCTGTAAAATGACTAAATTAATTACAAGTATAAAATACAAAAAATCAATCACATACAGTAAGTATTCACCCCTGCACATCAGTATTTAGTAGATGCTCCTGTGGCAGACCACTTTTCAGAGATCTGAAAACAGAAGGCATTACAGCTTAGGTTTAGGTCCTCAGTAATTTGAGGAACAAACACCTCTTTGCATGAACATTAACTGGTCTAGACATATACAGCTATCTTTATTTTTTTATGTTTGAACAATATCATTTTAGTGAATCTCTCACTCTGCATTACATACAGTATGGGCTCTTTGGTTGGCAAATGTTTTTGCACTTACAGCATATGCAAAGGCTCTAAATCCTTCACTTATTAATACCTTGTGTAATCACTGCAAGGTACTTCCTGTTTAATTTTTGGAAAGAAAACCGACACATGCAAACCCCACAATTACTTTCATGTTTCAACAGCACAAATGAGTGGCATGCTTTCTTAATGACACAATTCTTTCAAAAGCCAAAAGGTCAAGATAAGACCAGTCCTATCATTGTAATTGTCATTGTTTCAGATCTCAGTTGTTTACTTGTGCTTATTTCAACAGAGCAATCGTTCTCAACATTTTGTTTTTTTTTTACTAAGGTCTTCAGCTAAGTTGTCTGCACAATAAGAAATCAAGATTTTCCTTGTTAGTCTTTATTTATTTAATATTAAATAGTTTAAAGCAATATTAGTATTTTGATTTTTATTCCTTTTCTTATTAATTAAGTGAGAAGTCAAGCAAAATGACACTTTTTATTGGCTAACTAAAAAGATTACAATATGCAAGCTTTCGAGGCAACTCAGGCCCCTTCTTCAGGCAAGATGTAATACAGAGACTGTATCTAAGATGTCTCACTTAAAGATTTACCAGTGTTGGTACTTGTCCTAACGTGTATATAAACAGAGGGAACTCCAATTTCTGTATTACATCTTGCCTGAAGAAGGGGCCTGAGTTGCCTCAAAAGCTTTCATATTGTAATCTTTTTAGTTAGCCAATAAAAGGTGTCATTTTGCATGACTTCTCACTACATTCTTAATGGCTAACATGGTACAACACCCTAGTCCTTATTAATTAATAAACTCTAAAGCATTACAATTGCACATAATGACATTAATTTAAAAAACAACCAAACACAAAAAAAGGTTCAAGGCACAGACCAGTAAGGGAGTGGAGCAGGACTAGCGCTGCTGCCTCACAGTAAGGAGGCTAGGCTTCATCTCTCGGGTCTTCCCTGTATGAAGTTTGCATGTTTTCTTAGTGTCTATGGCAGTTTCCTTCAGGTTGTCTGGTTTCTTCTAATTGTCCAAAATCATGCAGGTTAAGTAGACTGGTGATGCTAAACTATGCCCATACTGTGTGTGTGTGTGAGTGTGTTTACTTTGTAATGGGCTGATGCCCTTCCCAGGGGTCATTCCTGCCTGTGCCAATTGCTTGCTGGGATATGCTTTACTGTAGTTGCCCTGAATAAGCGGGTAGAAAATAACTAATGACTTGTAAGGAATGGACTTTTTTGCAGGTCCATGACCAAATTTGGCCTCCCTTTTTGTTTGCCTACACTCACCCAGTGTTTTGGGGCCAGTTGGATCTCCAATTTTTGGCTGCTCACATAGGGCCAATATGTTTGCCCACACTCGGCCTGCACTGGAGCAATATCAGCTTGTTTGCTGGGTAGGGCAGCCATTTGTGCAGCACCAGTTAGAGAACAGTGTGTACTGTACTCTTACATTTTTGCTGGCCAGCATCACACACGCATGGGACAGTGGCACAGTCACATATTCTGGTCACACACTATGTAGCAAAATCAGGCTAAGGCGCAGTATGGGCCCCTAACGGCACATGGCGCTCATTACATTATCCAGGGTTCATTTATAATAAGTGCAGGTGTCATTATAACCTTTCCTTTTTTGTCCTAAATTCAAAGAGCATTACATCACAATATGTAATGTTTGCAATTAAAATGGACGTAACACAAAAATCAAAGAAAATAAAAAGAGGGTCACAGCAGCTTACTGTACTTTTTCATTTGAACAGACCATTGCTCCTCTGAAATGTTATTGCTTTTAGTTTTTTTTCACCTGCATCCTGAAAATGGAATTGTGTTCAAATTTTGCAGCTTGTGTGGAAGTGTGGAAGAGCACAAGCGGTAAGAGACATCAGAATAGCAAGAAAATAACAAGCATCCTAAGGACTAATAAGAATATGCATATTTCCTTAGTAAGAAGGGTGTAAAAATCATCTTTAGATAAAGCACTAAACAGCAGTTAAATGGAAAGGCTTATACAAGACCGAGGCATAAGCATTCATTCATAACGAGAAACACTCTTTATATACAGTGTATATGGCAACACGGTGTATGAAACTAAAAAAGCTATAAAGGGACATCATGTTAGGAAAACAGTCACCTTGGTAAGCAATTGCGAAAAAGAGAAAGTAATATAAATAAAGACACAAGCAGTCAAAGGATGAGCATATTAAAGGTATTAAATAACTGCAATAGTTCATTTATACCAATATAAATAATGTAATTTAAATAATTTACACTTTAATAAAAAGGGAGGTGATAATTTTACTAATGCAAATTTTGATTATGAAGCTTGGATAACTAGTCTTTCTTCACTTGATGTAGAACTAGGTGGGTCACCCAGGCACAAGTAAAGAAGGCACTCTATTCTCAGGCATCAACACCAGAATTGGAAATGTCAAACCATTTACAGGACCTTACAGAACTCTATGGTGACTCTGAAAACTCTGAGTTGGTGAGCAGGTACGAGGAAACAATAGGTCATCTCAAAACATATCCACAAAAAGAGACAGATAGTGATAGTGGTAGACTTAGTCTGTAGAGCTACTGAAATGCAGGTTTGCTCCAGGAACAGACACTCTTGTGTGGTGTGTTGTCATCTGGGTCCAGAGATCTGGGAACTCCCTGGAAAAGTGGATAGACTCTTGGCCAGAGTGGGGGTAGATGTAGATGTCATTCCCTATCTTGGAAAAAATTACATAAATAAAGGCAGGCTATCAGTTCTGCAGGTAAACTTTTAAAGAGTTACATACCAAGCGGAGATAGAGAATTTACAAGGTAGTCTCTGAAGTTCTTCCTGTGCCATACAGCAGACCTGGTAAGACAGAGGATTTTAAAACATTTAACGCATGGCTCAAACCTTGCAGTAGGACAGAAAGATATAGATTTATGGGACTATGGGACTCTTTCTGGAAAAGATGGCACCTGTTCTGCTGTGATGGCTTACATTTCTACAGAAGGAGTACCAATATATTGGGGAAGTATATGAGTAGGTTAGTCAGGGATTGAGGAGCAGGGAGTTTAGGACAGGCCATGTTTGGAACTTCACATAAAGGGATGAACAGTGGTAGAATAACAAATACGCATAATAACTAGCCCAAAGTTAAAGTGTTGTAAATTAACTGTCCTTCAGATTGTGCTTTAATTGAATTAGACTCATTATTACCTTGCATCTCCCTTTGGCCACCTAAGGTTCATTTATTTGGCCTATACAAAATTGACACCAGAAAATTGTATTTAACTTTAATTTAATATTAACTGCATTCCTATTGTTTTTGAAACTTAGTCATGCTAGTAAGATAAGAAAAATTTACAAATTATTTAAAATACAGGAACTATAAAGTGCATTTACTCACATTTGCTTTGGGTTGGGGGGGGGGGG
>JANRMT010062835.1:67222720-67258663 GCA_026402145.1 Polypterus bichir lapradei | reverse complement strand
CGTGGTCAACAACAACAACAATTTATTTCTTGTATAGCCCAAAATCACACAAGGAGTGTCACAATGGGCTTTAACAGGCCCTGTTATTTGATAGCCTCCCAGCCTTGACTCCCTACGAAGACAAGAAAAAACTCCCAAAAAAAACCCTTGTAAGGAAAAAATGGAAGTAATCTTGGGAAAGGCAATTTAGAGAGAGACCCCTTAACAGGTAGGTTGGGCATGCAATGGGTGTCAAAAAATGGGGTGAATACAACACATAAAACTGAATACAAATAATTTTCTTCACAGCGCTAGATAGCTAAACTATCATTTTCTCCTCAGGAATACAATACAATAGTACAATAGTAATAGTACAAACTGAACAGACTTGTTCAGAGTTCTGGAGACATTGGCCAACAAGCTGCCTCCCACAGCTGAATCAGTGCTGAGCTGGACAATCTAATGATAAGACCCTTCTACCCAATGATTCCAGTTCTCATTTAGCAGACATTTCAGTGCCATAAGGTTATGCTCAGCATCTTAATCATCTGTCAATAAGCAGCAGCTATATCACTAATTGACAGTTTCCAAAAATGACACAGTCAGAAAAAATCAAGCCCACTGATAATAAAACAATTTGTAAATTCTTCACATTTTCTAATTCTCTGTTGATAGTTTGTTTAAGCGTGTGTACCTGTTATAGTATTTCGAAAGGAAGTGTTTAAGGTAAAGTGCACACTGATGTTTTCACCCGACAGAAAAGTTCATCATTTCCATCACTTTTCCACAGGCAAGCAAATAAGTTGTTAGTAGAGCAGTGGCACCAAGTGTCACATGTGAGTACTGAGAAGAGGAACAGAGTAGGCAAGCATTAGTAACAGTTTATAATTATCATATTATTTATATTTTAGTACTAATGATTAACCACAGAGATTCACTAATGCACAGCTAATCAACAGCTCTACTCAGGGTACACTTAAGTGAACAAGCGAGTCTTCAGCTGGAATTTAAAAGCTGAGACTGAAGGGACAACTCTTATAGTAACAGGCAGACCATTCCACAGCTTTGAGCCCTGTAAGTAAAAGCTTGACCTCCCACTGCTATTTTATTAATCCTTAGAATCATAAGCAGACCAGAATCTTGAGATCTTAATGTGTGCTCTGGTTTGTAAGCAATGATAAGTTCAGATAAATAAGCAGGACCTTGGCCATTTAAGGCTTTGTATGTTAAAAGGGGGACTGGGAGCAAGTATAAGGATTTAAGAACTGGAGTTATGTGTTTGTATTTTCTTGTTCTTTCATAATTCTTGCAGCAGTATTTTGAAATAACTGAAAGAAGTATAAAGAACAATTTGAACAGCCATTGAACACCATACTGCAGTAGTCAATCCTTCAAGAAATAAATGCATGAGTTAATTTCTCAGTATCCTTCATATTTAAAAAGCACCTTAACTTTTCAACATTTTAAGATAGAAAAGACATGTTTTGAACAGTTTTATAATGTGCGCATTAAATGACATGCTAGTGTCAAAGATAACACCTAGATTGTTGGCTGATTCAGTAAGACGAATGGTGATTTCAACTGAGCTAAATAGTTACAAAATATTGTTGCGATCAGCATCATTCCCTCAAATAATTAACATTTCTCTTTTGTCTGTATTCAAAGACAAGTAATTCTCATCTATCCACTCCTTTAACTCACTAACACATCTAATTAAGGACAGAGAAACATCATTAGGTCTAAAAGAAAGGTATAACTAGGTGTTATTAGAATACAAGTGAAAACTAATGTTATGTTTTCTATTGATAGATCCCAGTGGAAGCATGTGAAGTGAAAACAGTAAAGGTCCCAGTACTGAGCCCTGTGGGACACCATATCTCACTTCTGTGTATAATGATGGAGTACTGTCAATACATTTATATAAGTACTGGAATCGATTTGATAAATAAGAACTAAACTAGACAAGGACATTGCTTGTAAGCCCAATGTCATTTTCCAGCCTGTGTAGTAAAATAGAATGGTCAATGCTATCAAATGCAGTTCTTAAGTCTAACAACATAATTACAGTGGAATTTCCTTCATCAGAGGGTATCAGAATGTCGTTTTCAACATGTGTTACTGCTTCTCTAATATGACCAGTGCGGAAGCCAGACTAGAATTTCTCAAGTAAATTGTGATTGTGTGTAATGTGATACTGAAGCTGATTTGTGACTATTTTTCAAGCATTTTAGAGAGGAAGGGTAAATTTGAAATGGGTCTATAATTTTTCAGTATACGGGTATCTAGGTCTGACGTTTAAGTAATGGTTTGATAACTGACACTTTTAGTGAATCAGGTATTGTGCCATGCAATAATGAGCTATTGATAATGCTAACAAGAGGTATTGAAAGAACATCCTTTGCGCTTTTTACTATTTTTGCTGGCAATGGATCTAGGAAAAAGGTAATAGGTTTCACATTAGAGATAAAAAAATAAGATTTCCTGCTCTGTTACATGATCAAAATTTTTAAAATGTTGAATAAAAGGTGAGAAAGGGCCAACCAAGCTAGTATGCAGTTTTCACTGTGATGCTGAGATCTGGAATCTTATATTTTGGATTTTCTCATTAAAGGATTTAACAAAGTCTGTACTGCTAATATCTGTTGGTATTTTGCAATGTAGTTCTGAATTCCTATTTGTTAAATTATCCATTGTTCTAAACAGCACATGACAAGTATTATTGTTGTTATCTATTATTTTAGAATAGCAGTATGAGCGGGCTTCAAAGAGAGCTTTTTCATTTTTTATAACACAATGTCCATGTGATTCAAAAGACCTGCAGCTTTGTTGTACTTCATCTACGCTCCAGTTTTTGACACTCTAATTTAAGAGCTTGAGTGCCCTCATTAAACCAGAGTGAGTTTCTATTTGCTTTGATTACTTTTGTTTAACGGGGAGCTACTGCATCCAAAGCTTCTCTCAAAGTTAAATTATAATTTTATGTTAGTTGATCTAAATTGTTTTCCATGATTACACTTTGCGTAGTCTAGATGTCGCACTGTCTTTGTTTTAATCTGTGAATGTATTGGTAAGAGCAGAACCAAATGAAACGTAGTTGAGTAGTAATCAGAAATAACTTAATTTAATGGACTAATATTTAAATTTTGAATGTCAACATGGGGGGCATGGTGGTCCAGTGGGTAGTGCTGCTGCCTCGCAGTTAGGAGACCCGGGTTCGCTTCCCGGGTCCTCCCTGCGTAGAGTTTGCATGTTATCCCCGTGTCTGTGTGGGTTTCCTCCCACAGTCCAAAGACATGCAGGGTAGGTGCATTGGCGATTCTAATTTGTCCCTGGTGTGTGTGTACCCTGTGGTGGGCTGGCGCCCTGCCCAGGGTTTGTTTCCTGCCTTGCACCCTGTGTTGGCTGGGATTGGCTCCAGCAGACCCCCGTGACCCTGTAGTTAGGATATAGCGTGTTGGATAATGGATGGATGGATGGAATTTCAAATCCGTGAGATTTAATTTAATGTGTGGTTATGATTATGAGTTGGACCATTGACAATCTGATCAAGTAAATTAGGAACAAAAAACTGTTGTCATCCAGCACTGTTCAGTCTCTAATAGAAAAATTGACCTATTATGGCACAGCGATGCATTTATCAACAACAGGCTAATAGTCTTAGAGCTATGATTGGTGCTTTCTTATGATTCTGTCAAATAAAAGCTAAACGGTTATTCTAAAATATTCTACAAATTTGTAATTATGTTCTACTTGTTAGTATTTTAATTGGCCAGTGATAAAAAAGGTCTTAGTTACTGTTTATAGGCATGATATTATTACTTTCCTTGGCACTCCCAAGACTATGTTTTCAGTGATTTTAATCTCATAAAGGTGCAGGTGCAGTGTCTTGGAAAGGTAGAAAATTATTTTTTCTTAATTGGTTATTTTTTATATAAATATGTTTTATATAAAATAGATATTTTAAATTGTATACTCAAAATGAAAAAACAACAAAAACAGGTATGGTCTGGAAATCCCACATAATAAACTCACCAGAGTCATCCTGTATAGCCAGAATGGATCCTGGAAATAATTTAAACCATTTGGAAATGACATTCACATTATATAAATATAAATATAAATAAAGACCGGACATATTGTACACAGAACACTGTATATTACCATGTTTTCTAGATGGACCTTAAAGTTGTGTTGTCTTAGCACTACCCTCCCACACTTAGGACAATGCCAGTGAGCTTTTTTCTACTCTTTTACTTCTTGGCAGAAGCAAGGAAAGATAAACCTTTCTGTTGGCAATGAACATCAATGTGCACTTCACCTTAAACACTTCTTTTAGAAATACTATAACAAGTACAGACTTTTAAACAAACTATTAGCAGAGAAATAGAAAATGTCAATGATTTAAAAGTTGGATTAAAAAAATAGATTTTTTTATTATTGTCTTTATTGAGCTTGATATTTTTTGACTGTGTAATTTTTGCAAGCTGTCAATTAGTGACATAACTGCTGCTTATTGACATAATTACGATGCTGGGCATAACCTTATGGCACTAAACCTGAAGATGGTCAGCAGTGCAGGTGTGCACACTAGGCAAGGTATACAGACTAGAATATTTGCTTGCACTTTACAAACCATGCTATATCTCAAGTATTTTTT
Organism: Polypterus bichir lapradei; assembly: GCA_026402145.1. Lineage (NCBI taxonomy): Eukaryota > Metazoa > Chordata > Cladistia > Polypteriformes > Polypteridae > Polypterus > Polypterus bichir. The sequence continues at coordinate 67,254,027 of JANRMT010062835.1, read as the reverse complement.
TCCAAACAACAACTGTGACCAATTTGTAAATCACACAATGACCAGATTTGTTTGTCTATCTGCCGCAGAAAGTCAGGTGCAATGTGCATGCTTATGCATGTTTGATTTGATTTTTGATTGTTTTGAATAATATGCAAACATGAGACCAAATATAACAATGTCAATAAGGAACACTGTTTCGCTGGCCATTTCAATGGTGTGATACCTCGTTTTTTATTGTAGTTTGCAGTTAATGGGGGTTTTGCTTCAGCACATATTTTGAGCAACTTTTTCCAGAACAAAAATTTGTGGTAAAAAAATATTACATTAAGTAATTTCTGAGTGTTTGTGGGCTAGATGTTTGTCATTATGGCACCCTGCCCAGGGTTTGTTCCTGCCTTGTGCCCTGTGCTAGCTTCATAGGCTCCAGCACCTCTCCGCAACCCTGTTCTGGACTAAGCAAGTTAGAAAATGACTGACTGACTGTTTGTCATACATATTATTAAATAAAATATTATAAATAATGTGCATCAAGGAAACAATCCAAATTAAGCTAAAAGCAAAATGTTATTTAAAGACAACAGGAGAAGCTTTTTTCTGCCACTCAAAAAAGCTGTTATTTTGCAATTTATAGTGTTATAATTCACAATAGTGTTGAGTTACTAGAATTGTATTTTAAGAATTTACTGATACACTGTTACAGTTTGGAAAATGGATGTATAGATGACATTGTCTGCATTAGTAAATAACAAAAATAAATATAATACATTAGATAATACTTTATATGAGCATTAAAATGCACATTTAGTACATCATTTCAAGTTTAAATTTATTATCACATACGTTTACACAAGGAATAAAAAGGTCATTAACTGATTGACGGTTACAACATGACGGATGGTGGCTAGTGTTGCTTGTTGCCTCTTACTTCCAGACTCCTGAATTCAAATCCTAGCTACATCATTTTTATTACATTGGCATATTCTCTCCACATCTCTCCACATGGGTATTAAGAGATTACCATGTGTCCTCCACAAACACACATTTAGGGAATTTAGGCAAACTCCATTAAACCAGGTTGCATAATTGTGTTATTAAATTGTGGGATTTCTTTACATCATTGCAAATGCATAAACAGGATTACCTGTACCACCTGTACCAAAGCTTTTTCTTCTCTATCTGTTCGAGTGACGCTTTTGTCAGGTTGCGACAGTAAGGATATCCCATTCTGGAAGCGTTTAATCAGTCTGCAAAAGTAAATTCATATTTCAACATACTGGAAAAACAGAAGTAAAAAACAATTCAAAATAATATAAAAAGGGTATAGCCAGTGGCGTTGCGTAGTGGGGGTGGCAGGGGCGGCCCGCCCCGGGCAGCACTTTTAGGGGGCGGCAAAGAATTACTGTATATTTTAGTCTTTTAAATTGAAATACCTAAATAAGGGGGCGGCGAAATTTTCCTCCGCCCCAGGTGGCTGACACCCATGCTACGCCACTGGGTATAACCCAGTACATTGAAAAGAAAATGCCTTGATTGAAATGCTTTTTTTCTTGTTTAAACTATGAAAAAACTGCCTAAAACATATAGAAATTAGTTAGCCTAAGAAAATCACGTAGTCCACTTGCAAAAGTTTCTACTCATTTCTCTTGTGGCAACTGGCTGGGGGTGCTACCCAGCCAGGATGCCCAGGAGGACCAGAAGAGGGCTTGCACCTCCTCCACATCATGAGGGGGCGACCGCCCTGGTGGCTTTGGGGACCACGGGAACAGAGCTTGGAAGCTCAACCTTATAGGGGCCCGTGGTCACCGTCAGGGGGCGCCCCAATGCCTGAGCAGCCCTGGCCCTCAGCACTTCCACCACACCCGGAAGTGCTGGGGGAAGAAGACCAGGGACACCAGGAGTGCTTCCGGGTGTGCAGCCCGTACTTCCGCCACACTGGGGAGGGCCGGTGGAAGATTGCCAGGAGGCACCTGGAGCATGTCCGGGTGGGGATAAAAGGGGCCATCTCCCTCCATTCATTGGCTGGAGTTGTGAGTGCAGAGGACAAGGTCTTGGTGGAGAGGAGTGGAGGCGGCCTGAAGAGTGAAAGAAGCATTGTAAGGCCTGGACTTTGGGGGAGTTTTGGGTGTTTGTGTGCACATTTGCAAATAGTAGACTTGTAAATAAATGTGTGGTGGTGCTTAATACGATGTCTGCCTGTCTGTGTCCGGGCTGTCTTCCCATTCTCTAAAGCACATCATTAACCTGAGGGGTGGACTATTGTTCTGAAGAGGCAGACCAGTGAAGGTGGGCCAGTGGACTTTAGAGAAAGGCAGGCCATTGTCGTGTGAGTGCAAGCCATTAGTCAATGAGTCAAAACCTGGATGGCTCATCATCAGCACCGGGTTTTGGGGGTAAAAAAATGAAGGTTACAGCATAGACAAAAATTTTTAAAATAGCAAGAATGAAACAACAGTAATAATGATCAAAGTCGGTTAGAAAAAGAAACTTAAACAATCAAAATATAGTCCGATGTTCATTACTATATATGACATGAGTAATGCACTATTTACTCCTGTCATGTTAAAAAAGTTCACCATAGTCTCTTGTTGGGGGAAAAAAGAAGGAGAATTGCCCTGATGCCGTGCACTCATTGGATGGTGTTTTTTATAATTTATAAGTGCTGGGAATGGTCAGCTACCAGGACTCATTAGTAATTGTTTTAAGTATACCTGTGTTTGATTAAATTTTGTGATTATGTTAGGAATGTAAGCTTATTTCAGGGACCTTAATGCATTTTAAATATTAATGCCTTGTGGAGTTACTTGATAAAAAAACAAACAAACAAAAAGAAAAATGCATTCAGAATAACTGGAAAATTCCATTATAGCTGGTGGTTGAAACATTTGTCTACAATGTGTTGATCTCCTCATGTGGGCATAGTTGTAAAGCATACCTTTTTTTGCTTTTTTACTGTTTAAATGTGACACAAATATACAACAGCTCTAATAAAGGTGACAAAAAGTCAAAGGGTAAGCAGCAGACATAATGACACACAAAACTGGAACTTTGTTGAGAAAACAGTCTCCTAAAATTCCTCAATAATAAACCTCCCTCTATCCAGCACCAAAATACCCCAAGGAGAATAAAGATGGATGAAATTATGAAATCTTAGATCAGAAGAAGGAAAGAACTGAAACAATTGGAAACTTCTAAAGAAAACCCTAGAAGTCAAACAACAAGCAACATGGATTCAAGAAATATTCAAAAGTGAAAACAAAAACTTTTGGACAATGGCTAATAGTAAAGCAACACCCAACAGATTAATTGACCTGACATGGGAAATGACTCCCAACATCCTGGACATTAATAAATACTGAGTTAAAAGGAAAATCAATCAGCTGCAAAGGTGTAGATGTCTCTGAACATGTGATGTGAGGATGTAACTATGACCAAAAGCTGTATAATCCCCCCACTTAACTTGAGACACATGGGGTTTCAAGTTGTGTTGCTATGTGCCATTTGAAAGACGTGCTTTAATTGCTTCTTCTCCTTCCTTTTTTTGGCCGTTTGTTTTTTATTCTGCTTACAAAACATTTTTACATGTTCCCTGAAATGAAAACAAAAATTAAGTCCTTAGTCATCTCCTGGATCCTACAAACATATGGGCCTGCCCTGCCTAAATCATCCTCCATCTATGTATTCCTGTTGGTGCAGCAGAGGATCACTGGCAGGGCCATTGATTTGGTGGTGCAAAAATTTTGGAGTTGACCCACCCAGTGAGCATTGACCAAAGGGTCTATTTTTGTCATGCGATGCATCCTATTCTTTTTATTGTGTCTATATGGTCGCACAACTCTGTTATTGACACATTTTTATTGGGTTCTGTGTTGTTGCAGGATAAGGGCCAGAAGCATGAATACCTTCACATGCCACAAGCCGCCGAGGATGGGTGTGTCAGGACTGGGCTATGGAGTCCGATGTTGAGTGTGAGGCATCAATGCCCACCCACCCCCATTTGGCCTTATGAAATTGCCCTTTGCAAAGTGTTTCATGAACTAACCGGGATTATTGAAAAAGAGCACTGCTGTGCTTTAGAGCCACAGGTTCCACTTGGCAGAAACACAATGATTAAGAAGATGAGATGTTTAAAGAAAAGAACTATGTAGCAACACATGGAATGTGCCACCACTCAGTGAAGCTGCAGGCGTCAGTTGGTGTCTTATTGGGCCTTTGCACATGTTCGAATACAGAGCAAGTTAAGCACAGCAGCGTAGGATTTTCACAGTGGAATAATGTAACGATTACAATACACATAAATCCCACATTACTTTGGATCCACAAAAATTATCGGAGCGAGTGTATCCATAATCGATTGAAGGAAAAAAATGTTGTCCTTCCTGATGCAGCACCATGGTTTTGCACCATAATGAAAGAAAAGTTCTCAAATCTAAATTGCGGCCAATTGACCAAAGAGCACTAGAGAAAGATGATAACACTGTATCCAATAACTTTACATCACACATAAGTCTCATTTCAAATTTAAAATGCATATACATATCTTGAGTAACGATTTTAATGTTAGGACCTTTTTGAAGCTGAAGAACCAGCTTTCACATGCATAGAAACCTTCATGGAATGAAGTGGTTCTCTGTCAAACTCCGATTTTACAAGGAACCACACAACCCAGTAAACTCTCATTTTAGAACTTTCATTTTTAAGAGTGTATATTAATGAAATCTGAATAATCAGTCAATCGATATTTTATATATCACCCTTAACAGAACTTCTTCTTTTGGCTGCTCCTGTTAGGTGTCGTCACAAAGGATAATCTGTTTCCATATCTTCCATATCTGTATCTTGCTCTGTCGCACCCATCACCTGCATGTCCTCTCTCACCACATCCATAAACCTTCTCTTAGGCCTTCCACTTTTCCTCTTGCCTGGCAGCTCCTTCCCTAGCATCCTTTTCCCAATATACAAAGCATCTCTCCTCTGCACATGTCCAAACCAACACAATCTCGCCTCTCTCCAAACTGTTCAACCTGAGGTGACTGTCTAATGTACTCATTTCTAATCCTGTCTATCCTTGGCACACCCAATGCAAACCTTAACATCTTTAACTCTGCCACCTGCAGCTCTTTTTCCTGTCTTTTTGTCAGTGCCACTGTCTCCAACCCATATAACAAAGCTGCTCTCACTATTGTCTTGTAGAGTCTACAATGTAGACCTTCTCTTTCACTCTTGCTGGTGCCGGTCTGCCTCAAATCATTCCTGACACTCTTCTCCAACCACTCCACTCTGCCTGCACTCTCTTCTTCACCTCTCTTCCACAATCCCCGTTACCCTGTACTACTGATCCCAAGTATTTAAACACATCCACCTTCACCAACTCTACCCTCACCATTCCTTTGACCTCCGTCTCATTCACACAAGTATTCTGTCCTGGTCATACTGCCTGTCAGTCCTCTCCTGCCTACAGCCACCTATCCAGGGTCTCCGCAACCTACTGTACTCCCAAATCTCGTTACAGATCACAATGTCATCTGCAAACATCATAATCCACAGGGACTCCTGTCTAATCTCTTCTGTCAACTTGGCCATCACCATTGCAAATAAGAAAGGGCTCAGAGCCGATCCCTGATGTAATCCCACCTCCACCTTAAACGCATCCGTCACTCCTACGGCCGACCTCACCACTGTCACACTTCCCTTGTACATATCCCGCACCACTCTTACACTTCCTCATACAATACCTTACACACCAATCTTCAAAAAATGCTTTACAGAATAAACACGAATGTAATTCAATGTAACATAAAGTAGAATATCCTTAAACACGTTATGATCTACAAGGAAAACAAAAGGCCCAGATTAAATATTTTTGAGATTTAAATATCAACAAAAGTATCTGCTGAGATCTGAAGATCTTAAATGGATGGACAGGCTGATAAAACGTATGGATGGTCATTTTTGCATTACAAAGCGTTCGTTTATGCCGTAGTAGAATTAGGCTTCCATTTTTGAAGTCGGAATTACCAAATGAACAGCGCAGTTCAATTCACGACGAAGAGAAGTTTCCTCAACCCGCACGTGCACGCGTTGTTTTTCTCCAATTACTGCGGTGTTCCTCGTTCAGTGTTAAAGGTTGTACATCTGCCCAGATTATTAAATATACTGCGTGTGCCCGTTTGATGAACTGTCGTCCCGTCCGGCGTTGTGCCCGCTTCGGCCGGGATAAACTGTCTCCACGACCTTGGCCAGGATTAGGCATATCAGTTAATAAATAAATTTATCAAGATCTGTCTGGAGATTAAATCAGTGCATGCCTTTCATACCTAGTCAATTTTTGAAATCACATCTTGCCTGAAGAAGGGGCCTGAGTTGCCTCGAACGCTTGCATATTGTAATCTTTTTAGTTAGCCAATAAAAGGTGTCATTTTTCTTTGCTTTTCTCTGAAATCACAAAAAAACTTCCCACTTCCCGGTTCAAAGTCCTCGGTATTTAGGTGAGCACTGGTAGGCGGTCTCCCTGACTGATAGCCGGGAATACAGCAGGTAGGAAGGCAGAGGCGGAGGCGGGCTGTTTCAGAAGTGCTGCTTAACCACAGAGGACAGACGTGCCAGAAAGAAATACGTTACAGACTTTCGCCCACGTGTGCTGTTATGAAAATTGTGCCACGAAACTAAAGTATCAGACAAGTAGAATCAGTCAAACTGCAAGGCAAGGAAAGCCATCGGACTGGGCGAAATCTGGGATAGCGGACTCGGAATCCCAGTCAACCGAGACAGAGGTGCGTTACTTTTTTTTGACAAGGTCGTCCGCGAGTGTCCTGTTACCAGTGCGGTCGATGTAAACTATTCTGTAGAGGCGAAGGTTAGTAAGTTCCCTGTGCTTTGGATGTCTTGGCGGTTCTTTAAACACGACAGAAGCAGCTTTGCAACAACTGTGTATATTGGGCCTGGTAGTTGAGGAGACAGTATAGAAATAGAAATCTTTTTCTCTGTTTTCAAATCGTTGTTCAAGCTGACCAGAGTCTTTAAAATTATAGCTTGCTTGGACTGGTCACTCGCGTATTTATTTTGACGAATTTTCTGTACTTTGTCATACCACACCTTAAGAGACACGGAAACTCCACTGGAAAGTGTTTTGCAAAATGTTTAGAGGTTTTTGTTTATGGTTTTTAAAAAAAAACAACTTAAGGAACGAAGCCCCGCCCGGAACAATCTCTTTAAAAGACGGGACTGGCCAAAGTTGCCTGATACATCGATGATGCATAATACTAAAAATAGATAACACGGGCTTATATTAATTTTCTTAAGGCGCCGTTTGCACCCAGTCTACATGAATACAATATATTAAGTACTGTATTGTGAACTAGCATGCCCACAGTTGAGCAGAAACAAATATACCCTGATCTAATATACACCACATTGTGTAGCACAGTACAGATCAAAGAAGCATATTTGAAGTTTAACTTTTTGATATGGCGTCTTTTGTGTTTAGAATATATTTTCTAGAGCAGGACCGTCATATCTTAACTTATGGGCACCCAGGAGCGTAGGGGCCCACAATGTTTCTGTTTAGCTATCAAAGCAGGGACCCCAGAGTACTACTTTGCCCAGGGACCCTGTTCTAGAGAGGAGAATGTGGTGATGGTTGGTGTGCTTGTGTGTGAGTTGGTGCTGTGATTGACTATCCAGGGCTCTCTCCTGCTTTCTGGCACAGACTCCTGTGTTCTGTCATATTTTGTTGCCCTGTCACTTTTCGCTACCATAGGTGTCAACAGGATGAGGTTCAAAATGTGACAGATTCTCTATGAGTGATATACAGTATCATGCTTCCTAAAAGATTTTGTTGCTTTCACTGACCGTAATGGTGAATGTGATGGGTGTACAAATCACAGTAAAATAAAAAGCAGAAATGACTTGAAGGGTATTTTAGGAATTTAAACAACAAAACAAAATTACTTTTGTGATTCAACAGTTTTAGTAAATAAAACAATACAAATAGGAAGAGTATTCAATAATTGGAAAGAATATGTGCAAAAAAAAACAAAACAATTAGTGAAGTCCAGAAATAGAAAAAAGTGAAACTACAATGAAAAATGCTGAAACCCATTGCAAAGGTTTTTGTAAACATTGAAAGTACAAAATATAAATTGGAATTTGATTATAGCATTTGGTTACATTCATTTAATTGTAACAAGTTATTGTCAGAATAGAAAAGGAGTATGCTATGCAAATGCAGTAAAAATGCTCCTTAAATTTCACAATCAGAAACTGCTGCTGCAACCGAATACTAAAGCAAAAGAGGTAAAAACCAGAAATGTGAAAGAACGTAGCATTCTCCAATCAGAAAGCAAGGAAAATGTGCAGATAATAGAAACAAAGGATTATTTAATGGGTAGAAAAATATGACAAAACATTCTGATACTCATCAAATAATCCCACACTTCCAGTTTCTGATTGGACATTATCAGGTGCATACACATATCCGGTTTGTAGTTTTTACTTTCCTTTTTGACTTCAGCAGCATTTTCTAAGAATGGAATTTTAAGAATTTACACAGCAATTCAAGTGTATGAATTTATAGACTGATATTTTTCTCATTTTTAATGTTAACGTCTTTGATACACTTAGTAGGGCATCACGGTGATGCTGCTGCCTTGCAGTAAGGAGACCAGGGTTCACATTAAGGGTCCTCCCTTTGTGGAGTTTATATATTCTCCCCTGTGTCTGCATGGGTTTCCTCCAGGTGCTCCAGTTTCCTCATGCTGTCCAGTGACATGCAGGTTAGGTGAATTGGTGTTTGCCTTGTGATTGACTGGTTCCATGTTCAGGGTTTGTTCCTGCCTTGCACCCTATAGCCCAGTATAAACTAAACACCCTTAACCCAGTGACCATGATCAGGATTATGTGTGTTAGAGAATGATATAACATTATGTACTTGTGCTGCCTGTATTTGACACAATTTAATTACTGTGTTAGTATCTTCCAGTACCTGAATATCCATTGTATTCTCTAACATTTTCAACTTCTGCAGAGATTTCTTTCTTTTATTTCCAGTATTTTCCAATATTTGGATTTGCTGGACTTTCCAATTGTGAATTACATGTTAACACACCTTCTTGTAGAAAAATGTAATGAGCCGAAGATGTTATCAGATTTTACACTGGGATTTGCAACATTTTATATATATTTATAAAATGATAAGGGTTTTCCATAGGTCATGTAAAAACTCGCCTAGAACCTTGATCTTGGTCTTGTTCAAGAGCTTATGATATGATACATGCACCTGTAGTAAAATGGAGGTGCAGGCTACCCCAACAATGCAATCAGGCCTCAGGTCCTTTTCACAGCAAACAGTGGCACAGGCACATGCTATGGCTGACAAGAAAAGAACAACAGTGTGGTTACATGGTGTTGTTGAAAGGAAAGGAATAGTGGCAACATCTGCTGAGAGTAAAACACATTGCACTGGCCTATCAAATGCATGTCAGCTACGGGATACAAAATGTGGGTACGGTAAACACAGACAGCTGCCTGCAGAGACTGATGTCTGCAAACTCCATTATAGTAAGAAGGAAGAAGAAGCTCATGAACCACCTTTTTTGAGGACTGGATGTTCGTGTGTTTCCTAGTAATTGTGATTTTCATATTTTCTGTTATCTCCATTATGATTGCTGGTGCATTTGTTGGCTTTAAAAATGTATGTAACAGAAATATGTGATGTGGGAAATGTCTGTTTTCAATATTTACTCATTGTGATTTGCATTTTTAAATTCTTTTTCTCTGAATACTTCTGTTTCTTACTTTTATTGGAAAAGAATAGCATCTGAGTTTAATACTTGAAAATATTCTGTATTTTGCCAATTAATTTTAGTTCGCATCTCATCAGTCTTTCATGTTATTATAGTTCCTTCTGACATTTAAACAGTAGCTTACTTGACCAATTTTTTCAGGTGACTCTCAATATAATGTGGTTGTATGCAGTGGTTAATGAACAGACTGAACTCATCTTAGACTTGAACCAGGGGAAGAAAAATGTGAGCAAACTTCATGCATTTAATCCATTACTGCTATTCTCCTTGAAGAGAAAATACTTAAATCACAGTTTACAAATGCCATTTTCCAAATGGCTGTTATCAGTATTATTTCCAAACTTCTAACTGTTTCTTCTTTATTTTCCTAATTTGAATTCTGTCCCTGCACATTTTTCTGTTTCGCTCTGTGAAGATGGCAGAATCTAATAAGGAAGGGTTAACTCTCAAGTCTGTCTGCCACATTCCGTTTTTTTTGCCTATAGCCGCAAAATGTGATAAGGAAGCAAAAAATGGCAAAGCACAGGCCCTCGTAATCCACTGTTTAAGCAAGTTTAAGAATGTTATGTTATGGCTATTGCGGACGGTAGTTTGGATACTGGCTGCCTCAGTTAACACTAAAATTACCAGAGCCTACGAGAAAACTCGAAAATCCGACCCACCTTAAATCTGTTCGCACCTCTCCCTCCGCGTCTTTTGTCCTGCAAATATGCCGATTAAGACAAGCAGCAAGCAGCCAGCTCTTCCATCCCCCCACCCACCGCCGCAGTTCAATTTGCAAATAAGTTTCTCAGTGCTCAGTGTTTATCTTCGAGTGGAGCTTTATTCGGTAAAGAAGTACATCGTCATTTGGAATACATACATTTCATATGTGTTCAGTGTCATCAACAATTTCTGTAAAAACGTTAACACAGAAACGTTTTTCATGTACTACTAATAATTGACAAAATGTAGACATGAAATGTGTAATGTATGAAACCTGAAATACAAATATGAAATAAACACTTTCACAAAAGGTGCAAGTATAACAAAACAAGTGCACTTTTATTCAAGAATTTAACCGAAGAAAAAAGAAAGCAGGTTACGATAGGCGGTTGATATGACAGCTTGCGTGGTACAATGCTAAGAACTGCTGCCTTTCAATCAAGAGGTCGCAGTTTCGATATCATCTGCTTCCCAAATTTACCATTTTGAGTAGTGAGCTACTCTTATTGTTTATATCATACAATAAAAACATACATTTGATTTGTGTCTGTAAATTTATAGTACTTGTTGATTTTTTTTTCTTTTCAGTTTTATTCTGTCACATTCAAGCTCCCACACACCCCTTGGATCTGACGCCGTTTTCTGATAAAGACGTGTTATAACAAACAAACTTATTTTGTTATACCCCCTCTTTATTTAAAAACCGTGTCAGATCTTGTGCGCGAACGAGACTGGGAAAACTGTGGACGTGGGTGTGAGTGGTGTGCATGACTGAGAATGACTGTGGATGTGAATTGTTTTTATTCAGTTTATTCTTGAGTGTTCCTGCTCACGCTGAATTAGTATGCGCCTATTGATCCATGATGTCAAAGCCGCTCTGACAAAAAAAGAGAGACTTAGATATATATGACATTTGGAATAATTCATTTTATGACCTGTATTGTACATTTCGGAAAACGTTGTTGCACTAATGCAACATTATATTCATTTGCATACCTTCATGCGGTTGTAGTCATGACGTGACTGCGTTTGTTTGGGTTTTTTTTTTCTGATCTTGGCCAGTGTCCACATGTTGCTGCAGGTTGGTATCTCTTTACAACTCCAGGAGATGCAGAGGACAGAATAGTACAGACAGGTCAGTTCCGTGCTATATACAATCATCAGATTCAAATGTTAACAATTCCCACACACACACACACACCCAAGGACCGTCCTTCTTACTTTTACAACATGTGTATAAGGTGTGAAGCCTGAAGTCCAAATATCAAAGAAACACTTTCACAATAGGTACAAATATAACAGAGCAAGTGCGCTTCTATTCAAGAATATAACTGCAGAAAAACAACCCGTTTTAGGGTGCGACATTGACACGCATTTACTACGAGCGCTTCGGTGGCGCAACAGTATCAGCTGTTGACTGGTAATCTAAACATCACGGGTTCGTGTGTCGTATGTTATTCTAAAATAGTAAGAATACATGTAGCTCACTTTTCAAAGCAGGCTCGTCCGGGATCGAACCCGTGATGTTTAGATTACCAGACAACAGCTGATACCGTTGCGCCACCAAAGCACTCATAACAAAGGTGTGTAAATGTCACACCTTAATGCGGGTTGTTTTTCTGCAGTTATATTCTTGAATAGAAGCGCACTTGTTCTGTTATATTTGTACCCTTTGTAAAAGTGTTTCTTTGATATTTGGAATTCAGGCTTCACACATTATACACTTCATGTCTACATTTCGTCAATTATTACTAAAACATGAAAAAGTTTCTGTTTTAACGATGTGTTTACATAGATCTCTGTAGACACGGAACACACATGAAATGCAAGTGTTCCAAATAACGATATAGTATTTATAAAAGGTGTCATTTTGCTTGACTTCTCACTCTATACAACTCCAAGCAACTGACACGCAGGTAAACAGACTTGAGCTGAGAAAACTGTGCGGGGTGGGGGGATGTGATAGCGGGCTGCTTGCTGTTTGCTGCTTATCCACACATTTACAGGACAAAAGACAGAAACGGAGAGGTGAGAAGCGATTTAAGGTTGGACGAATCTATTAATTTTTTCGTAGGCTTTGGTAATTCTAGTGTTAATCTGGCACCATACTGGAAAAGTGCCTATTCACAGCGTGCCAGCTTGAGTACTTGGAAATGAAGTGCTACAAGTAATATGAAAATAACTAGTACTGCTATTCCTTTGTACAGTTCATGGCACTGTTTAGTTTTCTGATTAACACGGTAAGAGACTGCACTTAGGTACATTAAAACTGGTGTTAATCCATCTATTGTCTTAACATTCTACTGTATAAAAGCTGGGGCAACAATAGGCACAAAATGGGGACGAGACATGGATATGGCACCACCCTTGTAAAATGTTTGTTGGATCAAAGAATGAGTTTGCAGACTCCAGAGAATAAGGAAAGGCTTTCCTTTGAGCCTTTACTTGTAAAAGAGCCGTGTCAACCCATCTAGTGCTATGCCAGTGCTGGACAGTCTTCAAATAAAATCTTATTTTACTTAACCATGCCGGGCACTTTCAAGACCAATTATGCAGGAGCAAGGTATTCTAAGGTAGGAAGTGAAAGTATTCAATTTTTATGGCATTATGTGTTGGTAGGTTGACTACTCTTTGCCCACACCACTGTCTGCCTTTTGTCCAGCAGATTTTTTGTTTACATATGCTACTGTCAACCTCAGTCACCTCTCAAGGGATTGTAGCCTAACATGTTAGCTTTGGGCACAAGGTAGGAAACAACCCTGGGTGGGACATCACTCAAGCACAGGTGTGGTACAGCAGGCCCGTGGCTTAGAAGAAAAGGCCAGTTTTTAAATAAATAATCGCCACACTCGCGACTTAAAGAGGAGGGGGCATGGAAGTGTGGCCGGAGTGGTTCTCGGACGTGACGTGGTGCGGGCATTTCCTCACTTAAGTGCACAGATGAGGAATCGTCCATATCTGTAATTGATACCAGGAGCTGCTAATCGCCACACCTGGGCCACACCCCCATTATAAACAGGTGGAGGGAAGGGAAAATCGAAAGTAAGAACAGAGGTTAGAGAAGGAAGAAGAAAGCAGGAAGCTGAAAGCTAATGTGAGTGAGTGAGCGAGCAAGCGAGAGCCAGCTCGATGTAAGAAGGACATGTAGCTGGGAGATGTGATCCCTAGTGGGGTGTTTGGCCAGCACCCAGAGGCAAATTGATTGAGTTGCTCCTGGTGAGCGCTTGTGAGGAGCAGGAGTGACTGGAAGGTGGTTGGCACGCCGTGTAAAGCCGCAGAAGGCAGCGGGAGTTGGAGGCTTGGGAGGTGGAAGCCCCATTGTGAGTGCCCTGGTCACTGGGGAACCCAAGTCTCGGTCTAGTGAGAGCCCTACGGAGCCAGGGACTGAAAGGCTTCCAGACTAGCAGGAAGAGAAAGTCAGCTGCAGGTAGGGCGACTCCCCTGGTGCATGGCTGGGATGGGAGAAGCAGGGGATCCGCCAGTTGAAGAAAGCACCAGGTTTTATTTTTAAAGGACTGCTTCCAGCTATTGTTTTAACCTCGCTTTTAATGGAACTATTTATTGGATTTTAACCTCCACATTTTTTTACTGTTTTTAATGGAGTATTTATTTATTGACATTTTGCAGTATTGCACTTTCTTTTGGACACTGTTTTGATTTGGTCTTGGCGGTTTTTAATAAAAGCACTTCTACACTTTTGCACCTTTTTCCTTGCTTCGTTGTTGTCCTCATTGTCCAGCTCATCCAGTTATATTACCGACAGTGTCGGGTTCAAAAAGACTCCCGAAGGGAAAGTGGGAGCATGAAGAATAACCCACATCGTCGCAACAGAACATAGTTATACATACATGGCCAACCTGGAACAACCATACACACTGTTGAATGTGGGAGGAGAATCCATGCATACATGGGAAACAAACAATCTTTGCAAAGACAGTGCTGGGGCTGAGATGCAAACCGAAGACTCTTCAGCCCTGAGTGAGCAGCACTAACTGAGGTGTTTAGTTTGAAAGGTCTGCATTATGTGATAGCTTGGGGAATTAGGGTAGGTATTGGTGGATTTGTGTGCTATCATATATACAGTAAATATGAATTTCTGTGTTGGAAATTCCATGTCAATGCCCTACGAATTCAAAGCTACAAGTAAGACTGTTCGGAGAAAATCACATGTCCGATGCAGTCTCCTCAGAGGATGATTAATTTAGGGCTTCTTGAAATTAAGCATCTGCTTCGTGTAGTAATTCTGGACAACTTTTTCTTGCACTGATTCCTGCCATGGATGCGCACTGTGACCACTTTGATCATGAACTTTGCTTACCTTGGAAATCCTGTGGCTCATAGACATGTGCAAAGTTGGCATTGTGAGGACTCCCTCTATAGACCGTGCACCAATCAAAAAACAGTACTTGCTAGAGCCCACCTCTCAACTTCAATGGGTGAAAATGGCAGTTTCAGTTTCAAGAGGTATTTTTGTGTTGCATGCAGTGTCACTGAAATAAATAAATGAAGAAATAATTAAATACGTAAAGAAATAAGCAACAGGAACATATTTCATGACACATTTAGTTACTTAGGCTAACACATCATTATGGTTTTTATATATTTATATATTTATTTTTGCATTTCACACTACCCCGGGGGACAAATATCTATCTATCTATCTATCTATCTATCTATCTATCTATCTACATTTATTTGTTTGTATATTTGTTTCATTTTTACTTTATCCAAAGTATTACTCCATAAAAGCACAGATATTAATTTAAATGCTCTTGCATTGTATTTTGTCATGGAAAACTCTATGTAGATGCTATAGTCTGAGAGTGGGGAAATAAAAAAAAAAAGTTTGAATATCTCACTGCTTTATAATAAATTTCAAAATGTACTATTATAATTTTACAAAGTTTGTTTAAAGGTCCTGTTCTTGTGGCTATGATCTATTTTTGTGAGCATACAATATAGGTTGATAGCTTTCTAGAAAGAACTGTGCTAGAAGTATAAACAGCATTGGAAAAGTAGTGGCATGTTATTGTAAAGCTAAACATGAACAGTGACATCTATCAGGATTTTATACATTTGTGTTTATCTGAAATTTAATCTGTTAGGTGTATATTCTTCTTTGGGCTTTCTCGGATAACAAGCCAGATAATGTTCTTAACTACTAGGTGTGACATTGCTAGGGTAAATGTAGCGTGTTGCACAGTTGAGCAAACAATGTGTCATTTTACATGTTTTGAGTAAATTGGTTTAAAGCTATTTGGGTGTACCCATGTGAGAAAAGATTCCTTACCCTGAAAGAGGAAGTTCACCTTCTGTCCTATGGAGGAGTTTAAATTATTTGATGTCGGCTTTTACTTATCAAGGTGGCTATTTGTTCACTAGTTTAGGTGTTTTAAGTAAACATTCAGAGAAATGATTTTTGATAATGTTATTGAAATGATAATTTTAAAAATAAATACTTGACTCTAACAACTACAAGTGAACCAAAGGAAAAATAAGGAGTTACAATACAATACAATACAATTTATTTTTGTATAGCCCAAAATCACACAAGAAGTACTGCAATGGGCTATAACAGGCCCTGCCTCTTGACAGCCCCCCAGCCTTGACTCTCTAAGAAGTCAAGGAAAAACTCCCAAAAAAAAACCCTTGTAGGGAAACAATGGAAGAAACATTGGGAAAGGCAGTTCAAAAGGAGAACCCTTTCCAGGTAGGTTGGGCGTGCAGTGGGTGTCAAAAAGAAGGGGGTCAATACAATACAATACACAGAACAGAACAAATCCTCAATACAGTATAAAAATAAACATTTTATAAGGACGGAGCAGAATTTAACAGTAGATGATATCACATAATATGATTTGGATTTGTTTAGAGTCCTGGAGACCCCAGCCATCAAGCTGCCTCCCCAGGACGTCCGGAAAATGAAGTGAACTTGGATTGATGAGCTGCAGGAAAATGGGGTTGCCTGCTCCATCTCAGTTACCATAAACCAAACTGTGTTTGACCCCGATTTACACATATAATAGTAGTTTTGGATTAACACAGGTTTTAAAAAGAGTAGGAATAATTTTTAACATACAATGCCAGCGTTATGACAAAGTAGCATTACTGATCAAGACCTCATGTTTGTACAATTTAGAAATTCCAATATACGTTTTTACAAACCCTCTTTGTTTACCATTGTGAAGAGTTCATGTCAGACATATAGCATAATCATGGGAATATAATAATTTTTGAACATTTGATCATGAAGAACAGCTTTCATCATATGCAAAAGCATTCAAGCACATTTCACGTTGGAAAGGCTGCGTCTTGATCCTTTACTAGCAAAATGAATTTGGATTTGGGGATGATTATGGCCTTTTTCAATGTTTTGTTGCTTCTTCATTATGCGTTCTTACTTTGTTTGGTAACACCTATCCTCTCAATCTGGATATCTTTTGTATCTTGATGAGTGTTGCACAGTATACTTGTACTGAAAAAGTACCAAAATACTACATTTTTAAAACAGTACTATATCAGCTTTATACAAATTTCGGGAAATGGCTCCATACATGCACCATGTGATTAGAACTTCAAGGGATAATCTGTCCTTCATTATCATATATGTATACCTTTGAGCTCAAATCATTAAGGCTGGACCCCAGCTGAGCATGAAAGATGCACAAGTTTGCACCCCAGGGAAACAAAACTGCTGGGTTTTGGTGTAAAAGCTGGTATCAGTACCAAAGTCAAAGTTTTAGTATCGATCCAACACTAATGTAGACACAGATTTATGTCTTCAGTGTATAAAACTGCTAGTTGTTCCTTTGTCAGGATAACTCTGTTTCATGGAAATGGTGTACCTCAGAGAAAATTTGTAAATGCAGAAAGCTTATTCTTCAACAAATTACCATGAGAATGTAGTTTTGGGTAATAATTAGGTTTTTTAAAGCACACACAAAATCTTTAAAGCAGAAGTCCACATCATACCTGAAAACCAATCTTCTTATTTTGTATTTTTAATGTAATTCTCCTAACGCTGACTGTCTTTATGGTCTTACTTTTTTCAGCTCTTATGTACAGTACATTTGTTATGATTTGGATCACAAACATGGTGAAATGGGGATGAGGCCTCTAAAAGAAGCCCGAACAGTACGACCATGACTTCACTGGCCAGGTCAGAAAAGTCTTACCCCAGTTCAGCTAGTCCCTCAACTGCTAGTAGCAGGCATCTGGTATAGCAGCTTCCAAAATTGGGTAAACTAATTTTTAGAGATCAAAATATACTGTACTTTAAGGTCTTGAAATAGCAAAAATACCTTGGAAGAGGGGGAAACCGTGAAAACTCCAGCTTAAACAGACAATCAATAGTGCAGAATCTTTATCAAGTGAAAATGTCTGTTTAAAAAATAACAAAATTGTCTAAAAACAATCCTAAGCAAACAAGTCTCAAAGTACAACCTAAGAGCCATAAACCAAAAAACAGACCAAAATAGTCAGAAAAAATAATAAATCCATTGAAGAAACAATATTTACAAAAAGACTCCAAACAACTTCCATTAACCACTACTGGATCTCTCCATCTCCCTGCCTTTTATAGTTTGAGGGAGGATTCAGTAGCAGTGACATCAGGGTGGGCCTGCCTCCTCGGGCTCCACACACAAAGAACATGGAACATAAGAACATTTAAAGGAACAGCACATAAATGACTTTAAATACAACAATAAAATATAAAATACTCAAAATTCTAATATGACACATAACCACATTTAGTTAATAATCTTAGCTTTGGATGTGTTCCCAGGATAGCATTAACAACAAAACACAAAGTCTTATTCTTATTTGAATTATTTTCTAAATGAACCTAATTACTTTTTCAGTCTACCTTATTAGGTTGAGATGGAATTATTATTTGTTGTTAAAGTATCATGAGATGGTATCCAGTTCAGTGTTAAATGAGCTCTTACAATCACACTTAAAAGTATATAGTAGGTAAAGCGATTGTTTCCATATATGCAATTTAAGTGCTTTGTCTGAAAGGCATTTTATAAAATCAAAACTGATTGACTGATGGTCTACCATCTTTGTATTAGAGTAAGGGCCACACAGAGATGCAGAGAGATACTCTTGGCTGAGCCATTGTATATGGAGTTTGTGCACTCTCCCTGCATCCACGTTGTCTTTTCACTGTTTTTGGGCCCCCTTGTACACCAGAAACACTTGCTGGTTAGGGCGACTTGCCACTCTAACTGGCCTTGCATGAACTGTACTTGGCTGACTAATGGCTTCTTGCTTATACAGTCACAATAGATTATAGCCTACTGCGACCCTGTCAAGCTGATTTGAAGATGAATGATGTTATATATAAGCATAACGTATGTGCCTGTGGAACTAAAAGTTGTTTTGTATTCAAACAAATGCTTCATTTTGCACAGTGAACTTCTGCATGCCATTATTTTCTCAACCTGATTTTCTGGAAATTCCTCCAAACTACACTTGTTAGCCTAGTGTTTTCAGACTACCCTTCATTGTTATATTGACTCTTTTGTTATTGAACACTTTTCTCTTTTTCTGGTAATGTTTGAGTTTTCTTCTTGCAGCTTTGACCTTACATGAATTTATTGTTTTGTCTACTGTTGTATATATGATATTTATCTTTTGGTTTGATCTTTTTGCTTATTTTCTGTTTTTGTTAGAGAGATTTTTCAGGCAACCTGATTTCTTTATTATGAAGAGTATTTTTCACCATCCACCCATCCATTTTTATGTCCAGTCATCAAACTGTTGATTGCGGGAGTGTCTATGGTGTCAAAAAGAGCGGGGGCTCTATAGTTGTAAACTGTTTTCCTGGTATTGCCAAGTAAGTCAAAAGAACCAAAACTGGAGTTAGTTAAATCTGTCTCACTGACTTTCTGTGTGCGTGTCTCACTCTCTGTCTACTGCATTCTATCTGTAATCTGATCTCTCACACACTTCTGCCAGTGGAGGTCTTCCACTCCCCACACAACGTTAATTTTATTGGGCTTTAGTCGAGTTTAAACTTCACTCTGGGTTACTTCCAATCAAGTCCTGTAACGTGGATGGTGGTGGGGAGTGTTAAGGGGCCTACTTTTGCAAGAAGGACATTACACCCAGCTTCCACTAGTAACTCCTTGTGTCCCTGCTCATTTAGTCTTACAATTTTTCTTAAAGGGCCACAAATCCATGACAGCATTAGGACAACATGTCCTCTGCTGCTCCTGCCTGAGATTGCTTACTGCCTTCTATCAGCCATGAAGTCTTATAACTATCTTTCACTCTGTAGGGAAGCTCAGATGCTCTTGAAATCTGCTTGGTTGCCTTCCCAGTAGCCCCATGAGGGTTCATGGCCAGGATACAACTAAGTTACCTCTCTTCTTCTTTTTCCAGACATGTAGTGCATAACACCACTTAGTGCCACCTTGTGGAGACCTTATTTCCGTATTGAAGTAACAATATAAATTATTCATGCTTGTTCATACTCCTTTTTTTTTTTTTTTTTGGTACTTCCTGTAGTCTTTAAAAATATTGGATCTAAAATGGCAATTTACCAAATTGTGTGGTTTCTGATACAACTAATGCTTGACAAAGAACCATTTAATTCTCTAATATGTGGACAAAGCTTAAATCGTTAATGTGTAGTAGACTAATTAGCAGGACACTAACAGGTCATGAAAGCTTGAACTTAGACTTTATTACTGTGAGCAGCAGGAGTCCTTTCAAAATCACAAACCCATTAGTATTTCACAAATGTGTTATCAGCCTTTAATGGCTATTTATAGAACCAGTTACAGATTTGAATAAATAAAGGCTCTTTATGGAAACTTCATGTGGATGGATTCCTCAAAGAATTCTTTCATGTCTTCATTCTCCTCTGTTCACTGGGCCACCAATCATAAAACATATCCATTTATCCACTATGCAGCCTACGCATACATACAGAAATAAAATTGAGAGAAGTTTAAGACTTTAAAAATTTGTTGTTGTTGCTGTCCAGGATTGTTGACTGATAAATTGAAGATTGTTGTCATAAAATGTATGTATTACCAATCAGTATGGTGAGGGCTGTAGTTGGGGTGGTTACTTTAAAACTATTCAGAAGAAAGCGCATGATATCTGACATGTGCTTTTAAAAGATGTGAAATAGTGCGGAGTGAAAAATGAAACAACATGCAGGAAGTTAAAAGCTAATGGAATCCTTTCAAAACTCTTCAGTAGCTGGCAAAGAGAGAAGAGGAAATGTTTTACCAGGGACATGATATGGAAGTGGTGTTTGATCAGATAAATTGTTTCTTTCCTTAGGGGTTTGCTGTGAAAAGTGGCATAATGAATGTTAAGTGTATAGCCAGCATCTTTCAGATGGTTCTATCAGGAAAGTAATTAACTTGAACAAACACTCTGTAGGGCAATTTTTTAATTTATGTATTTATAATTTTAAATTAACATTTTAAATTATTAATTCATCAACATTTCAGCACCATCCATAGTATTTTAAAAGAGTACTATTTGTTTCAAAAGTTAAAAGCGATTTGTCAGGTCCCTAAAAAAGTGAACTTTAGAACCACTGCTTTCAACATGGTTACTTCCGCATAGAATGAATCAATACTAAAAATATACATTTTTTCCTGTGTGAAGGACGCTATATAGTGCCCGACCCGGCACAGACTACGCAGAGGCATGTGTACAAAACACACAGGCTTTTTATTTCAGTCTTCAACGGTGGGCACACGTCGTCCCCGTGTCCCACAGGCCTAACACAGTCCCAAAAGCACTTTAGTCCAACACAACTCTTCCACCTTGCACCACCACTCCCAGGCAACCTATTCCTCCCGATTCCGGCCCTTGAGTAGTGGAGGCTGGCCCGTTTTATAGCCCACCCGGAAGTGTTCCAGGTGTTTGACCACCTGGTCCCAATTTCACCTCCGGGTGGGGCTGATGACTCGTCCAGCCAGGTTGTTGAGTCTCGGCAGCACCCCCTAGTGGCCACGCCAGCTCCCACACAGGTTGTGGAGGACTCCATGTCCTATGGAGCCATGCGGGAGACTAGGAAACGAACATCGGCCAGGGAGGCTGCCATCAAGCGTCCCGGGGGAGGTATTGAGCTGCCCATGGTGGCTCCCCTGGAACATATGCAGCAGGGGCGTCCCAGCCGAGCATGGGACCCGGCTGTCCATCACACCTGTTAAAATTTGCTTAACTTGTTGACTTAAACCAATGCCACATTACATTACATTACTTTTGCTGAAAGCAGTCACTGATCTCATTAGTGCACCATGTCAAATTATATGACTGAAAATTGCAGCCCATCTCAAGTTTACCAGCTGAGAAATGATCTTCCAGCGCAGTCGTGCTTGCCTTTTTTTCTGACAACCAATAGCATTTTGCCTGATGTAGCTGGAAATGTATGGTGTTAACAACTTCAACGGGTTCAGCAGCAATCTCTGCATTTGACTTCTTATTTCCATTCGGTTATGGAAGGTAACATACAAGACAAGCTTCTCTTCTGTTTGCAAGGTCAACAGTCCCAGTGCTGCCTGACGGAGCCGGCACTGTACCAGCACTGTGTCAAGGGTTAATAGCTGTGGTGCATTCAGTTGCAGACTGTAATATTTTTTATTGTTTCAATTCTGTTTTAGCATGTCAAACACAAGACATAAGACAGATATGCTTCTGTTCTGTTTGAGGTTCAAAACATACGTGTTCCTTATTCCTCGTTTCTACATTCTATGCTTTGCACTGTTGGTTGAAGCTCACATGCAAAGAGTCCGCTCCTCCTACTAAAGAGAAAATAAAATATGTTTGATTTCTTTTCCTAGCCAGTCGCGGACTAGTTGGTCTCAGTTGTTGGTATGTCATATTAGACGATCGGCTTCATAGGAGTGTGCTGCAGACTGCCTCAGGTTTGCTAAGATTATATAAATTAAGGCTACGAGTGAAAATTGCTGGAAATGTCTAATTTTACATAGGATATACTCATGAAAGTATTCCTAAAGACTATGAAATTGAATTAATTTTAAATACATTTTTGCAATGCAGATTTTTATTTGAAATTCCTACCTTACTTTAAATAAAACAGTATGACCATATCAGCTACATGAATTAACAATTGTCTAAAAACAGATACAAGCTGAAGAGTTAGTTGAAAATTAAAAAATAAAGGTCTGTCATAAAAACTTGGATAAGAGATATGACCCTGTTACAATTGGGGAAACTTTGACTGCTGTGTGCGTAGCTTTCAGGTTAAATCTGAAAATAAAGTTTTTGAGAAAATAGTTATGTAATGTTGACAAATGCCTGTTTGAATGAAGTTGCTCACAAGTGTAAAAAATGCAAACTAATTTAAATATAAACCACTTATTAAACTCAATATGACAAATCTTATACAGTATGTCTGGTCACAGTCGTTCAAAATGTGATACTTTGAATAATTGAGATTTTTTTGCATTCGATGAATTAATCAGGCACAGGATGAATGAATGAATGAATGTATGTAAAGTACAGTTTGAGGAAGCAGTATTCACTTAGAACAGGCTACCTACTTCCCCATGAAATACTATTACTGGTTCCTTTTTCCCATTATCAGTGAACCATTTATGTAACATTTTTCTTTTAATATACTTTTTCCAAATTATGAATTATTATGTTCCACATTATTTAATCAGTCATTGTAAGGTCATAAGGAATTTTACATTTGATTTTTAAAGAGTAGGTAATTATTTTAATGTGTTTGACTTGGTTTACATCTAATCAGTAAATAGCTTATCTTTTTTTTTCTTTCCAGCCCCTGGTAAAATTCCACATGGCTCAGTGTTTTTTGTTGTTGTTCATTCGTATTACATGAAATTCCAAGTGTAAAAACTTGAAATGAACAGACCATGTTTACTTTTAATGGAAGCATTTCATTTGTCATTTCTTTTCTACAAAATTGTATTCAGTATTTATTTCTTTATTTAACCTCTTGACCATTTTGAAATGCTTTTACTCATTTGTCTCCGTTGCCGTTATCCTGCATTCCATTTCTGTTCCGAGTTTGATTCTTAAACATTTGAGTCCTTCTCTAGTTGTGTTTTTTATGAGTTTATTTTATTTGTCTGTTTGCAATTTCCAGAAATCAAAGCTTGCTCAGGTTAATATCTGTCTGACCAATCAGTTGGCAGTTGTGTAACTTCATCTGACTTGCACAGAAGTAGGGGTGTGCCATATGTATTGTCTACTATAATATCCTTGCTTTTTTGATCAATGTGTGAGCTGACATTATCAAGTATGTCACTAACTTTGCAAAAAATAATCAAGGAGTCACCTTGAGAGTGCATACATTCATTGCTTCATGTAACCTAGTCTTGCTGGGCCAGATGTGATTCTCAAACGAGAATACACTTGTGGGCACAACCAGTAAAAAATTTTGTAGCGAATCGCAGTGAAATCCTGTGCTTCAAAGGCTACACACACACACAGGGCTTCTTCCTAAACTCCCACCCCACTTCTTCCAGCCCATAAAGTTTAAACTGCCTGCATTCAGGAAGAGAGCAAATGAAACTGAACAATAGACTTGACTCAAAGAATATAAAAAGCTAAAAATGCTGTCATCAATTCAGGTGCTCAGCAGCACAAGGTAACTCAAACTTAATGATTCTTTTGTACATTTTAATGAGCGCTGCAACAGAAGAGATACATTTGAGAACTGCTACTGACTGCTACAATATCTTATGTCAATTTGACTAATGCATTATTATATGTCATAACACCAAATGGAGTCTAGATAAGTACTGACGTCTATAGATGTACTACATGTTAAAAGACTGTGGCTATTCAGCCATGGCATGTTTGCATTTCTAATTAGACAATGATGTTAACTTCCTTTAGTTATTAGTAGTGCTGGGCAGCGATTTAAATTTTTTAATTGCGATTAATCGCATGATTGTTTGACATTAATCGTGATTAATCACAGACAATCACAACAATCACATTATGTGCAAAATTCAGTAATGAACTCAAAAGTAGTGCTTTTCAACAGCAATATTCCCTTTACATAGTAGCAGTTAAAATCCATCCATCCATCCATTATCCAACCTGCTGAATCCGAACACAGGGGTCTGCTGGAACCAATCCCAGCCAACACAGGGCATGAACCAATCCCGAGCAGGGTGCCAACCCACCGCAGGACACACACAAACACACCCACACACCAAGCACACACTAGGGCCAATTTAGAATCGCCAATCCACCTAACCTGCATGTCTTTGGACTGTGGGAGGAAACCGGAGGAAACCCACGCAGACAACTCCACACAGGGAGGACCCGGGAAGTGAACCCGGGTCTCCTAACTGTGAGGCAGCAGCGCTACCACTGCGCCACCGTGCCGCCCTAGCAGTTCAAATATTTGTTGTAAATCTCAACTTAAACATTAATGTAATGAAAACAAATATAAAACCAAAGCTATTTGCCACTGCCAGGGCTTTAACGTTTTATCTAGTTTGTTATACAAAAACAACTTATCATCAGAGTCAAGATCCACAATCACAGTCACATTCCTGCTTGACGGCCAACAGGAATGCATGGTGGGCTGGCTGCCTGGCTGTCTTTGTCAGACAAGTGTGCGGGGGTGGCAGTTGCAGTGAGACAAAATATGGTTTGTACCTCCTGTCATTGTAAGTGTCTGCCCTTCCAGGCGAACGTTGCCATAGGTGCATCAGCTACATGAATGTTTTAGCACCACAGTCAGCTGGGGACAAATCAGCTGATGCCGGTACCTCACTTTTGTTTTTCATCTACATCTCCAGATCACTTGCATCAAAATTAGAGTCCGACAAATCAGAGTCTGATTCAGCGATAATATGAAAAAAGTCATCCACGGATTATTTTGCTTTGAGCATACCTCCTTTGGTATTTTTACACATGTCATTTTAGAAGCTGTTTGCTCCTCGCTACTCATGCATGTGCAGGGAATCAAGATCAAATTAACAAAGCTAACTTTCCTTCTAGCAAAAGTTTATCGAAAAGGGATGTCACAAGAAGATCACTGTTTGCTATCACTCACTAGCGAGACGGAGGCTTTCAAAATAATAATATTGTAATAACAAAAACTGTGTTAACGCACGATAAAATAATTGTCGGCGTTAATTAATTAATGCGTTAATGCAATAATAATGCGTTAACTTGCCCAGCCTTAGTTATTAGTTTAGATGTGTCATGAGACGCATGGATGCTCCTTGGTTCTTCTACTAGTGTCATTGAGCAGATTTGTTGAATCAGGTGTTTTGAGTACTGAAATCTGCATCTCCTGTGGCTCTGTTATCGGCTCTCTTAACGCCAGTCCTTTTTATCTCCTTTTAATGGGTTGTGGCACATCATTTATGTCAAAAGCAAATTTTACAATTCATATTTTCACGAACATAGCAATTTATCGTAACCAGAAGTTTGCTCTCTGTCAGATCAAATTCATAACGGCACCATTGCTCATTGCAATTCAGAGTCACCGCCCCTACTTTCAGTGTCACAGTCATGAGGTGTTGGATTTGTTTAGAAATGTGACACTCAGGAGCCGTGTAATTATTCTCTCCACTCATGGTTGTCTCCCGACGTAATTATTATATATCTGGCACAGTCAGATTATGTGTAGCCTAGCAGGGTTGACTACTTTGTGTGCATGTTAAATTCTTTTTTTTTTTTTTTTTTTCTTGTGCAGTATTTGACAGAATTTAATATGTTAGATTTTTGTTCTTGATTATATGCTGCACAGTTCACCTTAAAGCAGGGTACTTAAATGTTTATCCATGCCCTGTAGTACTATTTTGATTAGCATTTGTTTTCCCTTGGATTCGAGTCTTGTTTACTTTAAGGGAATGTTTGTTGTTCTCATAAAAGTTTTTATTGATCTTTGTGCAAATTTCTATAAAGTAAATCCCGTAGGCCACTTTGAAATCGTTTACTTTTACTTGAATTGTTTCATCTCAATAATACTTGCACTGGTGATTTGATGGTGATGTCTTGTTTACTTTAAGGGAATGTTTGTTGTTCTCATAATAGTTTTTATTGATCTGTGTGCAATTTTCTACAAAGCAAATCAAGTAGGCCACTTTGAAATCATTTACTTTTACTTGCATTGTTTCATCTCAATAATACTCGCACTGGTGAGTTTGATGTTTTTTTATTGTTTTTATAGGATTGCTTCAGTTTTAAGTGGATGAGGTCTGCTTTCCTTAAATATGTTATTTCCATTTATATCATTACTATGCAGCAGTTAATATCCTATTAACAAGAGTGAGGTGGAGCAAGTGTAATATAAGACCTTTACAAACATATTTTGGAAAGATGCAAAATATCATGTCCTTACTGACAAAATCTCTAAAAACATACAGAGATCTATTTTTTGTGAATATTGCACAACCCTATACAGAAGAAATGTTTTAGTGTTTTAAATCATCGGAACCAAAATTTGCTGCATTCCTCATCTGTAAATTCAAGCTCAAAGCCCTTGTGCATTCTTCTTGTCAGTCAGAGAATGTGGATGCATGAAGAGGCACCACACTCTACATCAGGGATATTTGGTTAATTTGTGGCTGCAACAGCAGGCCAGCCATACCAATAAAAATTATAATAAGTCAGTCAGTCATTATCCAACCCACTATATCCTAACACAGGGTCACATGGAGGTCTGCTGGAGCCAATCCCAGCCAGCACAGGGCGCAAGGCAGGAACAAATCCCGGGCAGGGCGCCAGCCCACCGCAGATTATAATAAGTTCTAAAGTTATTACAAAAGTGCATGTCATACTAATACAATTTAATCTTTTTAAGTTTTTTGTAAGAGCATAACTTTCCAAACATAGCCCAAAAGGCAAATATTTACAAAAAAAGACAAATAAATTTAAATTTCAAAATTATACTGTATAAAGTATATAAAATGAGCAGCTAAACAGACTTACATTAGGCCAGTAGAAATAATCTTGCGATCATTTAGGGAAATTAATGATTTCTAAAAATAAAAGGCTGAACACCTTAAGGCCCTGTCACATCACATGACTTTCCCACTGAATTTCAGTCACAGAGTTTATTTACATAATCTTAGTGAGCCGGAGGCAGCCTTGTAGGGTCTGACTCTTAAGTTGTACGGGCCAACTCTGTGTGTGCAAGAGTAATGGCTCTGCTAGAAGTACAATCCATATAATGCAGCCAGCACCCAGGAATAAGGAATGCAGATGCTTTGGACCTCACAAACAGAAGAGTGGCTCATCTGACTGATGTCTTGTGTTTTACGTACCATGACAAATTGCAAAAGAATAAAAAAAAAAAAAGGGCTCAGATTGCAGCTGAACTTGTCCTACTAATAAAGAAGTTGTACAACCCCATTTTTGGCTGTCAACATGAGGCGAGCTCATGATACTTTGGAAATGTGAAACTGTGCTAGAAAGTCGTTACCGAGGCTTGTGACATGCCCTGTGTTTATTAGCCATGTAATCTGAAATCCTCAAACGACAAGATCAGCAATAGCAGTTATCAGCAGGGCTGTGAAGTCAGTAGATAAATCCTTTGACTCCGACTCCTCAGTTTCCAGTACTTCTGACTCCGACTTCGACTCCCCGACTCCAACTCCTCTGTATTTAATATGCTAATGTATTTTCCATGTTGATTGAAGGAAGGCAACATACACGTCATTTAACCACAGAACTACTGGCTAGGAAGCTGACTCTCTACCGTATTGGCCAGTTTAAACAAAAGACAAGAACCCCTGAACACACATCAGGCCATAGCACACACCTCCACCTACATCATTACACTTGTTTACACTCAAATTAACTTGTTAAACACATTATACCTGAAATAAAATGAAAACACCTTTTGTAATGTACCATAATCCAGATTACATGTGAATGTCAGGTTGTATAATAGCTCAGCTGAACTTCACACTAGTAGCAACACAACTATGCACTGGGCTTTATTCTTACATCAGAGAAGTACTTAATGATGACTTCTGTTAGTGAAATGGGACATTTGAATTTGATGTATTTTTTCTTATTACTATTTAAATTTATTAGGAGTCGGTGTCGGTATATTTTTGCCAACTCTTATCCTGACTCCGGGTACCCAAAATTGTCTCCGACTCCACAGCCCTGATTATGAGGCTTCACAAGTCGTATCATGTGCCATCTGCTTTACGTGAAATAGAATTCTCTATTTGCGATTTTCATAGAAAATTAAATATAATTGAATAGGCTCAAAATGAGTAAAATGTAAACAGTGTCTTTTGTGTTCAGGTATTAATCCAAAGGTCATCTAATCATTCCAAGCAGTTTAGTCAAAAACATTGTAGTGCGCACTTGTTGTGGCATCTTAAACACACTGGTAAAGATGCATAATTGATATTTTGTTTCTTTGTAAATCATTTTGTTGTTTTCATGGTAGGGAAGTTTAGTTTTGCAGATGTATGTCAAGCCAAACATCATTCAAGGAAAACAAAGCAAGAGCTCAGGAGTTCTTAAATCTATTCCTGCAAATAATGTGCCTTTATGGTCCACTAACCATTTAGAGAAAGAAAGAGAGAGAGTTTGCTGTTGGAGGCTGTCCTTTGACAGCTTGAAATGTTTTAAATATTATAAAAACGAATATGTCATTTATTGTAAGAACAGGTGCATGTCCTTATTTCAGTTTAAATTAGTCTATGGGCAGGATGTGGCCCATAGACCACCCTTTGAAACTCACTATGTTATTTAATTGGTCAGCCTAATTTAGCCTATTCATGGCGGAATGGTCATTTTTGGGGAGGGAAAACATTTTGTATAAGAGAGATTTTATGTGGTCACCTCTCACAACCGTGCTACAGTATTTGCTGTACCCTTATTTCAGCTTCATATTTATTTTTGTATTTGCCTTGTCTCATTTAAGCTCCCGCCAGTGACATCACACCACAGACCTTGACTGAGGTCATTGCCCTTAAGAAAACAGAATGCATGCTGTTGTTGAAGCTGATGCTTTACTTTGTTCTTTGTGGAGGTTGCTGTTCCAGTAATTTTTATGCATTTATTTTAATATTTTATTTGATTTGATATACTTCATTAAGGGTGGCACGGTGGTGCAGTGGGTGGCGCTGCTGCCTCGCAGTTAGGAGACCCGGGTTCGCTCCGTGCGTGGAGTTTGCATGTTCTCTCCATGTCTGCGTGGGTTTCCTCCGGGTGCCCAGGTTTCCTCCCACAGTCCAAAGACATGCAGGTCAGGTGCATTGGCAATCCTAAATTGTCCCTAGTGTGTGCTTGGTGTGTATGTGTGCCCTGCGTTGGGGTGGCGCCCTGCCTGGGGTTTGTTTCCTGCCTTGTGCCCTGTGTTGGCCTGGATTGGCTCCAGCAGACCCCCATGACCCTGTAGTTAGGATATAGCGGCAGGGTGCCAGCCCACCGCAGTCTGACTACACTAACACTTCTAAATTCATCTAGATTTACACAGCTACATGCCTAACTATTCTTCTGTCCTGAAGTGCTCATACTGTACTGAGAATTAGTCATATTAGTGAAGATTATCAGTTTTCATACAAATAGACTTCTGATATTTCAACACCAATGAATAGAATTAACCTGGCTTTAGCAAATAGTTGATTTTTTGATTGAAATGTTCCCTTGAATATTCATAAATTTTACCCAATGTTCATTTAATATCTGCTGCTTAAGCAGACCACTGTTAAAACGTCTGAAGGCAATCAAATTATTCACTTATCACCAAAGTAAACTCGTACAGAGTGAGATATTCCTTTGTTATATTATTTTTTTTGGGTAGAGTTTTAGGATTGTTTTTTGTCCATCTATCTGCGCATTATAGAACTTATTGATCTTACATCTGTTCAGGGTGGCTGGAGCTGAAGCTTATGCCAGTACCATCACTTAAACTCTAATAGACTGAAGCTGAAGTAGAAGTGACCAATAAGAAATCTGCTACTATCACAATGTAACAGGTCTTCTTATTTTTATTTATTTCATGAATCACATTATAATGAGTCAAGATCAGTCAAGAATTGAATCAATATGGCTTCCCATTTATTTATATAAAGCAACAAAACGTCCAGCATCCATGCCCAGGCATAATATTGTCCTGCGTTCACAAGAAGGCTGCAATGTGGTTTATTGTGGCAATAAACTAATCTGCAATGAAGAAAGACAAGAAGCACAAAGAATTAAGAATGTAACGGTTAGCATATCCGGTGAACAGAGGTTCCTAAATGAATGACATGTTCGGTGAAACAGATTTTCCATTATACTATTGCACTAAACAACTGTTTTCATAAACATATGTTTCGCTATGCTAGTACTGTTATATTCCATATCAAATTAATATTGGCACCCCTCCTGTACTCAGTTTTTAGAGCTGTTTGAACAAATAGGCCAAAATACAGTAGTTCCTCAAATATAATGAGACATCAAAAAGCTTAACACTGGCTCACCTTTTTTATTTCAGTAAAGCAATAATTCTTTTCAAATTGGAAAAGCTTTGATTCATCCCTAGTAAATAAAAATGTGATTGAGTCATGAAGGGTAGAATAAAGTTCTTCCAGTTTGTAAAAGACTAGCAAAATACCCGCGCTTCGCAGCGGAGAAGTAGTGTGTTAAAGAAGTTATGAAAAAGAAAAGGAAACATTTTAAAAATAATGTAACATGATTGTCAATGTAATGGTTTTGTCACTGTTATGAGTGTTGCTGTCATCAAGGATTTGATTATCATTATTTCTTTCAATCAGGTTCGTATTTGGAGGACGTGTTGTGTTCAAGTTACATTCCGTGTTTGTCAACCGTTGTAAAGATAACAGGTTTCATTCATCGAAGTGTTCACTACCCAAATCG
>JANRMT010062835.1:67142775-67182720 GCA_026402145.1 Polypterus bichir lapradei | reverse complement strand
CAAGTCAGTACATCGAGCCCGCGTGCTATTGTGGTTTTGCTTGTGTGCTTCAGTAAGTTACCGTCCCCTCGCTCTTACTTTTTTACCGTTCATCTAATGAATACACTGAGTATGGCTTTACCAAAACAATCATTGATCGCGAATAAAGTATTCATTATTCATGAAGCTTCAATAGGTGAATAGGTGATCTGTCTTTCTGCGTTAACCGCATGCGTTTTCATACGTCTCAAACTAAGGGGATGCGAGGTTAAAATAAATCGAGAAGCGCGCGTACATACTTAGTGCATCCCCTCTCGGGAATCGAACCTCGGACGTGGGCGCTACAGTCGAATGCTTTAGTATCGCGCCACGGCGTGTGGTTTATCTATTTGAGCGTAGCAGTGTAATTCAGTTTTTGTTCAGCACTCTTTGGAACCGTTACTTTTTGTCTGCGCACTGCGTCAGTTCACGTGAGCTGCTGAATATGGTTTTATATGTCAGTCGCTCGCTTCTAATTGTTTCGCTGCCTTCTTAATTATATAATGCATGTTTTCTAAAGCGCGTTTTGTAGCTCTTCCTGGCTTTCTATGTAATGCGTGATTACGTGAGAGGCGTGATGATGTCATACGAACTCCGCCCCTCCATCTGAACTCCATTACAGTAAATGGAGAAAAACAGCTTCCAGTTATGACCATTACGCGTAGAATTTCGAAATGAAACCTGCCCAACTTTTGTAAGGAAGCTGTAAGGAATAAGCCTGCCAAATTTCAGCCTTCTACCTACACAGGAAGTTGGAGAATTAGTGATGAGTGAGTGAGTGAGTGAGTGAGTGAGTGAGGGCTTTGCCGTTTATTAGTATAGATATATGTATATAGGTGTCCTCAGTCACCTGTTCATTCTGTCCCTAAAGCTTAAGAAAGTGCTGCTGTTGTGGAAAACATCCGATATTGTTCATGCTCCAAAGAAGGCAAGCGCATCTTCCCCTAATGACTACACACCAGTGGCACTTTGAGAAGCTGGTCCTAGACTATGATTCCTGTTATGGTAGACCTCCTGGACCCACTTTAGTTTGTCTGTTGGTGTGGAGGATGCAATTATCAATCTGCTCCACAGGAATTGTTCTCACATGGACAAAGCTGGCAGCACTGTGAGGATAATGTTTTTTGATCTCTCTAGTGCCTTCAATACTATCCAGCATCCCTGTTAAGGGGTAAACACAGAGATATGCAGGTGGGTGGTATTTATATTAGGTAGTGATATCCTTCATATCTTCTCTGTGATGGCCAGTGCGATTTTTCTATGCTGTGGTGTGCTGGGCTGGTAATATCACTTAAGGCCCACTTAATCAATAAGCTAATTAAAAGGGCAAACTTAGGTATAGGACACACTCTATAACAATGAGTACATGATTATGAACACTGAGTACTTTCAGCCAATGAATACTGAGGCATCTTTATACTAACAGCAATGCACCTCCATAATGCCTCACTGTAACTGTGAAAGTCAAATCAGAAGTTTTCTTCTTTGCTTTTTGAACCGATTCTGTATTTTAAAAATGTCAAGAGTTTTATAAATATCAGTTTTGATATTTTTTTATACAAATTTACAAAATTTCTAAAAAGGTAAATGTATCTAAATAGCAAAGAGAGATGGGAGTTGTATAGAATGTGTACGCTGTTCTGGTATTGACCTTATCTTGAGTGCATTGCGAAAAGTGGAGATTTTACAGGGTGTTTGTTTCTATTATAAAAAATCTAGTTTGGCAACATTACAGTAAAACTGCCCAAACATTTGCTTTAGGCCTTATATCCCTAATTATAATACATACAGTACTCTGTCATGTGCTTTATTCTACCATTGCTATAATAATGCAAGAAAATGTCTAATTGCCTGTTATGTGGCATTCCTACCATTCATTTAGAAGCCTTACAACTCCTACAAAATAAGTGACTCGTGTTACATTTAAAATTGTGACCGTGGTACTGGGTTGCAGTGATACTACCTTCCAGCTCCTAGGACACTAACTGTGTGTAGATTTGTGGGTACTGTGGGTTCATTGCACATCCATAACATATGCAGCTGGACTGGCTAACTGGTGGCTCTATGTAGGCCCCATATGATTGGATGTGCCCTACAATTAACTGACATTGACAGATTCACTAAATGGATGGATGAGCTATACATTATGTTGTCACCAATCCATCAAAGGTGACTTATCCTGCATTAGTTTTGTTTTTTTTCTCAAGGGTAAAAATAGATAAAAACCAGAACAAACCACATATTTGCATAGACCATTAGAGGTGTTAACAATTCAAAAAATCTGAATTATGAAAAATGCTGGATTTCACACTGCTTGCAGAGATGCTGATGATGCCATGCCTGTAGAGAAGCAATGGCAAATGAGGGGGTTTATGGGGAAAATACATTTATTTATTTGGCTGACAACTTGATCCAAGGCAACTTACAACATTTATGAAACAATAAATTACATTGCTTTTAGTTTTCTAATTGGAGCATAGGCAGGTGAAGTGACTTGCCACACATTGTCTGTAGTAGGATTTGAACCCACAACCTCAGGGTTTGAAGCCCAAAGCCTTAACCCCTACACCACTCTGTCTGCTAGTCTGTTGCCTTCTGATCTTTTCACACATGTTCAATGTGGATTAAAACTGTTCAGCCTAATATTAATGTCCTTTTTTGTCAAGAATACTCAAATGTTTTCATTTTCTGCTCTTCTAAGACTTGTTATGCACACCGAACAATGTATTTAAGCTGCATGGTTTCCACTCACTTCATCATATACTTATTCATACTGACTAAAGCCAAAAGGTGACCAGTAAATTCACCACTGAAGGGTTTTGTTTGTTTATCAATAAATGATAGTCGTCCTGTGTGTATTTTAAAGACACAGTGAGATCTGTGGAAAATTTGTCTACACCTTCTCAATTTTTCTCAGACATTTGTGACAGAATAGGGGAGAATTTGACCTACTCTGAGAAAAAACACCAATTTAAATTTGTCAATGACATTAATGCTCAGAATGATGTCATGAGAAGCAATTAAAAAATTGTATTTCCAAAGATACAGTGGCTGACCTGAGAGGGTGGGAACTGTCAGTGACTCCATAACACAATTTTTTTCAGGTTATACTTGGTGATCCTTTGGCATGGGTGCAACATTTCAGTCTATATTTTATAATTCCAAATGATAAATGCTCTCTTAATTCTATCTGAACAAATGTGTTGGTTCTCAGGCACCATGTCTACTTTGCTTTTATTATAGTTATTATTTTTATTATAGATTGTTTTACTGTAGGAAGACACTTCAGTTTTAATGTAAAAGTAGAAAGTCTTCTTCCATGCCATGCCTCACCTTAGTCTGTGCGCTGTGTCATAAAGTTTGGTGCCAGTCTCCCATGGGTGGATTGCTTTATAGATCTACTTTTTTCTGATTTTGTTTATTATAGATTTGTTATAGTTATTATGATGTTTAAATTATCTCATGAAAAAGGTTATATGCTGTTTCAAAAGACAAGTGAACCTTGTCTGTGTGCCAAGTCTCACAGATGAGGGACCTCTGTTGATGTCACTGATGTCTGTTTGCCTGGCAGCATGTTTATTATCAGCTTTATATATTATAGATCAGCTAAATATAAGAAAATCTGAAATTTCATTTAAAAGTGGACATTCTGAGCTTTTCAAAAATATGCGATACTTGTGTAAGGCTCTTACATCCTGAGGAAGCCTTTTTATTTTGACTGATGGCTGTGCAAAGACCATCTTGTAGCTTACTGATGTTTTTTCACAATCAAAAGATGGAATACTGTGTCGTTTGTTTTTGGTTTTTAAAACATACACACAGGAAGCAACCTGAGGCATGTAATGGTCTGGGATGAATCCATGTTCCCTGGTTGCTTCTGGGAGCCTCTTAAACCCAGAACTGTTAAAAGTTGTAAACTGAGACGGACTAGGCCTATGAGGACAACACAGCCAGCAAGGGGTTGGTGCAAATGTGTAAAGTCCTTCTGTGGAAAACCAAACAGTGTTCCATGTAGGGCAGTGCAAAAGATTTTCATTAAGTGATCCATAACAGCAAAGTGAAATGTGAAGGTTAAAATTTAATATATAAGCCATTAAAGCAAGAATAAAATCCCACTCAGGTTTCTCTATTAATGCAGTCACAAGCCCCAATGCCTCTTCATAAAATTGTCTACTCGGCTTATGCCATCAGGACCTTGCAGAATGAGGAGATGCCCTGCCGACAGGTGCAGTCATCCACTAAATTCCAGGTTTGGGGTTTTCCTGCCAGTCTATTGGGGTCTGTAGGACTTCCCACCAAACCCCATGCATGTCTCCTCATCCAGTCTGTCAGTATCAGTAGGGAGACGCTGCACAACAGGAGTGCTCCTACTCCTCTTCGTCTCTCTAAGGAGCTCCCTTTCTCCAGCACCACACTCGAGTGTTGGCCTGCCACTCGATTCTTTAGAAGCATACTGTCAACCTCCTGCCTCCACTCTGTACAACATGGGTTGCTCATAGTCCTGCTTCTCTCGTCTGTCTTACCTTTGGTGTCTTTTCTTCTCTCTCTCTTTTTGTTTTTGATCTGATCTCCCCTTTTGACTGTGCAGGCTCTTTTTATACTGCCCGATTGGGTGCAGGTGCTGTCCTCCACCTGCTCAGAGGTGTGAATGAGGCACTTGACTGATCCGCCTTCTTTTGCATGTGAATGTACAATTGGCCAAGCACCCCAATGAATGCCAGCATGTACACACCCACACCTTTCGGAGCCTGCATGCTCTGGGACCCAATTTTCTGTTTAAAAATCACATTTCACCACAGACGTCTTATCACAAGGGTCTCCCAAACCAGTGTGGCTGGTATACTTGGGTCAGTGCCATTTCTTGCCAGTTTATCGGTAGCAAATTCTGGTTATACTCGGTATACTTGTTAGTTTTGGGACAACATCACTGCAAGTAAACTCACAACAGTAGCAGACCTGGAAATTTTCCAGAGAGCAGAAATTGTCATCTTTGCCTGCATTATTTCCTTGGAAACAGTTATGATTTATGGTGCATATGATACTTACATTCTTTACATGTATATTTTTCTATCTTTACCTGTTTGCTTGCTTACTTTTTGCCATTTTCATCTATTTCACATTTTAGTTTATATTTAATATACAGTGTATTGTGGTGTAAAATGCTGGCATTCTCTACTACATCAATTTTTTATACTCTGCATCTATTCTAAAGGTATGATATCTGTCGGTGAGGGAGAGGCTTGATCATTTATTGTAACTGTGGTATGAGGCAATACTCCAGCATATCAGCATTTATTAATATGTGTTTGTACTCAGGAAGAAAAATGAGGAAGAACTTGTTAAAAGATTTTCAAATGCCCATTTGCTGGAAACCCAAATTGAAGTGTTTGACACCTGGAAGAAGAAAGAAGAAGAAAAAAAGGCAGCATTTGAAGAGCAAGCCAGACAGGCAGCAGCCGCTGATCAACAGAGAATTGAGCTGGAGCTGAAGGTAATGATGAGATTTCATACATATTCAAGATTTTGAATTGACATTGGTGCTGATGTTAAGTAACACTGTTTTCAGAAGAATTACTCAGTGTGCCGACCAGGAAACTGTGATAGGCTGGAGCCCTGTTTAGGGCTGTTTCCTGCCTCGTAGCCCTAAATTAGATGAAGCAGGTTTAAGAATGTTGTTATTTTTAAGCAGGCTAGGTACATATAAATGTAATTCTTGATGCAATATAAATTGGGTGAATTTATTTTTAAAAGTACCTTAGTTACATTAGTTATTACCTACAATCATCATAATCATTGTGGCCAGTAGTTCATTTCTATGACACTAACAAAATAGACTATAAGGCAATGCATTAAGCTTGCAGTTAAAAAAAAAAGTTCCTGTAACTGGTTAATGCTGGGACATGGTGTCTACGGGACACTAGTGTTGAAAATTCAGACTACAAGTGACTCACTGACAAGACATTGGTGATTTGTTAAACAAAAAAAAAAGAATGGGTGACTAATTTTTAAAATGAAATGTATTGATTTCCAAAAATAGGTTTTAGCAACCTGTTAAGTGTGTGACTTCAGATGTTTGTGAGTCCAGCTGGTCTTACAGTTATGACAGTACTGTTTGGCTAGATGAATGTTGGAAGGAAAATAGTATCACCACCATGGAAAATCTAGAGGATTATGCAACAAGTGGTCATTATGGTGTCATTGAAAATAATTTACATCATCTGAAGAGTCATGGTGCCCTCTATCAATCACCTGTGATGCTTTAGACCAGGGGTGTCAAACTCAGATTATGGAGAGCTGGAGAAGTTAAACCTTTTTTGTTCCTGCTTCTTTCTTAATTAGTAGCCAGTTATGGCTGCTAATGGAACACACTTCCTTTGTCTTCATTTATTTGACTTGCTTTTAGTGAAAAGTCAAGTAAAATGACACCTTTTATTGTTTCGAGGCAACTTAGGCCCCTTCTTCAGGCAAGATGTAATCAATTATAATTACATTACATTGGATTACATCTTGCCTGAAGAAGGGGCCTGAGTTGCCACAAAAGCTTGCTTATTGTAATCGTTTTAGTTAGCCAATAAAAGGTGTCATTTTACTTGACTTTTTACTACATTCATAATGGCTAACACGGTACAACACCCTAGTACAGGGCTGGGCAAAGTCATTCCTGGAGGGCCACAGTGGCTGAGGGTTTTTGTTCCAACCCAGTTGCTTAATAAGAAGCACTTCTTGCTCAAGTAACACTTCTGCTTCATTTTTGCTCATTAAGATTTTAAACCCTTATTGCTTATTTTACTCTTAAACATCTGTAGTCCATCCATCCATTATCCAACCCGCTATATCCTAACTACAGGGTCACGGGGGGTCTGTTGGAGCCAATCCCAGCCAACACAGGACGCAAGGCAGGAAACAAACCCTGGGCAGGGCACTAGCCCACCGCAAGGCACACACACACCCACCCACCCAGCACAATTTAGGATCACCTAACCTGCATGTCTTTGGACTGTGGGAGGAAACCAGAATACCCGGAGGAAACCCACAAAGACACGGGAAGAACATGCAAACTCCACGCAGGGAGGACCCGGGAAGCGAACCCAGGTCTCTGTACTGCGAGGCAACAGTGGCACCACTGTGCCACCGTGCCACCCACCATCTGTAGTCTCGGTTTTTAATTGCTCCTTATTAGCAATATGATGTAAATGACAAAAGAAACCAGCAGTTCTCTATTTAGTTTGTTTCTATTTATACTTTTGAGTATTTATCATGCACTATTTGGTTTAATTAAATACTTGGAATGAAAGTGAAGAGAAAAAAGAGAAGGACTGAGAATTACTCATCCGGTTTTAGACTTCAGATCATTTGGATGATATCCTTAGAAAGGAAAAAAAAAATCATAGATTATGAGAATGACTTGACATGGCAGAGTTAAAGCACTAACAAGCCATGAAATTAAATTATTGG
The DNA here is from genome assembly GCA_026402145.1 of Polypterus bichir lapradei. NCBI lineage: Eukaryota > Metazoa > Chordata > Cladistia > Polypteriformes > Polypteridae > Polypterus > Polypterus bichir. The sequence goes on along the minus strand of JANRMT010062835.1, from coordinate 67,175,247 downwards.
CAACAATTGTTTTTTAATTAGGCAATTGGGTTGGAACAAAAACCTGCAACCACTGCAGCCCTCCAGGACTGACTTTACCCACCCCTGCCCTAGTACTATTCAACTTGCATTTAAAATTCAGCCCTTAATTGCTTCTTTTTTGCTTAACCATCAACCAAAAAATAAAGAGATTTAAAATGAGCTAACATATCCAGTAAAGTTTGGGGTCTCAAATTAATTTCTGCAGGACCACTGTTTTCACTCCAACCAATCTCTTAATTAGCAGTGCAGTTCTTGCTGTTAATAATGCACATTATTTAACTATGGCTTTTTAGTGCTCTCATTCTGCCACAACAATCTTTTATACAATTTGTGGAAGTCGGTCTGGACACAGACAGGCAGACATGTTTTAAGCACCACACACAAGTTTATTTACAAACCATTTACAATAAAGTGAACACACAACCCCAGTACTCCCCCAAAGTCCAGGCCTTCTATCCAATGCCTTCTTCAGGCCGCCTCCACTCCTCTCCACCAAACTCTGTCCTTCTCCTCACCTGACTCCAGCCATCGAATGGAGGAAGGCGGCCCCTATTATCCCCACCTGGACGTGCTCGAGGTGCCTCCTGGCAATCTTCAGCCGGCACTCCCCAGTGTGGCGGAAGTACCGGCTGCGAACCTGGAAGCACTCCAGGTGTCCCTGGTCTTCTTCCCCCCAGCACTTCTGGGTGTGGCGGAAGTGCTGAGGGCAAGGGCTCCTCAGGCATTGGGGCGCCCCCTGGCGGTGACCACGGGCCCCTATAGGGTTGAGCTTCCAAGCTCCGATCCCGTGGTCCCCAAAGCCACCAGGGCGGTCGCCCCCTCGTGGTCTGGAGGAGGCACAAGCCCTCCTCCGTCCTCTTGGGTGTCCCGGCTGGGTAGCAGCCCCAGCCACTCGCCACAAATTATTTTTTCTTTTTTTCTTTGAGCACAGTCTAAAATTTTGGTAGGCCAGAGAAGATTCACATTTCTGAGACCTTTTTTTATTGAAAGAGTGTTGTAGACACCATAGGATCAGGTTATCTGGTCACCTATTTGGCTTGCTTTGTCTCTCATTATTGTTAAGAAAACAGAAATAATTAAAGGTTCTGAATTGTAAAAGAACCAAAGTGATTTAAATGAAGGCACAAGGAGTGTATTTTCTGAGCAGCTACAGTATAGCTGGTTGCTATTTAAGTTAGTGGCTGGAATAAGAACCTGCAGCCACTGTAACCCTCCATCATCTGAGTTTTACATCTTTGTCTTAGATCGTGGGCTAATTTGGGGTAATTTGCAGAGTCAGGACTTCATTCATACCATCTGTTGTGATGTCTGCTTTTGACAGCCAGCAGTTATTAACATGTTTAAGACTGGTCTTGGACTCATGCAGCTTGAGCACACATTTTCCAGGGCAACTATATATCAAAAGAACTATTGCACACAAACCAGAAAGTCCATCAAGTAAGAAACAAGTACATTTAATAACAAAGTGGAGAATAACCCTAACATCTAGAACATGTATTTTAATGTCCATGTGATGGAAGTCCACAAAAATGATAATGTTGAAGGAGAGTTTAGTTAATTAAGAAACAGAATGTCAAGTGCCAGCATAAAAAAAGGTTGCTATAACACAGATGTGGACCGGCTGGACCTTTGTATGAAATACAAACCTTTTTGCTCGCTGTTTAAATATTGGATGGCACACATTGGTTTTCTGATAATTTGGAAACTTCTTTTCTCTTTCTCTGGAATGTTCCATGCCACAGTCTTTCCCAGTTTCTTTAATTTCAGCTCCCTACATTATAGCTGGAAATGTTATTGCACTTTGACTCCCTCTTACCTTCTTGTCCTGCTTCCTTTCTCCTTATGTGTGCTCTTTGATTTTTTTTAAATGACTTCTTCCAGGGTCACAACCTCAAATCCAATCTAGGGTAGTCATACAAGAAGAAAATACTGGAGAACCTCAAAAGCTTTCATGACACATTCAATACCCAACACAGATTAGCTTATTTTAAAACATATTCATTACAGTGCAAGTTATTTTTTTGTATAGCACTCTTCACTGAGTGCAGGCGCACAGCGGTGAGAACAATTCTGTTAAAATACAAGCAGAGATTATACTACTGAAAACCGTTAACTGTAGGTATAGCTGTGAAAATAGGACAACAAAAACTAAAAACTGAATTTATTAATTCTTTTTAAAAATTGTTGGGCAAATGTTCTAGGTTTTTTTTTTAAAATTTTGCTCCTGTGGCTGTTTTTTCCTAAAATACTGCAGCCCAGTATTAAAGATTTGAGTGTCTAATGCAATTGACTCAGAAATGTATTCAGATTTCTTAATAAATTCGTAAACCCAAAAACACTTTGGCATTATGGGTTATTGAGTGTAGATTGATGGGCAAAACTTAACAAATGTATCCATTCAACATTACGTCTTGTGGACTGGCAGTAGATTTAACCGATTCCAAAAGAAAAGTTGGGGCGTCAACTGGGCTGGTCCATTTAATCCACAACACAAAAATAGTTTTCAGAACAAAATAACAAAACTCATGGGTGCAAAACAGAAATTTAAGCAATCACCTTGGAATTAGACTGGAAACTGCTCTTTAAAGGTGTGGCCATGCATTGGGGGAGCTCCTTATAGTTGCTGTGGCTTTGGTCCAAAAGCGATGTCACCTTTCGGGGCAAAGCTGCTTTTATATTCTCTCAGTCGGAAGGCGTGGGGCTTCTCTGTCTCAAATGACCTTATTGGGCTTCTTCTAAGCACTGTGAAGATAACGAAAGGAGACAAAACTGTTAGTTTCAGCGCCCTCTCTTGTTTCGGTGGAATATTGCATACAGTACGTCAGATGAGCCATGAAGGCGATCAACGACTTGCATGCATGACAATCTGCACCACAATAAAGTGTCCAGAAAGTGAAGGGGTCTGAATCTTTTCTGAGTCCATTATAAAAGCAGTTTGGTATTAATATATACTGTACATTTTCAACTCAGGGTCGCTGAGAACATCTGTATGTATATTTCTTAATGTTACTTACAAAGCATATTATATTTATTGACACAGCTGATTTTCACATTACATCTGTTGAATTGGATTAAAGTTGGAGAGCTTTGCTACCTTTTGCAGAATAACATTTTAAGAAGATGACCAGAAAGAGATGGTCATGTTCAACACTCAGAAAGTTAGTTTACTGTCCTGTAACACTGGATAGATTAAACACAGATCCAGAGTCCTTGTTTTGAATCCTGTGGCCTGTCACTGCCTCAGTTTGTGTCTCCATAAGTTTTCCTCCTATGGCAAAATTAACACACACATTTGAGCTAAGTTTCTGCTGTCCCTGTGTGAGTGTACTAAGTGGTCTGTCTTGGGTTGTTACTCATGTTTGTGCCTGATGTTGCACAGATACTCCCTTCTTAGTTAAGCTATTCAGGTATTGATAACCAGTAACACTCTTCTTCTCTTAATTCAGTTGTTCCAATAATTCCATTGTTTAGTTAACACTAACAATTATTTGTTTAGAAAAGAGAGGAGGAAGAGAGAAGAAAACATGAGGAAGAACTGAAACGCTTAGAGGAAGAAAGGACCGTGGAAATTTATACAACACTAAAGGAAGTTCAAGAAAATGTCCAGAAGCAAGAAAAAGAAGATCCTGAGTGGCAAGAAACATGTAGGCACTGGTTATTATCTTAGAAAATGAAGCACAGCAGTGCCAGTTTAGCTTGATGCTGCCTTTAAAATGGAGTTTGTTGGTTCAGATTACATTTAAAAGATTTTTTTGTAGTATCCATTTGTTTGCTTTTTTCTCCGCTTTTCTGACCTCTGATCTGTAGATAACACTTGAAATAACCTGTAAGCATGCACAAAGTTATTCACATTTTAAGCATTTTTTATTTTGTAAGTCGTGAGCCTAGCAGTGTTTTGTGGTGTAAGCAGAATGTTAATGACTCTCTTCCACTTCTTCCCCAACTCCATTTATCCCTTTTTGCCTTGGGGCATCAGTAAGGAAATCAAAGGCAGCTGATGAGAGGAGAAAGTCCATTGCAAAGCAAGCTAGAGACGACTACAAACGGCATTCCCTTAAGGCCATTGAAAGAGGCAGAGTTGCAGCCCTATCCAAAGAATATGCAGGAGGACAAACCGTTAAGCCTTCTCTGCCTCTAAAACCAGCACAGAAAACTACAGTCAGTCAAGGACTTGGAAGGTAAGGCCATCTTAATAAAAGTCTTCCATTTCTGCAACCAAAAGTATTTTTTTAAAGTGACCATTAACACCTAATATAAAATGGGGTATTTGTCTATGAACCTGACCTGTTGGCTTCTTTCAAGTAAGTAATATGAAGTGCTGACTGTCACTGATACTTTCATCAAGTCACACATGCAAAAGAGCAGGTTGCTGATACTGTATAAATGAGGGGTTGCTGTCCACCCACTGCTGGATTTTACTTTTTTCTTTATCATTGCCATTATGATGATAGTAACTGTTACAGATACCTCTTTATATTATACTAGCTGTGTAAGCTCGTGCTATAAAAAGCCCGGGGACCGGAAAACTATTGAAATCGTCAGAAAAAAAAACTGAGATGTCAGGTAATTGAAAGGAACTACTCTGGGCATCTCTCTCCTAGGATGTTTTGTCTTGCAGACGTGCTCGCCTCGCTTGTGTATTAGCGGCAGAAGGAAAGGTAAAAGGGATACCGTTTTGCCAATGTTAGTGGCTAAGCGACTTTGTCGCTTGTGTTATTAGCGGCTAAGGGTGTTTTCTGTTTCCTCGGAGACGGAGCCCTTACCCCGTCACCACCTCTCACTTCCTTGCTGGACAGTGTGGCGGACGGCTGGGGGTCCTGCCCAGCTGGGACGCCTGGAGGGACTGGGAGATGAGCAATACCTGATCATCTCCAGACAGAGGAGCAGCTTCAGTGACAGACTGCTGTCACTGTCCTGCTCCACTGACAGACTGAGGAGATCGTTCCTCCCCCACACTATGCGACTCTTCAGTTCCACCCGGGGGGGGTAAACGTTAATATTATTCAGAATTATTGTCTGTCTGTTATACCTGCATTGTTATCACTCTTTAATTTAATATTGTTCTTTATCAGTATGCTGCTGCTGGACTATGTAAATTTCCCCTTGGGATTAAATAAAGTATCTATATATCTATCGATCTACTTTCCCCGGGCCACAAGAGGGCAGCCGCCCTGGTCTGTGTGGGGACCATGGGAGCAGAGCTTCATCCCTGTTGGGGCCCGTTGTCACTGCCAGAGGGCGCCTGGACAGTTATGGAGCCCTGGAAGGCAGCACTTCCGCCACACCAGGAAGTGCTGCCGGAAGAAGATCAGGAAGCATCTGGAGCACATCCGGGTGACGTATAAAAGAGGCCGCCTCACTCTATTTGGGGAGCCGGAGTGGGGTGGAAGAGGACACAGCTTGCAAGTGAGGAGTTGGAGGCGGCAGAGAGAAGAAGCAAGTCTAAAGGACTGTGTTATTGGTGATTGATGCACTGGGTTTGTGTTGTGCAGAAGAGCAGAGAATAAACGAGTGTGTTTTGGGACATTCTGTATTTGCCTGTCTGTGTCCGGGTCCGAAATCTCCACAACAGACACACACACTTCCACGTGTAGACGTTTATATATAAGATACTTATGTAGAAAGGTTAGATGTCATTTCCATGTAGGTAGTTAGTTTTAATTCTACTGATTTTTTTTCCCCTCTATCATATGCTCTTCCTATTCTATATATTGTTTTACCTCAATCTCCTGTCCAGACATAAAGTCTCTGGCTTGGTGTTAGACCCTGATGAAGTGTTTAACAAAACACATAGGTTGAGCCCCTCTTTGAAGCATCTGTTGTACATCTGAGCAAGTGCTTGGAAAAAAAAGTCACTATTCGTGTTCTTACCTGACTTTTGACTCTGATCCAGAAGTACCATTTCTCTTAAGTCTGCGTTTTATTTTCAATCACCATTCATATTTACAGTCTTGACATTATATTTTTCCTTTTTAATTTTGATCCTTTTCTTGATAATTTGTGCAATTTAGATTTGCCTTTATAAGTATATATTGCAACCTGTATTGTGCGCCTCAGAACCCCTAATCCCAGACACAACCACAAAGCCATCAGTCTTGGGTTCAAAAGACCTTTTATTTAAAACAGAACTTTTACAGGTTTTCTTTCTTCAAATACCCAATTCTTTATCCTCTACTCCTCCCAGGCAGTGGGGTGAGGTCTGGGAGTATGTGTCATGTTGGACTCCAGGCCAGATTAAACTGACATAAAATAAGGGAGCTCTTTTCTGGCAGTGCTCTGTAGTGAATACTGAGGATGTGAAAAAGGAGTGCCCTTCAGACCTACAGATGTCCAAATTGAAGCCATGCCAGAGGACCAGAAGAAGAATACATTGCTTTTATATAGCATTTTCCAACACAATAAAAGTGCTTTAGATAGAGAGTGGGGAAGCCATTTCAGTCACCAGCAATATGCAGCATCCACCTGGATGATGTGATGGCAGTCATTTTGCACAAGTATGCTCATCACTCATTAGCTATTAGGTGGTGAAGGGCTGACATAGAATGACAATACAATATGCTGTACAAAATATATTGTACAGGAGGGCTTTAAAGATGTTTTGATGTGTAAAGATGTTTTAACATAGTTTGTCTTTAACACTTTAAACACAAAGTACCAGTTAGCTCATATGTCACTGAGCCTGTCAACTTGTACCTCAGCATACGGGCACTATATACTGTACACTTCCAGCATGCTGGCAATGTCTGCTGCTGCTTGTCTGTTACTTACTACAGGGCTGCCATCTAGTGGATAGTCGTAGAATTTTTTTATTTTTATTTTTTTTGTGGCAACAGCTTGTAGAAAATAGTACAGTCCGTAGTGACCACATTGTGAAAAGAGTATCAAGCTGTCAATGTTTTAAAACAGGTGGATTTGTTGCAGGATGAATACTTTAATGATAATGACTGTGACTGAGATACTGACAATCATTTGGATGATGTCGATCTTGTAGGCTCGGGTACTGATGCAGATATATCTGCCCTGAAGGTGTTTCTTCATTCTGACGTGTCAGGACTGTCTGGACAGCACTACATGGACATACTACCACCCACTGAGTGCAAACACCAAATACCAAATGTGCCGTGTGCCCCAAGCCTGGATAGCACTAAGAAACGGTTATATTTGTGGCATGTGTGCTTCAAGTCTGCACTCTGTGGGGTGCCATGTTTCTTTACATTTTTCATGGGATTTATTTGTAGCATCAGAGTTTTGACAGAGATACTGTTGATAATAAAACCTTAAGTGTTTCCTTATCATTCCAGGAAAGGGGGAATCCGGAGAACTGCCTCCACTTCAACCAAAGAGAGCATTATAAAATGGTTCAAGGAAGACCAGATTCCTCGTCGAGCTGGTTTTGACAAAAACAGTGACAAAGTAGCAGTTTGGTTCCATGGTAAGAAGCAAAATTAATATCCGTTGTTTCTGACTGTAACATAACATCCTCAAAGCCACATAATCCAGTTCAAGGTTGTTGGGGGACCAGAACCTGTCCCAGCAGCATTAAGTGCAGGAGACAATTGACCCAAAACCAATGACAAACCTCTATCAATGTGATCTTCCCAACAAGGAACAATAAAACTCAATTAAGGGGGATTACAAATCGATAGTCAAACCATCACAATGTACTTCTTATAACAGTTGTGTTTACCTTCAACCCATTTATAAGATAGCAGCCTTACAACTTAAGCTTTGGAGTGAAGATTCTATTTAGTTTATTTCAAGCATACTTTCAATGTACAGATTAGAACCTGCCCAAATAATAAAATACTGATTTAAATAACATCAGATAGTTTATCTGTAGCTATACAGTAGACCCCCGCAAAGTCACGGTTCAGAATTCGCTGCCTCAGGCATTTGCGGATTTTTCCTTAGAACCTAACTAATAATTTTTAGCGGAAACTGCAAATATCCTCCTCGATTTTTGTGGCTTTTTTCGTGGCAATACTGTACTGTAGAGAGAACAGTGGCTTGGGATGTTGAAATTAGCCAATAGAATTTGAAACTGCAACTCCCAGCAGTGGATCTGATTGGTCTTCTGCTGAGGGTGCTGGGGCTGTTGAGGTCAAAGCGTGTCAGCGCAGCTTTTAAAAAGGGGGCCAGTGACCAAAAGCAAAAAAAAACGTTTTTGTAATTTGTGTTTCAAGTTCCTGTCTGTCTGCTTTTCCTTTCTACCAAAGATGTGCCTCTGTTTTCTTCCACTCCAAATGCATCATATCCAAGCTAGACAACATATGCATGCATCTGTCATTCCTCTTCATGCACAGAATAACTTCTCGGTTTATTAATTAATATTTCTTTAATGTAAAAGCCAATATTTCTGTCTTCACACTCTCCTGACTGTACGCTTCAGCAAAGTGACTTGTGTGCTTCCACAAGTATTGTTAATATTTTGTGTAATGTAGCTCTATAACTTAAATACTGTAAGTCTTAGAAAAGCAGGTTAAAATATATATATATATTTTTGAGCTTGGCCAATTTACCAATCACTGATTGTATCATTTGTAGAGCAAATGGCTTCTCTACAAAAAAGAATTAAGAACAAACCTCAAACACTACTATTATGATCAAGCTGTGGTTTAAATGCTGCTGGAGCCATTGATTAGGTGGTCCTGCCTCCTTAGGCTTTACATACAGATCACAAACAAAACTACATTGAAGCACAATAATGAAGAAAATCATAAAATGACCGAAGTGCAAGGACAAAATAAGATGAAATACAGAATTAATAACATAATAAACAAAATGACATTTAAATAACAACACAGAATCTGAACGAACAAGAAATACACTTGACCCAAGGCAACAACCATGGCTGTACCAAAACAATACTAATAAGTTATGTGCAGCACAGAGGGATTCAAAGTTTGGATTAAACCAACTTAACTTGCTTGTAAGCATAATAATGAACAGAAGTTGTCCACACATAATTTGAACTCTGCCTGGTCAGGCATTATCCTTCTTAGTGTTATGTTTATCCCAAGAAAAACAATCCAAAAACACTGAATTATTTTCAACAAGAAAAAAATGTTTAAAAATGTAATTGAAACTCACAAATACCAAAATTTCAACATAAATGCAGTAGAAAAGGTATATTTAGTGTCTACTGCTTAGTGCTGGGCGGTATACCGTTTCATACCGAAAACCGTTTTTTATTTTTGTTATGATATGGATTTTTCTTATACCGCAACACCGGTTTAAATTGCCTAAATAACATTCAGAACATGGCGCAGTGGAAACCTGTTTAAGGGGGACCTTTTTCACTGCTACACCGCTAAACACATGCAACAGAGGTTTTGCGCGGGGGCTCTTTTTCACTGCTACACTGCTAAACAAGCATACAGCAGAGTACATGTGTTAGTAGAGAGTTATTGCATTGTGAAAATGGACAGAGAACATTCTGAAACTGCAGCTGTAGCAGACGATAAGGTTGAACATGATGACACAAAAGAACTTTTGCTGGAAAAAGGAGTCACGTCTGTTGTCTGGAGATACTTTGGATTTAAAAGGTGGGATGTGGACCATTCTGTTCAAATGTGTGAATACTGTTTCCATACTATACTGTTTCTATACTACTGGATAATACTGCAAGCCAAGTTGTATTTTTTTCAATACTGTGTAATGTACCTGGGTACTGTGTAATAGTGTGACGGCATGTTGACTTTATTCTCGACATTTCCACTTTAATCTCGACGCTTATGACAAGAATAAAGTCAACATTTCTACTTTATTCTCGCCGTTTGTCGAGATTAAAGTCGGCATGTTGACTTTATTCTCGTAATTTGTTATTAAAGTAGAACATCGTAAACTAAACTTCATCTTAAAATGAATATTTAATTTACTAGATTTTCTCAAACCCCGCCATAAGTTATGTAGCACATTAAATGCTTTGTGTTGTGTTCCTGGAGCCATGTTAATCGCTATGTACTTCTTAAACTGACTTCCTCTTGCACTAAGAGGAGGCGCAGGAAGCACACAGAATACATTAATTTCATGATGTTCCTGCTCCCTGAACATTTAGAATGCTAAGATAAATACTTGATATAATTTTTATGATGAAATGCATTAAAGCATGTACAGGGTGAGGCAGAAAGGACGAATGTTTTTTACAAAATCAAAAAATTGTTAATTTTTTCTTACAAAGAAATTTATTGAAAGATTTGAGTTCATATTGAAATAGCATTTGACAAAATCAAGTGTGGAAAACAACATCTCCCATGTGGTGTCTGTTATCACTGATGCATTTCTGAAGGTGTTCATGGAAGTTGGCCTCCACTCTTTTCAACATTACTCTGTCGTACGCTTTCCACATTTTCAGGGGTACGTGCCGTTCGTGTAGCCCCTGGCTGTCTTTTGTTCATTAGTGTACCTCGTGTACGAAGTGCTTTAACCCAACGTAGGATAGTGTTATGAGCGGGAACAGCTTTATTTCTGTGGATATTGAAATGGCAACGAAACTCACGCTGAACTGCGGTAATAGATTGGTTGTTCTTGACAAAACAGTCGTCTGCAAAAATGTGGTGATCTATCGTCCACGGCTCCATGGCTTCAACTAAAAATAAAATAAAAAAATGCTAAGACTTCCCAAACCTAACGCCACCTACCGCACATCTGTCAATCCACCTAGTGGTGAGTTCTAGCCATTTCAAAGACATCCGTCCTTTCTGCCTCACCCTGTATTAATCATGTTGGGGGCACAGTGGCGTGGAGGTTGCACTGCTGCCTCGCAACAATGTGGTCCCGGGTGTTCCCTGCTTTGAATTTGCATGTTTTTCTGGTGAGTTTACTCGGCCTGCTTCAGTTTCCTTTCAAAGTCATGTAGGATGTGGGGTTTTGTTATGCTATATTGACCCTGCTAGTGTATGTGTTGCTCGTATTCACCCTGGGATGTGCTGGCGCCACGCTCAGGATTTCCTCCTGCCTCGCACACAATGCTTGCTGGGATGGGTGCAACCCTGAATGGACGGCATAATTAAACATGTATAATGAAGATTTTTTTTTAAAGTTCTGAACACTCCGTGGGCTAAGTTTAAAACTAGTTTTAATTTCACAAGGACTTTTATCATGTGGCGATTGGTTATGTGGAGAAAGAAAAAGGAAGGATAGGAACTGGGGGTTTGGTACATCAGACAGAGACAGCACACATGCAATAAAGAAAGCCCGCTCAGAAGAATATCCATTGAATTCTGTGTTTGTGTCTTCGACCACCAGATCACAAACCCAACATTTACACAATATTTAAGTTGAACCTGTGTGATACCCATTCATACATCCAAGTTTTTGGAACCTCATCACACCTGCCATAAAGTTCTCTACACTGAACGTACACCTGGGGACCTCTTACTGCGAGGGAGCAGCACTACCGCCACACTACTGTGCATGTTTAATACCTGCTTTAATGCATTTCATCGTGAAAAATTATTTTAGCATTCTACAGTGCATCCGGAAAGTATTCACAGTGCATCACTTTTTCCACATTTTGTTATGTTACAGCCTTATTCCAAAATGGATTAAATTTATTTTTTTCCTCAGAATTCTACACACAACACCCCATAATGACAACGTGAAAAAAAGTTTACTTGAGGTTTTTGCAAATTTATTAAAAATAAAAACTGAGAAATCACATGTACATAAGTATTCACAGCCTTTGCCATGAAGCTCAAAATTGAGCTCAGGTGTATCCCGTTTCCCCTGATCATCCTTGAGATGTTTCTGCAGCTTAATTGGAGTCCACCTGTGGTAAATTCAGTTGATGGACATGTTTTGGAAAGGCACACACCTGTCTATATAAGGTCCCACAGTTGACAGTTCATGTCAGAGCACAAACCAAGCATGAAGTCAAAGGAATTGTCTGTAGACCTCCGAGACAGGATTGTCTCGAGGCACAAATCTGGGGAAGGTTACAGAAAAATTTCTGCTGCTTTGAAGGTTCCAATGAACACAGTGGCCTCCATCATCTGTAAGTGGAAGAAGTTTGAAACCACCAGGACTCTTCCTAGGGCTGGCTGGCCATCTAAACTGAGCGATCGGGGAAGAAGGGCCTTAGTCAGGGTGGTGACCAAGAACCCGATGGTCACTCTGTCAGAGCTCCAGAGGTTCTCTGTGGAGGGAGGAGAACCTTCCAGAAGGACAACCATCTCTGCAGCAATCCACCAATCAGGCCTGTATGGTAGAGTGGTCAGACGGAAGCCACTCCTTAGTAAAAGGCACATGGCAACCCGCCTGGAGTTTGCCAAAAGGCACCTGAAGGACTCTCAGACCATGAGAAACAAAGTTCTCTGGTCTGATGAGACAATGATTGAACTCTTTGGTTTGAATGCCAGGCGTCACGTTTGGAGGAAACCAGGCACCGCTCATCACCAGGCCAATACCATCCCTACAGTGAAGTATGGTGGTGGTAGCATCATGCTGTGGGGATGTTTTTCAGCGGCAGGAACTGGGAGACTAGTCAGGGTAAAGGGAAAGATGACTGCAGCAATGTACAGTCATCAGATGAAAACGTGCTCCAGAGTGCTCTTGACCTCAGACTGGGGTGACGGTTCATCTTTCAGCAGGACAACGACCCTAAGCACACAGCCAAGATATCAAAGGAGTGGCTTCAGGACAACTCTGTGAATGTCCTTGTGTGGCCCAGCCAGAGCCCAGACTTGAATCCAATTGAACATCTCTGGAGAGATCTTAAAATGGCTGTGCACCGACGCTTCCCATCCAACCTGATGGAGCTTGAGAGGTGCTGTAAAGAGGAATGGGCGAAACTGGCCAAGGATAGGTGTGCCAAGCTTGTGGCATCCTATTCAAAAAGGCTTGAGGCTGTAATTGCTGCCAAAGGTGCATCAACAAAGTATTGAGCAAAGGCTGTGAATACTTATGTACATGTGATTTCTCAGTTTTTTTATTTTTAATAAATTTGCAAAAACCTCAAGTAAACTTTTTTCATGTTGTCATTATGGGGTGTTGTGTGTAGAATTCTGAGGAAAAAAATTAATTTAACCCATTTTGGAATAAGGCTGTAACATAACAAAATGTGGAAAAAGTGATGCACTGTGAATACTTTCCGGATGCACTGTACATTTTCAGAGAGCAGGAATATCATGAAGTGAATGGATTCTGTGCGGCAATCGCTGCCTCTTAGTGCAAGTGGAAGTCAGTTTAAGAAGAGCGTAGCAATTAACAACTGGGTTGGGGAACACTTAAAGTGTTTAGTGTGCTACATAACTTATGATGGGGTTTGAGAAAATCTAATGAATTAAACATTGATTTTAGGATGAAGTTTAGTTTACGACATTCTACTTTAATGACAAAATAAACTATGAGAATAAAGTGGAAATGTCGACTTTAATCTCGACATATAGTTTTTTTTTTCTTCCCTGTGTCCATATTTTTTTTTCTTCACCGTGACCCAAATACACTTCCATAGAGCTACACCACAAATAGCATTATAAATGCAAGTTGCAGTTTTATTATTTATGTATATAGCTTAGCTTGAAGCAAGGTCCATATTAATGCAGTTTGCCTTAACGATGGTTCAGTTGGTAAAGATGTCATTACCAAGTTGCACTTGTTTTATTTTATTTTTATTTGGTGAATACTGTGTAATGTACCTGGGCTTGAAGTCTTGGAAGTAATAGTGTTATTACTGGAAGCTGCACTATTATTTATTTTATTGCCATTATGTATTAGTTTAAATATTATGCAGTTTATTAATGGTAAAGTTGTTTAAAAAGTCACTTTAACATGTCAGTGGACAGAGATTGTTAACATTAACAGATAGTGTAGTTGGTTTACAAAAAATATTTACTATTTATTCCTTTTCTAAGATATGTTCAGTGAAATACAATTTTTGACAAGCACCTCTGGATATTTTACGTAGTCTAAAGCCTCTTTGGATGGTTGAAAACATGTTGTCAAAATTTTAGTTTAAGTGGTTTGCAAATATTGTTCAATAAAAAGGCTCTATATTTTGACTGCATCTGTCATGCAATGTGATTCCTTCTTTTCATTAGTGCCACCCCCTTGTAAACGATCACTTTATGGGGCCATGCAAACCCGTATTAATACTTGTTTGCACATTAAAATGTTTTTTTGTACAATGTACAATTCTCATGACAGTGGAATAGGTTATTCTTAGCCAGTAATTCCAGTGGAAATGTGGTTAACATCCATTTAAGCATGGGGAAAAAAATACCGTCCAATACCGTGAAACCAGTATAATTTTGAAAAATAACATGATATAGAATTTTGGTCATACTGCCCAGCACTACTACTGCTGTACTGATGCAGATTTAGTTGATGTCCTTTGGGTGATATGCTTTGAGGCAGTCGCCAATGTACAGTGATGTTTCAATCCAGACAGTAAAGGTGTTGTTTCTTTGCTCACTTTTCTTCTACGTTTTCTGTTGCTTGCACACGTGAGGGTGAAATGTCAGTGCCTGACCTGCGTGATTGACGCGCCTCATGTGTTATAGCAGGGTACAACAGCTCAAAACTTCCACATTTCCCCTGACACAAACATTGACAGTTGCCGTATGCCCAGTTTTTATGGGGCTAACATCTTATTTGTCCTTGCACTCGATCTCAATTATATTGCCTTTTTGACATGCAGCTACTGTCACACCATGCTAATGCTTCTTGCAATCAAATTCACCAGGCATATCATGGAGGTTTGGTCATACAGTGCCATATCATGCAGCAGTTTCTCTTTTCATGTCAACGACTGACGACCAATTCACATCATTATCCCTATTGCTCCATTCATGCAGTTTCAGTTCGTTCTAAAACTCCCTTTCTGGCTTATTGTTTGCCATTGTATTTTTAGTTGAAGGTCTCCACCACACTCATGAATATTGATGTTACCTTAGAGTGGCAAAACACATAGAAATATTCATGATTTTTGGCAGCATGTTATTTCATGCACTATGGAAGCAGAACACTGTCACAAGTTATTTGGGCCTAGAAATTTAAAGCAGATCATTACACATCACTCTGAATCTGACTCGTGGGTTACTGTAGTTGCCTAGAATTGCCCAAATTACACTCTGGGTTAAAGCCAAGGAGGTTAAACGTTTAGCTGGCCAGCATTAGTCAAAAAATCATAACAATATACAAGTTTTTGGTTTTAACTCAAACTTTGATTGAGCTAGTGGGTCTAATGAATTCTACTGAAGATTTGTGCAGTTTGAGTGTACTAAACAAGTATAGTGCTTGAAGCCGAAGGTGTCTGATAAGGAAATGGGATTTTTTTTGTTCAAAGGGATGCACAACAGAGGATATTTCTTAAAGAATTAAAAACAAATTAACATCCAGGGCCAAAACATTGTATCAGTAGGCTTGAAATCTTGTCCTGGGCAGCCCAGCTCCATTCATTACTTTAATTTATTTTCAAGTTGTCATTAGAACAGCAGAAGATCCCAAAGCTGTGGAAACAGATGTCGGTAATTTCTGCAGCTAAAAGCAAAAACTCCAGCACTTTAAAAGACTTCAGAGCTGTGGCTCTGGCATCGCTGGCTATGAAAATATTTGGAAAAACTATAAAGAGAAGGGTAGCACGGTGGTGCAGTGGTAGCGCTGCTGCCTCACAGTAAGGAGAACTGCGTGGGTTTCCTCCGGGTATTCCGGTTTCCTCCCACAGTCTAAAGACATGCAGGTTGTGCCTAAATTGTCCCTAGTGTGGGTGTGTGTGCCCTGCGATGGGTTGGCACCCTGCCCGGAGTTTGTTCCTGCCTTGCACCCTGTGTTGGCTGGGATTGGCTCCAGCAGACCCCCGTGACCCTGTGGTAGGATATAGCAGGTTGGAGGATGACTGACCGACTATAAAGGATCCCAGAGGTATAGAGGACATCACTAACACTTTGCTTCATCTCTTGCATGACCACTTGGAGGGCTTCAAGACTCATGTATGGTTCCTGTTTGTACACTTCCCATCAGCTTTTGATATATCTCAAATCCTCCTTCCTCCAGGGAGAGTTCATAAAGATGTAATTTGGATTTCAGTTTGGTAGGGTGGCTGATTGTATATTGTATGCTGTATCTGTATTCAGCATTAAGTATTCCATTTTTTTCCTTCCACATCACAAGTATTTTTGTGCTTATAGTGTGTTGTATGTCCTCTGTACCTCATATGAGACTGTGGAGAGAGGAGTGGCTGTCACTTCACTCATAGCCTGCTAGTTTTCATGCAGGGCTTGTGTCAGAAGAAACAAAAGGAAGGAAACCAAGCCATGCCATTTGCAGCACAGTTCAGTTGGTTATGTTGGTGTCAGGCACTTCTGTTTTATTCCCACGTGCCAGTCCCAAAGGACCCATCTAGTGGCTCAATATGGGAGACTATGTTTTATAAATCGTTAGTGTAAACTGTAAAGTTTTGAACTGCTACCCAGATGTCCAGTTTTTAAGCAGTGAAGTTTTATCGTTTTAAATTTGTGGACTGATTGTGAAATGTGAGGCTTTTTCTTTTCTTCTTTCAAGGAATCATTACAAGACAGAAATCAGAGGATCTACTCAGTACTAAAGGCCCAGGACATTTTCTCATCAGGGTTAGTGAAAAGATTATGGGATATGTGCTTTCTTATCACTGCCAAACATCCTACAAGCACTTTCTCATCGATGCCTCAGAAACGTACAGCTTTCTAGGAGTGGATCAGCTGCAGCATGCCTCTCTGGTTGATCTTGTCGACTACCATAAGGTAAAATCTCCCACCTTTTAGAACGGAGATATTTCAGAATGCATTGGTGTTGTATTCTCGAGTGTCCAGCTTTGATGTTTTTGTTCTAGAACTTATTAAAGACATGGAATACTGGGATGGGCATAGTACTGGTTTATATTAGATGAAGGTGAGGAGCAGGTGCAGTGTTAGGGAAGCCAGAGAAAAGCATTTAGGGCACTCTTCAGCATAAAGTTTCATAGAATGTGGATCTGTATGGGGTGTAAGAACAGAATGGCAGGAAGATTACGTTGTGTGTTGTTCATTAAAAATACAAAATTTATGCAAGTCCTTATTTGACAATTTAATCATGGTGAGAAGGCCATTTCCTTGACAGATGATGGAAGTGCTGTCATCCAAGTTTAGAGTGTGTCCATTGCTCTTACATGCCAATATTCAATATAGAGTACCTCAAATTCCAATCCTGGGGGGCTGCTTTAGCACTGCCTTTTGATTCAGTTTTTTTTTTTTTCGTTAGTTAGCTTTCTGTAACTCCATCTACTGCTGAAAAAATTACCAACATTCGTTTTACTAATCCATGAACAATTAACACATTTTAACCTGCCTGCTTTTCAAGATCTTGTGCAGAGCTATTTAACACCCAATTCATCTTCCTCACCATTTCATGAGAGTGCTGTT
Organism: Polypterus bichir lapradei; assembly: GCA_026402145.1. NCBI lineage: Eukaryota > Metazoa > Chordata > Cladistia > Polypteriformes > Polypteridae > Polypterus > Polypterus bichir. Next base: position 67,157,851 of record JANRMT010062835.1, on the reverse strand, counting down.
ACACCTTACCTGGCAAAACTGGGGTGTTAGGAACAGATGGATTGGTACACTGGATGAAACGGTTTGTGTGGTATGGATTTAAAAAAAAATTATACCAGTGTGCAAAAAAGTATTGAAAAAAAATGCATAAAAATGTAAACATAAAACATACAAATCACACAACATGCAAAAGACTGCCTGCACGTGCGCATTGGAATAAAAAGACAAGACAACCGATGTCTGTTTAAATCCATCAATCTGAAATAGAGGGAGGATTGGAAAAGGCAGTGTCATGTCTAGCGTTTGCTCAGTGAGCAACTGACAGACAGATAAGCTGCACTTTGTCGATCCACGCCAGAGAGGTGAATAACTGCTTTCGACTTCATTTTAGTTAGTAGCACAACACTATGACGGATAAGAGATGCACCGTGATTAATTATTAAGGGGCAAGTTCAATATTTTTCAAGTCGGTTGACTTTTGATAGTTACTAAAATGTTCTTTTCTAAAAGGTATGAGGGTAAGTCAGTAATTATCCACACTTTTGTGATAATTCTGTTTGGGTTTCTGTCTGTGGTCAAAGTGGTAAAGTTTCAGCCTTTATCAGTCAGTTTCTCTTGTTGTTTTCTAGGTGTAAACATGGCTGCTCCACTCTTCGGTTTGCAGTAAAATAGAGCAGTGAGCAGCGATCTGCTTTTTATAGGTGTACCAGGGTCAAAACCCATAGAAGGCTTCCTGCACAATATGGAGAGTGTTTTTACCCTGGTGGAGTATTCATGAATGAATTGAGAAGTACAAATATGGTCAGACAAGTAGTTAGCACAAAGGAGTGGGATGCTCATCCATGTCCACTACTGATGATAACACTAAGCAAGTCCATACTATGATTCTGACAAACCAATGAGGATTTTAGTCCCAGGTACACCTTGAGCCCACAAAACGCACATTACTGCTTTCTGCTTTTCATGGGTACAAACAGAAAGCAAAGTGACCATGTTTATTCCGAGAAAACAACAAAAGAAACCGATCAAGGCTGAAAAGTTACCATTATGACCACAGCCACACCATGATTCCAGCTGTATGCGGGGAAAGGTGTACAGCCTTCCAAAAAAAAATTTTTAGAAAAGTTCAGATAATTATTTACTTACCTGTATATGCAAAAATATTATACCACTTTCTGCAAAAACCATCACCAGCTACAATTCTGCCATAATAAGGATATTCACCATTCCAGCCATTCCTCATGGCATATGGTTGGCATATGGTCAATCCATCACAGTGCACACTCTTATATCCACATAGATGTGTATTTATACCGGGATAATTAAGAGTTAATGATGCACATGTAATTCAGAATACCCCAGGAAGACTCATGTGAGCGCAGGGAGGACGGACAAATTCAGACACCTTGGGAATCTAACCAGAGTCCTTGGACGCAACACAACAGGACCCACTGCCAGTTAGCACTGAGGTGAAAAGAACAATGAAACCGATAGCTAACCAAAGAGCTACAGTTGGCTAATCTATGTCTGTTCTTAAATGATCCATTTATGGTAACAGGCATTTTAAAAGAAATGAGGACAATTTTGAGGAATGTACAGTATAATGCTTAAAAAAGAATGACAAAACATATAGACCTTATTTACCACAGAACTGTGAATCACTGCAACTCCCTGGGATATGGGACCTTTATTGAATACATGCAAAATGGCATTTATATTTGATATTTGACCTTTTTTATGTTTGTTCTCTTTTTTCTGTTCTTTTTTATATGAGTACCACAACTTTCCACCCTGGCATAAAGTTATTAAAATTATCCTATTTATAACAATGTGAGGAATAAGCTTTAGTTGAACTTATAGCTATATATATATATATATATATATATATAAAATCCAACATCTGTCTGTCTGCCTTTTACAAGAGAACTACTTAATGGATTTAGATTGTGTTTTTTTCTAGAATTAGCTTGAACATTCTGGTTGATTTTGCTTGCGGTACTGATTTATTTGCGCAAATCCGAGAGACACACAGCGGGCCGAGGGGAGGGGGGTGGGGCAATCCTTACTCATGCGCTAGCCTCAGGGTGTTCCTTACCTCCGCTTAGATAGCAAACGAGAGAACTACTTAACAGATTTAGATTGGAATTTGTGTGAACATTCCGGTTGATTTTGCAACATCTATCATCGCACTAAGAATCATAGTTCGCTTGCAGGAGGGATATATTCACGCTAATCTGAAACAGAGGCTGCGGGCTGAGGAGAGGGGGATGTGTGACGTCGGGAGTGGGGAGCCAGGCAGGGCCCTCCTCACTGTCCCGTTTTACTAATAAAAACCGCGGGGGACGGCTAGTAAGAGGGTAAGTTTCAATATCATGAAGTTCTAGCTGTTCACGTACAATGTTTTTTTTTCTTTTGTTCACATTTGTACACATTGTGATTAACGGCAGGTGTCATGGTGGTGCATTGCTGACTGGTTTGAATCCCTGTCTGATTGTGGGTTGTGCGGTATATCTGTTTATGTGTATATTATTATTTCTCTTGCTGTTTTGGTTTTCTTCTAGCATTCTAAACACACACACGTTATAGTTCTGCAGGGTGAGTGTGGGTAGGTGCATCCGGTTTTTTTTTTTTACCAGTCCAGGTTATACTGGCAACCGTATTTTACAATAAGCAGACAAATGAAATGAAAGAACAACTGCTTGATAATGAAAAAATATTGACAGCTCTTTTGAAAAAGGAAAATGAAGAGCTCTTTGTTCCATTTCAGTTCTCTTATTAGGGATTTACAGTTGGAGTGGAAACAATGCAATTTGTATTGTTAATTACCTGGTGCAATTATCACCAGGTATGAAAAGAATCTGCTAACAGGCTAGTAATGTTCCAACAGCAAGTACATGTTGATTTCAAGGTTAACAATGTGCACAAATTGGTGTTAATTTCTACATAATTATGGTTTACATAAATGTGCAAATGAATTGTAACAGTATGAATGCATTGCTGAAAAGAACTAACATGTTTGTGCTCTAACAGGTACACAGAGTAGTCAACAAGTTTGTTACAAAGAACTTCATAAATAACTTTTATATAAGAGCAGAAAGATAAAATAAGGCAAAGAAATGCATAGCGTAAAATATTACCAAAAAATGACAAATCATAGTACTCCAGCGACTCCAATAAAATAAACCTTTCCACTGACATATTAACATAAGTTTATTTCTGACTTGTTTTTCAATACCTTAGTAGATAACATAAAAACAAATCTTAATACTTTTTGTTGAGTAAGTATTGTGAAAAAGTTAAGCTTTGTCTTCAACTACACTCTTAAAAGTTGCCATAGTGGTTCTTCACAGCACTGCCATAGGGGAACTAGTCTTGGTTTCCAAAAGTACGATCCACCTGAAGAATATAGGAAGAACCATTTGTTTAGGCTTGTAACAGGTCCCATAAATACCAAAGAACCGAAGGTAACTGATTACTAGTGTAATCCTGATTTTACAAGGCCTCTTGCTGACTATAATACTACAGTTCCGGTTTTCCTGATCCATTAGTATCCTGTTAGATAGCTTTATATACATTGGAGATTTCTGCTTTGACCACATTTTAGGATTTTTTTTAAAGCCTTCTTCTTCTTCTTTTGGCTGCTCCCGTTAGGGGTCACCACAGCGGATCATCTTCTTCCATATGTTTCTGACCTCTGCATCTTGTTCTGTCACATCCATCACCTGCATGTCCTCTCTCACCACATCCTTCTCTCCATCATATCTGCTAACTCTCTGCCCTTACCAGTCATACTGCCAACATTCAAAGTTCCTACCCTCAGTTCCACTCTCTTAACTTTCCTCCTCTCCTCCTGCCTCCGGACACGTCTCCCCCCTCTTCTTCTTCTTCTTCTTTGGCCAACAGTAGCCCAATTTCCGCAAGCACCTTGTTGGCTAACAGTACTGGTGGCGGTCGTTGTTAACCCGGGGTTTGACCGATCCGGTATGGAAATTTGTATTGTTGTCCGCATATCGATTTGGCAAAATATCACACCAGATGCCTTTCCTGACTTAACCCTCCCCATTTATCCGGGCTTGGGATGGGTGCAAAGAAGCACACTGGTTTGTGCATCCCCTGTGGCTGGGTTAGGATCTTTCACAGAAAACAAAAGGTCTAAAATGGCACAGAAACCCATTACATTATGAGAAGGGTTCTTTTTATATAAAATAGGATCTTTTTAAAGCCTAATGAACCAATTTCATATAAAAAGAACCCTTCACATAATGTAATGGGTTTTTGTCAAGCAGTTTTTCTGTGAGGAACCACAACACCCAGTAAAGTGCCATTTTAGACCTTTTGTTTTGTGTGAAGGTAGAAAGGACACAGCAATGAGCTTCAGGTAAATACGTCCTCCTTCTGTTCATGACTCTATTGCAGATTAACATTTTTGTTAGTTTTACCCAATATCATCCAGGCCAAGTTTTCCATCTCTAGAAGCAGCTGTTGCCAGCAGATATGCCTCATTAAAACGCAGAGTGCCGGTTTTGGGGATGAGGCAGTTGGGGTCATACACTGATTACAGGGATTTAAAAAAATAAAAAATCTGTATGTCCATCAGTTGATTCACATGCTTAGGAGTAAATAGCTAATAACTGATGAATCCACAATAGCTTGTGAAAGTCCAGTCCATTTCATATAGCAGTCGTTACTGCAGCTCTTCTCTGATTTAATAGGGTAAGTTGGACATTGCTGCAACACAAAGGGATAATGGACTGTTTTTTTAATGAACAAAAGCACTTCAGCCTGGAAAAAATGACTGTTGAGAGAAAAAAATGGAAATATGTATGAAGACCTCAAAAAAGAAGTCATTTTGTGACAGCATGGGCTTTGTTTAAAGCAGTGGTCTCAAACTCTGGTCCTGGAGGGCCGCAGTGGTTGTAGGTTTTCATTCTAACCCTTTTCTTAATTAGTAACCTGTTTTTGCTGCTAATTAACTCCTTTTCCTTTCATTTTAATTAACTTGTTATTTAAGATTTGTTCCTCTGAATTGCTTCATATCTTTCCTTAAATGGCATCCAAACAAAAATGAAATGTAAAGTGAGTGAACCAACAGAAGACCACCTCAGTCAGGACCTCAAACTTCAACCAGTTGCTTTATTAGGCATCAATTCTTGTAGTCAATTAAACCTGTTCTATAATTCCATGGCTTGCTGCAATAGCATACATTTCTAAAATTCTTGATTTTGTCTTTTCTAAGAGCACTGTTAAATGTTTTGGGGACCTGAGCAGATCAACATTCTTGCCTGAAGAAGGGGCCTGAGTTGCCTCGAAAGCTTGCATATTGTAATCTTTTTAGTTAGCCAATAAAAGGTGCCATTTTGCTTGGCTCTTCTCTACATTCATAATGGCTAACACGGTACAACACCCTAGTACTATTTTTATGGGAAAAATTATTTTGTGAGGTATTCTACCTTTTGGGGTGTCTAGGAAGCTCAAAAATGAAAAAAAACAAAAGAATTATCGTTATTGTTATACAATAGCTGCCAAATACTTCAAGCTTCTTGAGGAAATAAAATTGAAAGAGATGCACACAGTCCGGAAGTGTCCATTTTCACTGTTGTGTTTTGTGGACTATAAGCCAGTCTCTTCAGTCTGCGCTAATAGTAGCACGCCCAGTTCCAATGGCTGCAAACGTTCCTGTGCTTTACAAAAACGGCTGCATATATATGTACTAGTAATAGGATATCAGGACCGAAAGGGCTAAGTATTCACCCCCTTTAATATGGCACACCTAACATCATCACATAATTAGTTCAATGGCACGCGCCTGTCGCTAGTCCAGGGGGTTTCAATATTTGAAGTCTGAATGCACTTCACTGTATATGGAAGGTCCAACTTGTGGTGGGTCAGTATGGTGGGGTGGGCAAAGTCAGTCCTGGAGGGCCGCAGGGGCTGCAGGTTTTTGTTCCAACCCAGTTACTTAAGTAGAAAACAATCCTTGCTAATAATTTAATTTCATGGCTTGTTAGTGCTTTAACTCTGCCGTGTCAGGTCATTCTCATATCCATCTCAATGATTTGAAGTTTAAAATGGATGAGTAATTCTCCCTCCTTCACTTTTTTCTGATAAATAACACATAGGTGTAAATGGAAACAAGCTAAATGGAGAAGTGCTGGTTTCTTTTGTCATTTTGCATGTTATTGCTAATAAGGCAACATGAAAAATAGAGAATACAGCGGTTTAAGACTAAATAAGCAATAAGGGTGCAACATCCTAACAAGCAAGACAGCTAAAATGAACCAGAAAAATGTCACTTGAGCAAGAACTGCTTCATCCGCAATGAATGTTTTCTCATGAAGCAGTTGGGTTAGAAAAATTAAGAACTGAAGAGAAAGTGAAGAACTGAAAGTTACTCATCAGTTTTAAGCTCAACTCCCTTGGATGATATATGTATTAGAAAGGAAAAAATGATCTATGATTTAAGAATGAACTGACATGGTAGAGTTAAAACACTAAATAAGATCTCCTATTGGTGAGGATTGGCTTGCAATTGGGTGAAAACAAAAATCTGGAGCCACTGCGGCTCCCCACAGTCGGTGTTGGCCACCCAGGTCTATGGTCTCATGAGACCAAACTTGAGCCCTTTGGCCATCAGACTAAACACTATGTTTGTAACTGTGTTTAGCTATTATTATTATTATTATTATTATTATTGTAAAGTACTTTGATCTAATGTCATGTATGAAAATGTGTTACAGAAATAAATGTGGTTGTGTAACCAAAACACTGCATAGTATCAAACACACACACACACACACACCATCCATACCATGAAGAATGGAGGTGACCATGTCATGCTGTGGGGCTGCTCCTCTGCAGCACACTGTGGGAGGCTTCTGAGGGTACATGATAGAATGAAGGCAACAACATGCAAGGGAATCCTGGAGGAAAACCTGATGCAGTCTGTAAGAAACCTGCACCTTGGGAGATTTGTTTTCCAACAAGTCAATGACCCCAAGCATTACGTCAAAGCTACGTGGCAATTAGGGAATCCATTCCCGGACGGGTTTATCCATTCCCGGGAATTCGGGAATCCTGGGTGCCCAGGGATGACACAGTGCACGGGCATCTCACATGTGGGCGATTTTAGAACGACCGACACTTATTTTTTCATAAAACTACTGCAATATGTTGACACCAATAAAAGACTAACCTTATCTACAAGCAGTTCATGCTGTCATATAAGTACATGTATCTAGTTAATTGCAGTAATAAGAGCGTAGAAAGCACGTGTCCAGCGTGCGGTCGTCCAGGCGAGAGTGCACATTCGTGCAGAGTAAGCCAGCCGCTGAGAAAGCACGGTCTGCCTCCACTGAAGCAGGCGGCACAGTCATCAGATACTGATACACTTGTTCTAAACAACGCCCGCGCTTGCCGTTGCTCTGAAACACCGCCATTTCACCTTTTACTGATGCATCCAGTTTCTTGTCATCATTCTGTGATGGCAAGTTTCTTGGCACAGATAATGTAGATGCAACAGACTGGCGCATTGCAATTTCAAGTTGCCGTTCAAAGCTGCTGTCTGACAGACGTCAATGAAGTCTGCTCTGTCCCGGCATTCGTGAGCTGCAGAGTGCGGACTCCTCCTAGTCCACTGAGCCGGGAGACTGACTGCTGCAGGTCTGTTGTTGACTGAATTAATGAGCGACACACTACACTGTGGGCTAAAAAACCATGCCACTTAATTATTTTCAACTATAACTCTTGTTATTTCTTGATCGATTTTTACATGCTATATATGTGAGCTTGGCCGTTCCCGGTTTCCTGGGAATTACAGCAGTTACCGGGAATGAAAAATGTCCGGGAATCCCAGGCTCCCGGTAATCGGGAGAGGCCAGAAATGGATTCCCTAGTGGCAATGTTTTAAAACAATAATGTGAATGTACTGGAGTAGTCACCTCAGAGTGAAGATCTTAATCCAACTGATGATTTGTGGGTGGAATTGAAAACAGCTGTTCACTCACGACATCCATACAACCTGCCAGAACTCGAGCAAAGAAGAATGGAGACATTTGGCAGTTTGTGCAGATGTGTAAGGCTGATAGAGAGACGTGTGCACGCCAACTCGAGGCTGCCAACGGTGCCTCTACTAAACACTGACTTGAAGGGGGTAAATATTGACGTGTTTAATTATTTTGTGATTTATAGTGGTAATTAATTTAGACCACCTTGCACTGATCTGTTTTTACTTTGACTGTAAAGACTTTTTTTTTTTTTTTTGATCAACGTTAAAAAGGCCAAATTAAATCCCCATGACTCAATGTTGTATTTCATTAAAATCTGAAAACTTCCAAAGGGCGAGTACCATTTATAGGTGCTATAAATAAAGTGATGGGAAACTATCACAGCACTTAGCTGTGAAAATAAACTGCAGGAGAGGGGATATAGGAAGTCATCTATAAAAATATCTGGAGATGAAAGAGACCCTTCTTTTACTGTTGTGTTTTTGTTCCAACAGGTAGAAGTCATTTCTATGGCAGGGAAGGAGCTGCTTGTTGAGCCATGCGGACAGACTGCAGGCGGGGTGGACTACTATGAACTTTTCAATTGATATCCACTTTGTTAAGGCTTACCTTGATCAAGTATTTATGTATAGTTTGGACACTCAAGTCCATAAATTTAGAAATGTGTTTTTTAAAAAAGAAAAACCTAATTGAGAGGTACTGACATCACGTTGTACTAAGTTTACTGTGCATTTATTTTATGTTGGCTATTAAACTTTATCGTTCATATGTAATAAATGTAATTGGTGGTGCTCACTTGTTCTTTCGGAATCTTACTGAATGTTTTAAGTAACATACATTGTTTATATTAAGGGCATAAAAGCCATAATGCTGTTCTGTGATCGACACGTAATGATGTGTATTAGTAAACTGCAGCACAGTATATGCGTGTGTATGGATGACAGAGTGCTGGAGGAAAGAATTAGGGATCATGTGAAACTTGGCAAACTACAATGAAAAGGCAAACAGCGTAGAAACATACAAGGGAAAATGAGGCTGAATATTGTATTTGTAAAGCTAGATAGGGAACTTAATGGGGTGCCACAAGAGATGGTGAGGTGTGGATGAATGATTAGTGTCTACATTTATGTCATTGTATGAGGAAGCACGAATGGCGGTCAGAACAGCACATGGAATAGTGAAAGTTTGATGGGCTACACCAGGGATCTGTTCCGAGTCTGCTGCTTTTCATAGTAGTGATGGGGATGGTGTCCAGAGGAGTGTGCGAAGGAGCTCTTAGATGGAAATGTATTTTGGATTGTGAAGTAACACTGAAGTAGAAGACTCTGAAATTGAACACTAATTTGGAAACAAAAGGCCTTAAGGTAAATGCAGGCAAGCTCAAGGTGTGGTGAATGGTGTATATGAGGTGGGTATAATGGCCATGCAGTAGATGTGCTGGGAGAAACTCAACCTCGGGCACAGGTTGTCAGAAGTGGGTGCATAAAAGGTGTAGTGAAATGACCCGTTTACAGAAGGCGTTTAAAAGGAGAACAGAATACTCACGTAGTACGTATAATTTTAGATATCAGTCATGGAGTTATTTTTGCAGAACTTACAGAAGATGTGTTACGCAAAGTCACGTCACATTAGATGTCTTTACTAGCACCGTAGCCCACAGTTACATAATTTTAAGTGAGTCTGAGGCACTCGACAGCAAGCCACTATGAACCCAGACGTGCTATGTGACATGCCCAGTGAATCACTCTCAGAATATCAAACAGGTTAAAAATGGCCTTTAGTTGTAGGGACTGTTCTGTGTGCATGACAGATGGCAACCAAAGAGCACCCACCCAGAAGTACAATGCATAGAATGCAGTGACTATGAATAAGGAAGGAATGTGGGTGTTTTGGACGTCCAAGAGAAGCTTCTCTATCTGATGTCTTGTGTTTTATATACCATGACAGAATGGGAAGAGAAAGGCATAGCACTTTCTACAGCACAGGCTCTACAAGGCAGTGCATTTCTGGCTGTCACAAAAGGGGCGAGCAGCACTGCACTGGAAGGGCGGCACACAGTTGCTTGAATTAATGTGAACCAGTGACGTGATCTGCAACTTCAGTGACTAGATGAATCACTCATTACACTTCAAATATCTACGTTTAAAATAAGAAGTGAAAACGAGACATTTTTGGAAAAAACAAGATGTTGTTGTACACATGTTTAAGTGACAAGTCTTATTTCTTTTATTAAACTGATATAATGTTGCCATTACTGTACCAAATAATATTCTTTAATCTGCTGGGATTTAAAGTTCAAAAGAGGTCAGAATCATATGCATGAAATGTTCAAAATTTTTTTTTATACTCTTTTCTAATGATGCACCCAAACAGGTTAATATATTTGGCAATAAATAATAAAATAATTAAGACAAATATTTTAGATAAACATTTTATTCAGCAGAGAAATATAAATGCAAAATATTTTTGTGGCATATACTGTAATGCTTATTGTTCATCACTGTGAGACTGAATTAAATCTGACTTGACAGGAAATGCAGCCAATACAAAAAGCAAATATTTTATCCATACTAGATGCATTAGAAAAATTAATCTTTACAGTTCAACATTATAACATCAACCTTTATAATAAAATATTAATTTACAGTATAAAGTTTGTACATACTGCACACACTCTAAAAATACCTTAAGCAATTGTGTGCATCCGGTCCAATAACTAAAGCACTACACACTAAGGGAATTACAAACACACATTCAACTTTTATGGTGTGCCTCGTTACTGCCTTAATGTTTGTGCATGCGTTCAGGAGCCTACTTTCAAATTCCCTTTTTAGTTTTGTAAACATTTGTAAAAGTTATTGCTGCTATAAAATAAATATGTATTCAGGTCCTCTCAGGTGCCAGTTGCTCACATAAACAAGGCCGATTTTAAACCACACACATTGGGTACTACAAGTCTCACTGGTCTGCCTCCTAGATTACCAAATACCCCAAAAATACATTTCTTAAGGAAAAACTCAGGTTTTCTCTCCCCAATTAATCTTTGATTTTCTGCTGTATAGCTCACATTTTCTGTCCATTTTATTAAATTGCATATTTTTGCCACATTATTTCAGAATAGGAATTCCTGGTGTTCAAGTTGCACGGTAATATATTTTGACTAAACCAGTTTCTTGATGTGTGCTTTATAAAACCGCCACTTACACAGTAGACAATCCCATTTCTCCAAGGACAGTGTGAAATTCAACCCTGTACCCTGTTCTGGTATCACTTATCTTTGCCCAGCTGCAAAGACAACAATTCAATTCTTTATCACACTGGGCATAAGTAGTGCTAATGTGTATTTGAATGTATGATTTGAAACTTAAACTGATAAAAATGTGCGAACAACAAATATCGTTAACATACAAAATGCTGTTTTGTGTCGGCACTTTTTTATATTATTAAAAAGAACCACATACACAAGAGAAGACAGACATCTTAATAATAGAATTTGTTTTTTCAATTTGTGCTAGTGTATTCATTTCATACTGGAAAAATATGGGAAAGAATCCTTCATGTGAAAAATTGTCCAAAAAAGTTTGCAATACCCAAAATAATAAGAAAAGAATGAAACACTGCTGAAGGCCATGTCAATTGTCCATTCCGACGGAGGGCAATAATATGGATGACGGAGGGAAAAACAAAAACATACGCCAACCCACAAGTTGCTCCTGAATATCTGTAAAGGAAAAAAGGAGAAATGACATGATGCGGAACATTGTAAGAAACATGAAAAGTCTGAATTAGCGTAAGCCTCCCTAATTTGGGATGTTCATAAGAAATGTAATGATTTATTTCATGATGTAGAAGTACATAATAAACAAGAATAGTTAAATCAAATATTTTAAAGATTAAAATGTGTGATGTAAAGTCTAAATATTCTCGATTGTAATAGAAATTTGTATATGTTCACCCTCTGTTAGAGGTCCGTAGATCCCTTGTAAAGGATCAAAAATAACATCGCAACAAATAGTTCTGAGCAGACATCATCCAAAACACCAACTGTGGTCATCGCTGCTCTCGTGAAAAGAACGGAGATAAACGCCATCAACTCGCAGAAGGAGAGGCAAGTTCGTTGTGCCCTGTGAACGTGACTCGAGAGAATAAAAATGAATAAAAATAAAAAAAGCAAAAATTTACACTGAGTGTTACAGACTGAAATCAAATGTATGTTTTTATTATATAATAGTAACAGCAGCTCAGTACTCAAAACAATAAATGTGGGAAGGGCCCAGCATCGAACCTTCAACCTCTGGATTACGAGACTGCAGTTCTTACCTCTGTACCAGTCAAGCAGACATGTCTACTTTGTGTCGCTTGATATTTGGGCTTCGGTTTTTACACATTGACAGCAACATGTACATTGAATAATTTCTTTTTCTTTGGTTATATTCTTCAATAAAGGCGCACTTGTTTTGTTATACTTTTAATGAAAGTGTTTACTTGATATTTGGACTTCAGTCTTCACACATTATACACTTCATGTCAATATTGTCATTATTACCGTAACATGAAAAAAGTTGTTTTAGTTGTGTTCAACATTTCTTGCCATCCTACATTTACCCAGACTGTTGTAGACACAGAACACATATGAAATATATGTATTCCAAATAGCGATATATTATTTACCTTATACAATTCCAGACACTTCACACCCAGATAAAGAGACTTAAGCTGTGAGAACTTTGTGTCTGACTTAAGCTGCCTCGAAGCGTGATGGGATAGCAGGCTGATGGAATTGCACGTTTGCAAAACAAAGACGCTGATGAGGAGGTGCAAGGGAATTTAAGGTGGCCCGGCATTACGAATATTTTTGTAGGCTTCAGGGATTCTAGTGTGAATCCATTGTAAAACAAATGGTCTTCCAATGGAAGAGCAGTAGTGATGCAAAGGTCAGCTCAGGAGTACAGCATACAATGCTGAAGAAGATGAAAAGAAACACTAAGATAATATTAAACGGCCTACAGAAAGTCTCTGTTCATGACAGAATGCAATCAGAAGAAGTTCTGGTGCTGCATCTCTAGTTTGCCAACCACCATGATGTTCAATAAAACCTCGGGGATAATATTTTGTGGACAGATAACACAAAAAATTTAATCCTCTAGCAGAAATATGCAACACTTTGTTTAGAGGGAAAAACTGCTGGACACCAACACCAAAGCTTTATGCGAACCATAAAAGCAATGGTGGAGGGAAGATCACAGTTTGCCTTATGGCATGGACAGGTTGCTATCGTACAGGATCAATTCAAACCATTTTGAATAAAGAAATGTTTAGAGCAAAATGTCAGGGTAGCGGTTTGTCACCTGAGGATTAACAGAAGTCTGTTGATGCAACAAGACAATGGCCCAAAACAGAGGAGTAAATCAACAACAGAATGGCTTAAATCAGAAGAAAGGTTGTATCTAAAACAAAGTGGCATGATGTAAGGAGAGCTGTCCCTCCAAGAATCCCATAAATAAATGAACTGAAACAATTTTGTAAAGAGAAATGGCGTTTTGTTGAAGGTTATTCCTGCTGAAGAAGGTTCACATGCTGAGAACATTTAAATGATGTATTCAGTATTGACAAGATGTACAGTTATTTGTGTTGTATTATTATGAATTTCAAGATCACAGTTTTATGACTAATTAATTTCAAAGGATTAAAAACTTTTTCTTGCATCGTTACTTTAAACCTGTACTATAAATTGCACATAAAATATAGATTTTTCAAAAGTTTACTTGACCACAGAGTAGATTTAAACTTTTATTTCTCTATTTATGATAATATTTTAGTAAGTTCACATATTTATTTGAAAGCTCATAAAAAAAAAAAAAAAGATTTTTACCCTTACTGAAATGATTAACTCTAAATTAATCAACAGTAAAAGGTTTTGAAGAAGAAAACAAATCTTCAAATCTTAGTGACCTGCTGCCATCTCTAGTATTCTGACCTAAAACTTAGCAGCACTTTCTAATATTCGACTTACCTAATAATTGATCCAATGTTTGGGTAAAATTTTGCCACAAGGACTCCTGCTCCCACAACAATTATGTTTAAAGTTAAGACGTGCAGAAAGCTGGAAAACAAACAGAACAGTCAGCTTTGCCACACAAAAGTAAACCAGAGATACAACAAAGTGCCTTAATCTCTCTTTTCTTTAAATACTGATGTACAAATTGTGATCTACATTATATGCATAAAATAATCAAAAACACAATGAAGCTTTAATTCTTCAAATTTTTCAACGCTAACCGGGAAAGTCATTTTAAACTTGGATTACTGCAAGAATTGGGAAATACAGCAATTATAAAACCTTCACGTGACATCCCACTACATGCAGAAATGATGAACTACTGCAGAACGGTGCTGCCCAACAAGTCAAATCATGAGAAATATTCTTCTGAATACTATCCACAGAAACTGAATCCTGAATCCCATACTCATAGTCTCTACAAATCAAGTTTTCCTTGAAAAAAAAGTATTATTTGAAATAAATAGATAGAGATAGATAGATAGATAGATAATTTTTTTTTATTTTTTAAAATGACCTTTATTATGAACATTAACAATATACACAGTCATAAGACAAACAATCCCAATATTCAAGATAAAACAAAAAGGTATATATCAGACAACCACCACTACTCCCCCTTTACACTCCTCCTACTCCGCACATAAATAATATAATCAAAAAGTTAACAATTCATTATAATACAAATTAGATAGATAGATAGATAGATAGATGTGAAAGGCAATATATGATATACAGATAGATAGATAGATAGATAGATAGATATGGAAGGCATTATATGATAGATAGATAGATAGATAGATAGATAGATAGATAGATAGATAGATAGATAGATAGATAGATAGATATGGAAGGCATTATATGATAGATAGATAGATAGATATGAAAGGCACTATATGATAGATAGATAGATAGATAGATAGATAGATAGATAGATAGATAGATAGATAGATAGATAGATAGATAGATGTGAAAGGCAATATATGATATACAGATAGATAGATAGATAGATAGATAGATAGATAGATAGATAGAT
>JANRMT010062835.1:67116151-67142675 GCA_026402145.1 Polypterus bichir lapradei | reverse complement strand
AGATAGATAGATAGATAGATAGATAGATAGATAGATAGATAGATACTTTATTAATCCCAAGGGGAAATTCACAACTTTGAAATCATTAAAGTTTCTATAAATTTTAGCAAATTCAATTAAATAGTAAAAACGGATTATTCTTGAAGCACATAGTAAATAATGTATACCTAGGATAGTGTTTCTTAAATATCTGTCCCAGGAGTTGAACCCGAACAAGGTAACCTAGTAAAGGGTAAACTGTAGTCATCTGGAAAAGTAGGCACCCCCTGGCTATAAATACCAAGATGTCAGTGCTGGGAAAATTATCCAGAAAGTTCTTTAGGGAAGAAAAAAAAAAAAAACATATATATGAAGCAAGTTACATGGGAAAAAAATGCATTGTAAGTACTTTGATGAACATGTTTTGGAATCTATTTTTGAACAAGTAAAACCAAATTAAATAAAGTGGTTACTAACCAAACATAAAAAAATAACCAATAAAAAATGGATAACCCCCTTGGAGAAAAAAAGCTTACAATATATGACATATTTTGGCACAGAAGTATGGATTGCAGCAAGATCACAAATACCCAGACTTTCCAATCAGGTATGCGAGTGAGCCGATTAGTTTTCAGTTGTATGTATCAGTTATTGAACTTTTGTTTTAAAATAACAAAGACTAGATCTGATCGAGCCATTGTTTTATCATAAAACACAACAACTAAAGAATCACAACATAACTTTTACAGCAGAGCCTTTTGTATAAACTTGAATTTAACTAATGTTTCTCACAAATTCATCTTAGAAAAAGCCAGACCTGCAATCATTAAAGTATTAATTAAGCTAATCACGAGTCATTCTACTGCCAGGCAACATTTGTATCTTTCAACTAGGCATGTGCTCAGCTAAATGAGAATGGTTTCTGGTCACCCTGTATGTTCCAGGGTCCCAGTCGTGTCACTGATTGCTCCTTGGTTTCCCATAAAACCATGTAAATGTAATAAATAACACCTGTTAAAATAAGATTAAAAAAAACAAACTGAAACACACTACTATAATAATAATAAAAATAACAGTTCATTATCCTTGTACTTATCTCAAACAATATTAAGTAGATACTGTATTGTTTGTACGTGTAGATCTCTGTTAAGATTCTTGCTCTAAAATACAGAAAGACATTTTGATTTTTTACATCATCTACAGTACATTTGTGAACCAAATGTGAAACTAATACCTTCTTCTGTAACCTTAGTAAACTTTACAATGCAGTATAAAAATAACAAACAAGAAGTTTCATTTCTGTTCTCTATCCAGTTAGCATTTAATATTAAGAGGAAATAATCAAACTAATTTGCAGAATAAAAATACAGAAAGAACAAGCTTAGCTTTTTCTTACCGGTTCAATACAGTCTTTATAAAGTGGTGGAGAAGGAAATGCACAAAATATTAAGACTCCAACGTATAAATAGGTAAGCCCCACCAGTAAGTACGCCACTGAAAGGTCCCGCACCTATTAACAAATAAATAATTCATGGCAGGGCTTTAGCAAACTGACATTCTATTAAACAAAAGGTTTACAAAACAAACAAGATCTATAGGTTACATACCCATTGTACTTTTTTCACAACTACTATATGACAAAGAAACATATTCACAATTTATTTATAATCAACATGTACATGATAAAACAATATTATGCTTAAAATTAGTAAAAGAAAAAAAGCTATATTGCTCAGCATCAAAGTACGTTAGTGGTGTGTTACTGTGTCAACAGTTGCAAGAATCAGCATACTCACATTGTTTTCCTGGTTCTTATTGTTTTTGAGTAATGTGATGACACAGTTGTGAATAAAGAAAGCAAGTGTGAGCACTCCAGTAAGCTGTGGGAACTCCATTCTGAATTCTTCCAAAAGAAGGCAAGATTTCTTATGAGTATATCAAGTACATATGTAGACACTTAAGAAGTGCATTCAGGATTTGAAATTATAAAAACCAATTAATTCATCTTACCAGCAACAAAGAAACGGTTTGAGTGAAGCCAATGAAAATCCAGATGAAATCCTAGATGGGCCGCCTTTAGTGTTACCAGTATAATCAAATACACCACAGAAACTGTACCTAGAGAAGGCAAAGCAAACAAGAACTAAAACGGAACTGAAAGCTGGCGATTTAGCAGAACATTTGTATCAAACTAAACTTTCACCAAAATGCTCTGAGAATGGTTGGTAAACATATGTTTTTCCATGACTAAAACTCTCTCAATAATTTGCATATATGCAGTGAAAATAATATTTGGACTACTGCTAAAAAAAGGCTCTTATTAAAGTGTGTCCAATGTGTAATAAAACGTTCTGGCCTGAGGTTATATCCAGACTTCCTCCACATGAATATCAAGTATCCTGAATGATAAGAGAGTCTAAGGATGGCCAGCGCTTTGTTTCTGCCTCGGCGGGTGTACAGAGTTACAATTCAGGGAAGTGCAAAACTGTTTTTGCCGAGGCCTGTATAATCTTCTTTACTTTTTCCCCCTTTAACTGATTTTTAAATACCAATAATTAGAATGGCTTCAGTGTTAACCTTTTTAAAATAATCAGTTTGAACTGTGGACTTTAAAACAACTTACTTTTAGAATATTAACTAATGAAATAAGATTAGAAATAGAACTTTGACTTAATTCAGTATGTGTAATTATTCTCTTGGAATGTGCTTACAAAATAAAACAGAATGCTCAGTTATTTGACAGAAGTTAGTGTAAATAAAAAGATCAGCAGATCTGGATTAAAAATATTAATACGTAGTCTTAACCTTTGCTTTGCCTCCCACGTTGTTGGCTGCTGTCCGTCGCTCCGGTCTCTACATTCCCTTCCTTGCTTCGCCACGGGATTCACGTCTCCCTACTGATAACTACAGGATTTTTGTTTAATCCACGGCTTCTCCGCTGTTTTATTGTTTGTTTATTACGATTATAGTTATTGTGTAGGTATTTTAGACTTACTTTACATTGTTCAGGTACCCATTTCCTTCATCATTCCAACCCCCATTAACATGTCTATCGAGGTGATCACCATCGATCAAAGAACTGTCACTTCCTGAGTGGTTTCCATGCCCAGAGATGGCACCTGCCTTTTCCATTCTCTTTGTTACATATTGCACGGCCATATCAGGCTCACTCTTGATATCCGGAGGAACATTGTGTCTTATGTATTGAATGACTGGGACAGGTTCAAGGTGTGGACTGATGACGGTACAGGAGATAATTATACTACACAGGAGCACTAGAAGAGTGAAATGCTTAAGCCCTTCACCTATGGTTCTGCATGTGAGTTGATGGCTGCCACTGAATTGTTCGGTTGTCGCTTTCAAGTGTACCGAAATGGCCAAATATTTTACACCTTTCGACAACCGCCAATGCCTCTTAAACATCTTAGATTCACAGGTGACAATTTCAGTAGTGGACACTTTGATGTTTATGAATATTTAAACTCTCAAAAGCTGGATGTGATTTTATCGATGAAACCGGTTGTGTGCTTACAACGCTTGACAGATGCCGAATGTCACTTCAACACAAGTCCTACAAATACTGTCGTAATTGAAACAAACCATGAAACTCAAACCGATTATGACAGCAGCAATCCAAGCTGTGAGATTTGAGACAAGATTACTGTTCACATGGCCAACTGTACGTTACATGCTCAAGAGTAAGCTCAGCGCACAGCTTGGTCATATTACAACCGGAGGGCAGAACTGACAACATGGTATACAAAGAGATCCTTAACAAATAATTATTGGCATATTTTCCCTCAGTTTAAAAAGGTTAAATTTTCTTCTTAATAAAAATTTTAAGGCAGTACTTCGCCGCTGCGAAGCGCGGGTATTTTGCTAGTACTTTAATATTAAGACTTTATTAAATGCCATTTTGGAAAGCTTCAGATGATTCTGTAGTTGCTGAATTCTCTGATTTTCTGCTGGTTTACCGTATACACCAGGGGTTCCCAACTCAAGTCCTGGAGGGCCGCAGTGGCTGCAGGTTTTCATTCTAACCCTTTTCTTAATTAGTGACCTGTTTTTGCTGCTAATTAACTTCTTTTTGAATTCATTTTAATTGACTTGGTTTTTAATAAATGTTTCCCTGAATTTCTTCATCGTTCCTCTTGTGGCATCTGGCTGGGGGTGGAGCCCAGCCGGGACGCCCAGGACGACCGGAGGAGGGTTTGTACCTCCTCCAGACCGCAAGGGGGCGACCACCCTGGTTATATTGAGGGCCACGGGTAGAGGGCTTGGAAGCCCAACCCTGTAGGGGCCCGTGGCCACCACCAGGAGGCGCCCCAGTGCCTGAACAACCCTGGACCTCAGCACTTCCGCCACACCAGGAAGTGCTGGGGGGAAGAGGAGCAGGGACACCGGAAGGGCTTCCGGGTGCGCAGCCGGCACTTTCGCCACACTGGGGCGTGTCTGCGGAGGAATGCCGGGAAGCAGCTGGAGCCCATCCGGGTTCCTATATAAGGGGCCGCCTCCCTTCATTCAGTAGCGGAAGTCGGGTGGAAGAAGGACGGAGCTGGAGAGAGGACTGGAGGCGGCCAGGAGAAAGGCATTTGGACTGTGAGGCCTGGACTTTGGGGGATCGGTGCTGGAGGCACTGGGTTGTGCACTAATTTGTATATAGTGTAAATATAATAAATGGGTGTGTTAGGTGCAACAATGATGTCCGTCTGTCTGTGTCCGGGCCAAGTTCCACACTCTGAATTGCTTAATTTTTTTCCTTAAATGGCACCCAAGCAGAAGTGAAATGTGAAGTGAGTGAACCAACAGAAGACCAACTAAGTCAGGGCCTCAAACTCCAACCAATTTCACTCTAACCAGCTGCTTAATGAGGCACTAAGACTTGTCGTTAATTAAACCTGTTCTTTAATTCCATGGCTTGTTGCTGTTCTCAGTGTGCAATACCAGACATTTTAAAAATTGTGGATTTTCTCTTTTCTAAGAGCAGATTACCATTCCTGAGACTTTCATTATTTTCAGATACTGTATGATGGTCACAGTTTGCTGGTCCCGTTTTGGCTCATTTTGTATCTCATTATTGTTTGGCTGCTAATTAAGGAAAAATAAACAATTAAGGGGTCTGAGTCTTCAAGAGCAAGTCAAATAAAATGAATTCAAAAGAAGTTAATTAGCAGCAAAAACAGGTCACTAATTAAGAAAAGGGTTAGAATGAAAACCTGCAGCCACTGCGGCCCTCCGGGACAGGAGTTGGGCACCCCTGGTATACACAATGCGGAAAGAACAGGTGAATTGATATTGTTAAATGCAGATTCACATTCCAGTGCTTTTTATCTAACATAATAGTTCTTTCAGCCTCTATAGCAGGGCTCCTCAGTCACAGTCCTGGAGGGCCGCAGTGGCTTCAGGTTTTTGTTCTAACCCGATTGCTTAATTAGAAAGCAATTCTTGCCAATAATTTCATTTCATGGCTTGATAGTACTTTAACTCTGCTATGTCAGGTCATTCTCACATCCTATATTTTCTTCCCCTTTCTAAGGATATCATCCAAATGATTTGAATGCTAAAATGGACGAGTAATTCTCAGTCCTTCACTTTTATCTCTTCACTTTCCTTCTAAGTATTTAATTAAACCCAACAGGGCATGATAAAGACACAAAGGTGTAAATGGTAACAAGCTAAATGGAGAAATGCTGGTGTCTTTTGTCATTTGCATGTTATTGCTAATTAGGAGCAATTAAAAACTAAGAATACAGCTGTTTAAGACTAAAATAAGCAATGAGGGTTCAAAATCTTAATGAGCGAGACAACTAAAGTGAAGAAGAGGTGTTACAGTGCATCCGGAAAGTATTCACAGCGCATCACCTTTTCCACATTTTGTTACGTTACAGCCTTATTCCAAAATGGATTAAAATCATTTTTTTCCTCAGAATTCTAAACACAACACCCCATAATGACAATGTGAAAAAAGTTTACTTGAGATTTTTGCAAATTAATTAAAAATAAAAAAACTGAGAAATCACATGTACATAAGTATTCACAGCCTTTGCTCAATACTTTGTCGATGCACCTTTGGCAGCAATTACAGCCTCAAGTCTTTTTGAATATGATGCCACAAGCTTGGCACACCTATCCTTGGCCAGTTTCGCCCATTCCTCTTTGTAGCACCTCTCAAGCTCCATCAGGTTGGATGGGAAGCGTTGGTGCACAGCCATTTTAAGATCTCTCCAGAGATGTTCAATCGGATTCAAGTCTGGGCTCTGGCTGGGCCACTCAAGGACATTAACAGTGTTGTCCTGAAGCCACTCCTGTGATATCTTGGCTGTGTGCTTAGGGTCGTTGTCCTGCTAAAGGTTGAACCGTCGCCCCAATCTGAGGTCAAGAGCGCTCTGGAGCAGGTTTTCATCCAGGATGTCTCTGTACATTGCTGCAGTCATCTTTCCCTTTATCCTGACTAGTCTCCAGTTCCTGCCGCTGAAAAACATCCCCACAGCATGATGCTGCCACCACCATGCTTCACTGTAGGGATGGTATTGGCCTGGTGATGAGCGGTGCCTGGTTTCCTCCAAACGTGACGCCTGGCATTCACACCAAAGAGTTCAATCTTTGTCTCATCAGACCAGAGAATTTTGTTTCTCATGGTCAGAGAGTCCTTCAGGTGCCTTTTGGCAAACTTCAGGCGGGCTGCCATGTACCTTTTACTAAGGAGTGGCTTCCGTCTGGCCAGTCTACCATACAGGCCTGATTGGTGGATTGCTGCAGAGATGGCTGTCCATGTGGAAGGTTCTCCTCTCTACACAGAGGACCTCTGGAGCTCTGACAGAGTGACCAGCGGGTTCTTGGTCACCTCCCTGACTAAGGCCCTTCTCCTCCGATCACTCAGTTTAGATAGTCGGCCAGCTCTAGGAAGAGTCCTGGTGGTTTTGAACTTCTTCCACTTATGGATGATGGAGGCCACTGTGCTCATTGGGACCTTCAAAGCAGCAGAGATTTTTCTGTAACCTTCCCCAGATTTGTGCCTCAAGACAATCCTGTCTCGGAGGTCTACAGACAATTCATTTGACTTCATGCTTGGTTTGTGCTCTGACATGAACTGTCAACTGTGGGACCTTATATAGACAGGTGTGTGCCTTTCCAAATCATGTCCAATCAACTGAATTTACCACAGGTGGACTCCAGTTAAGCTGCAGAAACATCTCAAGGATGATCAGGGGAAACAGGATGCATCCGAGCTCAATTTTGAGCTTCATGGCAAAGGCTGTGAATACTTATGTACATGTGATTTCTCAATTGTTTTATTTTTAATAAATTTGCAAAAATCTCAAGTAAACTTTTTTCGCAATGTCATTATGGGGTGTTGTGTGTAGAATTCTGAGGAAAAAAATGAATTTAATCCATTGTGGAAAAAGGCTGTAACATAAGAAAATGTGGAAAAAGCGATGCGCTGTGAATACTTTCCGGATGCATTGTACTTGAGCAATAAATGCTTTTTATTAAGCCATTGGGTTGAAGCAAAAAACTGCAGCCACTGCGGCCCTCCAGGACCCTGATTGAGGACCCCTGCTCTATGGTATGTCATTAGACATGAATTATTGCCCTCCATAAGCCACATAATTTTATCTCAGCATGTTTCTTTGTAATCCCAGCTTTGCTAAAGTAATCAGACCCTTCTGAAACGTGCAGATCTGTTAGAAACAGTGACAGAGCCAGGGACTGAACCCAGAACTGTGAGCTGTTAAACAGTCACTGTAAGTAACTGAAAATAAACAATATTTTCATTTGTACACTAATGTAACCAGTCATGTAGGCATGTAATAAATAAATAAATAAAACACCAAGCCTAGGAATGAACAAACTGAAAAAATAGATGAGAAAATTACCTAGAAATGTGAACCTTGCAAAAAAAGATGCTGACTTGAAGTTCAAGAGAGGCAGGATCAGAATAACCAGGAAGAAAGGCACAGTGTCTGTCTTGCTCCACCACTTTTCAAATGTCAAAAAGCTACTTTCATTTGTATCTTTGGTATAATATATTCCAAGAGTAGCATTTTGAAAGTGATCAGAATCATAAGATGGGCAAATCACTGAAAAAAAAAAAGAACAGATATATATAAGAAAAGAAACAATGCTATCCAATAATATTTGTTTTCTTCAAGTGTATTCATTAAATCCTTGTTATTGTTGTCCTGCTTTACAATGTCTCAATTTACCATTTTAGCAGTAATGGCTAACTCATAGTATAATGTCAGGAATTTTGCAGAACAGCACAGATTTTGGTTTTCTGATGTACAAAGTGTCAGTCAGCTTCATTATGTTATTGGTTTATATTTTCTAAAACATCCTTGGCATTTCTCTGTACAATGTTTTATTTTATCTTGGCACTTTCTCCTAAGGTTTGGATTTGGCAGATGTATTCAGTAGAGTGTGCTAACTCTCTTGGAAATAAGTACTTTAAAAAAACTGCAACCTTAATGAAAGCATGAACACCTCTCTAATGCACACAGTGGAGGGGTGAAATATGGCAGAGGTTTAAATATATACAGTGATACCTTGAGATACGAGTTTAATTCGTTCCGTGACCGGGCTCTTAAGTCAAAATGCTCGTATCTCAATTCTCCCCATTGAAATTTATTGAAATGAGATTAATTTGTGCCAGCCCCCAAAAAACCACCCCAATTTTTTGTTAAATGTTTTCAACATAAGAAAAATGTATCTATAATGAACAAATATTGTATACAAACAAAATAAAACCTAATACATAAAAGAATCTAAAGAAATAAACAGATGTTGGCGAAGCCGATTAGCATATTGTAATGTTTTTTTTCTTTCACTTCACTTTTGCTTAACTTAATTTTCTTCTTCACTAGTTTTTTTTTTGCCACGCTTTCGTCACTTTCATTCGCAGGGCATATCAATAGAAACCTGTCCAAGGAGCTCTGCTTAGTCCTCCCCTTTAGAATGTTTCTGAAATGAGTTAGGCAAGTGTCATTAAATAGCGCCCCTGCATGATCAGTTGTAACTTTTTCAACGTGTTCCTTTTCTTTAAAGTTCGAAACATTTTCCCACATTGCAAACACTTCCTTTATCTTACTTTAAGAGATAATCTCCTCCACGATACCGATCTCCTGCAGAACCTCCGTATGTTGCTGCGTTTGTAGTTCCATCAACTCCTTTGTCGTCAGTTCCTCAGAATGTGCAGCGACAAGCTCTTTGATGGCTCGTATTTCGAATTTTGGCTCGTAACTCAAGGCAAAAAATCGACCTAGTGACGGCTCATATCTCAAAAATCTCGTACATTGGGGCACTTGTATCTCAAGGTACCACTGTACTTGAATAGTTTTTAATGCCATATTATAATTCCAAATAATAACTGAGGAACACAAATGAAACAGACTGATGGCAACAATGCTGTGTATAACTTATCCCAAATTTGCAGACCAACTAAATACCTCTGTCTTTTAAAACTGATGGATGGAAAGCTTCCTATCACTTTCATATTTCTTTGTCCTAATGTAGTACACTTTTCTAACTTCATGTAAGTTTTTCTAAAAGAAGGAAAGAAAGAAAAAACTTCATACAGAATTGCCCCTCCTGTGCCAAACCACTAATATTGCTATTTGTAGAGGAACGGGCTACGATGTTCTGGAGTAAACATGATAGTCATTGAAAGATCAGAACTAAATAAATAAATAAATAAATAATATATATATATATATATATATATATATATATATATATATATATATATATATATATATATATATAGAGATAAAAAAGACCTGCACCATTATGGGAAACAGGGATTAAGGGGAAAAATATTTTGACTGAAATGGTGACTTTCAGTTTTCATTAAAACTCTGCATGTTACAATTGCAAGAAAGGTCTTTATAATAAACTCATTAAAATATTTTTATCTACAGCCTGTTAATGTGAAACATACAGATTTCCTGTTTAAGATAGTTTTGGTCTAGGATTTCCAAAACACACTTGTTTCATATTTTTTATTAAAATTATGTTTCAATTTCATGCTTGACTGTGTACAAAGGAAAACAAATCATTGAGTAATACAAAATGCTTTTCCTGCCCTTTTCCCCACTCATAATTGTGCAGTGATCTAGGAGTATATTGACCATTTGGTTCTACTTAAGGCATTCTCTGAAAGGAGAATATCACTCAACTCATGACAGCGCTGTTTAAACTGTTGATGCTGTTTTGTGGGGCAGCACGGAGGTTCGCTTCCTGGGTCCTCCCTGCGTGGAGTTTGCATGTTTTCCCCGTGTCTGCGTGGGTTTCCTCCAGGTGCTCCGGTTTCCTCCCACAGTCAAATGACATGCAGGTTAGGTACACTGGCGATCCTAAATTGTCCCTAGTGTGTGTGTGTGCGTGTGTGTCCTGTGGTGGGCTGGCGCCCTACCCGGGATTTGTTCCTGCCTTGCGCCCTGTACTGGCTGGGATTGGCTCCAGCAGACCCGCGTGACCCTATGTTAGGATATAGCGGGTTGGAAGATGACTGGCTGACTGCTGTTTTATGACATTCCCTAATTCTTCATCTTACATCTAACAACATTTAATACTCTTGTTCGTATTCTGGCTGATGGCTTCATCTTTACTGAATGAAAGCAGGATTCTCCTCAGTTTCCCTGACAGCTGAGTTTTAACATGTGGTGCCATGCCCTGTGCCGGTGCACACATGAGAGACTTGTGAACTGGAGACAATCCAGTCTTGAGTGCTCATTATTGTTTTCTATCACATAGCAATGGATGTACAAATGCATATCTTTTGATCACACACTCGATCAATCACACATATTGCTACTGCAACAGTGGCTTCAGGGAGCCAGGGGAGATGCATGGTATTTTTGTGGCTTGTGTCAAAAAAGCACATTCGTTTTGTAAAATAACTTTTTGATGCAAACTGTACAAAAGCACAAATCAAGCAGTTTTCCAGTGGAATTTTATTCTTTAGCCCAAGAAACCCTTTGTTTTTTGCCATATTGTCATAAAATGTTACCTCTGTGCCAGGTTTGACTAATAACAGCTTCTTTGTCCTTCATCTAGTTATTAACTGGAAAAGTAACTTGCTGACATGGGTATTCCAACTATCTAACTATGTCTTAATGTCATAGTACACAATTTTTGCAGTGATTTTCCGTTTTAGCCTTCGTTCACATAATCGTAATGAGTTAGGGGCCGTCGGCAGCATAATCTGACATGCCCAGTTACTCGCTCCAACTAATCCACGACTTGCTCCATTAATATCAAACGATTTTATGTTCAGTCATAGGGGTGGGTTTGTGTGCATGACAGCTGACAACCAATGAACGCTCACCTAGAGTGCTTCAAATGGAGAGACGGAATAAGGAACGTGGGTGTCATGGACTTCACAAAAAAGAAGAGAAACTTGTCTGTCTGGTGTGTAGTGTTTTATTTACCACAACAGAATGGGAAAAAAGGGCAGAGATTGCAAGTAACCTAGCCAAACCTGTTAAACCTTCATGCAGCGTGTCCCACTGACAGCACTCTATGGGTTGCCAGAGAAAATGGGCAAGCAAGACAGTGCTGGAAATCGGGCATGCAGACACATAATTTTACATGCACAAGTTTCAGTCACTTAAACTTTAAGGTTACTTTTAAAGTCTTATCCCAACCCTGCTCCCAGTATTTTGCTGCCAAGCTTAGCACTTTACGTTCAGCACAAATAAAAATCAACATAAATTTTGCAATTTCTCAAGTGCAGAGACAAGACTATTTTCACCAGGAGAAGGGATAATGTTATCACCTGAACATTTACCTCAGGAAAAGTATCTTTGTGGATACTTCCACTGTTATCTACCTGTGGCTGCTGGATTTGTGTGCAAAACAAAGACTGATGGAACTGAATTGTTTTGAAATAGTTTACCAGCAATGAATGGAGGGGAAACTTTGGGATGCCAAGAAGTGTATTTGTAGAATTATACAGTAAGTTAAGCATCCAGTGACCATGCCACAAACACACGTAGGCTAACAGAGTGCAACAGACGTGCAGAGACTATAAATCCTTAACTGTAACCTAAGTTAATGGTTTTCATGGCCACATAACCAAGTTGCTCTTGATATCTAAATGTGGTAATATGGTTTTTCAGACTCCTGTTACTCTAACCACAATAAGGGTATATGTGACAATCTAAGGGTGGCATGGTGGCGCAGTGGTAGCGCTGCTGCCTCGCAGTTAGGAGTCCCGGGTTCCTCCCGCTTCCCGGGTCCTCCCTGCGTGGAGTTTGCATGTTCTCCCTGTGTCTGCGTGGGTTTCCTCCCACAGTCCAAAGACATGCAGGTTAGGTGCATTGGCGATCCTGAATTGTCCCTAGTGTGTGCTTGGTGTGTGTGTGTGTGTGTGTGGCATGTGGTGGGCTGGTGCCCTGCCCGGGGTTTGTTTCCTGCCTTGTGCCCTGTGTTGGCTGGGATTGGCTCCAGCAGACTCCCGTGACCCTGTAGTTAGGATATAGCGGGTTGGATAATGGATGGATCGATGGATGACAATCTGAAACTAGGTTTCTAGGAATAACTGGGTTATTAAGCACATTTACATAGTATCACTATTCTCTATCACTTGCTGTTGAAAAATCACAAGAGGTAAATCAGAGATGTAGCTTGCTAACATTATCCCTTCTTATATATTTCACAACAGTATCACTTTTCAATCCTACTTCCACATCTGGAAATTGACAGCTATTTCACGTTGGCTAGTAGCTAGTCATCACATTGTTAGTAGTGTTGTTGTCTGTTACGAGGAGATCCACTGTACTGTTTATTGTCTTCTCTGTCACCTTGCTCGTGTACATCAAAAAAGGTACATGTAACAGGAGGCTAGGCCTGCACTGACTCCCCACCAAACCCACTTTTATTTTTGGCAAAGACAAGCACTGGTCTCAAAAATATCCTTTAGCAGACAAACATGGAGGAATCCCATCATGGTAATAGAAAACTAATATGGTGTCATTCTCTGAATCATAAATATCTCACAATTGTGTTCATTACATTCAAAAACATTTATTTGATTGATCTCAACAGTAAAAGCAAAGGTACCAACCTCTCTCTGTTCCATTAGTACCAAAATCAAGGTCTGTAACATTAATATGATGAACATAATCTGTAGATGAAAAAAATGTTGCCAATACATCAGGATTATCAACCATAAAACTTAAGGACACATCAAGAACTCTCAATACTTAATACACCTTAGGCCCATTTATTTTACAAAGATTTGCTCATAATGTGCATGTGACTGTAAACTCATCCAGCCTTATTCATTTGCTGGGCTCAAGTAATAAAAAGTACTAGAGGGTACTGTAATTGGAACTTTTATAATTATTCACTTTTATAATCAATACAATTAAGTTTAATATATATATGTTATTGTCTCCATTTCACAAGTGTATATAAATGAATTAACATATAACATGAATAAATTAATGCACTCCATTTACAGCAAATACACAAAATGTAAACTTAAACAGAGTTGTGCATACATTCTTTAATGTGCCATTACTATGGACTAGGTGTGTCACAATTAATGTAAAAAATTAACATTTTAGGCTATGCATTTTAGAGCACCATCGTCTCTTTGACAAAATTACATCCTTCCTGCTTCCTCTGACAAAACTCAAAATACCCTTCTACCTCTTCACACTATCTCAGGAGATAACTCCATTCTACATCTAACCTTCACAACATTCTCTCTCATCCTTCCTGCTTTTGTTGGAAAACAAGACAAATGCAAGCTGGAACCTCTAGGAAGAGGCAGGGCAGTCAGCAATCAACCTTACCCAACCTTTGACTATCAGGCAATGATCAAAATGGGAGTATGCAGCCATTAATCTTTACTTTAGATATATAATTTCATTTTGCATTTACATATAAATGCACTTCACGTAGCCAATCTCTTTTATTTCCTCTGTATGCCTTCTCTTTGACAAAGACTCCACCCTGCTCCAGTGTCATTAAAACCTGCCTGTTTTGCTTAAATAAGTTTGTATAAAATACACATTTTTAAAAACGGTTTGTAAAAAGAAATTATGTAATGTGTTAAAGTTGACAGTTAATTGCCTAGATGTTTAAAAAAACAGGTTTTTTCTTTAGTGAAAGTGTGGACTATTCTTCAAGTGGTACAGTTTGCATTTTATAGGACAGTGTATTCCATTCCACTGTATAGTTAGAGTACCTGTGTTAAAAAAACAAAACAGTATTTGCCTCCTTGGACATTTTCACATTTTATTATTATACTTTAAATGACAATGGATTCAAAATGTCAAAGTGAACTAAATCAAAGGCAAATATAAAATACAAAATAATCAACTGCACATGAATTAGTTCCCTGTAATATAACACACATAAATCATTAGTGATGATTGGTTTTAGAAGTCGCATAATCAGTTAAATGCCAATCACCTCTCTGAAGCCAAGGGGTCTCAATTGATTGTAGTCAAAATGTACTTTTATTATGACGGTATAACTTGTGGCGAGTCACTATTGTAGCCTGATCTACACAACGAAGACAAAAGAACACTCCATGCAATTCCATGAAAGCGTTATTGAAAAGCACAGTCAGGGGATGGATACAAGAAAAATATTCAAGTCACTTGCAATCCAGTTAAATCAACCATTAAAAAACAAACAGAGTGTGGAACAATTATAAATCTGTCTAAAGAAGGCCATCCACAAAAACGGAGTGATTACGGAAAGAGGAAGACTGGTAAGTTTAAGGAGTGACAAGTTGCAATGGTTGAGATTGTAGAGGTTGTGCATACAGTATCTTTTGTCTGGGTGCTTCACCAGTTGCATCTTTATTGGTGAGTGGCAAAGAGGAAGTTACTGTGAAGAAAAAAAAAAGGGGGGGGGGGGAGGTGGGGGCATCACATCTCAGAGTTTGTACGCAGGCACAAGGAAGACGGGTGGAACAAGTTTCTAGGTCTGATTAGGACAAATTTGCACTGGGAGTATACTGAAGATAGATGATAAGTGTACGTGGAGGAAACCTGATGCAGTCTGTAAGAAACTTTCACCTTGGGAGACAATTTGTTTTCCAGCAAGACGGTGACTGCAAGTGCAAAGCCAAAACTACACACAAATGGGTTAGCGTTAAAAGCAACAATGTTAATGTCCTTGAGTGGCCAAATCAAAGTCCAGATCTCGATGTAACTTAGAATTTGTGGATGGACTTTAAAAAGTCTGTTTATTCACAATCCCTGAACAACATAAAGGAGTTTCAGCAGTTTTGCAAAAAAGAAAAATGGCAATGTCCAGATGTGTAAACCTAATAGGGAGACTTATCTACACAGACTCAAGGCTGTCCTGATATGTCTATAAAGGTACATTTACTAAACACTGAATTGAATGGGGTGAATATTTTGGCAGTCAATTATTTTGTGTTTGTCAGTAACTTTGAACTGTTTTCACTTTGATATTAAAGAGTCTTTTTCTTTGATCAATTTCAAAAAAGTCAAATTAAGTCCACTGTGATTCAATGTTGTATAACAATAAAATGTAAAAACTTCAAAAGGGGTGAATAGTTTTTATAGGCACTGTACATTTTAGGAGGACGTCAAAAATGTGTATCATAAGATAAAGAACAATTGCTGCATATTCTCTGTTCTAATGACTGGCCAGAATTGAGATGCTGGGCAGGTTAACTGTCTTCACCATAAAAATGATTAGTGGTTAATGTGCCTATAGCTTGTGTTTTTCATGACTTACATCTAGAGTAAAAACAGAGGGAAAAAAGATTCTAGAGGGGGATAGGGGGAGATGGCATTTTGTACAATGAGCCGGTTTCTTTGGCAAGAGAAATAAAGATGTTTTATTCACATATAAACTTGCTAGCAAGGAGAACAAGACTTTAATAACTGCTTCTCTAAACAAGCATTCCTTTTATTGTTTTTTTATGTATAGTTATAGTTTATACCGAGATATACTGTATCTAATCACTGACAAATTTTCTAATATTCTCATATCTACATAGTCAGATACATAGCTGTTTCATGTCCAGATGGCAGCAGTCAGAACCAGATACAGCTAGAGTTATACTTAGTTCATAACCTTTATTTGTACAGTCAATGTTATTCAGTCTATGAAGTCTTAGTTAAACACAACAGTGTCTTAAGAAGATTCTGGGATACATGACACAAGCACATATTATGTACAGTGCATCTGGAAAGTATTCACAGCACATCACTTTTTCCACATCTTGTTATGTTACAGCCTTATTCCACAATGGATTAAATTCATTTTTTTCCTCAGAGTTCTACACACAACACCCCATTATGATAACGTGAAAAAAGTTTACTTGAGGTTTTTGCAGATTTATTAAAAATAAAAAAACTGAGAAATCACATGTACATAAGTATTCACAGCCTTTGCTCAATACTTTGTCGATGTACCTTTGGCAGCAATTACAGCCTCGTCTTTTTGAATATGATGCCACAAGCTTGGCACACCTATCCTTGGCCAGTTTCGCCCATTCTTCTTTGCAGCACCTTTCAAGCTCCATCAGGTTGGATGGGAAGCGTCGGTGCACAGCCATTTTAAGGTCTCTCCAGAGATGTTCAATCAGATTCAAGTCTGGGCTCTGGCTGGGCCACTCAAGGACATTCACAGAGTTGTCCTGAAGCCACTCCTTTGATATCTTGGCTGTGTGCTTAGGGTCGTTGTCCTGCTGAAAGATGAACCGTCGCCCCAGTCTGAGGTCAAGAGCGCTCTGGAGCAGGTTTTTATCCAGGATGTCTCTCTACATTGCTGCAGTCATCTTTCTCTTTATCCTGACTAGTCTCCCAGTTCCTGCCGCTGAAAAACATCCCCACAGCATGATGCTGCTACCACCATGCTTCACTTTAGGGATGGTATTGTCCTGGTGACGAGCGGTGCCTGGTTTCCTCCAAACGTGACGCCTGGCATTCACACCAAAGAGTTCAATCTTTGTCTCATCACACCAGAGATGTTTCTCCTGGTCTGAGAGACCTTCAGGTGCTTTTTGGCAAACTCCAGGCGGGCTGCCACGTGCCTTTTACTAAGGAGTGGCTTCCGTCTAGCCACTCTACCATATAGGCCTGATTGGTGGATTGCTGCAGAGATGGTTGTCCTTTTGGAAGGTTCTCCTCTCTCCACAGAGGACCTCTGACAGAGTAACCATTGGGTTCATGGTCACCTCCCTGACTAAGGCCCTTCTCCCCCGATCGCTCAGTTTAGATGGCTGGCCAGCTCTGGGAAGAGTCCTGGTGGTTTCGAACTTCTTCCACTTACGGATGATGGAGGCCACTGTGCTCATTGGGACCTTCAAAGCAGCAGAAATTTTTCTGTAACCTTCCCCAGATTTGTGCCTCGAGACAATCCTGTCTCAGAGGTCTACAGACAATTCCTTTGACTTCATGCTTGGTTTGTGCTCTGACATGAACTGTCAACATTGGGACCTTATATAGACAGGTGTGTGACTTTCCAAATCATGTCCAATCAACTGAATTTATCACAGGTGGACTCCAATTAAGTTGCAGAAACATCTCAAGGATGATCATTTTGAGTTTTTGAGTTTCAAGGATGATCATTTTGAGTTTCATGGCAAAGGCTGTGAATACTTATGTACATGTGCTTTCTCAATTTTTTTTTTTTTATTTTTAATAAATTTCCAAAAATCTCAAGTAAACTTTTTTCACGTTGTCATTATGGGGTGTTGTGTGTAGAATTTGGAGGAAAAAAATGAATTTAATTCATTTTGGAATAAAAAAATGTGGAAAAAGGGATGCGCTGTGAATACTTTCCGGATGCACTGTAAATAATCTACCACACTGTGGGATGATTTGTCAGAGGTAGCAGGGAGAACAGAGTTTCAATGAAGATGAACCTTGGACCCTGTAGTTGTAACTTATTGCTTGAAAGTAAAAACATGCAATTAAATATGCTGGTATGTTAAAACTTTAAAACTTGTATAAAAAAATGACAGTGACTTACTGTAAATGAATTTTCCTGTATTAAATAAGAAGTTGGACATAAGCACCCAGTACACAATCATAGCACCAATCAGTGAAACCATTGAAAACAGGAGACTGGACCATTTTCCAAAAGAGCCAAAGTAATACTTGCAGACATCAGGAAACTCCCAACTTGATGTGTCTATAAAAGCTGAAACATACAAGTTACAAGACATGCTTAAAGTTACAGTATGTAATAATTACAATATTTAGGCAATACTGATAATGAAAGTTAAATTCTATTTTAAAAGCCCATGTATCATATTAGCTTGGTGAATAAAATGTTCAAATACTGAATGGATAGTGGCATGCAAAAGTATGAGCACCCTTGCTTAAAATGTCTGTTATCATGAATAATTAACTGAGCACATTATGAACTGATCAACAAAAGAAATAAAGTTAAAGATGACATTTCTTTTCAGCATTTTATACAAGATTAGTGTATTGTTTTTGTTTTGTACAATGAAAAAAAGGAAAGGAACATCATGCAAAAGTTTGGACACCCCATGATATCGGAAGTCTCTAATAACATTTTGCCAAGGTCTCAGACCTTAATTAGCTTGTTAGGGCTATGGCTTGCTCACAGTCATTGTTGGAAAACCACAGGTGATGCAAATTCTAAAGCTGTATAAATTCTCTGACCCCTCAAACTTTGTCCCATCAATCAGCAGCAATGGGCTTCTCTTAGGAGCTGCCTAGCACTCAGAAGAATAAAATAACTGATGCTTACAAAACAGCAGAAAGCTACAAGAAGATATCAAAGCATTTTCAGATAGCAGTTTACTCAGTTTGTAATGTTATTAAGAAATGGCAGTTAACAGCAACAGTGGAAGTCAAGTTGAGGTCTGGAAGACCAAAAAAACTTCCTAAAAGAAATACTCTTTGGATTGCTAAAAAGGCAAATTAAAAAAAATCATTTTGACTGCAAAAAACCTTCAGGAAGATTTTATTAGACTCTGAAGTGGTGGTGCACTGTTCTACTGCGCAGTGACACCTGAACAAATGTGACCTTCATTATAGACTGAGCAGACAAAAACATTTCCTGCACAGAATTAAGTGCCTGAAATTTGCAAATGAACATCCAAACAAGCCTGATGCATTTTGGAAGCAAGTCCTGTGGACTGATAAGGTCAAAATAAAACTTTTTGGCCACAATGTGCAAAGGTATGTTTGGAGAAAAAAGGATGTTGAATTTCAGAGAAAGAACACATCTTCAACTGTTAAGCATGGGGGTGGATTGATCATGCTTTGGGCTTGTGTTGCAGCAAGTGGCACTGGGAAAATATCATTGGTTAGGGGAAGAATGTATTCAAATAAATACCAGCAATTTCTGGAAGCAAAAATCACACCATCTGTAAAAAAAACAAAGTTGAAGTTAGAAAGAGGATGGGTCTTACAACAAGATAATGATCCAAACCGCACCTCAGAATCTACAGTGGAATACCTCAAGAGTTGCAAGCGGACAGTTTTGCCATGACCCTCACAGTCCCCCAACCTAAACATCATTGAAAAATCTGTGGATTGATCTCAAACGAGCAGTGCATGCAACACAGCCCAAGACTCTTGCAGAATCGGAAGCCTTTTTGCAAGGACAAATGGGTGAAAAGGCCCCAAGTAAGAACTCTTAGCTGGCTACAAAAAGTGTTTACAAGCTGTGAAACTTGCCAAAGGGTGTGTTACTAAGTACTGACCATGTTGGGTGCCCAAACTTCTGCTTCAGGCCCTTTTCATTTTTTTGGTATTTTGTACCTATGAATGATGGAAATAAAAATGTAATTTTGCTTAAAATATTAAATAAATGGGTCACCTTTATAACTTTGCGTTTTGGTGATTAGTTCATCTTCTGCTCACTTAACTATTCACAGTAACAGACATTTTAAGCAAGGGTGCCCAAACTTTTGTATGCCACTGTATATTTTTCCTCAAAATTGTTTTCTGATTGCATACTGGGAGAGGGGTTATGACCGTAGGATGAAATTTACCTTAGATATTCTTTATTTACAATGCACTGTTATACCAAAAATTCCAACAGTAGTCGGGAAATGAAGATTAACACACTGAATTATTAATAAAAAGGAACAATATGAAAAAAGTGTTACATATTAAACTGAACACCTAGCATAAAGCCAAATACAAACTCCTTGGGTCTTCTCTTTCATTGTAGTGAAAAAGAACTGGTTAAAATGATATCTACATTTAAAAACAAAACAAAATAATGAAGCATGTTTTTACCTTAACTTATATAAACAATCTGGAATGTTAATGGTTAGATTAGTGAAAGGCAACCTTTTTCGAGTTGCGGCGCACTAAGTCCAAAAATTTTCTTTCGCGGCGCACCTGAGGGACTGCCCATAAATAAAAGTCGCGACGACACAATCTATGGACAATCTCCAATAAAAACAGTTAATTTTACAAGTTTGAAAGACATTTTATTAATAAAGGAATCAAAGGATAAATCTTAAATTTAATTAATGTGAATGTTGAGATTGTTTTTCAGCACATATGAGATTGATGCGAGGATCAATTTTCAAAAGACAGACTCGCATTTCCTTGTTGATCATTTGAAGTCTCTCGCGTTTCTTAGACTTCATTTCCGTATCCGTACAGTGAGCAAGATCTTCTAACAACGAGACTTTTTAAGTCTCATGAGATGTGTTTTTGACAGCGCTGGTGTTGATATTACGATGAATGGTGAACAGCGAAAATTTTAACTTGCATTCAAAATAAATACATTCGTTTATTCAACAATCTGATTAACCGTTATCTGTTTTTCCAACATAAAATATATATATTTTTTTTAACATTATCTTTTTAATCAACCAAAAGTTCAAAAACACTAGCAATTTTAAATATTTTACAAAAGTTTTTGCGACGCCCCTAGAAAATGCGCACCGGTTGCCCGACAATGGGTTAGATGGATAAAGTACAATATTCTACAAACAACTCAAATATGAGATTTCTTACTCATCACTATTTTATTGACTATTTTAGCTCAGTGCAATTAAAAAGCCTCTGCTAAATTTTAAGGGAATTCCAATCAGAATTCAACAATTAAATTCATAACTAAATTATTAGCAAATGCTTAGGCTACTTTATAAATATTTTGTAAAAACCCTGATCCACAAATTCAAATGTTGCGCTGTACTACTTATCATAACATGCAGATTTTCTATCAGGATTCACACCCAACAGCTTTGAGAAATAGATTTGAACTTGCAACCTCTAGTTAAGTATTTTTCCATTTGACTCATCAACCGAGAGGGATGAATTCCAAGAGACCCTTAAGTACCAAACACAAAGCTCACTCAAAGGGACAAGCTACAGAGCATATCAGAGTCTGTGATTTACTGAGACAGTACACCTACCAATTGACTAATGCAGAAAGAGTGCAATATGACAAAAACTGGCTCAACCTTATGCTTTAAAATAATCCAAATTATACTATCATCATTTTTTGACTTTTAGAAAATTTGTGTAAAAACACATTGCAATAAAACAAGGCAAAGTGTATTCCAGACAATGTCACTTTTTCATGCTAGAGGTTAAATATGACTTATATTTAGATAACAGAAAAATAAGCTAATCTAACAGTACTAAGCGTAGTGAAAATATAAGATTATAAATAAAATTAATGAAATTAAAACCTGGATGGAACAGAATTCTTTGAAATTAAACTGCAACAAAACTGAACTCCTATAAATTAGCACTAAAGCACAACTTAAGAAAATGAGCTCCTTTTCAGTCACTCTTGATAGTGATCTCATCAGATCTTCTTTTAATGCCAGGAATCTTGGTGTCATTTTTGATTCCCCTTTTCCTATTTCGTCCACATGAACCACATTAAGAAACTTTCCTACTTTCACCTCTGTAACATACCCCGTGTTCGCTCATTCCTCTCCTTTTCTAATACTGAGAAACTTGTATATGATTTTATCACATCCCACATCATTTATAATACAGTAACTCTCTACTGGCAGATTCCACGTCTAATCTTGTATGACAGCTCCAGCTGATTCAAAACTCACTACAAGAGTCCTAACATGAATCAGTAACAACAATCACATAACACACATCCTGCTTTGCCTCCACTGGCTGCCTGTGTCTTACAGAACTGAATATAAAATTCTGTTACCAACCTATAAACTTTTAAATGGCCTTGCACCAGACTACATCAGTGACCTTCTCCATTAATATGCTCCTGTTCAACCACTAAGTTCTTCTGATTCAGGCAATCTTGTTGTGCCCCATACTAACCTGCACTCTATGGGTGATGGGGCCTTTAGCTGCATACAGTAGCACCCAGATTTTGGAATGGCCTCCAGAAATTAATTAGATCCGCTGACTCAGTTCATTCTTTTAAACAACTTAAAGCTTATCTGTTCAAGAAGGCTTTTAACTTAACCTGACATTCTGTCTCCTCCTTCAGATTTCCTCTCTGCCCAGATGCTCAATATAAATTGTGTGTGAGTTATATCACAAATGATGTTATTTGATTGGCTTTGTTTAAGTACTGAATCTAGTATTTTATTATAGTTTATTGTCTTTTATTCTATCAAATACCTTTTTTATATCCTTTATCTATCTGTTTTAATGTTCTAATCAGAAAACAACTGTTTTGAATGTTACATATACAGTATTTGCTATTTCTTTACGAGACTCTGTGAAGCGCCTTGAGCATGGGAAAGATGCTATATAAATAAAATGTATTATTATTATATACAGGACAATCACTTTATGTAATGACACCTTTTCCATACTGTAATAACATTTTTCCATTAAAGATGGAAAAAAAAAAATTTATTGCTAAAGCAGCATATTTTAGTTGTTTTAATTTTTCCACTAGTTCTATGTATGGCTGATAATGTTTGTATTGAGTTTATTTAAATGGATAAACACATTCAAGGAATTTCTTGTTATGTTGTAATGTTTCTGTAATGCTTCCTCTGTATGTATGATATAAAAAGTACAACAGATCTTAGCAAAAATGAAATCATACATAAAAAAAATCTTGGGAGGGAGACGAGACGTGATCTTCTCGGAAGACAATTTGACGTCCCGCGAGAGACACTTTAAAGTCACGCGAGACAAGGCAGTGAGACAACATTTAAAACAAGTTCACGGACATCTAAACTAGCAGTTGTTGGAATGCTTTTGGCAGACATATTTCATGTGCTCCCAGCTCTTAAAACAACGACAAGCGACAAGCAGAACATGCACCACTTTTCCTTAGCGTGCGTTCAGAACCCCACCCCCCAACGCAAGTAGCAGAGACACGAAGGACAGCTGTTGTACAAGCTTTTAAATGATCGACACACAGCGCGACAAGCAGAAAACACAGTGCACCAGCAGCATCAACAAGCCAGCAGATGATCCAACTGCTACTAATTAGTCTGCGTTCTGACGCCCCACCCCCTCCTCCACAACGTGAGCAGCATTATACATCCTGCGAGAAAGAGATTTAACCACACCCGGGGCCAGAAAAAAAGGATATTGTTTTTACAAAAGTTTTAAAGTAAAAGTGAAAATAATGCATATGTAACAATTCCCATGAAAATAACAATCTCTTTAAACTGTACATCCGGTAAACCAAACCCGGGGGTGGGCGAGCAAAGTGAGCAGGGAGAAGCCCCCTAGTGTATATTTTAAATATATATACAGTACAGGCCAAAAGTTTGGACACACCTCCTCATTCAATGTGTTTTCTTTATTTTCATGACTGAAGGCATCAAAACTATGAATGAACACATGTGGAGTTATGTACTTAACAAAAAAAGGTGAAATAACTGAAAACATGTTTTATATTCTAGTTTCTTCAAAATAGCCACCCTTTGCTCTGATTACTGCTTTGCACACTCTTGGCATTCTCTCGATGAGCTTCAACAGGTAGTCACCTGAAATGGTTTTCACTTCACAGGTGTGCCTTATCAGGGTTATTTAGTGGAATTTCTTGCTTTTATCAATGGAGTTGGGACCAGCATTTGTGTTGTGCAGAAGTCAGGTTAGTTGGACGATCATTTATTTTTCAACAGGACAATGACCCCAAACACACCTCCAGGCTGTGTAAGGGCTATTTGACCAAGAAGGAGAGTGATGGAGTGCTGTAAATGGTCATGAAAATAAAGAAAACACATTGAATGAGGAGGTGTGTCCAAACTTTTGGCCTGTACTGTATATATATATATATATATATATACATACACTAATAAAAGGCAAAGCCCTCACTCACTCACTGACTGACTGACTGACTGACTCATCACTAATTCTCCAACTTCCCGTGTAGGTAGAATGCTGAAATTTGGCAGGCTTATTCCTTACAGCTCACTTACAAAAGTTAAGCAGGTTTCATTTCGAAATTCTACACGTAACGGTCATAACGGTCGATAATGGTTGACAACGTCCGCCATGTTGAACTTTCTTATTTATGGCACCATCTTCACGAAATTTGGTAGGCGGCTTCCCTACGCTAACCAAAACCGATGTATGTACTTATTTCGATGGTATGACGCCATTGTCGGCCGCCATATTGAACTTTCCAACGTCACTAATTTTCCAACTTCCCGTGTAGGTAGAAGGCTGACCCCATCTTCACGAAATTTGGTAGGTGGCTTCCCTGCGCTAACCAAAATCGATGTACGTACTTATTTCGGTGGCATGATGCCACTGTCGACCGCCATATTGAATTTTCCAAACATCACTAATTCTCCAACTTCCTGTGTAGGTAGAAGGCTGAAATTTGGCAGGCTCATTCCTTACACCTTACAGTACTTACAAAAGTTAAGCAGGTTTCATTTCGAAATTCTACGCATAACGGTCATAACGGTCAACAATGTCCGCCATGTTGAACTTTCTTATTCATGGCCCCATCTTCACGAAATTTGGTAGGCGGCTTCCCTGCACTAACCGAAACCAATATACATACTTATTTCGGTGGTATGACACCACTGTCAGCCGCCATATTGAACTTTCCAACATCACTAATTCTCCAACTACCCGTGTAGGTAGAAGGCTGAAATTTGGCAGGCTCATTCCTTACAGCTTACTTACAAAAGTTAAGCAGGTTTCATTTCGAAATTCTACACGTAACGGTCCTAACGGTCGATAACAGTCGACAACGTCCGCCATGTTGAATTTTCTTATTTATGGCCCCATCTTCACGAAATTTGGTAGGCGGATTCCCTGCGCTAACCGAAACCGATGTACTTATTTCGATGGTATGACGCCACTGTCGGCCGCCATATTGAACTTTCCAATGTCACTAATTTTCACAATGTCCGCCATGTTGAACTTTCTTATTTATGGCCCCATCTTCACGAAATTTGGTAGGCGGATTCCCTGCGCTAACCGAAACTGATGTATGTACTTATTTTGATGGTATGACGCCACTGTCGGCCGCCATATTGAACTTTCCAACGTCACTAATTTTCCAACTTCCCGTGTAGATAGATGGCTGACCCCATCTTCACGAAATTTGGTAGGTGGCTTCCCTACACTAACCAAAACTGATGTATGTACTTATTTTGGTGGTATGACGCCATTGTCGGCCGCCATATTGAATTTTCCAAACATCACTAATTCTCCAACTTCCCATGTAGGTAGAAGGCTGAAATTTGGCAGGCTCATTCCTTACCGCTTACTTACAAAAGTTAAGCAGGTTTCATTTCGAAATTCAACGCGTAACGGTCATAACGGTTGACAATGTTCGCCATGTTTAACTTTCTTATTTATGGCCCCATCTTCACGAAATTTGGTAGGTGGCTTCCCTGCGCTAACCAAAACCGATGTACGTACTTATTTTAGTGGTATGATGCCACTGTCCTCCGCCATATTGAAGTTTCCAACGTCACTAATTCTCCAACTTCCCGTGTAGGTAGAAGGCTGAAATTTGGCAGGCTCATTCCTTACAGCTTACTTACAAAAGTTAAGCAGGTTTCATTTCAAAATTCTACGCGTAACGGTCATAACGGTCAACAACGTCCACCATGTTGAACTTTCATATTTATAGGTAGAAGGCTGAAATTTGGTACTTATTTCGGTGATATGATGCCACTGTCGGCTGCCATATTTAACTTTTCAACGGTCTTTGTTACTTATGGGCCCATCTTCAAGAAATTTGGTACGCGGGTTCCCAACGCTAACTGAATCCTACTTACGTACATATATACGTCCATAGCCTGCAGCTCGGTCACCGTGTGAGGCGGCGTTGGGTCCCCCATCCCAACGCCTCCCACGTTGTTGGCTGCCTGCCTATATAAGGCCGTCTGTCGCTCCAGTCTCTACATTCCCTTCCTTGCTTCGCCACGGTATTCACGTCTCCCTGCTGATAACTACAGCCTTTTTATTTAATCCACGGCTTCTCCGCTGTTTTATTGTTCATTTATTACGATTATAGTTATTGTATAGGTATTTTAGACTTACTTTACATTGTTCAGGTACCCATTTCCTTTATCATTCCAACCGTACCCCCATTAACATGTCTATCGAGGTAATCACCATCGATCAAAGAACTGTCACTTACCAAGTGGTTTCCATGCCCGGAGATGGCACCTGCCTTT
>JANRMT010062835.1:67094093-67115751 GCA_026402145.1 Polypterus bichir lapradei | reverse complement strand
TTCACATGGCCAACTGTACGTTGCATGCTCAAGAGTAAGCTCAGCGCACAGCTACAGCTTGGTCATATTGCAACTGGAGGGCCGAATTGACAACGTGGCATACAAAGAGATCCTTAACAAATAATTATTGGTATATTTTCCCTCAGTTTAAAAAGGTTTAATTTTCTTCTTAATAAAAATTTTAAGGCAGTACTTCACCGCTGCGAAGCGCGGGTATTTTGCTAGTATATATATATATAGCCAAATGTTTTAACACTTTCTTAGTGGTTATCTGTTGGTCCACACAACATCCATATATGCAAAAGAACTAAAAAAAAATACAATGATTTTGTCTTTCAAATAATAATAAATTAGAATTACTTAAAGGTCTTACATATTGTAGATCGAGACTTCAAAACACGGTAACAGCAGTATAACGTAAGTAAACCCATTAAAACAATAGTGATGACTCCCAAAGTAAATCCTGCCTGTAAAAAAACATAAAAAAAGAACAATCATATTATGACATGGACCCAATTAACTTCTGCTGCACCTTGACTGCCAGGAACAAACTGAATGGAAGCAAACTAGTGGGTAGCATTTTGGCCCTGCCTCTCTCTTCGGAAGTGATGACTACCAGGCTTCCACATAATGTAATACTGGCAATGTTCTTAAACTGCATAGTGCCTGACTGCCAAATATCATGGTGTTGGGCACCATCTTTTACTTAAACTGCCCCCAGTGGACAGCAGCTATTCGGTATGAGATAATATGGAAAACTTGTTTCTAATCATATATCATTTTTCAGCAGGCCTACTTAGAGTCCTGTCAAAAATGACAATGACCAACCATATACAGCTGTCATGTTCCTATAATGTGCTTTTCCCTGGAGCATGGAACTTTTTGGGATATCAGCTGCAGTCCCAAGTACAGATACACAGTCATGAGTACTGTTATTTAAGGGAGTGTTATCCAATACTACTGAGTGTATTCTATTTACCAAATTTGAAATGATCTAGATGGATAAGGAAGTAATCCCCTGAATGCATAGGCATTAAAACCAATGCTAAAGACTCACTAGTTTACCACAACAGAACTGCTTTTCTTCTCAGTGTCCTACAATGGAAATTGGCATCATTGCTGTTTTTATCAAGTTATCAATGCTGTCCTTAAAAGGTGTTCCGAACAGGCATTTCTACTCCAGTGATAAGACACATCATCAGATCTTTTTCATACACCAAAATTATCAACCATTACCACAATCTTTGCTGAAAGTGTAAATAGACGTATGTTATATAAATACACTTAAACTGAACAAATAATTAACAATTAAATGCCAGCCTTGGCAAATATAAAAATGCGAACAAACCTGTTTGATTCCCCATGGCATGCTTAATATAGATGTACCCATCATTGTATTCCATATTGCAAAGCTGAAAACAAACAACAAATTCTTATTGCATTTCCTATTCATTATTACATAAAGTAAAATAATTGTTCAGAAAGCTATAATATCTTGCTAAAAACAAATAGAAATGTACATAAAATTAGAAAAGCATTCAGATAATTAAATGTCTCAACTATCCTGGAAACATAAGGTGCTACAAATATTTCTTTAACTTTAAAATGCAATTTCAACACTTTTCAACAGTTTTATTTTAAGCTTGTTGTTACAGTATATCTTATATGACATTTTTTCTGCCATTGTAATTGCTATTATTCAAATAAAAAAGCAAGAAACTACTGGAAAATAACAAATAACTAAATTGTTTTGAGACAAAGAAAGAAATATAAAACCAAAGCAGAGCTGGTCTCATTGTTCACAGCAGGCTGAAAAATATCATAGTCAATGTGGAAATATTTTTGGAACGGATTCAAGAATTAGCAAGCTAACAGAGAGATATGAATTCTAAGTAAAATTAACTTCACATTCAAATAATAAACTTCTTGGAAAGCATTCAGCTTTTCAATAAATAAGTAATTAGGAAATTGCAACATGTCACACATGCATGGAGGAATTAACTGTTCAAAAAGAGGGAACTGTTTTCAGCAGTTTAAATTAAGGATATTTATTTCTTCCAGATTCCAGATCTAGGAAGATATGCTAAGGCAATGTCTAGGGGATATAAAAAAATATTAATATATATAGCTATTTATTTGTATGCTTCAAGCTAGTACTCTTTGAAGCCCTAAAAAGGATACTTACAGTGAACCCTGTTCTACAGACATGCTACTGATGCACATTATAAGATACATATATATTTTGTGATGGACGGCCAGGACATCCCTCAACAGCCTTTGCAGGACACTACATTCCCCGGGACGCTAGATGGCACCTCCCCTGGATGGAAATGGTTCCTCGGATTTCCGCAAGGCAGTATGGGACATGGAGTCCATCTCTTCAGCCGGGTACCATGGGTGCCAGTTGGGTACCATGGGTGCCACCA
This sequence comes from Polypterus bichir lapradei, assembly GCA_026402145.1. Lineage (NCBI taxonomy): Eukaryota > Metazoa > Chordata > Cladistia > Polypteriformes > Polypteridae > Polypterus > Polypterus bichir. The sequence goes on along the minus strand of JANRMT010062835.1, from coordinate 67,113,325 downwards.
GGGGGAGTTCACCAAGAACCTGGGGAATATTATCGTGACGCTAACCCGAAAGTACTTCAGAGTCACGAGGACGGAAACCCACAGTACTTCCGGGATACTTGAAAAAGGTGTCTGACCTGGAGAAGGAATACTTCCGGGTCATGCACTTTAAAAGGATTGTGGGAAACCCAGCTGAGAGAGCCAAGTTGGGAGGAAGAGTGCCGGAGCTGCTGGGAGTGGAGGATTGGTTATTGTTATTGATTTATTATTGTTTATTGGAGAATTGGGGAGTGTGTGGTGCTTTGTGCACTTTATTCAAAAGAATTCTTTAAATATTATTCTTGGTGCTTTTAAACGTGTGTCCTGGACTTCTGTCTGGTGGGTTCAGCGGGGCAACAGCGCCACTAGTGTCCACTATATTATATATATATATATATATATAAACTGAGAAATCACATGTACATAAGTATTCACAGCCTTTACTCAATACTTTCTCGATGAACCTTTGGCAGCAATTACAGCCTCAAGCCTTTTTGAATAGGATGCCACAAGCTTGGCACACCTATCCTTGGCCAGTTTCACCCATTCCTCTTTGCAGCACCTCTCAAGCTCCATCAGGTTGGATGGGAAGCATCGGTGCACAGCCATTTTAAGATCTCTCCAGAGATTTTCATTTGGATTCAAGTCTGGGCTCTGGCTGGGCCACTCAAGGACATTCACAGAGTTGTCCTGAAGCCACTCCTTTGATATCTTGACTGTGTGCTTAGGGTCGTTTTCCTGCTGAAAGATAAAACCGTCTCCCCAGTCTGAGGTCAAGAGCGCTCTGGAGCAGGTTTTCATCCAGAATGTCTCTGTACATTACTGCAGTCATCTTTCCCTTTATCCTGACTAGTCTCCCAGTTCCTGCCGCTGAAAAACATCCCCACTGCATCTTCACTGTAGGGATGGTATTTGCCTGGTGTGATGAGCAGTGCCTGGTTTCCTCTAAACGTGACGCCTGGCATTCACACCAAAGAGTTCAATCTTTGTCTCATCAGACCAGAGAATTTTGTTTCTCATGGTCTGAGTGTCCTTCAGGTGCCTTTTGGCAAACTCCAGACGGGCTGCCATAATCCTTTTACTAAGGAGTGACTTCCGTCTGGACACTCTACCATACAGGTCTGATTGGTGGATTGCTGCAGAAATGGTTGTCCTTCTGGAAGGTTCTCCTCTCTCCACAGAGGACCTCTGGAGCTCTGACAGAGTGACCATTGGGTTCTTGGTCACATCCCTGACTAAGCCCTTCTCCCCCGATCGCTCAGTTTAGATGGCCGGCCATTTCTAGGAAGAGTCCTGGTGGTTTCAAACTTCTTCCACTTACGAATGATGGAGGCCACTGTGCTCATTGGGACCTTCAAAGCAGCAGAAACTTTTCTATAACCTTCCCCAGATTTGTGCCTCGAGACAATCCTGTTTCAGAGGTCTACAGACAATTCCTTTGACTTCATGCTTGGTTTGTGCTCTGACATGAACTGTCAACTGTGGGACCTTATATAGACAGGTGTGTGCCTTTCCAAATTATGTCCAATCAACTGAATTTACCACAGGTGGACTCCAATTAAGCTGCAGAAACATCTCAAGGATGATCGGGGAAACAGGATGCACCTGAGCTCAATTTTGAGCTTCATGGCAAAGGCTGTGAATACTTATGTACATGTGCTTTCTCAATTTTTTTATTTTTAATAAATTTGCAAAAACCTCAAGTAAACTTTTTTCACGTTGTCATTATGGGGTGTTGTGTGTAGAATTCTGAAGAAAAAAATTAATTTAATTCATTTTGGAATAAGGCTGTAACATAACAAAATATGGAAAAACTGATGCACTGTGAATACTTTCCAGATGCACTGTATATATATATATATATATATATATATATATATATATATATATATACACACACACATATACAGACAGTGGGTATAGAAAAGAATCACCCCCTTCGAAATATTCCCATTTTTTTTGCTTTACAGCCTGAAATGAAAACACACAAAAAATATTTCTTCCCAGCTTTACTTACTCAATGCAACCTATAACATCCAAGTGAAAAAAATCACAGCTACAGTTCAGAAAAATTATAAAAAATCAATGTCAATATTTTGTTGAACCACCTTTTATGACAGCCTTGAATCTGTTGGGATACTTCTCTTTCAGCTTTGCTCATCTAGATTGAGCAATATTTTCCCACTCTTATTTACAGAACTGTTCAAGTTCGGTCATATTGGATGGTGAGCGTTAGTGGACTGCTATCTTCAAATCTTTCCAGAGATTTTCAGTGGGATTTAGGTCTGGGCTCTGACTGGGCCACACGAGGACATTCACTTGTTTCTCCTTCAGCCACTGTGTGGTCAATTTTGCTATGTGCTTCAGGTCGTTGTTGAAAGGTGCCCATCTTCAACTTTCTGGCAGAGGGTAGCAGGTTTTGCTCAAGAATTTGATGGTATTTTGCCCCATTCATTTTTCTTTCTACCCTAACGAGAGCCCCAGGCCCAGCGGCAGAGAAACACCCCCACAACAGGAAGCTGGCCCCTCCATGCTTTATTGTAGGTATGGTGTGTTGTGGATGGTGAGCTGCATTGGATTTCCATCAGGTGTATGACCATAAGACCATATATATATATATATATATATATATATATATAAACTGCTCAATAAAAATTAAAGGAACACTTTGAAAACACATCAGATCACAACGGGGAAAAAAATCATGCTGGATATCTATACTGATATGGACTGGGTAATGTGTTAGAAATGAAAGGATGGAAATGAAAATTATCAACCTACAGAGGGCTGAATTCAAAGACACCCCAAAAATCAAAGTGAAAAAATTTTGCCGAAATTTCATTGCAGCAATTCAAAATCGTACTTAGTAGTTTGTATGGCCCCCACATGCTTGAATGCATGTCTGACAAAGTCGGGGCATGCTCCTAATGAGATGACGGATGGTGTCCTAGGGGATCTCCTCCCAGATCTGGACCAGGGCATCACTGAACTCCTGGACAGTCTGAGGTGCAACCTGGTGGCGTCGGACGGACCGAAACATAATGTCCCAGAGGTGTTCCATTAGATTTAGGTCAGGCGAGCGTAGGGGCCAGTCAATGGTATCATTTACTTCATGCTCCAGGAACTGCATGCATATCTGTGAATACTACATATGATGCAGAATCTTATACAAGTGTGACTTGCACTTGATGAGATGGCACATGCATGCACCTCACTTCTCATTCAAACTCAGCTTTGTGGTACATTGCACATTGTACGTTCACACAACGAGTTACCATATGTTTAGCAACCATTTTACATCTTTTTCTACTTGGAGTGAACAAGAAGCACTTGGTTTTTAAAGCAAAAAATGAACACATCATTGGTGGTGTGTTTTTTTTAATCCAATGCCACATCTATACATAATAATCACTATTCCAAAATGCTACACTTTTAGTCAAAATTGCATTACTTTATTCATTCTGGCAATCAGCCATGGTGTATTACGTAATAAGCACATTTCAAGTTAACATTGTTAAAATGTGATTTATGATTTCATTGCCATAATTACATGCCTACCATTACACAACACAACAAATACAATTTTGTCAAATAAGAGATAAGAAAAATGCCCTCAAAATGTCCTACACCATTATACAGTGTACTCCTGCAATTTTACACTGAAAACCAGTCCCACTTAATTCCTAATAAAAGTCATAAAATAACTTTTCATAATAGCAACTAAGATTTTCTACTTCTAACCTTTATCAGATAGATTTCATTAATGTTTAAAATTTTTATACTGTATGATATTTGATAAATGGATGAAATGTCACACTTTTTGAACTGCATATAATCTGCACTGCACATGCCATTGCTGCTGATTGATGATACTTACTGAAATTTTTATCACAACCAAATTTAAGCAAGCCATATATAAGCAGTATTAAGTTTTGTGATATTGGAAAGATAAAATGAAAGACACATGATACTTGGGGAAATTCTGAACTGAGGCTCTTCTACACCAGTCACATCCAAGATATGTGTTTGAGATTTCCATCTGTAACTTCATCTGTTTCATATTTGGATTGGAAAGGTAAGTCAACTGCCCTGTCTCAACAGATAATGAGTAACTGGAAATGAAAGATTTAATATAAACATTTCTCACCATGCTGAATATTAAAATTCATGAGCAGTACTCAAAGCAGCAGTGCTATTAGCATATCTGCCTTTGATATTTAAAGCACAGTAGTTTTATTTCAGCAGATGTTTTGCTGGTCTTGGTGGAGAGTAGTATTTTACCGTAACTCTGTCAATTCCAATGGTGTACACAAATTCCATTCATGGCCATTTTACTTTAATGCTTCTCTTCAGATTAACGGCAATAACTAAAATAGTAATACTTACATTGTGACTATACTAGGATTCTTCCCTGATCCATCAGTGTTCCCTTCAACTTTAAAAGCTGTACCCAAAGGGCTGTATACATAGATTTCTTCTGGAGCAGGAAGTACATGGTCTGGAGGAATCTAAAAATGTAAATATACAAACAAATAACACAACAAAACTAAACTTTTATATCTGACATATTTGATAACAGTTATTAAAAGACTAGTTTGGACTGTAACTCTCAATTGTCATATAACTAAAACCTACTAGAAATATATAAAGAACCTTACCAAAAGCCTGTCTGAAGAACCTGTTAGTCTGCTGTAGTACTGCATTCGACTGTTCATAACTGCTGCTGCAGCAGAAACTCTTTCCTGTGCATCTTCTTCCACAATATTCCTTGGCTCAACATGGAAAGGTCTAATAAAATTAAAAAAAATACCATTAAGGATTACTCAGGTATCTGTTTACAATCACTGAAATTAAAATTTCTGTCTTTTCTGAAATTCTTTTATGTTGGGAATGTTGTTGTTTGTTATTTCTATATTCCTTGAACTTCCATAAAAGCTAAATTTCCCCTTGGGACAGAAAGTATAATCTACCTACCTTCCTACCTAAAATGGCTAGTAATATTCTGGTGCCAAAACACACAAGGTAAAGACCACACCTAGATGGCACACACATTTGATTAAGCCATCCAAAATTAATACAGAGACTGAATAAAATCAATTTAAAAAGTCCTAGAAAATACTGTATATTTAAAACTGGACCAGGAATATCCATTACTTTGTGGGCAGGACAGTAACTTCACTAGATCTCATCTCTCCTCTGAAGACCATTCTACAATTGCTATTTTAAATGAGGAGAGGTTGGAAGCATACCCTGATGAAGCAAGTTGCTGCACCCACCACACAACGTACCAGGATCCCAAATTAGGACCCGAGTGCAGCTTTGTAATAGGTGACACCTCAGCACCACACTAGTTTGAATGGAATGGAACAGTGGGAGTTTTTTTTTTTTTTTTTTTACAGTGGCTGCTACCATGACTACAACCAAATGCTTCCTGTAACTATATCAAAGGGGCTTAATATTAGCATAACACAGATCCTGGACTTTGGTATCTCTGATCATTACTGTATTCTTTTTATAGTAGCACTATCTGTGACTAGAACCAAAGAGGAGCATGTTGTTAAGCAACATTATTTTGACACCACAGCCGCTGCCAGATTTTCTAATATAATTAATAGTCAGCCTGAATTCACTAACTTTCCAAATGTGGGCATTAATGTAAATAATATGGTTGAGCATTTCAATGCGAAGATATAGGTTGCAGTACACCTGGTAGCACCAAAAAAACATGTAAAGAAGTCATCCCCAGTTGTAGTACCGTGGAAACCTGAAACAGTCTGCAAACTAAAAAGGGAGTGCTGTAGGGAAGAATGTCAATGGAGAAAGACTAAACTAACAGTCCATTATGAAATGCTAAAGGCTCATATCCTTCTATATAAAAGCGGTCGGGATTGTCCTTCCGTCCCGTGAGTGCTACACAGGCGCGGGGTTTCACACACGCCCCGTCCATTTTGCAATGCACGATGGGATTTGTAGTTTCGTTTTTCCAGGTAAAAGATGATTTTCTACTCCAGACTGTGCGAGTAGCACGGAGTTTCACACACGCCCCGTCCATTTTGCAATGCACGATGGGATTTGTAGTTTCGTTTTTCCAGGTAAAAGATGATGTTCTACTCCAGACTGTGCGATATCTTCTTCTTCCTTCTTACTATATAAAAGCGGTCGGGATTATCCTTCCGTCCCGTGAGTGGAAAGCGTAGTGGTATTCCGCTTATCACAGACTTACTACTTGAAGCTTGCGGTACGAAGCGACATGATGTGAGCAGAGTTCTGGTGCTCCCATCGTTTCCTTGCTTTTGTGCGCGATGCGCTGGAAAATAGACAAAATTATGTCTCTGGAAATAATTAATGTTGATGGAGTACAAATGCCTCACCGCATAGTAAATATCAGGGGGGTTCAAAAGGGCGACCTCAATATAGAAAAAACGTTTAAATTTCATCACAAAAATAACAGAAACTACGAGTATTAAAGTAATACCGTTCAAATGCAATATAACCAAATTAATCAGTTTGTATAAAATATCAAATTGATCTACATATTGAATTGCCTTAAGAAGTGGTCAACGTAAAAGTCAGTCGCCTTAAAAGGCGGGTGAGCCTAGTAGCTAAATATAACTTTGCAGTTTGTCTAGAGAGAGCCTTACATTTCTAAAATCATCAATACCAGTGCAGGGAATCAAAAAGTCTTATTTTCAAACATTGATTGCCTTTTAAACCCAGCTCCATTAGCACGGAAAGCATCAGAAGCTAAAAGTGAAGATTTTGCAGTATATTTTAAAGAAAACAAAAATAACATTAGACTTACTATAAAACCAACTTAACATAAACATTTTTTGACACTCAACAAGCTCAGCATTGTGAACTAAGCAGTTCACTGAAATTAGTTTATATGAACTTCATAGAATGACTCAACTAAAACAGTCCACTTGTGTATTAGACCCTGTTGCTAAAAGCTTCTTTAAAGAAGTTTCTGATCTACTTGTCAACAATGTTCTCGACATAGTAAATTGCTCATTAAATTCTGGCATTTTCCCAGATTCTTTCAAAACTGTTGTAATTAACCCTCTGCTCATGCTCAAGAAAAATAACCTTGATTGCTCTATCTTAGACAATTATAGGCCAATCTCCAATTTGCCTTTTCTTAGTAAAATTCTAGAAAAAGTAGTTTTTTGGCAGTTAAGTGATTAATAGAATAAAAATGTTATTTTTCATAAGTATCAGTCAGGTTTTAGATTAAATCATAGTACTAAAACAGTTCTAGTGCAATTAGAAAATGATTTACAAATTAATGTAGGTGCAAATAACAGATCTGTACTTGTTCTGTTTGACTTGAGAGCAGCATTCGACACTATAGATCATGATATTCTTATAAACTGGAATAACCAGTGGGTAAGGGCTTTTGGATACTGCCTTAGGCTGGTTTATATCATGTATAACTGAAAGGAAATTCTTTGTCAGTTATGGTGATTGTGCATAAAAAATAAATGATATTCTATACAGTGTACAGCAGGGATCAGTTTTGGTAACATTATTACTTTCACTCTACATGCTTCAGAATATAATGTGAATTACTATATCAATGATGGTGACGACACACAGTTCTATTTACCGATTGCACCTGATGACCCAGAGGCTCTAAACCTTTTAATCCAGTGCTTTACTAGTAGTAACAGAATGGATAGATATGCATTTCCTTAAATTATTTTTTTTTTGGATTTTACTGATTTTATTAAAATCAAATAACATTCCATACAAATAAGTAAAGTTTTACAAAAATAGGTTCTAAGCAAATCTGGTTTTGAATTTCCTTAAATTAAACAAGGAAAGAACAGAAGTACTAGTTATTGGCAGCAATACTGTAAAAGAGAGAATCTTAGAAACAAAATGAATCATCTGACCCTGCGAATAAAACCAGAGGTCAAGGATTTACGTGTTATTATTGACTCTGATCGCATATTAATAATATTACTAAGACTGCTTTCTTCCATTTAAGGAACATTGCAAGGGTGTTGATCTCATAACATTTAAAGATGCCGAAAAATGAATACATGCGTTTGTATTTAGCTGACTAGATTACTGCAATGCTCTCTTATCAGGATTACCTAAAAAGAATGTCAATTCATTACAGCTTGTCTAGAATGCAGCAGCAAGAATTTTAAGCAAAAGGAAAAAATATGAGTGTATACCCCCAATTTTAATATCTTTACATTGGCCGCAAGTGTCATTTAGAATTGATTTTAAAATACTTCTACTTGTACACAAGGCTTTAAACAATCTTGCCCCTACCAACATCTCAGAATGCCTGTTTCCTTATGTACCAAATCGCAGTCTTAGATCTGCAAATTCTGGTTTGCTCGTTATTCATACATCCAAGCACGAAAGAACTGGTGAGGCAGCTTTCTGTTTTTATGGACCTAAAATTTGGAATAAATAACCAATACAAATGCACCAGGCTAAATCTGTGGAACATTTCAAAAAATGTGTAAAACCCCATTTTTTAGTCAGGCTTTCCAGCAATTATATCATTATATAGAGATTATAAGTTTAGCTCTTTGATGCCTTAATAAGTAACTAGCAGTACTAGGGTGTTGTACGTGTTAGCCATTATGAATGTAGAGAAAAGTCAAGGAAAATGACAACTTTTATTGGCTAACTAAAAAGATTACAATATGCAAGCTTTTGAGGCAACTCAGGCCCCTTCTTCAGGCAAGATGTAATACAGAAACTGGAGTTCCCTGTGTTTATATACACCCTAGGACAAGAAACAACATTGGTAAATCTTTAAGTGAGAAATCTTAAATGTAAAACATTAATAGACTCCTTCAGGCTAGGGTTCATTTAACAAGAGAGAAGAAGAATGTATTGTCAAGATCTTTGGATAAGATAACTGTCCAACACAGTCTTTAGAAGTTTCAAATGAGTTTTTCAAAACAATGTGGATCTGTAGTCAGGTTGTCTGTGTCAGTCTGAGAGATGCAAACAATCCTCATACCTGGCCATAAAACTCTCATATCTATTCAAACCATGTTGCAATGTGTTAAATTTTAGCATGAGTTTAACTTCCCATTCTTTACTCTTTTGTTGTGTTCTGAAGTTGCCCATAAGCACTGTGACTTTAAAGTCTCTCTCACAGTGTCCATGGCTGTTGAAGTGGGCCGCTACAGGAACATCTGTGTTGCCACGTTTAATGTGGAACCTGTGTAAATTCATTCTCTGGCGGAGTGTTTGTTCAGTTTCTCCCACATGGAGTACAGTGTCAGGACATTTCATGCAGAGAATTAGGTAGAGACCACATTAGATGATCTGCAGGAAAATTATTCCTTTATGTGATGTTCTAGTCAGCAGTGTGGTATAACTATACGGTCTGTATTATAAATGTGGGCATATGTTTTACATCTTTTCTGTAGGCAGGGAGATGTGCCATTTTCTGTTGGTTCACTTAGGGAGCTTCGGACAATTAGTTGCTGAAGGTTTGGTGGTTGTCTGTATGCCAGGAAATACATTTTTCAGAGTTTGGTCATTGTTCAGCATTGGCTGAAGTTCTTTTATAATTTTTCGAAGCATTAATCCATTGGTATTTTTTTTGTATGGTTTTTGTCTCCCATCCTGTGTTGTGGTGATATGGCTACCCATGCATGCTCAAAGTGCTCTATTCTGCAGTCACCTGGGGTACTGGAGGAAATGAGGAGGACCTGGAAACCTTATTATTGACTGTGCTAACTAGATCAGCTGTGCCCTAGTAGAAGATGGGTGCCCAGCTGGCCTAGGTCATTCTGACTTTCATGATACGGAAATTGATTACCATCAGATCTAACTATTTGATTTGCTCATTTCTCCTCTGTGTCAGTTGGTCAAACAATCACATTCAGAAATCAAGAACTTAATCTACATCATAAATCAACTGAAACCGCTATAGATGGTTTTATTTGCTTTTGTATTTTTTCATTAACTTTGATAACATCAAACTGTTCTTACTCAATGGGTTGCCATGTACATATGCCTCGGTAAAAATGTAGATATACACTGTATATGTTTATTTTTATATATATTAATTACATCTGGTTGTTCTATTGCAACATTAATGTATAAATATTTTAATTAGAAAACCTTTTTCTGACGAAGGTTTGTTTTGAACTTTAGAGGTTAAATTTTCTTTCATAATACCTGGTTGATTTTGTATTTAGTATTAGAAATTATCATAGCATTAATTAATGATAATAATCCAAGTAAATGTGGTATATATTTTTTTTTGTTGACTAATCTGTGGAAAGCACCTTGAGTTGCATGTAAATGTATGACAAGGTTCTATATAAAGTAGTTATTATTATTATCATTATTATTATTATTATCATTATTAATGTCCATGACACAGCATAATCAATGGTTCTTTCAATTATTGCAAGTCATCCTGGTCCTGAGTAGCATAGTAGCCCCTCAACATTACACCACCAGCACATTTAACTATTGCAAGGTTTTCTTTACATAGTACATTTTCCTAAAAGGCCTGGGAATCAACCTGGTGGCATCTGGCAAATGAAGAAAGTATTTATGTTCTTCTTGATCAGCACTGATTTCCGCCTTGCTACTCTACCACCAAAGCACTTTTTTACTGAATGTTTGTCTGATTATGGAGTTTTAAACACTAATCTTTGCAGAAGCAAGAGAAATTTGAACTCAGACTTTTTATTTTCTTGGTATGGTCTTTTGTGTCCTCCTGGAAGATTTTATCCTGAAATCCTGGGGTAGTTTTATAAGGCTGGTCACTGCTTAGAAGATTCGCTACTGCTTCAAGCATTTTCCATTTTAGGGCCTATGACTTTCACTATAGCTTTGTGGAGTCCCAGAGCCTTAGAAATGGTTTTGGAACCCTTTCCAGATGGCTGAATTTCAACAACCTTTTTGTATGATTTCTTGAGGATGGTATTATAGGTTGCTCTTTGAGCTGGGAACTTTACTCTGATGGCAAGTGTAAAAAGAAGTGAGATTTATATTGAACAGTGTTGTCTGTAATGAAACCTAGCTGTATTTTATCAGTCGAAACCAATAATCGGTTACATGAGTTTATATAACTAGGAGCAATTGCTTTCTCCCCCACACAGTACTAATTGGTGTTACATAAGCAAGTGAAAAAAACATGCACAGTTTGTTCACTCAGGTGCCCTTTATGTAATACTAGACTTGAAAAGATTCAGTGTCAGAAAATGACAATAGAAAAAAATCAGGAAGGGGCAAATATCTGTGGCAATCACCCACCTCTAAATTTTTGAACTTAAGTTAAACACAATATGTGATGGATTCTCCTGTTTTTGTTAGAAAAGTAATTTGCCCATACAATTTTGCTATGCAGCTTTATGAAATGACTTTTCTGTCAAGGTTTATTATTTTGCATAACCCCAAGGATCACTATGTGCCTCGCAGTAAAAGAACACTCTTTACTAATTCTCTTATTCAGGTGCTTAAATATACACATAAAATGCTAATATAGCGTTTGATTTTACATTTACTGTGCACTTTTTACAAATAAGAATTGAATAATTACAATGAGTGGTCTACTAGTTTTTTTTACATTGGTATTTTCTAGCCACATGTAATTTTAAGCAGAAAAGTCTCTGCTTTTGCAGCTATCTCAAACAGGAATACATTTTTCAATATTGTTCCTGCTGACAACAATGACGTGAAACTAAAAGACATTACATTTGTAGGAAGTTAGAGCAAGCACATGACAAAAAAAGACAGTCAATGGATGACAGCAGCATTTCTTGGTTTTACAATGATAAGACATAGCAAGATCAGCATAATTTTTTGGAACAATAGGGTTCTGATAAGCAAAACCAAAACTGCTGACATTCAGTGTAACAAGCAATGTGTTAAGAAACAAGTATAACCATTTTACTCTTTGTAAGGGATAATGAAAATGCTACAATTAGAAAATTCTTTTAAAAGTAAAAATATTTTTTTCTATAATACTGTACTATATTATTTGAAAGCAAAATTAGAATTTGATTTTAAAATTAAAATTTTTTTTTATACTGTATGTTATCCATGTCTCCTGAAGAAAACTGATCATAAGTAAAACATGTTAAACTAGTTAGTTAAGAAAACAACAAAAATGCTAATCATTGGAAAAATGATGAGCACAAGCAGATAGATGGACAAATTACTATAGCAGGTGCAAGAAAAGTAAAAGGAAGCAGGATAGGGAGGATGCGAGCGTGGTACTTTAAGGGTCTTTTGAAAAGTCTGCTGTAAAAACTTGAGCTAAAAAGAAAAGGACACAGAAGGTGATGACGGAAACAATAATGTTAGAGAGGTATGAAGAGCATCAGCAGCAACTAGGTGTGTTAGGAGGCTAATTCATCATGTGTCACAGGAGGCTCGGGGACAGACCCAGCCAGGACACCTGGAAGGACCGAGAGGTGGCATATACGTCCTCTGGGCCACAAGGGGGCAACCGCCCTGGATCAGGAGAGGACCACTGGAAAGGGGCAAGGAGGCTCAAGCCCGTTGGGGTCCGTGGCCACCGCCAGAGGGCGCCCCAAGACTCATGGAGCCCGGGAAACATTCACTTCCGCCACACCTGGGAAGATGGAAGAAGATCATTCCAGGGATGCCCTGAGTGCTTCCGGAGGCAAGGGCAGCACTTCCGCCACACCAGGAAGTGCTGCCAGAAGGATGTCATCAAGCACCTGGAGCACATCCGGGTGGAAATAAAAGGGGCCGCCTCCCTACAATCAGTGAGCTAGAGTCGGGAGTGTGAGCAGGACGAAGCTCCCGTGGAGAGAGGAAAGGCGGCCCATGGACAGTGAGAGAAAGGCCCGAATTAGGGGTGATTAGTTCTGGGAGCACTGTGTGCTGTGCAGGACTGTGTTTATTTGTTGTGAATAAACGTGTGTTTTGTATAAAGATGTGCTCTCAGTCTGGTGGTGTTCGGGCATGTCTCACACATTTTACTGCTGTACTCCCTGCTGCCACCACTCTTTAGATGTCCATGCCTTTGATAAAGTGGTCATGTTGCTCTAATCCATTTTCTTTTATAAATTAATAAATATCTTCCATATACAGGAATTTTCAGCAGTATTGAGAAAAAAGCATGTGCAGCACTCGTTCACAAGTACAAAATGGGCACTTTTTAGGAGTTTGCAAAAAGACTTCATTTCTGAGCCAAACATTGGGTTAGCTAGGTTTGCTGTAAATTCAAAATTTTAATAAATTGAAAGTTTAAGTTAGCTGTGGAAAGTGACGATGAATCAATTTGGTGAACAATACTATATATGTGAACTTAAACAAGAACTTAAAAGAGATGGTGTTCCACATTTCAGCCAGTAACACAAAGTATCAAGAGATAGTCCATTCATAATTACAATGGCAAAGGACCTTGGAGAATACAAATTAGAAGGAAAAAACAATTCATAAATATAAAATCTCTGAAAAGAGGGAAACTACACTGTAGTTGATTTTATTTATTCTAATACATGTTCTGAAAACTTTAACAAAGCAAAAACTACAAAGAAGACCACAAATAATACTCATCGCCTCATACAACCCCTATTTGCAAATTCACTATCAGCATCTTTAATGAGAAAGTAATATCTAGGCAGTTTTGAGAGTCAAGCACAGAATTTACTTCCTTCACTAAACTGCAAAACTCTAGTTTTTCCCCTGTGGTAACGAAATAGCTAAATGATTAATTCTCAGTTGCTTTCTATGGTTAAGATTTAAGCGTTCCTATACCAAAAATTAACTACATTTCATTCTATGACCTATGCCCATGAAACACTCTTGAGGAGTATCTGCTGTTACATGACATAGAATGTTTATCTGAAAACATCCATAAAAAATATGACATATTATAAAAATCACACAATGCAGAAATTCTTGGAAAAAATCTCACACAGAGTCATTTTCACAACACTACACAAAAAATATACTTCAACAGAAACATCTTAATGTAGTATAATATTTAAGACAAAAAAGGGGGAAAAACAGTGCAATAGGTAAACACTTTATGCAGGAATTCAAAGGCTACTAGTTTATATTTTGGGAATGAAATATACAGTGCCTATAAAAAGTTTATTAACCACTTGTGTCAGACTTACTTAATCCAGTTCATGGTTGCAGGGGCCAGATTCATACACCCATGCTAACTTGTGCAGCAGCCATTTTATAATCATCATTTAAATCTACTGTATACACATTCCTACTGAATGGATTGAACTATTGGACTATTCAGGATAAAAACAGGAGCATTTAATATCTTGTCTATATATATTCTTTATAGTTATCGGTTAACTTACCATGAATTTATCATTTAAGTATAATGTGTATAAATTAAAACTCCACAATGGTAGGTTCTTTTTTAGACTTTGTTTTTAACACTCAACTACTGACTCACTTTTGCTCAGTGTTATTTTTGACTTCCATTTAATCTTTAGACTTGCGGTTCACAAACGACTTTTCTGCTTTCTAAGCAGATGATAGAGTTAAAGAGAGAACTTGTCTGGACAGTGGAATCACCATTCCAAAGTGAAGAATACCACAACAGATGTTTCCTTTGTATTTATCAGAAATACAGTTCTGAAGAAAAGGGGGCTGTGGAAGGAATCATTCATACATTCATACATACTCCAATTTAGGGTCATTCCTAGTTCAAAACCTATCTCCAGCAGGAAAAAGCAATGAACAGGGTTCTAGTCCTTTGCTGTGTCCACTCATGTGCACACACACAGGACAAATTTTTAAAAGATAATTCGGCCTGTACTTAGGGAGGTGAGAGGAGAACAGAAGTAACCCCCACAAACACATAGAGACTATGAAAACTCCACAAAAATAAGGACCAAGAGTGAGATAACCCAAGACACTGGATCTGTGTGACAGCAGCATCACCCACTGCAACATCTTGCTCCACATACAAGTGACATTGCTGTGCAAATTAGTGCAATCGACAAATGTTAATGCAGTGTTACAATGTGAATATAAATTTTAAAAAAAATGTGTGACAGTGTGTGGTAGGAATCTTAATCAATATACTAAATGCCAGAACATTAAATTTTAACAAATTGTTGAATGGGTCATTTCCTTTCAATGACATATGACACCTTATTTGCCCAGCTTAACCTCATAACCCAGAAATTAGCTCAGGATCTTACCTAAGAAAAGGGTAGATAAATGAATGTAGTTATTAATTAATAATAATTATTAATAATTATGTAGTAAGTATTAATATCATCATTCCAGACTTGCTAATGATCAGCCTTTAAGATATCAAGGAAAGGTCAGGAAACACCATGCAAAAAAGCTCAGCCTTTTGTTATTAAGCCAGAAAAGTAAAACTAATGAAAACGTGGAAGATATCTTCCAAATACTAAACCCTAACTTC
This sequence comes from Polypterus bichir lapradei, assembly GCA_026402145.1. Lineage (NCBI taxonomy): Eukaryota > Metazoa > Chordata > Cladistia > Polypteriformes > Polypteridae > Polypterus > Polypterus bichir. Next base: position 67,097,934 of record JANRMT010062835.1, on the reverse strand, counting down.
AATGAAAGGCACAAAATTACATTAAGGCTTTCTACCTGAACACATTCTTACAGTAGATGTGTGGGATGAAATGGTGGCATCCAGGGAAAATCCACACAAAGCGCATTGAAGAATACAAACAATGCACAGATGATGACTAAATATTTATCAAAATTTCATCTTTAAAAAAGTCTTTTGTTACTATAAATCAGCAACACAGCAAACTTGAAAATAATGGGGGTTATAACTGTATTAAGATTTAATCATCCACATTACAAATACTTTAATTTAATGTAGAGACATGCAGGTTAGGTGGACTGGTATCGTTAAATTTAGTCTAGTGTGTGCATGTGTTCACCCTGTGATGGGCTGGCACCCTGTCGCAATTTTTAATAGTCCTAAAAAAAATTAACTGTTCTTGTAGGTGCTCCCCTAAGTTTTCTTAGTTGCATAGGTTACTATGCCCAATCGTAAGCTAACAAAAGATCTAAGGATTCTTATAGCTGAAGCATACAAATCAGACAATGAATGTCAAAAGAATTTCAAAAAACATTACATATATTATGGATAAGCTTTTATGAGGTGCAGGAAATACATATCCACCAGGATATATATAAATATATAAATATAAATGTTATATAAAGGTACATTTGAATTAATAGTCATGTAGAAAAATGTTTATGGTACGAGACCAAGATAGAACCTTAATTCCAGAATATATGCTCTGTCCAAGCCAACACACCTCATCACCAAAAGAGTACAGTACATATTTGTCAAACATGTTGTTCGCAACATCATGCTCTGGAGCTGCTTCGCTTAAGTGATAGTAAGGACTAGATTCAGGATAGAAGGAAAACATGCCAATATTGGGAGGGTTTCTTTTTTGGCTGAACTGTCTAAACTCTGGTGAAAAGTGGAAGTTAAAGAATGTCACTTTCTAAATGACAATTACCTGTATATAAAGCACACAATAATCTCAACCAACCAATGGCTATTTGTTTTTAATCATATACAAAATACGTAGACACATAGGATATCCCCTTACAACCTGACCGAGCTTCAATTCTCTTTTAAATCCTGGGAAAAAGCCAGGTGTGCTAAACTGTTAGTGATCTAACCAAACAGACTTACTTACTAATCAAGGCAAAAAACACTTCTACAAAAAAATATTTAACAAGTGTAAACATGTGCAACCAAGTCCAACCCATTTTATACTGTTTTTTTCCTTAAAAATTATGGTTTTTTCACTTACAAATGACTATTAAAAGGTTAAAAAGAGATCCAACATGCTTTGTACAATAAAGGTGAAATTTCAGCTAAGGTTGTGTAGACTTGATATTCACTGCACATACAGGATGCGATTTAAAATAAAAACCAATGAACAAGCATGCTCTTACCGTTTAGATTTAGGGTCAAGAGAATCACATCCATTCCGATCTGCTCCAGCATAGCTCTCATTTGCCCTGTACTGGTCTAGCAGTGGTTTGAAATCACTTTCCATTCTTATAAACTTTGGTGAAAACTTAAACTCCAGGAATGTTTCTTTTGATAAACCCAACCTATACAAATGAAGGGGAAAAGTCAATATCTTGGTCATATTAATAATAGTTATTACACTGTTAACTGCAAAAATGTAGCATTTTGCATAAAATGTCGATATTGTCGATACACCCCGTACACCAGGTTTGATTACAGATGTGTTAAAATAATAATAATTGATCCAAGTAAGAGTCCAAGACAGCATATTATGAAGAAAGTTTAGTTTAACAATAGCATTCTGAAATAAGGAGACATTCTCAAATGCAGAGACACACTAACTTTTGAAAGGCAAAAAATGACTCAGGCAGTGCCTTACCTCAACTAAATATAACAGTTATGGCATAAATGATGTCTTAAAAATTATGAGAGACTTTACTTTAAATCTCTCATATGAGACAAAGCTGAAATGTGCATACACTCCAGAAATACCAATATAACATAACATACATTTCATTTTTAAACCCATCCAGGCCAATACAACAGTTACTATGAGGCCTGGAGCTATCCCAACAGCATACCAGGAAATAGTACTGGAAGGGGTGTCGATCCATTGTAGGACAGAATTTGGAATTTCCAATCCACCTAAAAGGCATGTCCTTTGGGAGGTGGGAGGAACATCCAAATACTGGGAGAATGTACAAACTCCACACAAACAAAAATTGGACATGGAATTCAAGCTCAAGACTCTGAATCAATGAGACAGCATTACTAATTACTGCACAACTCTACTGCCCAGAAATAATAAACATCCAAGTTACATTCCTTATAAACAGCATTGCCACTCCTAACTTACACTATTATGGGTAACTGTACTCCAAAAACAGAGTTAGACCTATTGTTCAGGTCGTTCTCCTCACCTATTAATGTATTAGCAAAATCAATATCATATTGCTATTTGGCAAATCTAAATTGGCCCAATGTGATCAAAATGTGGGGATGTGAGAATATGAACCAGCTGAGTGGTGTTCCATCCTGGACTGGTTTCTCTGCTGTACTCCATGCTGCCATGATAGACTATAGCTCTCCAACCAGTAACTGAAAAAACTGAATGGATTATATGATAGTATTTAAAAATACTAATAGTAAACAAAACTCATTACCCCCTTCTGCTGATATGAATGTCATGAAGAATATAATGCTGATTTTTAAAACTTAAAATTGTATACATTCCTCACAGCTGGACTGGTATTGCCAAGTACAGCAGATGTGAAACCTAAATGTATCTTAAAAACATAAATAAGTGGTTTTTATATTGAAAGGTGCAGTTTTTTGTGTGTAAAATCCCTCTTTGAACAACAAGTTTCATTTCACATAAATTTTTCATCCGTCTTACGTAAACAGTAAACGGTATTCAAAATATATACTATACATGCAATGTAAAACTTACCATTTTTCTATTGTCCCTTAGAAACTGGTAGTAGATCATCAGTAATCAATTTCTGTGAAGAAGACCGTTACCTCCACTTTTCCAATACAACCTTAAAAAAAGTAGAGTAACCAAAACAAAATAAATAAATAAAGTTGATGTAATAGTAATAAACTAGACAAGAACATTGGAACATTCTCACCTGCTTTAAACCAACTCTACAAATTGCTTTTGTAGGTTCTATTGATTTTTAAAAATTTAACATTAAGGATGAAAACTGGAAACTTTTAAATATTATTATCTTCAGATCACACGATTTCCATTGTCTTGCTTCAGTATTCTAAACAAGTACGGTACAGTTAATATTTTAACTGGAATTCAATTATTTCTACCAGGTCCACTTCAAGAGCCCTCAAATTTGAAAATTAATTCTAAGAAGGAACTGCATTGGTTGATAGAAATAAGTGTTCCGTTGTCCTCTTTACTCCAATCAAATGTGAACTTTTTGTTTATATATATATACACACACACACACACACAAACATACACTTTTTTAACTTAACCCCTCAGCTCCTTTCCTCTAAACCATAAACCCACAATGTTTTAGGTAACATGGGACTTTATGTTTATTTACTTACATGCACAGAGGCAATTTCTGCAGATATTCATATGAACATTACTTATGTGCAAAATTGAGTCTTTCCCCCAAGAAGTTTTTTTTTTTTTCTGATACTGGCATCACACTAGTTGTTGTTTCCCCAAGTCCAACTAGTCTGTTTCATATCCCATTGCAAGACTTGCATTTAAGTAGCCCTTTATTTCTTTAAATAATTTCCATCACTATTTTAATCTCTTGTTTCCATATTATCGTGCAGTTTGCTCCCCTATATAAAGCATGAAGCACATTGATAGGAAAGAAATATATATATATATATATATATATATATATATATATAT
>JANRMT010062835.1:67041461-67093693 GCA_026402145.1 Polypterus bichir lapradei | reverse complement strand
GAACCATAATACTAAGTTAAAGTCTGCATAAAACAGAAAAAAGAAAAACATGCATACACTGACAGTATTATTATTTTTTTCTCAACCAGTAAATTACCACATAAATAAAATTACACACTTGCAAAAAAAATAAAGCCATATTTGTAAAATTACTGACAGGGTTAAGTGTTTCAGTGACTTCCAATTACACACATTATAGAAGTATTTTGAAGCTGCCTTTAAAATCTCAGGAAAATTAAGTACTAGAAACCAAAGCAACATATTGTAAACTGCAGTTACCATATAAATATTTGGACCCACAATTACTACCAATGTACTTTTCAAAGTTTAAAATTATTTAGACTTCACTAGCAGGCTAAGACTAAGACTAAGAAGTCCTAAATATTTTCTGATAAGGTATCCATGCATTATTTATTAAAGGAAAATTCAAGAATAATGAATGGCCATCACAAAGCTTTTGCAGCATACGTTGGTATGTAAAATATGTATTCATTATTGTGTCTTTTCAACAGGAAACACCTATAGTATGGCGTGTATTGGAATTATGCTAGTATCCTTTTCCCAGATATGACCACAAACAGATTCATCCCTTGGCATAGAGCAAGCTTTTTGCGCTGAATGGCATATTCTTGTCACAATTGTTCCATCGCAAGGCTTACTGATGTGCACACCAAAACTTTAACTACTATAGAATGGCTGGTTAACCTAACAAGTAAGCCTGTAGGATGTGGGCTAAAATTAAAGTACTCCAAATAGACATCGACAATCCATACATAATTTGAACATGCAGCCTCCATATAGACCGAAAGTGGGTACAACATTACGAAGCACTAGTCCAAAATGCCACCTGGTTTAAAATACAGTAAAACGAAGAGAAAAAAAATGCTACGCTACCAAACTGGATAACACCTTCCAGCACATTTCCACTAAAAAAGTGAGTTAATCAACAGGGAACCATATATATGACAAATGCACCTTAATGTTAAGTGGAACATGAGTCAATTAACATTAACTAACAACAAACCCACATGGTTCCTGTAGTACAAAAGCAGAACATTAGGTCAGTTTTCATGAGAACAAACCATTCCACTCAAAGTATTTTCCAATCTTATTCACCTAATTTCTCCAAAATAACTGAGTTTTGAAGGTCCTTAAATTCCTACTCTCTAATACACTACTTGGCATTTTATTCTGTGTGTCAACAGTGCCATTTGATGCAGATGCAAGACTAGGATATCAAGTATGCCCTGTGGAAGAATCTATCATAGAGAGCAAAAAAGCTAAAGGAATTATCAGCAGTGGAAGGCAGCGACTGAGATACCAACATTTTTTAACTACTACTCAGAGATTATACGGTACAAAAGATGTATTTCTAACACTGGGGTAGTATAATCTCCAAAATCATCATCTTTAGACAAAATTCCATTTGTATGAGGCCACTAAATGCAAGTATCAGTAATTTTTGTCTTGCCACCCAGCCCTTTCCATTCAGTAATACTACTTTGTGAGGAATACTTCAACGCTGCAGATAAAAAGCCTGTGGCAACTATCAGGATTGCCCTTTGTGGCAATTCTGATACTTTTATATGTAAAAATCAAATATAGAAATGGATCAAACAAAACACTTTAACCTGGCAAAGTGATGTACATTTTATTTAATCAACACAATTTTTCAAATCTCAATGACCTAACACTAAAATTGCCAAAATGCAAATCCATGATTTGTTTGTTTTTTTTCCCCCCATCTCCGCTGTGTCTTTATTTCTTTCACAAGTGTAATTCCAATTCATCCTAAGTGCAACACAGGTATACATGTGTGTTCAGGTCATCACAACACTAGAACAAGATAAAACAAGATAAGGAAGCACCAGTATGCAAATTTCTTATGTTTATATGTGTATCCTTGATCAAGCCTCCTTTTTTTAATATTTGTTATTTTCTGCCCTGTGCAGCCTTAAACTTTGATTTGCCAAATTCAAATAACATAACCTCTACATAAAAAAAATCAAAAACACACATAAAAAAACAAACATTCTTTAGTAACTCCAATTTCAAATGTTGGAAAAAATCCTTCAAACAAGAAATCTCATCATTGTGAAATGTAATTAGAACACACAACATCCACACAGATTAAAAAAAACAGGAGTTTTCCTAACAAGGCACAACTTTGCAAAGTTACATTCTTATCTTAAAAAAAGCCATGAAAGTTCTTTAAAGAAGTAAAATCTTTGAGAGTTTAGTATATTACATACTAAACTTTTTTGTGTCATACCTCTATAATTTATTGCAGTTACTTAGGCAGCCATCATGTCTTTTTTACGTTCTCCTATCAGATAGCACATCACACTCGGCACACAATTGAGCAATGATTTCTTGATGAAAGATACACAATGTTTGTTCCACAAAAATATATTTTGAAATAAAGTTTCGGCAGTTGAATGTATGGTCCTCTGTCTACTTGTTGCTCAGCTAGAAATTAAAAGGCAATGCAGTGATAAATGCTGGCTTGTGAACCACCTTTGCAAAGTTTGCTTGTTGTCCCAAAGATCACGTCTATTTCTTAGTACCCTTGATATCTTTCATACTCAAAAGACATATTGGTTAGGCTAGTTGACAACTCTAAGTTGCCAGGAATGAGCAAGCGTAGGTTTCTGCACAAGTATTCCCTAAAATGGTATGACATCCCATCCACAGTGGGTTTGTTACCCAAGACACTACCAGGATAAAAAGACAGTTTACTTTTGCTAATATGGACTTGAAACAGATCACACTTCATGAAAACAGTGTCACACATGCACTTTTCATCTTTTTAATGCGACTCTGGAAACCTCATGAGGTAGCTAAACACAAGAAGAAGAAAAAATACTGCAGTTACCATAAGTTTAATGCTGCTTTATCACATCTCCTATGTTCCTTAATACTAAAGAAGTCAGCAAGGAAACAGATACATCATTAACTAGGAGCATTTTCAGCCCACATGACATGGCTGAACATAAAAAACTCACTATGCTAATTAAATGAAGCAGAATACAGTAAGATGTCCAATAAAAACTTTATACATGGTTGCTTGAGTTATGTCAAACAGCACCAAACACTTCACACATAGGTGTAGTAAAACAATTGCAGTGTTAATATTTTAATGTGCACTAGAGAACAATATAATTCAACCTTAGAAAAGACATAACACTTTCATCATAATATTTGTAATACATTTATTCAATGGATCATTGATATTGAATGTTTTTACTTTCCAAAAAACAGAACATCACTGTTGAGCTTTTTCTTTTAAATAATAACTTCTATGCCTAGCTCACACTTGAACATACTTTCTTGGTTGTTCCAAGATTTTTTTTATCCATCCACCTATTACTTATAATGTTCTCTCATCCCTACTTGTATCAGGCACCACCAATAATTTCCAGTCACAGCTTTGAAAGGTGCCAAAGTTCCTGAGTGTTTACCAGAGTGCAGGATGAATCAAGTAACAGGATACTGTGAAAACCTGATCCATATGGGGATATGCAGGCTCCCCATAAACTCTAGGGACTATACCACAGCGCTTGTTCGTAGACATATTTGATTGGAGGATACAAGTGACATACTAGTATTAATTTTTCAAGACATTATCCTTAAGTGAAGATTAAAAGGCCTGAGGGACAAAAATTAAGAAAAGCTGGTGATTACCAGTTTCAGGAAAGTATTTAATACTATCTCTTAAGGTTAATAAAGACTTACATTTGGTTAGATATAATCAACAACCTGAAGTAACAGTTAATTGCCATAAAGTAGTTTAAAGGGAAAGAAAAAGGGAGAACAAAAAGTTCAACATCAACTTTACAGCTGTTACTTTCAGTTATCCTTTTACAATATTAGTCATCATTAATGTACTGTAACTGCAAAACACCACCACGTCATTCTTTTCCTGTTCTCTTTTACTTTTCTACACATATCAAGGTGCTAAATTAACTAAAGGCAGACTGGTTATCACACAACTTGCTTGAACCTCTATCCTCTTTATGGCCCTGCTTCTTTGGATATTTCTATGCAAAAACAGATTTTCCTAGCGTAATCCCCATATAAGCAAAGAAGATTTACTGATACATTCTAATACTGATCAGTAAATCAGAGGATTTTCAGTATCTACCTAAAAAAGACTAACAGGGAAATGTGTAGACTCAAGCTAAATAACATATCACCATCCAAAATCATGAGAATAAGTAACAGGAGGACTTGTTTTGCAAGCGAAAACATATTTAAGTCAGACAATTGAGTGATATATCCATAAATGCCAAATCGATTTTGTGGTATAAAATTGTTTTGTTTTTGTTGTTTTCAAATGAACTCTTCCATTCCAAACATTATAAACAGCAATATTCCCATCAGGCACCTCTACTTTACTTTTACTAATGCTGAATTTCCACTCAATTGAAGCTGCCCTAAATAAAATAAACTGTCTTATAATAAACAGTTACATGTAATGCACAGGAACTGAACCCAGATTTCTTGTTTGAAAGGCAAGCATACCACCATATCATCACGACAATCTACACACTGCGACTTATTTGTCAATAGATCGCACTGTAATTTTACATAATAACTGTTGAGACCAAGAAGTGAAAATTACACGTCAAACGCCTGGCTTGTAGTAAGGTGTATCTTACTATGGCTTTGAAAACAAAGCTCTGTATAAAAAATAAACAAACCATCAGATATTATGCTTTATATAGCGTGAGTGATTAATCAAATAAAAAGTCAAGTTGACAACATTTTACCGAGGTTGTCAGCATACATGTCGATCTTCGTATTTATTTTAAACTAACCTGGAAAATGCTCCAATGTTATAAACTCATTCCAACTGAATCAACAAATCAAAGGGCACAATGCAGCCGTGACAAGACAGCGTATCCGAACTAATACTTGCCATTTTACCAAATTCAGCTGCTAATAGTTGTCGGTACAACAAAAAACAGTAAGATCGCCCAGTAATAGCAATAACTTTTAATCCGACGTCTTATCGATGTAATAATGAAATCAAACAAACACAACCTGTTTACAGAAAGAATACCTTCTATGGCAAGCTGATTCAGCTAAACAAGTACTTTACAACAGCGCCGAAGGACACAACGTCTAAACGATTGATTAGCCGAAACGAAAGACGACCTCCTTGCAAGACGCAGACATTCACGTGTTTTGGTGGTTTTTGCTCTTTGTAGTGAAGTTTCCTCTTTGATCACTAAACAGCCTAGATTATGGCGTTTCGCCAAGATATTGTGCAGTTCCGATTTCTTTACAAAAAAACGTGAAATCTTACAATGACAACATACCATCCGCCTACAGTCGCGGATAAAGAGATGACTCACTTTTTGGAAATCAGGCGACATATGTCGCGAGTTTAATGATGGGTTCGCATTGGCTCAGCGATATTGCTATTTTTACAGAACAAGCTGGGCCTATACCGTAAATAACACGTGAAGTGTAAGGAGATTCCGTTCTAGTCTAGGAAAACACTTTTTTTTTTGCCTTTAAACATTAAGGTTATACAGCGCGGCTTCCCGCTTATTTCAAATGTACAATGGAATTCGCAATTTGACAGAAGCTAGTAACATGATGATGCTTTTGTGCGATTTGCATGATAGATCGTGAAGAAATTCATGTTCTGTGCACAAACATGACACAATAATATCTCTGACAGACTGCAGTTCGCGTTAACTGTTAAACATGCAACACCTACCGCCCTTTATTTTATTGTAAAAGACACTCCGAATATCTTCTCCCTTTAAAACTAGCTTCTTATTATTTGTAATTAATAAACACACTGATAAACATTCACAGCGGCAGTGTTATTATTATTTACCTGAAGTAGCAAACCTCCTAAGTAAGAGGAAATCTTCACCCAGACAAGCAGCACCTCAGTCTGAAAACAAGAAACGATGCAAATATTTTACGCGTTGGATTGTGGGAGTTGTAGTGTTTTAAACAAGCTGACGTTATTCCCCGAAAGGTGCCAGTCAAAATTCAGAACTCGGTGATGTTTCACACTCAGCTCGCGAAGGAACGCGCTTAGCGCATACCTTCCTACGGATGACTGAAAGGTCCAAGCTACATCTCGGTAGAAACGTATTTGAGCCCAGAAATAAACGCGTTTGGCACTATTTACTGCGAGCTGTTACAGAGAGCAACGCTCAAGAATTTATCTTTGAGTGAAAAATTATTATATGACTGTTTATAAGGAATACTATGGACGAAGAACAATTATTTTAGGACTTCTTTTTTCACATGTATGACATAAAAAGCTCCATGTTTTAAACAGCGCTGCTGAAATGACAGGACGATTGCTAGTCGTGATAAACCTCTGTTCAACACGACATCATTTGTCATCTAAAGATAAATGCATCCATCATCCAACCCTCCATATCCCAACTACAGGGTCACGGGGGGTCTGCTGGAGCCAATCCCAGCCAACTCAGGTAGGAAACAAACCCCGGGCAGGGCGCCAGCCCACCGTAGGGCACGCACACCCATACCCATACACCAAGCACACACTAGGGACAATTTAGAATCTCCAATGCACCTAACCTGCATGTCTTTGGACTGTAGGAGGAAATTGGAGTACCCGGAGGAAACCCATGCAGACACGGGGAGAACATGCAAACTCCACGCAGGGAGAACCCAGGAAGCGAACCCACTGCGAACCCACTGCGCACCGTGCCGCCCCAATAATAATAGTAATAATAATAATAATTATAATAATGTGTATTTATTTACTTATTGACCTTCTTTAAAAAAAACATTCCCCCTTCTATCTATCTATCTATCTATCTATCTATATTAGATATTAGATGTATATTAGAATATACTTTCTAATTTTATATAATTTATAAAGCTAGCATGATGATTTAGTGGTTAGTACTGCTGCCTAAGAGCTCTTCTGTTCAAATCCCAGACTGGGGCTGTCAGTGTTGAGTTTTCTTATTTTCCCCATGTCTGTGAGGCTATTCATTTGGCTGCTTCAGTTTTCTTCCCAAACCCAAAAGATATGCATCCCTAGGCATTCAGATAATCCAGACTAGTCCTTTATGAGAGTGCAGGTGTGATCATGAATTTGCCCTGTGATGACTGTTGTTCTCTTGGTTCCTGCCTTATTCACAATATCACTTGGATAGGCACCAACTCCCTGCAATCCTTGATTTAATAACCATGTTCAGTAAATAAAGTAATGGGGTACCTAGCACTAAAATGGGTATTATTTGCATAGTTCCATTGCTGTACAAAGATTATTAGCCTCAGTCTTGGTATTATACATTTATGCTGTTATCTCTCTCAGTAATAAGAGTAAAGGTCCTTTTCTGTAGTTTATGAAGGGTCCTGCTACCAGCCATAGAACTCTTTGGTAACTGAACATATTCAAAACTTTATTGAGCATTATTTGAAGATAGCCAACATAATGAATATGTTGGGAGAGGGCTGCATGCAGTGTTATAAATAAATATCCATCAAAACTCCTAGTTTGCAGAAAGAAATCTGATCAGAAGAACTGGTCAATGCTCCTGTTGATTTCACTTCCATTTCTTATTTGAGCTGGGGCACAGCAAAGAAATTGCTGAAGTGGTCAGATAGACTCCTTTTTGCTTTTCTATTTTGACCATATAGTATTTCATAATGTTATTGCTTTTAAATGAATTGGGATATTGACGAAATTGGATTAATCAGTGTACTAAATGCATTTGTCTTAACGAATCTGGAATAATCCTGGAATATTAAAAAAAGTGTACTAGCTCCTGCAGTGTTAAATTGTGCTCATCTATGTGTTCAGACTATTTATCTAATCAATTTACACAATGCATTCTAAAGATCATGTTTGTGAAGAAACTTGTGTAGATGAAGAATTAACTATTGACGTAAGCAGTAATGTAACAGTATTAGTTTTGCTTAGTTTTCTTTTTTTTATTAGAAATCTTCAAATAAAATAAAAAAAAAAACAGTCATACATGATTTCTTAATATAGTGGGCAATCTGGAGAAGTCTTTCTTTGTCTTTTAAATGACTCATTAAGTCAGTCTTTGACTTTATTTTGTTACGTCAAGCAAATTGCCTGTGATGTGGGTCCACACAATCTGTATGGGTAAGTCACCAGATAAGAGCACCTTTATGTTTATAGAATATGCATTATAATAAAGTATTAGAAAAAAAAAATTTCAGGACTATGATTTGTTAAATGTTGTATTTCATTTATTTTCAGTTTTTTTTTTTTACAGTTTTGAGGAAATTTAAAAACATGTCCCCGGATAATGTATTCAGAAATAATTATATATTTACTTCATCAACATGATTTTGAAACTGTCTTTTGACTTCATATGCAATGCAATAAGATGGAGTTAAGGTGTTATTTAGGTAAGGAAGACATGTCATAAAATGATTATTTTATCATTGTGCTAGGACACACTTTCAGACATAAAGGTATGATTTGTCCCTGGAGCTGTACCCTCAGAGGGTATAACAACTGTATCACCAGTGTGGTATTATAACTGAAACCGTTTAATAGCATATACCCCCAATGACAACACATATAATTTTTTGTGAGAGTGTACAGTGTAAAGTGGAAACAAGAATTGGTTGGTCAAGGGTCCCATGTCTAGCCAAGGGATGCAGTCACATAGGAGGGCACCTATTCTGCTTATCTTGCATATAAGAGGGATGGCAGATATTTGAAACTATAAGTAATCTCAAACATCTTCAGAAGGTCTCTTATGGCAAAGGCTGCAGACTTATTGGAAATGCTTAATAATGATGTTATAATACATTAAACAGCGTTGTATTTAGATGTCTTGTATCTGCAAGACTTTTTGATCAAAATGTCATCAACTAACTGGGTCAAATGTTTGAAACATTTATTATAACTTCTTAGGTTGTCTGTAGTTGAATGGTGTCTTATGTATTTTTTACAAATGTACTGAACTTTGCAACTACTATTGCTGAATGAAATAACAATGTGACAGATGATTTCAAGCTTTTGTCAGATAGTGTAAATACAATGCCATCCAATCATTAATTTTGCTTTTGATTCAGGACATAACTTATTCTTTGTAAAAGTAAAACAAATGAAAATGCAGTGAATATAATTATTGGGACCCCTTTAGAAGTTAGAAGGCATACTTGGATTGTAGCAATATATGAAGCAGATGTTTTCAATCTAATTATCGGCCTCTCAGCCTGTCAACATGGCATCAATGTTAAGTCTCCAACAGTATGAGTTGGAATTCCATCATTCAAATGAGCAGCTTCAGAGCCATCTTCAGGAGAGGCTATAAAAACGGCAATCCTGCAACAGTTACATCAATTCCAACAAGTGTGGCGATAGCGGGCCATCTTTCTTAGCAGAAACAGGTACCTAAAAGAATGATGCAAAGAGCAATAATTCATTAGGTTGGCTTAGCACAGTGCTACAGTATTATTCTTCCTCTTCATATAATAACCGATGAATCTTTAATAAATATGTTGTCATCAAGACATTTTTAATATCATTTTATATGTGAATCTTTTTGCCTTTAACATGATTAATCTTGTTTCTACATCTCTCTCTATGCTGTTCTACATGAACACATACAAAGCTCTGCTGGTTTTAACACCCATTTTCAGAGTTCAGTTGCCCTCAAAATCTTAGTGGTATTGGAGCAGAAAGATTTATGACTGGATGCCCTTCCTGATGCAGTCTTCTTTTAATAGCCTTTTATGACATGCAAAAGGGTCAAAGACCTCATTCTAATCCCAGGTCACAGTGGTTAATATGATTCACATTGTCTTGAAAAAATAAAGGCATTGAATTTTTCTCTGTCATTAATGAAAATATGCAGTTGTAAAGTCTAACAATTTAATGAACATACTGTATGATAAACAAGAACCTATTCGGCTGTTTTACTGGGTAAGTATGTCCTGTAACTCCATATTTATCAGATGCTACACATATCTCTCTTTTAGCTTCATACATATTGGTATGGATTATTCACGTTGCATCTTGCATTATGCCTCAAGATATGTATTCATTTAGAGCAAGCTCTGTGCAAATGCATTATATACAGTAGTGGTAAAACGTTTTGGCAGTGACTCAAATGTTGTGTTTTGCAAAGTTTGCTACTTCAGCATTTTCAGATTATTTTTTTCATGTTTCTATGGTATACTGAAACATTCTATTCAAAGGGTTTTATTAGCAAATACATCACATTTATGTAAAGAGTCAATATTTACATTTTCTACTTCATTTTTAGTAGTGTGCATTCAGCAGGTTGTTTTTTGCATAAATCATTTGTATTTCAGTATTACTGTTTTCACAATTTAATGTAATATACCTTGGCTGTAGTATATAGTCTGATTGTTTTTCTTGGTGGTTTTGCATAAAAGGTTATGTAATGTTCATTCACTGATTAGAAATGTACGTGACTGTGCTTTGATATCAATTCTAGGCTTATTATATCAATGTCTAATAACTTTTCCATTGGCCTTTTATTAGATTATTGCATGCTCCTTATTAACAGGCAGATGTCTGCTTTCCAGATTAATTAAAAACTTGGTGTCTATAAAGATGGCAATGGTAAGGTACAGATTCAAATAAATATGTTATGTGAATGTGAATTTTATACTTAATTTCAAATATTTCCCGGCGGCATTCACCTTGGTAGTTGCAAGTTGCCCGATGTATCAAAAGCTGCGTGACACTTCACAACCAGCTTCCAGAAAACACACTATAAACTCCACATCCAGCAAACTGAAACCCTATAGGCGAAGTAAGAATCAAAATTGATTTTAAGATAGATAGAATTTTCATCTCAGATAGGGACATTTCTTTTAAGATGAGGTGCGGGCAGGTTCAAATTAAGTCAGCTTTTACAATAACAATTAACTAGTCATAGTTGCCTGACAGAGGCAACTGTATGTTTCTGTCTCCCTGAATAAAAAAAGCACATATGTGAAGGTGAAAATTTTGCAGACACTATGGCAAGGGAAATTCATTGAAAACAAAGTTTTTACTCTGAACATAATTTATCAAGAGGTATTTGATTAATCCTGAAGCTAAAAGCAAGCGGTGGCTTAGGCAAAAGTATCACCAGCACCTTCAAAATAGGAGGTACATGGGGTAGCACACAGATGGAAGTCCACATAACATCCTCAAACCCATTTAATCAATTTCAGGGCTGTTGGGGTGGTCAAAACCAGTCCTGATAGCATTACATGCAATGCCTAAATCAGCCTTGGACAGGGCACTAGTTCATCACTGAGTCCACTCCTGCACATACCTGTACATACACACACAGGAGGCAATTTGCAAACCCAATTAGCCTGACCTGCACATCTTTACGGATGATAGAGCAAAACCTGAAGAAATTAAAGACAAACCTCTATCAATATGTAAGCTGCCCAACAAGAAACAATAAAACTCTTGATCTTTGCTATGGGACAATTAAGGGAGCATTAAAATTGATAGCCAAACCATCACAATGCTCTTCTGATAACAATTGGTTTTACCCAATTGATACTTTTGCCCCTGCAGGTGCTCCTGCCCTTATCCGTCCCAGAGATGTACTTGATGACCCCTTTGGATGACCCTAAATGTTTTCCTTGTTCTTTTTTAAACATACGGCCATGGTAGTGCGCTGGGACAGAAGAGGTTTTTTTTTTGAAGTTTTATTAATTTTATTGCAATCTATACAAATCAATCAATTTTTTGAGTTAAGGACAAATCGATCCCCACCCCTGAGAGAGAGAGCAAGGCAAACAGCGTGAAATTTAAGGCTTGTAAACATACCTAAATTAATAAATTTGATAAGCCAATAGAGATGAATGCAGAAGACAAAGAAATACGGAAATAATTGTTTCATCTGTGCTTTAAGAGCTTATTTTAAAGTATTACTGATTAGATCCTGCCATGTTTTGAAAAAAGTCTGTACAGATCCTCTTACTGAGTATTTGATTTCTTCCAATTTCAAATAGTATAACACATTGGTTTCCCACTGACTTAAAAGAGGAGAGTTTGGGTTCTTCCAGTTTAGCAGAATAAGTCTGCGTGCCAAAAGTGTAGTGAATGCAATCACAATTTGTTTGTCTTTCTCCACTTTATCTTGGCCCCTTTTTTGACCGGGGAGGCCATACAGGTCATGCAAAACCTTACTCCGGAGAGACTTGATGACTATGATTTCCTGAAACAACAAATCCTTCTTCATACGACTATAAGATCCTTGGCTAGGGGGTGCAAGTTCCGGCTGTGTCAAATGGATCCAGATTGCTCTTAGTCATCTTTCAGCACATTA
This sequence comes from Polypterus bichir lapradei, assembly GCA_026402145.1. NCBI lineage: Eukaryota > Metazoa > Chordata > Cladistia > Polypteriformes > Polypteridae > Polypterus > Polypterus bichir. The sequence goes on along the minus strand of JANRMT010062835.1, from coordinate 67,081,394 downwards.
TGTGTATTACAGTACACCTGTATTTGTTACTCACTTGACCTTTATCTGTTTTCCTGATATGCTTGAATAGATTCCTGACATTTATCAACCATTTATGCTATTTCTTTAAGATGAATGCTATACTTTAATATGGAAAGCATATAAAAACACAATCCTGACGGCTCTGTGACCCCTAAGTCTAATTTATTTTCCACACAAGGCAATGGTAATATTAATCATCCTATCTCAGTTACATCTTAATAGGACACCAGCAGAAAGGGCAGCCTTACCTGTCTTTTCCTTTCACTTTATAATAGTAGCTCAAAGCGTATGCTTCAGATTTATTTCAGCTATCTGAAACCCTCTGAAACCAAATAGTCCAACAATGTTTCACTTTATTTTTGACAACAGATATCCAATAACAGTCTTTAGTAAGAAATATGAGCTTTGTATTTGAAGAGATTATTTAAAACCAAGATTTAAACATTATAATGGCCACTATAACTTCGCTTGCTAAACATCACCCATGCCATCCTGCCAGAAACAGGATACCTTTGCAATCATGCTGGCCAGACTCACTGTCAGAATCAGGCAGCCTTGTGGAGTACAGCATGAAGAATATTCCATCCTTCTATGCTTCCTGAATCTTCTAACATTGTTTTGCTCTTGGTAAGGTAAACCAGTGCTTGCAAACTAGAATAATAATTCTTTACATTTACATAGCGCTTTTCTCACTACTTAGACTGCTTTACATTGTGAGTGGGTAGCCACTTCAACCACCACTAATGTGCAGCATCCACCTGGAAGATACAATGGCAGCCATTTTGGTGCCAGCACACTCACCACACATTAGCTGTTAGGTGGTTAAAGGGTGAGAGAGACAGTCAATTAGAGACAGGGGATGATTGGGGGGGCAGAATGACCAGGCCATTGTGGGTAATTTAGCCAGGACATCGTGATACACCTTACTCTTTTAAGAAGGATGCCCTGAGATCTTTAATTGCCAAAGAGGGTCGGGACCTTGATTTTATGTTTCTTCTGAAGGACAGTACCATTTTTATGGCACAATGTCCCTGTCACTGCACTGGGGCATTGGGATCCACACTCAAACCTCAGTTTAAGCACCCCCTGCTGGCTCCTGAAAACACTACCTCAAAGAAATGTCCAAAAAGTGAAAAGTGCAACGCTTGGTGAAAAATAAATGCTGATCTGCTAAGAATATGGAACTTCTTAGATTAATATTGTATATTTAGGTGACTCCTTCATCCAAGGTACAGTATCTTACACGGTTTGGATACATTGTTACTGCCTGTTGATTTTGTTTTTGCAGGTAAAACATGGGTTAAGTAACTTAAGGATCACACAGTAAAGCAGAGACGGCTATTGAATCTGCAACCTTGTGGGTGAAGGTCCAGCACTGAAACCATAACATTACACAACACCAACTTTTTAAGTTCATATAAGGTTTAGACATCTATCATCTACTTGTACATGATCAATTTGCAATTTAGGGGCCCTTGCACTGGCTTAGACTTTGTCTTATTTATTACTGTTCCACTCCTGTTGTGTGTTCTGATGTTTTACTTATGTTAGCTTTATCAAATCATATTCCATGTGCCTGGAAAATTTGGTGGCAGTTAAATAGGTTATTAATGATTCAGGACTTGGACATGTAGCACTTCTGCTATCACCTCATTATACAAGAAAAGGCTCAACAGTATTTGTTTATCCTTTGTTGACTCTGTCAAATCTCAACCCATGCTGCTATATTGTACCTTAAATTGAGCAGAGACCAATTTTAGGATATCATGAAATATATTTAAGATATCCAAAAATAAATTTGCAGAAATGTTTAAATCCTGTTTTCCCTTTGTCATGCTGGGGTTTAAAATGTTGCTTGGTATAGGTAAAAAATAATTTAAACAATTTTAGCACAAGACTACAACACAGCAAAATATGAAAAAAGTGAAGGGGTCTCAATATTCTCTGAATCCACTGTATAAATATGGACCATGTCTGAATTTTTTGGCAGATGCTTTCAGGTGCTAAAATAACTAACATTTTTTTCTGAAGCATAATCTTTCAGGGCAGTCAAAACCTTCACCATTTCAGGCATTTCATAGCAGGGAGCTTTAACACAGTCAACCCAACGCTGCCATCTGTCTTTCATTATAGGATTCTTGACATATGTAGTAAGAATAGTTCAGCCCTATACAGTACTGTGGAGTTAAACAGGTTAGAAAGCCATTGCAACAACCCAAAAACACTGATGGGTGTCAAAGATGACTACATCACTGATAACAAGGTTGAGCATATGGCTTGCTGTTAAGTTCCAGGCCTCTCTTTTGGACACCTTGCTTGCTGCCTAGCATGTTACTTTCCTTGTCATATGATTAGCCATGGCAATTGTATAAGATCCAAACCTAGTGTTTTAAGGTGATCTAAAAATTCCTTATACCCTTTATATTCTTTACCTGAGGAGTCAGTAACATTAAAAAATGTAAACTGCTCATAAATGAAGACACCCTTTGAGGTCAAAGAATCTACAACTCATACCACCACTTTAAGCAGTTCCTAGTGACTCACATCTGCTATGGTTAAGTTAGAATTCCTCCCTTGACTTATGTTTAAATGTGTTTTTTCTGTGTTTTCTGCTTGTTTTTGATTTGTTATAATTATTGATTTAAATTTTATTTATTTGTATTATTTCTCTATGTATGATATGTAATTTTTCTTTATTATGTAGATTCTATGTACTTAGATTTAGTCTCTGATATTCCCAGTGTTTTGTTATTGGTTCCCTAAGAGGTAAGACCACCTCTCCATCACGGTTGAGGAATTGCTCCCAACCCTATAAAGACTGATGGGAAATCCAGTTGTTCGTTGTTGATTATGCTTGTTGATTTACTGAGTTCTTGTTTTGTTTATCGTTTCTTTGTATTTATTCCTTTTTGTGAATTTTGTGAATAAATGGCAAGGGACCTTGTATGTGGCTGTAATATGTGTCACTGTATTGTGTGCCTTTAATTTTCTCTCTCAGTAATACTGGTTTGTATTTCCGTGAAATGCCTGTAATTTTGTCTGACAGTAATACAGTGGAACCTCGGTTCACGACCATAATCCATTCCAAAATTCTGGTTGTAACCCGATTTGGTCGTGAACCGAAGTAATTTCCCCCATAGGATTGTATGTAAATACAATTAATCCGTTCCAGACCGTATGAACTGTATGTAAATATATATTTTTTTAAGTTTTTAAGCACAAATATAGTTAACTGTACCATAGAAAGCACAGCGTAATAGTAAACTAAATGTAAAAACATTGAATAACACTAAGAAAACCTTGAACAACAGAGAAAACTAACACTGCAAGAATTTGCGCTATAGCCTTATGACCCACTCGCTAAAAACTCTTTTTTTAATGAGTTTTAAGCACAGGGGAAAAAATGAACATTTGAAAAATCTGTAATTTAATAAACAACCAAGAAAAGTAACATTGCAACAATGCATGCGCGTGCCTTTGTGTGTGTCTCTCGCGTGTGTGTCTCTTAAGCGCATGCCTCTGTGTCTGTGTCTGTCTGTCTCTCGCCTGTGTGTGTGTGTCTGTCTGTCTGTCTGTCGCGCGTGCCTGTGTGTGTGTGTCTCGCGTGTGCGTGGGTGTGTGACTCGTGTGTGTGTGGGTGTGTATGTGTGTGTGTGTGACGCGCGCGTGCCTGTGTGTGTTTGTGACTCGCGCGCGCCTGTGTGTGTGTGTGACTCACGCGCGCCTGTGTGTGTGTGTGCGTGACTCGTGCGCACCTGTGTGTGTGTGACGCGCGCGCCTGTGTGTGTGTGTGTATGACTCATGCGCGCCTGTGTGTGTGTGACTCGCGTGCGACTGTGTGTGTGTGTGACTCGCGCGCCCCTGTGTGTGTGTGTGACTCGCGCGCGCCTGTGTGTGTATCTGTCTCTCTCTGCACAGGGAATGCACAGGAAGAGACTGAACACATGCTGTGTGGCCCCACGCATGCGCACTTCACCAGAAAACACACACAAGGACACTGGACGCACACAAGGGTTTTATTAAAGAGGATGATATTCATAAAATAATAACAATAAGCAAAGTACACATGAATATTGGCAACCATACAACCTGATAAATGCTGATGTGTAGTTTCAGGTGGAACACAGACTTGTTACCTACTTAAAATGTCTCTAGTTAAGTCATCATTTCTAGTCAGCTTTCTTCAGAACAGGCCGCACGCCTGTCTCAATATGGCTGCTGAGTTGTGCTTCTCAGTGTGGTCTTCTTTTCTGTCCATGGTGTGTGAGATGCTCCTTCATCATGATGGTATAAGAGAGAGATAGGGAGGGGTAAAGCAACCGAATTTATACATTCTCTGTTCAAACTCTTAAGCCAATAGGGTGTCGTGTACAAAATAGGTTCTGATTCAAATCAATCCCAAACAGCCAACTTTAGATCAATAGAATTCTAGTGTAACACAATGGGTTTCACACCTGCCCCCAATACCATTTGTTAAGGTGAAGCTTGCCAGCTAGGTAGTTTGGCCTTCCAGTGGGGGATTGATTGAGAGTGAATGTCCTGTAGATAATCACTTGCCAAACTGGTTTTAGGCTCTTCCCCTGACCCTGTAATAAAATTCACATTCCTGACTCAGTCCTTAAGGGGGGGGTTAGTTAAACATCAAACCACTGCTGTTTTTTCAGTGGTATAACACTAATATTACATTGCTTTGTCTAAATTACAAATGAAGACATACAAAATATTTATCAGCTTTCACACCACAACACTATTCCATTTTGATTTTAAAAGTCTGACCTCCATTCTGAGGCCTGGAGAGGCTTATAGTCTCCCATTTGCCTAAGTTAGGCTTGCCTTGGGGTGAGACGTGTTTTGAGGGCTATTTCCAAAGATCTCAACCTTGGCCATTTTGCGGAGCCAGAGAATTCATAACAATATCTTGAATACAGTCTGTTATTGCTAAATAGTATTTAGCTTTCCTTATGAGTTTTACAATGGCATCAAGTGTACCCTTGGCCATAAGGAAAATTAGTTGATTTTCATTATGCTTGTTGAGATAGGTATCATTTAACTTTGTTAACAGAATTCGCCTCAGATGTTCTCACAATCAAACTGAGAAATTCATTCAACCTGCCTTAGAAAATTCCCATTTCCAGACTTAGACAATTTGCCTGAGTGGCATAAATCATATTTTGCGTTTGGACAAATAGTTAACCATTGCAATTAATTTTTGCAAAACTTTTTTAAAGTGGTTAACTTCAATGGCTAGAATGTCTTGGTTTACTTTATCTATAGCTGTTTGTTTCCAGTCTCTCCCACAGGTTGTGCCAGCTCTCCATGTTTCCAATATGTTCGGCAGACCTTTCATGCTGATTTAAGTGGGCTGATGCATTTCTCAGATTATATAGCCATCTGCATTTACTGTAACTAAGTACTCTCACCTCTCACAGACCGCACAATCACTTTTTTTTCAACTGCATACTAGGCATGATCTTCTTATATTTTTCCAGTTTTCATCTCCATATAATAGTGACACCTTATAAATCTACACTTCTTATTAATTTTTGATGTAAACTGGCCCACTACTCACTTGAGCAATGTTCTTTATTGGACACCTGGTTTGGTCATCTTGTAATGCAGTGGTCTCAAACTCCAGTCCTGGAGGGCTACAGTGGCTGCAGGTTTTCATTCTAACCCTTTTCTTAATTAGTGACCTGTTTTTGCTACAATTTAACTCCTTTTCTTTTCATTTTATTTGACTTATCTTTAAGATTTCCATCCATCCATTATCCAACCCACTATATCCCAACCACAGGGTCACGGGGGTCTGCTGGAGCCAATCCCAGCCAACACAGAGCGCAAGGCAGGAAAACAAACCCTGGGCAGGATGCCAGCCCACCGCAGGGTGTGCGCACACACCTACACACCAAGCGCACACTAGGGACAATTTAGAATCACCAATGCACCTAACCTGCATGTCTTTAGACTGTGGGAGGAAACCAGAGCACCCGGAGGAAACCCACGCAGACACGGGGAGAACATGCAGACTCCACACAGGGAGGACCCGGGAAGCAGACCTGGGTCTCCTAACTGCAAGGCAGCAGCGCTACCCACTGCGCCACAGTGCCGCCTATCTTTAAGATTTCTTCTCCTGAATTTCTTCATTATTCCTCTGAATTGCTTTGTTTATTTCCTTAATTGGCACCAAAACAGAAATGAAATGTGAAGTGAGTGAGCCAGCAGAAGACCAACTAAGTCAGGGCCTCAAATGTCAACCAATTTCACTCTAGTCAGTTACTTAATTAGGTTGTTAATTAAAGCCATTCTTTAATTCCATGGCTTGTTGCTGCTCTCATTGTGCAATGGCAGGCATTTCCAAAATTGTTGATTTTCTGCTTTCTAAGAGGACTGTTAAACTGTGTTGGGGACCTGAGCAGATCAACATTCATCTTTCTTTGCTTTCAGATATTGTTATGATGGATGCAGTTTGCTAATCATTTTTTGGCTCATTTTGTATCTCATTTGGCTGCTAATTAAGGAAAAAGAAACAATTGAGGGGTCTGAGTCTTCAAGAGCAGAGCAAATCAATTAAAATGACTTCAAAAGAAGTTAATTAGCAGCACAAACAGGTCACTAATTAAGAAAATGGTTAGAATGAAAACCTGCAGCCACTGCGGCCCTCCAGGACTGCAGTTTGAGGCTACTGTTCTAGTGTAATAGTATCTTGTTAGTCAGGGATTATGCCATTTACACATGCTAGTTGTCATTTCACAGCACCAAAGTCACTATCCTTATGCAAATTTTAAGAGGTATTGCTGTCATCATTAGCCTCAGAATTGTAAGATGTGGCATGTACTTGAGACTCTAGTGGTAGGACATTATCCAGTTGCTTTTTATTTTCCTTGGCTGTGGTGTTTATTGTAACATGACTAATAACCACTAAAAAAGCAGGCATCAGCAGCCTTTTCTTTCAAGAAAATGAAGTTACCTTGGCCACAAACATTTTGCTTTCTTCCTTTTTTTTTTTTGTTTGATCCACATAGGTAACTTTCTTTCATTTTCTATTCAGTATATCATGTTTTGTACTATGTCCTAGTCCTGAAATTTATTCCTTATGCTAAAGAATTCAACACCTTCACTGTGTTGCACTTCCACACGCAATAGATCATTTTATCCTGGACTGAACTGAGACCTCACATTGACACAATTCCAATGAAAATATAAGCTAAAGCAGAAAATTTAGTATGCTTCCACTGTAAGTTTAACCTGAATCAATTTAAACATAGATACATTTTTTTTCTATGAGGCCCTAGGCTTCTTGGGGCTCCGGGTGCCTTATTTGCCTGATCTTTAAGTCCTCTCCTGCATAGTCCTACCTTGCATATTTATTTCAGTGCTGTCACTGCCAGTACCATCCACCTGCAAGGAGACTTAGTACTACTGACTTTTTTGCTGTGTACAGCTTACCAGAGATGTGACTGAATGGGCACTGTGGCAGAATCCAAGCAGGTCTGACCTCATCTTACTGCCACCTACAAGCCTGTTATTAACAGTACCAGCTTTCTGTAATCCAAGCCAGATGCTTTTATGTGTGATTGGAGGAAATTGTTGTTTGTTTTTATCATGTTTGTTTTATTCATTTTTGGGATCAAATAATTTATAAAGTATAATAAAGCATAAAGTAAGATAACAGAAACCTCCAGGTATGGGGATGAATGATAAGTTTACAGGATGATATATAGTCATGGAGGATTTTAATTATCCAAATATTAACATGAGGTACAACAGCAAGAGTTTTTGGTCATATTTATAGACTCTTTTTATCACATATTAAATATCGTCAAGGAGGGAAACCTGATTACTGGTAGATTTAGTATTTTGCAATAACCAGGACCGAAATCAGGGCTTTGAAGTGATTGAACCATTGTGGTCAAGTGACCATAATACAATAAAATTCACAGTGTTTTGGCAGAGAGGCTAGCCACTAGGTATGTGACACTGTACAGTTTTGAGGTTGGCGGCATAGATATAGATGGGTGGGACAGTGTCCTGTGACAGTCACACATAACAGTGAAGTGCATGCACTCAATACTTGAACTCGTTGCTCCGCTCACCCTCACAGATTGAAAAAAAGAGCAAAAACTTTTCTAAAGGAGATAAATTTTTGGAAAATGTTCGTCACGGTCACTTACTAGCAACAAGAAAGAAATTATTAGGGTACAAATTATAACTTAATTTTAACTCCTATACAGACCTAACATACAACACATGGCATTGCCTACCATTCATCAATGAAAACATCGGTTCGTCTTCCATAAAGGCAAGCAATCCAGAAAATGTACAAATTATCAATGACGGTGGATAAGTACGGTATACTCAATGCTCTAATCCCTGTCTGTTTTTCTGTGATTTTGTTTGTGTTTGGTTTAATTTCAAAGAGTACCTGTTGTGGTGTAGTATTCTTTGAAATTAGTAGGAAAAAAGTTAACGTTTTGTAACGGAAACTGCATTGGCGTTGCAATGAGCATCCTGTGTCATTAGGAGGTCCATTGCTGGACCTTAGACCAGTGTCCTGTGGGGTGTGTGCTGACACATCAGTAACCTGTAATCCAAGGATACTGACAATCTCTTGGCCTGTGGAAGCGAGACAGCGCCCATGAAAACACTAACTGTACCGTACTGTGTCCTAAGCACTTTCTACAAAAGCATTTAGCGTAAAGAAGTTTATGGGAAATGCACCCCGTATCAACCCTGGCTTTGAAAGACAGATTTTCACAAATTCCATCACGCTTGCAAAATCCTCATTAAATAATCAAAAAAAGATAAAGTGACATCACATGCAGTAGGATTACTTTAAATTGTCAAATATTCTATCACAACAAGTAGCAGCATATTCATTGCAGTACGATGCCACAGATTGCGATCATTGGACAATTTGGCTGCTATTGGTCTTAAAATGGAGCTGAACTCCTGTTAGTACGCCACTTTAAGTTTGTTATCAGCCATCGCATCACACACCAATTCAATATCAATGTTGAATTTTAAAAATAGGCTTCCGTTCGTTGGTTTCAGGCTTGTGCTCTGGGCAGAGGATAATAAACCAGTGAAACGGGTACGAACATGTATGGAGGAAACCTGACAACAGTCACAGGAGACTAAATCAACTAGATTGTTAAAAACAACTGAGTAATTTCACTCCAGGATCAAGGGCTTGTGAGACATACGAGCTAGGTCGAGTATTAATCATACAGCTTGTAGTTTTGAAGGTCAACTGCAAGTCGGCCGTATTTATGTACTCTTTTCTAACCATTACATTAATGGAAAGACTAATCGATCTCAAGTCAATTGAGTTATGTTACCAAATACAAACCAACTATCAAAACCAGTAATAATAATTTGAAACGACAGAATCATTATGTACTTAATTTTAATTTTCCCCGCCACATGCTTAGCCTAGTCTCTTGCAGTTTTTGTTTCCACCGCAAATGACAAGGGCAAGTTCGCCAACATCGCAACCAGAACAGAAAGAGACCCTTTCGTTTTCTTCTCTGGCCAAGAACACCTGTCACGCTGTGTGTTTGGCCGTTTCCTCCTTCGCTGCCGCCGCGCATGCCTCGGCTCCCCACCTTGGCCCGCCCACAGAGCCTTTATATTCGTAGCTGCAAGCCGTTTTTTCTGGTCTCTCTTAGCTGCTAAAGGAAACGGGGTAAGTAACGCAGTGTTGCTTTTGTTCACGAATATATGCTTCGAAGAAATCATGCAGACCATGTACCATGGAAGACTAAATCGTAATTTACGCCGGCGTATTGAGCACATTTGCGATGTACTTAACCTGTGTTTAAACACATAACTAAACCTTCATTTCTTTGACACACAATGACATAAAATTGTTAGTTTATTTACTGTCTTTGCGGTACGTTTATAACAGGCTTAATAGTTGTAATTGTCTTCGTATACCGCAACAATGGAGATCATGTTTTGAGACAAAATAAAAATTGTCATCCAAGATCATAAAGGGAAGTTTGCAAAACTTTTTTTATACTTGTATCAAATCTACATAAGTACCGCCGTAGTCCTTCTTGAGCGTGCGATGTCGCACTTTGGTTTGGAAAGAACTCGCAGGCACGGTTTAAAAGTTTTTTTTCTTTTTGCCCACATTCGACAGACGGCGTCTATTTAATACCTTCCAATGCTACTCGCATAAATGCTTATCGAACAATAATGGGTATTAGATTAAAGCTGTATTTTTGTTAAAATTAATTTTGCTCATCGTTTTATTCCATGGGATGGTTTGATTTACGTAGCCAAGACTAGTAAAAAAAAAGGAGGGAAGCCAAAGCGCTAGGCAGTTTTGAGTAGGGGTGCAGCTTATGTGCATCCAGTCAGGGCCCAAACTTTTTAAGAAGGCAGAACGTACTCGGATACGCGTAAGGTAAATTCAGAGTCGGGTGTTTTGTTTTAGTTTTCCAAAATGTTTGCTGTTGGCGCAGAAAATTAGACGTGGTTTTTAAGTACGGAGGTATATTCTTCAAAAAAAGGAAATGAACGTTAAAATTGTCATGGCGTAGACTTGTACATTTAAAATTCAAAAGAGAAATTAGATTTTCATTTTATAATTTTTGTTTAGTTTTTTGTTGAAAATCTCTCGTAAGTACCTTTTTTGCACGCAGTTTGCGAAGGTCAGAGGAATTGATTCGGGACCTCCCTTTTAACATTCTGAGCACGTGGCCAATTGTTTGCCATTATTTCGCACTTTGGCTTGTTTTGGGCAAGCAGTATTTTGTCATAATACAGAAATATTTTATTAGGCTAACCATGGATAAGTACGTAAGAAAATGTACGAATCAAAACGTAGTGTCGCAGTGGGTCTCGGTCTCGACTGCGGTGGGAGTCAGGCGCGGCCTTTTATTGGGCCCTGGTAAATTTCCTGAGGAGCCGCAAGATGACTGAAAATAATTGCCAAACTTCAGAAATATACTAAAATGACTAAATATACAGAACCTACAAACCTAAAGTCGGCAACTGGGGAATTCTTAGAGCGACCCACTTCATCGGTATCCAAAGCATTTTACAGGTGGCAATTTTCTCAAAGACAACCCTTTAAAGTTCGTTCATTGTGTGTGTGTGTGTATATGTATATATATATAATTTTTTTTTTTTTTTTTTTTTTTCACACCTGGCATTAAAATGCGTCTCCAAGTGTCCACAGGCCCGGATAGCGATCGGATGTGAACACAGCAGTTCAGGGTTTAGTGGTCTTTAGCGTCTGTCCGCGCAAAACAGGTTATTTCTGCTAATAGTCTGTGAGAACGATTAAGTCGTAGTGACTCAAGGAGAAAGTTTGAAAAGGTGACACACCGCACTGCATTCAATAGATTTATTGTTTCTAGCGTGATGACAAATATGACGCTCTCATGAAAGAAATGATAGGTCGACTTCACAAATGCCCATGTTGCCACTCAGTTTACTTTTTAAAGCTGCCCAGACGTCAGGGCTTGTAACCATTCTGCGATTTTTACCTCACTGGTGTTTTGGGTTTTACTACTGATTACATTTTGCCTGAAGGGGCCTTAGCTGCCTCGAAAGCTTGCATATTGTGATCTGTTCAGTCAGCCAATAAAAGGTGTCATTTGGCTTGACTTCTTACTGCTGATTTGATTGTTTTATGCACAGTCTAACTGCCTGAAGCAACTGGAGGAGTTGCGTAATCAGAGTTGTATTGCTGTATATTTAAGTGTACGTAGGTAATTTATTAGAAGGGAGGACTGCAGTGTTAGTGTCAGACCCAAAGAAACTGCACTGAGTTCAAGTATTAACAGTGTATGTAATATTGAGTAACATGTATATTAAAATAGCAGAAAACTTTTTAGCCATTGAGTACATTATAACTACTAGTGGAAAATTAGTTCAATAAAAGACCTAAAGGCAGGTCTCAACATCTCATTTTGGTAACTATTTTTGTGAAATGTTTGTTCATCTACTGCTATTCTGAAGTGAACCTGGAGCAGTTTGAGAAAATACTTGTGGAAAAAGTTAGAAAATGCACACAATTATGATAATGCATCACAGCACTACAAAAATATGATGATTGCTAATTCCTGGCACAAAATATTATCTAATATTGGTTCTGAAGTTGGTGAATGTATGAAAATGTGGAATGTGAGTGACAGTGGATGAAAATTTGTAGCAGGAGTAGTGGTCATCGTTAAGGGCAAAAACATCCTACATTTTGTGTATTTTCTTTCCTGGCTGGCTATATTTGTGAAGCATGGAGAGATGGATCATTCTTTTCTTTTGAGCTACAAACACCACCACCTAGCATTCAGTCAAGTACCTGCAGTATTGCATGGTGCAGAAGTACAGTATAACCTACTTTTAACAGCACCTATGATATATTTAACTCAATGCAGAAGTATAAATAAATGATTCAGTGCTCCCTCATCACAGTGCTGGAATTATCCTTGTGCTGACAGTGCTGTAGAGGCCAATAAGATTTTCAGGCTGAGGGTGTAATGCATTTTTCATGATTCATTCCAACAAATATACCAGTACTAGTAATGTTGTTCAATGCCACCATTTTTTCTACTTTATCTACTGCAGGATTTTCTTTTTTAAATTTAAGGAAAAGTAAACAAATGGAATTGAATTGGACTGACAGAATTGAAGTCCAAGTAATTCTAGTTCAGGAAAAGGTTCCCTTGAATTGTTAAACATTCTAAATAAAACTGGAATCAAATGAGGTATTTAAACACATTAATACCTTCAGTTGTAATGTGTTTTGCAATTACATGGTTTTAATGGCATTGTGATGTCTGTCTCCTATGTCAGTGTTAACTGTGACTGTCCACTTGTTAAGGCTCTTTAATCCATTCTCAAGAACAGTTGTTGCAATGAGGTAACAGACCGAAGTATTCAAGATTAAAAAGCCACTGGTTCAGAACCTTCACTGCAATGGCCATTAATCTAAAAATGTTCAGCTTTACGCCCACAGACTTAAATTTTGGGGTGAACTGTTATTTGAATCAATCATTAGTCAATTCTAAATGTTGATTTAGTTTGTTTTAAAATCTGCATTGTAGGAGAATCTGTTCTTAACAATTGTAGGAGAATCGGTTTTTAACAATTGCTATTGTAAGATTTATATTTGCATTTTGAACTTTTGGTTAAATTACTCAAGAATAATATTTAATGAATAAGTCAAATAATTGAAATTTCAGATGTCACAAACTCCTGGTGCTTTAATCTGAACTTTGGTAAGTTCCAAGGCTACCAGTGTGAAATCAGACTTAGCAGTTTTACAGTAATCCATTATCCATTTCGGCCGACCCCCATCTTGGCTGACTCCAGGCATCACGTCCAGACCTTACGAGGTTGGCTCTCCTCCCTTTTTTCGCACTCGCATGGTTGCCCCTCAGAAGCCTAGGGAGGGCACTTGCCTTGCTCGTCACACTCCACCTGGATGTTCAGTGGGGCGAACTAGTGCCACAGCTAACGCTCCATCACGGGGCCCCAGCTCATGCGGTATTCCTCCTTTCAGGTGGCCAGATCATGCTTATAAGACTGCCTTTCATGTCCTTTAACCTCCTTCTGTTTTTTATTCTTTGAATTCTTTCCCTTTGAATTCTCCCCCTTTCCTTGTGCCGACTCATACATACATACAAACATATATATATATCTATCTATACTAATAAAAGGCAAAGCCCTCACTCACTCACTCACTCATCACTAATTCTCCAACTTCCCATGTAGGTAGAAGGCTGAAATTTGGCAGGCTCATTCCTTACAGCTTACTTACAAAAGTTAAGCAGGTTTCATTTCGAAATTCTACACGTAACGGTCATAACAGTCGACAACGTCCGCCATGTTGAACTTTCTTATTTATGGCCCCATCTTCACGAAATTTGGTAGGCGGCTTCCCTGCGCTAACCGAAACCGATGTACTTATTTATTTCGATGGTATGACGCCACTGTCGGCCGCAATATTGAACTTTCCAACGTCACCAATTTTCCAACTTCCCGTGTAGGTAGAAGAATGACCCCGTCTTCACGAAATTTGGTAGGCGGCTTCCCTGCGCTAACCGAAACCAATGTACATACTTATTTCGGTGGTATGACGCCACTGTCAGCCGCCATATTGAGCTTTCCAACGTCACTAATTCTCCAACTTCCTGTGTAGGTAGAAGGCTGAAATTTGGTACTTATTTCGATGGTATGATGCCACTGTCGGCCGCCATATTAAACTTTTAAGGGAAACCGATGTACGTACTTATTTCGTTGGTATGACACCACTGTTGGCCGCCATATTGAACTTTCCAAAGTCACTAATTCTCAAACTTCCCGTGCAGGTAGAAGGCTGAAATTTGGCAGGCTCATTCCTTACAGCTTACTTACAAAAGTTTAGCAGGTTTCATTTAGAAATTCTACGCGTAACGGTCAACAACGTCCGCCATGTTGAACTTTCTTATTTACGGCCCCATCTTCACGAAATTTGGTAGGTGGCTTCCCTGAGCTAACCGAAACCAATGTACATACTTATTTCGGTGGTATGACGCCACTGTCAGCCGCCATATTGAACTTTCCAACGTCACTAATTCTCCAACTTCCCGTGTAGGTAGAAGGCTGAAATTTGGCAGGCTCATTGCTTACAGCTTACTTACAAAAGTTAAGCAGGTTTCATTTCGAAATTCTACGCGTAATGGTCATAATGGTCAACAACGTCCGCCATGTTGAACTTTCTTATTTATGGCCCGATCTTCTCGAAATTTTATAGGCGGCTTCCCTGCACTAACCGAAACCAATGTATGTACTTATTTCGGTGGTATGATGCCACTGTCGGCCACCATATTGAAATTTTCAACAGTCTTTGTTACTTATGGGCCCATCTTCAAGAAATTTGGTACATGGGTTCCCAACGCTAACTGAATCCTACTTACGTACATATATACGTCCATAGCCTGCAGCTCAGTCACTGTGTGAGGTGGCGTTGGGTCCCCCATCCCAACGCCTCCCACGTTGTTGGCTGCCTGCCTATATAAGACCGTCTGTCGCTCCGGTCTCTACATTCCCTTCCTTGCTTCGCCACGAGATTCACGTCTCCCTACTGATAACTACAGCCGTTTTGTTTAATCCACGGCTTCTCCGCTGTTTTATTGTTTGTTTATTACAATTATAGTTATTGTATAGGTATTTTAGACTTACTTTACATTGCTCAGGTACCCATTTCCTTTATCATTCCAACCCCCATTACCATGTCTATCGAGGTGATCACTATCGATCAAAGAACTGTCACTTACTAAGTAGTTTCCATGCCCGGAGATGGCACCTACCTTTTCCATTCTCTTTGTTACATATTGCACGGCCATATCAGGCTCACTCTTGATATCCGGAGGAACATTGTGTCTTATGTATTGAATGACTGGGACAGGTTCAAGGTGTGGACTGATGACGGTACAGGAGATAATTATACTACACAGGAGCACTATAAGAGTGAAATGCTTAAGCCCTTCACCTATGGTTCTGCATGTGAGTTGATGGCTGCCGCTGAATTGTTCGGTTGTCGCTTTCAAGTCTACCAAAATGGCCAAATATTTTACACCTTTCGACAACAGTCAATGCCTCTTAAACATCTTAGATTCACAGGTGACGATTTCAGTAGTGGACACTTCGATGTTTATGAGTGTTTAAACTCTCAAAAGCTGGATGTGATTTTATCGATGAAACCGGTTGTGTGCTTACAATGCTTGACAGATGCCGAATGTCACTTCAACACAACAAATCCTGCAAATACTATCGTAATTGAAACAAACCATGAAACTCAAACCGATTATGACAGCAGCAATCCAAGCTGTGAGATTTGAGACAAGATTACTGTTCACATGGCCAACTGTAAGTTACATGCTCAAGAGTAAGCTCAGCGCACAGCTTGGTCATGTTACAACCGGAGGGCAGAACTGACAACATGGTATACAAAGAGATCCTTAACAAATAATTATTGGCATATTTTCCCTCAGTTTAAAAAGGTTAAATTTTCTTCTTAATAAAAATTTTAAGGCAGTACTTCACCACTCTGAAGCGCGGGTATTTTGCCGTCTCTTTGGCCGCACCCGCTGCAGGAAGCCAATGAAGCAATTGAGAACGATCGAACCCACACGTGCAGGTACAACTTGCCCCAACTACCATATTAACTTGACATTTAAAATTGGACTCTTTTTCAAGCTGCGCACCCGCTGTACCACATTCTTTTCGATCATTACTCCAAGAATGGTGGCCTTTTGATTTTATAATATGAAAGTAGCAGGCAAGAATGGACAGTTGTGTCAAAAATGATCAGAAGTCAATCATACAAAGACTTCAGTCCAAAACAGATTTTACTAAAAATGGCAACGACATCGGAGCTCTAAGAGTCATTTCCATATTTAGCCAGACTACCTCATATTGAGCTCGTGATCCCAGTGAGCACAGCTGAATGTGAAAGGGGGTTTTCTTCCCTTAAAAGGATCAAGACATGTTTGAGAAATCACATGAATCAAAGCACGCTAAATAATCGCATGCTGATAATAATAATAATTAATTCTTTGCATGTGCAGTAATCCCTCCTCGATCACAGGGGTTGTGTTCCAGAACCCCCTGCGATAGGTGAAAATCTGCGAAGTAGAATCCATATGTTTGTATGGTTATTTTTATATATTTTAAGTCCTTATAAACTCTCCCACACTGTTTAAAAATATTCCCTGCACAGTTATACAGCATAAACCCTTTGTATTCTCTTAGATAATAGGTAAGATTCATTGAAATTATGTATGTAAACACACTGTTTATATACAGTAAAACTTAAATATTATTTTAAAGATATCGAGTGTCTCCGATATCACGTTACAGCCGTTACGATAGACAGGCCACCAGCAATAAATACGTAAATGCAAGAAAAATTGTATACAGTAAATGTGTGTACAGTGACACTAAACATACGTACATGTACTAAGTACTGTCAGAAAATTAATTGTGGTTACTCACCAACAATGATACGATGACTTGTCCGATAAGGATGAGTTTAGTTTTACTGCACAACAAAGAGCGTTACAGCATTTTTTAAGGAGCTTCTTCAGGTGACTGTGTAGCACCGCCGTTGTTCTTCTGGCAGTCTTCAATCCAAATCCCTAAAGCAGATTCCATCCAGACTACTGCCTTATTACTTCCACTTACAACTCGTTTTGCACCCTGGTTAAAAGGACACTGCGGCTGTAGATCTTATATTCCTTTCCTACTTTTTAAAAAAAAGTATCGTAGCCTCATTGATGCCGTAATGGCGTCCTACAGCGGTGTAGCTTTTCCCTTCAACATATCCAAAACGTTTACCTTTTCGGCAATCGTTAACATCTTCCGTTGGCGCTTGGGCATGGCCAGTGAAGCAGGAGCAGATCGTTTTGGAGCCATAATGAAGGGCTTGACTATGTACAAAGATAAACACAAAAGAGCACAAAAGTTAACTCTTTACACAGCGAAACATGTTGATGCTGAATGAGCGAGACGAGACTTCCTGGTTAACGCCACGGAATCGAATTTGGTGCTCCGTAGCTGAGCCATTCAGTACACAGGAACTTAACTGCGTGCTCTGATTGGTTAGCTTCTCAGTGATCTGCCAATAGCGTCCCTTGTATGAAATCAATTGGGCAAACTAACTGAGGAAGCATGTACAGGAAGTAAAAAGACCCATTGTCCGCAGAACCCGTGAAGCAGCGAAAAATCCGCGTTATATATTTAGATATGCTTACATATAAAATCCGCAATAGTGAAGCCGCGAAAGTCGAAGCGCGATATAGCAAGGGATTACTGTATATAGCACTTCTCTCACTACTCAAAGAGCTCAGCAATTGCAGGTTAAGGGCCTTGCTCTCCAGGGCCTAACAGAGCAGAGTCCCTTTTGGCATTAACGGGATTTGATCTGGCAACCTTCTGATTGCCAGTGCAGATCCCTAGCCTCAGAGCCACCACTCCTTGGAGGGCCCAGATCCTGGGGACTTTGATTATGGAAAAGCTGCAGACAACTGGGCCTCTAGGATGAAAAGAAGAATAAATATTTAACTGAAGACACCTTCTGCATATGCAAGTTGGCTTTGAAGAATATTTTAAAATTTTTCTTCATTAGGTTTCCCATACTTTTTTTTTCATTGTTTTCACTCTACTTCCCGACAGCACAATTCCTGTACCTCTTGATTTATGTCATAGCAATTGTTATTTAAATTTTTTGTTAGGGTTGCAGGATCCTGAATTGGATAATTTTTCAAATTTAACAATGTTCTGGCTCAAGTGTAAAACCTTAAAAAAGGAAGTCATATTGTGCATTGGAAAATAATAATAATTAACTAATAAAAATAGTGCACGTTTAATTTTCCCCACCACCAAATTTCCCTGTCCCGCCCGGCTACTTTTTCATGCCACCCGGCTGGAAAAAATTTCTGGGGAGAACACTGTATATCAGATGTGCTTTTACTTTGTCACATTTTGGGAGTTGTACTAATGAACATTAGTTTAATTTCAAAAACTAAACATAAAAATTTGGCATTTTTAGATTCATATTTGGTATGCTGTTTTGTTTGTATTGCTATAACTGTTTATCTGATATTTTAAAACTGTGCATGTCGTATTACTAGAGTAGGTTACTAAATGTGGTTTGTGTTTAAAAGCATAGAAACATTAATTTTATTTTGGTATTAACCAGAGTTGCTCATTTCATTGCCAGTGTAGATAAGCTAAATAGCCACTTTGTTCGGAACTTGCCTTGATTTTTGCATACTGCAACTGTTGTAAGTAAGCACAGTCCTACTTGTTTGACCCTACTGCTGCTTGCAAATTGTATTGAATGCTCAGACACAGATCTGCAGATGAGCAGTCGGAGATGAAATGCAATACCTCTGTTCCTGATCGTGTACGGCATGGTATTAAAAGCGATTCATCTCTCCATTTACAAGTTTAAACAATTCACTTACACTTTCCATTTAATCAGTGAAACCATGTGATTTTAAAGCACACACATATATAATCAATTCTGAGCTCAATCCATAATGGATATTTTGCCCCTTTTTATTTTTTAAATAAGCATTTTTCTAGGATTAAATTTTAATTTCCAGATGTCTGTCATTTTTCTTAATGTATTAATATGCTGCTTGTAGCACTATGAAACATTTTCATATGTAGTTTTTACTCACACTTTTATCAAGTATTATTGTGCCTTCTGAAGTAATGGGTCAACATGTAGTCATTCATCAGTATGGTACCAGTCACTTTAGTACCAAAAAAGCTATTGAAAATTTGGTTCTTGCGACATCCCTCATTGGCATATGCTTGTATCCTGAAATCTTTCCCCACTGTAGCTTTTGTTTAGTTATTTAGGCTTGGCCAAGAAACTTTTTGCAGAGTAAACTGCCTTTGCCAGTGTTCCTTTCTATAAAAGTGCTGTGGTTGCTTTGCATTATAAAGTAAGACAAAAACAGTGTGCTTGTTTATGGGATGTGACAGAGTTAATCCTCAGGTTCTGAAATGCTTGTAGGTGAAAAAGTCTTTAATGCATTTGTTCAATTTTCTGTACTTATTTCCAATTTGATTGTTGCTGTTATTAAGAATGATTAAAATCATGTGTGCTGTCCTTTTTTAGTGATTACCAGCTCTGCTCCCGACAAGTCATAGTATAAGACATTAAATTTTAGAAAAACTAAATGGATGAAGACTGGGATGCTGAAGTGGGTTTGGAGGTACCACAGGCTTATATTCCGAAAGCAGACTTAATGGTAAGGCTTTTTACCTTGGTACATATTGTCATCCATTTCATTTGCCTACATAAAAACACATATGAAATTGCAAAGAAACTAGTTTCATTTGCTTTAATATGGGAATTGTGAATGTGTAACTGCCAGCTTCACTGGTTGACAAGTACTGTAGGTCAAGTATTTGGTAAAGCTCCTGTTATACTCTTAACGCTCTGTGGGTTGATGTTAAGACTTCAGTCAGGTTAGCTGATCTTTGCTTGTTAAACAACACTTACATTTAAACAAGGACAATATATTTAGGTTTTTAACAGATCTAAACTGAGGCCTGGATAAAAAGACTTTATATAACACGCTTTTTTTTTGTTTTGCCGTAAAAGAGGTCTTTATTATATAGATATAAGCCATTTTTGTTCACTTAATGTAAGGACTAGAAGTAATTGTGCATCGTTTGTTTGATGTATAGTGAGAGATGTCGCACTTTAGATTATGAAATATTTCTTTCAGTTTGTAAAAAGCAAGCAACTTCACAAAGCTTATTTGTCTTCAGTGTACAGTAGCTTAACACGAATTCCTGAAACCTATGAAAAAACTCATAATCCTGGCCCACCTTAAATCCCTTTGCACCTCTTCCATCAGCGCCTTTTGTTTTGCAGTAAGTGCGTCGATCAGCACTAGCAGCAAGCAGCCTGCCGTCCCATCCCCCGCCTTGAAGGAGCTCAGCTTGGGCAAAAAGTTCTCCCAGCTCAAGCCAAAGCTCCTTATCTGTGTGTGATGTGCCTGAAGTTGTATAGGGTAAATAATGCAGTATAGTTATTTGGAATACATGCATTTCATGTGTGTTCTATGTCTACAAAGATATGGGTAAGTGTAGGGTGAAAGGAAATGAGTAATGCAAGAAATGAACACGTATCTAAAGCAGAAACATTTTTCAATATAGTACTATTAAACGACGTGAAGTGTATAATGTGTGAAGACTTTAGTCCAAATATAAAATAAACATACACTTTTATTCAGGAATATAACCAAAGGGGGGAAAAGCATTCGATTTACATGTGGCTGTCAATGAGTTAAAAACTCAAGCTCAAATGTGAATCTATATGGAGTTTACACATTCTTGAATGGTGCAGAGATAAGAACTGCTGCATTATAACCCGAAGGTCCCTGCGTTTTGAGTAGTGAGCTGCTATTTCTACAATACAATAACATACTTTTGATTTGAGTCTAACACTTGGTGTAAATTTGGGCTATTTGTAAAAGTTAGCGCTTGTGTTTTTTTAATTTTTTTTTATTCAGTTTTATTCTCTCAGTGACGTTCATGTGGTATAACGAACTTGCCTCTTCCTATCTGAGCTGATGGGATTTATCTCTATTCTTCTCACAAGAGCAGTACTGTGGCTGATGTCTTCTCAGAACAACTCTGCTTTGCAAGACTATTCTGGATCACAAAATATTGGATAATGTTCTCAGAAAATGAATAATCTGCAATTTGATAGATATTTGTCTTTGTTTTTAATTATTTGCCTTAGTGCTTTCATTCCAAGTTTCATTATCTGTGATGCTGGACTTAGTCCAGAACTGGTTGGAATGAATACCTGCACCCTGTGGAGTTTTTGTACCACTGCTCCAGATTTTTTAAAAGAAACTATATGATTTAAAACCTTGTGTTTTATTTAGATATTGGTGTAAACAAACATTTGGTACTTTAGGGCTTTCTCTCTAAAAACTGAATATTACAGTACCTAAGACTTTTTGATGCACAACCCTGAACTATTGCTGTTGCATTTTTAATTTTTTAGAGAAAAAAATATGCACACACTATTATCTATCTCACTGTGAAGCAACAAGTCATTTATTTGAAATTATATGCTGTACTTAAGATTACATACTCTTGAAAACCTTTATTTTAAAAATTTTTTCATGCCAGTCCTTGAAACAATTTATTTACCTCTAGACACAGAGAAACATTACTTTTTTATAATTCTTGTTTTTGTTGCGTTTGGCTTGTCTGCTCCTTTATGTCTGTTGCCCCAAAGACGTTTAGCATGTTTTTGATGTTTTTCTTTGTTGTGTTTTCTTTTTTTCTAGCCCCAGAGCTAGTCACATAACCTAAACCAACGTTTCTTGGCCACTTTTGTCTCAGATGAGTCTCAAATATGAGACTTTTAATCTTATTTCAAGTTATGTGCACTTCAACCTCTAGGCCTCTTTGATTTGATGTCCCATTTGTAAATTGAAAGAGAATTGCTTAGAAAAACAACATAGGGAGTGCGTGTAGCAGACAGTCTAAAGAAATGAAAATTGAACCCTTAATTCTTTAACTGTGAAAGTGACATGATGTTTAAAAGTTATAAGTGGTACTCACAAATTAAGTATAGCAGAGTTCTTCACAAATGCTTTGTTCTGAATTGAATTAAAATTTTTCATATTCTATATTACTAACATTCTGTAACTTATGTATTTTTTTTTTTTACAAGCCAGTTTTTATGAATGTAGTATAGCATATTGTTTATAAAAAAGCAGCATTGCACTAACCAGCAAGTGTCATATGCTTATTGCTTTATAGTGTAAGGTTGTTTTCTCTGTAAATTCTTAAGTACCCAGATTCATCCATCAGACTGTCAGATAGTGGAGCTTGATTTATCACTCCAGAGAATAAATTTCCTCAATTGTCCAATGGTGGCATGTTTTATATCGTGCCAGCTGACACTTGGCAGTGTGCATGGTGATCTTAAGCTTATGTGTACTTACTCAGCTGTGGCAACCCATTTTGTGAAGCAACTGATTTATAGTTCTTCTGATGTTGCTTCTAAAGGCAGTGTGGAACTCTAAATGTAACAAATAGGGTCGCTTCAGCAATCTGAGTCTCTACTCTGTGAGTTTGCATGGTCTACCACTTTGTGGTTGAGCTACTTTTGTTCCTAGATACTTATGTTGAAGGATTGAAATTCATATAAAATAGCTATAAAACATTTACTTGTTTTGGTAAGGTTGAAAATATTAAATTTAATTTGTTTAAATTTGATACCTCATTTAGATAAATGAACCATTACTATATAAAAGGTATTTTTTTTCTTATTTCCTTGTGCAGCTTTACATTTAGTTGTTCAGCCAATCAGTTCAGAGCCTGTAGTGCTGCCTTGGAAAGTTGATGCTATTTGCCTCATTCAACATAAAGTTACTCCAGAGGATGCAAGAGAGAAGTGAATGATTTATTCATTCTCTCGCTTTTAGGTGTATAAAAAAAGTTAAACTTTCAGACATTTTAGACATTATGTTCTCAGTAATGCTATTAAGTGATGATGCATTTTTTATTTATTGAGAATTGTTATTTGGTGTATTAAAATTATTGCCGATGTTTTAAAATTAACAAACTGTGTGAATAGAAGTAATGGGTGACCTGAAATGTTAAAGTAAATGAGGGCAATTGCATGCAAAAAATGGATGTAATGTTGTAAGATTAATTTGCTTTTGAATTAAATCTGAAGTAGAGAAATGCATGAATATGATTTTTTTCAAAGTCTCTGTGGGTTTTTATACAGGTAGTCCCCAGGTTACGGACATCCGACCTACGACATACGAACGAGGCGGCAGCAGCGACGCATGCGCCTCAGTAACTGCCGCTACGTCATCTTCTGCCTGGGGATGCTGCAGGTGGTGGCTGGAGGGGGGACGATTTTGCTGCCCGCGCAGTGTAGTGTCCCTCGGGTGGCTCCCGGCGGCAAGCGGTTTCACTGCCCTCCCACCACACCCAGCTGCCTGTTCGTTCTCAGTGGGCGGCTGATAATGCTGCAGCGGTAACCCGGTTGTGGCTGAACAGAGGCCATTGAGGGTAAACTGGGCGGCGGGGGGTAGCATTGTAGTGTGCCTCAGATGGCTGAGTGTTGAATGGGGGTGGTGCTGGGCGGACGCTGCAGGCAGCATACTGTAGTGGAGGTGACTGTGAGGTGGGCTGGTGATGAACCACCCCTTGCTGCCCCCATTCATTCTCATTAGCAAGCCTGCTTGTACTGTTCTGCACATAGCAGAAAGTTGTCTCTTGTCAGTATAGGGTGGTCCAGATCTAATTATGCAGATCCAGATCTCCTGGATGACTCTGATTTATGCAAGGACGATTCCAGTTCGGTGCGAAGACGATTCTTCGTGTCGTCAGTTCGCACACTTCTCGATGGTCTGGGATTTTTAGAGTGATTTTTCTATGTAATAAACTGAATAAGTTATAGCGTAATGAAAATTGTATAATTAGATCTGGACCGCCCTATACATCAGACGTGTTAAAGACTGGTGCCTTCCCGCTGTGATAGCGGGTACAGTGCTGTGCAGAAGAGCTTATCTTAATATTTTGTCTTCACCCTTCAAGAATGTCTCTGAAACGCAAATCTGATGCAAGTGCTGGTGATATAGTAAAGAGAACCACCATCACCATTGAAAAAGTAGAAATACAAAGGTCAGAAAGAGGTGAAACTCCATTATTCATTGGCACAGCACTTGGTTACAGTCGGTCAACCATAGCATTTATTAAAATAATGTACCTGTTCCGACTTAGATACAAATTCAACTTTAGTACAAACTTACAGTCCCTATCTCGTACGTAACCCAGAGACTGCCTCTATTACAATTTGTTTTTATTCAGCATAACATTACTGATGAGGAAATGAGGATTTAGTGAATGATTTATTCATATATCTCCTTTTTCCAGGAGTACTACATATTTCCTTCGCAATAACAGCACTTTTGACTGGGGCAGATCTAGCAGACCAGAAATTTCTCAGACTGACGTGTGGCAAAGCTGGCATCCTGTGACAGAGCCACGTTGAAAGTTGCTCAGTTCTTTAATAAGACCCATTCTACTGCCAATGTTTGTTAATAAAAATGCATGCTGTGCTTGATTTTTATGCATCTATTAACGATGGGTGTAGCTGAAGCACCTGAACTCCTTATTTGGAAGGGTGTCCACATACTTTTGGCCTCATAGTGTATTTCAGGTTAAATTGAGTGAGCAAAAAACAGCTGGACCTGCCTTTTGCCTCCATTTCTCACTCAAGTTCACAATGTTCATATGTATAGGTTTTATTGAAATTAATTTTGAACTGACATGAACCAGGTTGTGTTAAACTAATTTTTAGATTGGATGAGCCTGTGCTTAATGTTAGTCCAGAGTAACACAATGCTAGCAGATACTTTTATGCACATTGTTTTTAAATTACTTGTTAATGCTGTATGTAAATGTGCCAATACCACTGAATTTGTTCCTTAGAGCTAACTACAGCAAAGATATCTGGTCCTCTTAAAAGGCTATATTCTTGGTGTGTTTGAATTTACACTTTTTTTGTTTTGCTTTAACTGTTTAGAAATGGCTAGTCTGGTGTACATAAATCCAAGTGGTGTTCCACGTTTTGCTAGAAAAGAATTAAGATTTTGAAGTTTTGCATGTTTAGCATATAGATTTAAAGAATTTTAAGATTCAAAAGAGAGAAGCACTGGTTAACTTCCTTTTTTCTTAGTTTTTTTTTTTTTTTTTTTTATATATATATATATAAAAAGGGAAGCCTTGGGAAGAATGAAAATTGTGACCCAAACTCCGCTTGGTCAGGTTAGTTTCCTTTCCTTTTGTATAGTAAAAATAAAAACAATGAGTCTGTATGAGAAATCCAGAATGTGATGGTTAAAATCTTACAACATAGGCACTCGGTTTGTAATTTTTTTTTATGCATGTGTTACCTATGATGTATTGAACCTTATTCCCCCTTCTACACACACACACAGAAATGAGTAGTCTGGCGTTTAAGGTTTGTGCTTTTTTCCTCTAGACCCTTTAAGGACTTGGTTGAAGTGGGGCAGGTGAAAACTGCTGGCAATGCTCACATGAAATGCAGATTAAAGCATTTGGGTGACAGTGAACAGTAGAAAAGATCCCTGTATTTTACCTTTACTATTGAACAGTTCTCATCCATATCTTGTGATGTGCTGCATAGGTAACAGTTGTTCATGGTGAGGTACCAGATTACATTTAAGAGCCATGTTAAAATCTGAAATGTTTTGTGAATGAAAAATTTCATTTGCTGTTTAATGTTCTTAAACGCTTTGTCAGTAGGTGGAGCCATAATGCCACTTTTCATTACTTTGTTTGACTGCAATAAGTGGAAGTTTTTTCCGTAACACAGCTAAAGAATGTAAGCATGTTCACGTTGACAGTTTTCGAAGTTTGTACAATAAGTGAAGGTGTTCATACTTCATACATAGTTCCACGTCTATTTGTATTTCATTGTTCTATGCAAATACTCTTTACAACAGTTTAATCTGTTAACATACTGTACTTAATGGCTGAATACCTAGTGCCTCACTTATGCATACAGCAATAACATTGATATAATTAAAATGGACAGAATCTTGTGTCTACTGGTTATTTCTGGGTGTATTTTTGAATTTAGATTTTTGATTTGCCAAGTCAATTGACATGGAAAGAACTGAAACCCTGCACTACACATGAAAGCTGTGACAGATACAAACTAGATTGTTTTGATCATAGGTTTAATTTAAAACTTTCCAGTAGGTCTCTCTATTGACTTCAGTTATTTTTTAAAACATTGCTTTAAATTCAAACATGCTTCATTTATTTTTTCTTGAAATGCTTGGCAAAATGCCAGTCTGTCCTAACTCTACAAATAGAAGTGACTATTGCAAATTTTTTTTTTTCTCTCCCACCTGTGAAGCTGTTTACAATCACATCTTTGGGTTTTTAAATCTTAAAAATTGGGATTTTTTTTTTTTTTTTTTTTTAACTTGCTTGGCCATGGTCTCCAGTTTGAAAGCGATTGGCTTAGATTGCAAGGATTGACATAGTCTGATTAAGAAAAAAATATTCCCTAATTTAAAAATTTCTCATACCCATTGGTTTCAGTTTGTGCGTTCTTATTTAATGTGCAAGTATTGTTCATTTTAACACTTAAGTTCACACATTTCTCAATTAGGGAATTTTGGCAGTAAAGACAGAAGTGGATTTCAAAAAGACAGAGGTAAGGTTTAAATAGAACAGAAGTTTTACATTTGATACTATACTACTATTTGAAGTTTGAATTAACACTTGTGAGTTGATTTTGATAGTGTTATTCAAACCCATATTGGTTCCATCTGCTGGAGAAATGTTTCTCATTTAACATGCAAGCAATGTTTATTTTTTACACTTGGTATTTAATTTGCAGATAATTTTGACAGTAAAGATGGAAGTGAATTTGGAAGAGAGAGAGGCAAGTTGAAAATGATATATTTAATTTAAAACATTCATGTTCTGTTTATGGGAATTTCATTTTTCATTTAATTTTAAGTTAACTTTTCTAAGGTATTCCATAATAGAACATTGCTTCACCTCAGTTTCATACTTAGTCATAGACACTTGATCTGTTCATACTAGACTGTCATCTTGCTCAGCTAAGTCTTAATTTCATAATTGTGGTTATTGGAATTTACCAAGTTTGTGGTGTTTTACTTGTTGTGAATAATGTTTTATTAAAAAAAGATTTTTTGATATATACTGGTCAATACAATAGTGTTTCCTCATTAGCCTCAGAAAACAAACTATTCATAAATGCCCATGCTCCACTGAAACGACTTTTTTCTGTTCGTAAAATAAATGTAAATGTTTGAGAAAGGAATAAATTAGAGTATGAATTAAGATGTATTCAAATAAGCTATAAAGTTAGAACATTAAGACCCTCACTTGTGTTGTATTGCTCATACAGTTTTTCATAGCATTTTTATAAAGTTCAGTTGAATTTACAGGTTTTTAAAGTGATCTGTAAATTCTATGATTTAAAAAATCTCATTGTGATCTGTTCAATTTTTTTAATAAAATGAAAAATTAGTGCCACAAGGTGACTGTTGTATTATGAATGTGTTTTGTTGAAATCTGTGATTAGTTATTTTAATCTTTAAAGCATTAATGTCACTTTGTTGCACTTAATACAGTGGAACTTGTTTTAAGAAATTGTACTTGACCCTTCACTTAATGCATTTGATATTTGATTAACTTCTCATAATTTAAATATTTGTAGTAACCAACATATTTGATGGCCTAGCACTTGGGTCTAGTTATACGCTTGATGTTTTTATTATTTATCATTATTGTAGCTTCAAAGCATAACTTGAAAAATGTTTGTTTTCCAACAGAAATAAATGAAGATTGTGCCTTTTCAAATAGAGGCAGGTTTGGAGGACAAAGAGGTAGGTCTAAATCGGGTATATATTAGAGAAAATAGTATGGAAATTGGATCAGACAAATGCAGAGACTGCATTTTATTCTGTATGTAGTAGAGATTTTTCATGTTTAGAATTAAGACATCTCAGAACTGAACCTTCAAAACTATTAATTAACAAAAGAAATACTGTATGAATTGTATGTAAACACAAAACAAGATGAACTATTTGCAGTTTTTTTTTTTTTTTTTTTTTAAAGATTTGAGATGCGCTTGGATCTTGGAGCTAAAGTCATTATGCCTCACACACTCACCTTGCAGATGGCGTCTCAACCTGCTTCTATTAGCAGACGAGTATTGTACAGAATGTATATCCAAACAAATTGGTATCTTCCTCGAGACAAATACATCCTCAGATTTCTGCAGGAATACTCTGGGGAAACTCTTAAGGCCTTCTTAAAAGGACAGATTATTTCATATCTTTCCCACAGGAGTAAATTAGAAATATAAGAACTAAGAAGCGAAATTACTAGAATAGATGAAAAACATGCCAGGCTTCCAAGCGAGACTCTACATAGAAAAAGGCAGGCTCTGCATTCAGAACTAAACCTCTTGAAAACTAAAGAAACTGAACAACTAATTAATTTATAAATGCAGACATCATTACTATGAACACGGAGAGAAAGCTAATAAGCTTTTAGCTCAACAAATTCATAAGCAAGAAGTCCACAACGCAATCCCTGTAATCACCAACACGAATGGAGACAAAATCTACCACATAAATATAATGCACACATTTAGAGACTACTATAAATCCTTATTTACTGAGTTTAAAGAAGACAACACACAATCTAATGCATTTCTGGATACATTAGATACCACAAATAGACACTTTTAGTGCGGAGGAACTCGATAAACCTCTGGTGTTATCAGAATTACTAGATGCTTTAAAGTCATTTCAAGGCGGGAAAGCAGCAGGCCCTGATGGCTACCCTGCAGAATTTTATTAGAAATTCTCAGCTCTGCTAGCTCCCCTCCTATTAGCAACATTTACAGAAGCCAATCATACTCTTCCTCAAACTTTTTGCCAAGCATTAATCACAGTTTTTCCTAAACAAAATAAGGACTTATTACAATGTGCATCATACAGATCAATTTCACTTTTTAACAATGATGTTAAAATACTCTGAAATCATAGCTAGAAGGATGGAGAAAGTGCTCCCTTCGGTAATATAAGATCAAACTGGATTTATCAAGGGTCGACACTTGTCTTCAAATCTTCTATGCTTATTTAATGTAATATACTCACCAACTAAGTCAAACACCCCAGAAATATTATCATTGGATGCAGAAAAAGCATTTGACATGATTGAATGGAAATACCTTTTTACTACATTAGAGAAATTTGGGTTTGGCCCGAACATTTGTGCATGGATCAAACCACTGTATACCAATCAAGAAGCTTCAGTTTGTATCAGCAACATTTGTTCAGACTACTTTAAACTAGAACGTGGTACCAGACAAGGATGCCCATTGTCACCGCTGCTGTTTGCAGTTGCCATTGAACCACTGGCAATATACTGTCGAAATGCTGATCAGATAAAGGGGATTATCAGAGAGGGACTGGAACAGAAAATTTATCTCTATGCAGATGATATGGTACTGTATATATCAGACCCACAAAATTCTGTGCCTGCAGTCTTAACAGCACTTACAGAATTTCAAAAGATCTCTGGTCTCAGAATTAATCTGAATAAAAGTGTACTCTTTCCTGTGAATTCTCAAGCATATAATATTAGATTAGACACACTACCTTTTATTACAGATCAGCTTAAATACCTCAGGGTAAACATCAAGTAAACATAAAGCTCTTTATCAACAAAATTTTGCCATCTGCATGGCAAAAATTAAGCAAGACTTGCATAGATGGTCGACCCTTCATCTCACTAGCTGGAAGAAATAACACTGTCAAGATGAATATTCTTCCTAAGCTCTCTTTTTTTTTATTTCAAAACATTCCAATATACATCAATAAATCATTTTGTAAGCAATTAGATTCAGCAATAACCTCATTTATTTGGAACTCAAAACATCCACATATCCAAAGAGCGACCCTACAAAGACAAAAGGCAGAAGGTGGCATGGCTCTACCTAACTTCCAGTTTTATTACTGGGCAGCAAACATACAAGCTATAAAAACCTGGACACAAATAGATGAACATACAGAGGCCTGGTCTGCAATAGAGCTAAAATCCTGCAGTACTTCTTTATATTCCCTGCTCTGTTCCCCAATAAATGCAAGTTATTGGCAATATACTAATAACCCAATTGTGCTTCACTCACTCAGAATATGGAACCAATGTAGAAAGCATTTTAAGATGGAGAATCTTTTATCAGTGGTACCTCTACAAGAGAACCACCTCTTTCAACCTTCGCAAACATATGCAGTTTTTAATATCTGGAAGAAATTTGGGATTAACTTGCTTAGAGATTTATATAGACAACGTCTTTGCATCCCATGAACAGTTACAATCTAAATTTAACATTCCAGCTACACCTTTCTTTCACTATTCAAATTAGGAACTTTGTTAAACAGAACTTGCCCGATTTTCCTCATCTTGCACCCTCGTCCACGCTGGAAAAAATATTGCTCAATTTCAAGGACTGATGACACCATCTCTGCAATATATAAAATTATTTTACAGTCCCTCCCTTTCAAAGATCCAAGAGGACATTGGGAAAAAGATCTCTCCATTAATATATCAGAAAAGGAGTGGAAAATAGCAATGCAGAGAATTCACTCGAGCTCCATATGTGCAAAGCATACAATTATTCAACTCAAAATTATATATTGAGCACATCTGTCTTGCCTAAAACTCTCCAAAATGTTTCCATGGCAAGATCCAACCTGCGAACGCTGCAATCAAGTCCCAGCCTCACTAGGTCACATGTTTTGGGCCTGCACCAAATTAGCGTCATTCTGGACCAAAATTTTTAATTACCTTTCAGACAACCTTGGTGTCACAATCGCTCCTAATCCACTAACAGCTGTGTTTGGTGTTCTTCCAGATGGGTTTAAAGTGGAGAAGGACAAACAAACTGTGATTGTATTCACTAAACTTTTGGCACGCAGACTTATTTTGCTAAACTGGAAGAATCCTAACTCTCCTCTTAAGTCAGTGGGAAACTGATGTTTTATACTATTTGAAATTGGAAAAAAATCAAATACTCAGAGGATCTGTACAGATTTTTTTCAAACATGGCAAGATCTAATCAGTAATATTTTAGAGTAAGCTCTTAACGCTAGAATTACCAGAGCCTACGAAAAAACTCGTAAATCCTCCCCACCTTAAATCGCTTCTTAAAATCGTTCACAGCTCTCCACCAGCGTCTTTTGTCATCTAAATGTGCTGATAAAAATCAGGCTGCAAGCAGCCGGCTATTCCATACCACCACCGACTTAGAACGTGCACAAACTTCTCCCAGCTCATGCCTTGATTGATTTTTTGGGAGTGAAGTGGAGTTTTAGACTGGAAATAATAGATTTTTGTTTTGAACAAACGCATTTCATGTCTGTTCCGTTTCTACAGTAATCTGTGTAAACACATTGTTAAAACAAACGTTTTTATATTCTACTAGTAGATGACAAAATGTAGGCATAAACTATATAATGTATGAAGCCTGAAGTATCAAACAAATACTTTCACAAAAGCTACAAATCTAACACAATTGTGCTTTTATTCAAAAATATACTTGCAGAAACAAAAAGGCGCTTTAACATGCGACATTGACACCTGTTTATTATGACTGCCTCTGTGGCGCAATAGAATTAGCTGCCGACTGGGAATCAAAAGGTTGCGAGTTCGATCCTGCACCACTCAGTTTTGAGAAGTAAACTGCTCTTAGTTTTACTATTTTAGAATAAAAACATACATTTGATTTCAGTCTGTAATAGCCGGTGTAATTTATGATACTTGTAAAGGTTAGCTTTGTTGTTTTTTTGTCAGTTTTATTATCTCCGCCGTGTTCACGAGCCCAAACACACCCCACCCCCGCATCTTTTCACATAGACGCACTGTAACTGAGGTAAACTCGGCTCCCTTCTACATTGGAGCAAGAATGCACATACCATTGCTTGCATACTAAAGTGTCAGCAGGCACTTTTCGTGGCATTACACATGTATTTTTTTAAGCATGCCCTCTGCACACTACTTGTGACTTTAGGCTTTAGGAAGTAAGTAAATAAATAAAGGTAAATCTTGTCATAAAATGATTTCTTCAAAGTGTTGAATGTTATTTATTTGGCATGGACATGCTCAAAAAATACATGTGTAATGCCACAAAAAGTGCATGCAGACATGTCCGTGCCAAATAAATAACATTCGACGTTTTGAAGAAATCATTTTATGACACAATGAATCCAAAACTCAATCGGGTATATTCATTGTAAGAATGTCTTCAAATTGTTGGTTGAAATCACAATGGAGAGCCTCCAAGTGCTGAATCAGCTGAATTCCCCTCCTCCTAAGTTTTGTTTGCACAAAAGACATATTAATCAGGTTGGCTTGTACAAAAATCTTTTTTTTTTTTTCCCTTTGAAACACTAGCACAGAGTCAAAGAGCTTATAAAATTGATTCAAACAGGCACCCATTGATAGCGAACCTTGCTACGTAGTAGCAGTCGATTAAATTCTTCATTTTCAATACAAAGTTATCCAAGCAATCAGTTGTTCAATGAATGACTTCTGATTTTGTTGACTGCTGTAATTCCATAATGTAATGACCTTTGTAGGTGATCAGGTTTTTGGGAGCAAAATGTTGATGAGCAATCATACAGTGTACATTGAATACACGTCGCTCTGACTTGTTAAAATATACAATAAAACCATGATGGCACCTTACCATTGATGGAGCACCATTGGTAGTTTTCCTTTAATGTCAGTTAGTAATTTTTTAGCAAATAATTCTTGGAAGTTTTTTTCTTCATGTATCGTACATATGTTAAAAGTAAGGCTTCATTTCCTGTTAAAGTAGACTTGTCAAGTTATATAGCGAAATGGGTTATTTTTAAATAATTGCATAATGAGTCTTCTGCATCCTTAGCCGTTTCATCAATTCTTCATTGCACTCTGTTTATTACACAAAGGAATTTTCTTCATTATATCAGACGCTGGCTTGGTCAGTACAAGCGTGTATGACCTGACTAACCGCTGGTTGGATTAGTTCTTTACCAATACCATGCGGATTTCCCAATTGAGCAAGCAGTAAGGAAATGTAAGAGGCGCACAACCCATCTTGTTTGAATGCTGCTGAAAACATAGATGTCAATTTGTTGTTTCAGAAATTTTTCTTTAAGTGTTTCAAAATATGATAAATCCATTTGTTTTTCATCAGCATATTGATTTGTGAAAACCTTTTGGCAAATCGGGCACATTGGTAATGTTTTGTTTGTAGGTGACTGAATAAAACCGTATTTCAAATGTTCAATATCTGCATTTCTTCTTGGGTGCAGCCATGATATCTGTAAAAGGTTGAATTTAACAAATACAAAAATGAAGATTTATCACATGCCTAAACCAGAATATTTTAAAATATTTTATTAAATATAAAAATACATGTAAACTGCTGTTTTACTCGAATAATAAGATGCCTTTGTAGACATCATGGGGTGTTCGAGCTCCCCAGACACCCAACACAAACAGGCACGGATACAAATTAAAAGGCACAAAGTCTTTTATTGTGGGAAAAACCTCTTCTCACAAGTGTTTCCCACCACCACAGCCACAAGTACCATGAAGTTCAATAAGCACACTGTTCGTCTTCTTTTCTCTTTCTGGTCACTGCCTCCTCCACGCAAGCCTTGTCCACCTTCCACTTGACTCTGGCTCGTCCACGTTAAGCAAGCAGCACCTTTTATCTAATTCATTGGAGAGTTGCCAGTGTCATGACCCTGCAGCTTCGAACCACTTCTTGGAGCTCTATGAAGCAGGGAACTCCCAAATCCCACAGCTCCCCCTGGTGGCCCCCATGGGACCTAACAAGGCTGCCCCTGCAGCTACAATACCCAGCATGGCATGTGGGTACCCATGTAATGATCTGAACCTGGGTAGGGCTGCCAACTGTCCTCGTTTTTAATGCGCCATGGACTGTCTGGAAGGAATTTATAAAATTTTGAAAATATCCAGAATTTTGGCTCATTAAATTTGAAAATCTCCGTATCCTTATTGGTAAAAATTGAAAGCTGTACACCAGTCAGCATTTGCGGAAGTAGTGCACACACTTTTTTCCCCAGAATCTTCACTTTCATTCCGGTAGTAAACAATGCAGATATTAACAATCAATCAATTTCTGCCTAACTTGGCTTTTTCACTTCCGTGGTGGTTATTACCACTTCAGGATAAGCAGAAAGTTGACCACAACACAAGATTAAGTGTTGATACTAGAATACTGTTTATATAGGCTGAGAATCTTAAATCCTAATGTTTAAGTCAAACATTTTTTCACAGGTGTTAGGGGATTTTCGAACAGAGGAAAACCTAGAGGTGGTCACAGGGGTGGCAGAGGAGGAAGAGGGAATGGTAAGCATTTACGTGTTACTGTGAAATTGTATACTGTTTAGTCCTACTGTGGAGATTAATAGAATTGTACGGTATGTCATAATACTTGTATATTATAAAGTTATATTTTAAATGGCTCAGAGGCTAGGGATATGCACTGGCAATTAGAAGGTTGTGGGTTTGAATCCCATAAATGCTAAAAGGGACTCTGCTCTGTTGGGCTCTTGAGCAAGGCCCTTAACCTGCAATTGCTAAGCACTTTGAGTAATGAGAAAAGCGCTATATAAATGTAAAGAATTATTATAAAGAATTAAATGCTTTTTTTAAATGCCAACATTTGAAAAGTTGAGTACAGTGCCCTTCACATTAGTTCAGCTATTAACTGCATATGTTAATCTTCATATCCTACAAAGATCTCAATGTGTGAAAACTATCACCACCAGCTACTTTTTATATAAAATGAAAAGGTAATGAGAACTAGGCACTGCTATTCAATTAAATTATTAATTGATGAAAGTCCTTTCATCTTTGTAAAAAAGCTAAATATTTTACAGTTTCACCATTTTAAGGGCAAAATATGTCTGCCAGTCATCATAGAAAAATCATTGATTCCATTCTTGGACGCAAGAGATTTTCAAAGGCCATTGCTTGTAATGTTAAGTTCTTCTTACCGGGGAGAGAGATTACTTACAAATGAAGAGCATTCAAAACTTTTCAGTCTTTACAGATACACTGTGCATCTCTCCACTGATTCACCCAATGATCAGACCACATGCTAAGACATGGCAGAAGGTCCAAAATCTACTTTCAGAATCTGTTACCTCTATTATCTTGGTACATGTTGAGTAAGTGCAAGTTTTATTGAACTGTTTGCCAGATATGATTCCCCTTAATTCTAAAAAGAATATGGATCTAGAGTTGCATCTGAATGATATCTAGACAGGTAAGACCACAGTGCAGTACTTTTGGATATTTTGCACAGCAGTGTTTTTTTTTTTGTTTTTTTTTTCTTTCCTTTCCTAAGTAAGTTACCATTACAGTAATTTCATGTCAGGTAGCAAGTGTGGCAGTGCAAGGGTGATGGTTTGGGGTGGTGTTGTTGCCACAAAGTTTGGATGTGTCATTGTCATTCACGTAGTGGTAAGCAGATATTTTTTTTAATCAGAGTTCTAGTCACAACGTGAGGCCATCTGTCGGACTGAAAGTGTGTCTGAAATTCAAAAACAGTGTGCAGAAATAAATGACTTCAAACATCAATGAACTAAAGCAGTATTGACAGGAAGAGTTGGAGAATTTTCTCCAGTACTGTGTTAAGGGACTTTTGTGTTTTTTTTTTTTTTTTTTTTTGTTTTTTTTTTGTTATGCTTTAAAGCTTAAAACTTTTTGGTGGGCAATTAGAAAATGGTTGACAGACTTGCTAACAATTTACTGTATCTTTCTAAACAGGAATTCTGTAGATTAATATACTTTTTCTGTTTCATAATACTTAAACTACATATAGTTGTTTCAAGTTTATTTTAAGCTTAGCCTAAATTATTTTATGAGTTACTTTTGAGTCTATTTGTCAAGTATATCACAAATTCCTACTCTTGAGGCATTCTAAGTTTCAGGTACTATCGAGGGAGATACTGACAGGGGAGCCGAATGGCAATAGACTTAGAAATGCAAATGACATCCAAAGAAGGAAGGAAAAAAATGAAGGCTTATGAAAAAACCTTTTAAACTACCAGCCTGCATCTCTCATGTCTCTTTAAACTTCAGAATAGTTGTTCCTTATTCATAGTAGACAAGAATCGGCAGCAACTCCCTATTCAACCTTATCAAACTCCTAAACACCTTTTTAGAATAATGACTTAGTCAGCTTGAACCTCAAAGTTGTTCATTAACTGTTTAGCATGAAACATGCATACTTGTATAAACGTTTGTTATGGAGATTGGCCAAAATTTTTAAATGAGAGCTTTTTCGGTACCTTGCCAGTTCACAGGCTCCTGTGAGCGGTTAAACTACACTTTTCATGTGTGTAGATATGCATATTTCTATGTACCTTTCCCATATCAAAAATTGAGATTTGATTTTTTTTCTTGTTACCAGAGTACTTCGCTGTGTTGGGGGTTTGTTGACCAATAGCTCTTGTTTAATAAATCTAAACAGGTTGCTGGTGATTGAAGGTATTTCCCTCTGTCTATGTAAAGCGCTTTGAGTAGTGAGAAAAACACAACAAAACAAAAGTGTTATTATTAAATATTCACAGAGAAACTAGCTTTGACTAACTTGCTTAGCTAGCATTTGGCATAGTAGCATTGACTTACCATGTTACATAAATAACCTTTCATGTCAGAATTATAGTTCATTGCAATACCCAGCTGATGATGTATGCTAAGCTACAACCTGAGTGTAGACATATTTCCAAGGTGCTCCTATAATACTCAGTTAAGCAGTGTACACTGTTAAATAGCATATTGCAAAGTAAAGAAGGTTCCAGTGTGGTAAACTAACAAATTTTAAATTATAGAAACACAGCATTTTTTATCTTCTTTTGCCAAGTCTTTTTACTTAAGAACAAATTTTCTGTGGAAAATTAATATACCTTGATGGTGAAAAATAACTTGGACTTGGAAAAATTAAAAACTTGAGAGTTTCAAGTTTCAGATCATGAAAATACCACTTGGAATACATGTGAAAAATGACACCACAGTGGTAGACAGGGAAACATGCTGCATAAATTGTCTTGTGGTTGACTAGATGGGAATATTTATCTAAGCAGTAATTGGCATGTATTTATAGCGCCTGACCTTGTTTTTAAAGTAGCACTCAATCAGCAATGGCATGTGATGCACATTCCTGTAAAATCCCCAGCTACTTTTAATCGTATTTCTTCTTCTGCCTTGCCTATAAGAGCCACCTTAATTAAAAATAAAAAATCAAGAGTAGAAGAGCCTTAAAAACTCATGTGAGTGTTAGTACATACTTGTCACTTTAACTCTTTTAGGGCAGATGTCGACAGGAATGGTTAAGGGTGCATGTCGACAAAAGTCGACATCCAGGGGTAGAGGGTGACAATCAGCTGTTAATGGTGACATTACTCACTGTTGCGTAACAGGCATTCCCTTTCTGCTTGGAGGAATGTTACACTCATTGACTCGGCATCCAATCCTTGCGTGTGTGTGAATTACGAAATGTAAAAAAAAGGCAAGATGGCATTGACATCTCATGAGGGAGCGAAGTGGGTGCAGAAAAGAAAATACTCGGAAGACTATGTTCTGCGCATTATCACCGAGTCGGACTCGGAGTCTGATTTTGTTGACAGTGATCAGGAGATTGAGCAAGAGAGTGAGGAGCCGGCATCAGCTGATTGGACATTAGCTGATGCCGCCCCAGCTGATCGGCTGCCAGCTGAGCGCATTTGGGCAGCCAACGCACCTACAGCAAGGTTCGTGTGGCAGGAATACCCAGACATTGGTCCGTGGGAGCCAAACTGGTTACTGGACTTCACAAGACCGCATGGCTTGCTGTTGGACCTGACAGATTACCAGCCGCTGGAATACTTCATGCTGCTCTCTCCTGATGCTGTTTTTCAGCTACTGTCAGATGAGACAAACAGGTAGGCAGAGAAACTTTTTGAATCGCATGCTGTGTTTGCACCGCATTCTCATTTTTCAAAGTGGAAACCCACAACAAAAGACTAGATGAAGGGCATTGTGGCATTACTAATAGGGATGGGACTAGACAGGTGATATGACTTCAGGGAGCATTGGTCCAAATGTGCTTTGTCCCCTGGTGGCTAACGATGTCAAACGGGTGACTTGTTTCTACTCTACAGTACACACTAACAATATATGTGAGAAAGTGCAGCAGCAGACAATTGAAAAGGAAACACCAGTGCAGTGTGGCAATGCATGCAATTAGCTGCTTTGAGTGATATCATACTTTGCAGGACTTTTCTGTGTAACATGCATGTGATATGAATGTGAAATCATATAGTATGTGCCTGCGTACATCATGGAAGACAGTAACATTTGTCAAAAGTAAATTTTTTGTTGATTTGATATATTAAACAATTGCTTTGTGTTCTTTTTAAAAAAAAAAAAAAAAAAAAAAAAAAAAGTTTTTTGGAAAAATATTCAGCCCTGGGAGGTGAAAAAAACCAATTAGCCCTAAAAGTTAAGGTAATGTCACATTGGCAACTTTCCCAGTGGTTTTAAGTTATAGCCTTAATTCACTTTCTTAGCAAGATGAAGGCAGATGGCAGCACGCACCCATTAATCCCTTTGATGTAATGTGTCATGCCCAGTGACTCGCTCTAACAATTTCTTTAGGCGTCTAGGTACCTCTATGTGAGTTGTCAACCAATGAATCCACATCCAGAAGTAGTAATGCATATAATTTCAGTGACGGGTAAGGAGAGCGCGTGTTTGGGACCTCACAAACAAAAGAGCGGTTTGTCTTTCTAATGTCTCTTTTGTAATGTACCAAGACCTAATTGGGGTGGGTTTAGTTTGGGGATTTGGAGAGGGGGTTGCGAAGTTGCAGCTGTATTCACCAAACCTGTTAACACTTTATATGGCATCAGCCCTATCGGGGAAAACATTGGTTGTCACATAAAGGGCAAAAGTAATTGTGTTGGAAGGCCGGCACACAGTTGCTAAATGTGATATGCACAGCATTTTTTAGTCATTTATATTGCCATGGTCTGGTTACGAGATCAGTCAGCAAGTCTGAAGTATCCAGTGACTAGACGTCGTGTAATATCACATTGGCTTTACTCAGATGTTTCAGGGTACTAATTTTTTAAATGGAATTAACAATTAACATAAAACCGTTACATTTACTGGCAGTTGATCTACATTTTACATTGAATTCAGTATAGCAAGTTAAATGTAGTTTATGGCTGCATTTATCTATACTAATAAACGGCAAAGCCCTCACTCACTGACTGACTGACTCATCACTAATTCTCCAACTTCCCGTGTAGGTAGAAGGCTGAAATTTGGCAGGCTTATTCCTTACAGCTTCCTTACAAAAGTTGGGCCGGTTTCATTTCGAAATTCTACGTGTAATGGTCATAACTGGAAGCTGTTTTTCTCCATTTACTGTAATGGAGATGAGCTTGAAACCCGTGGGGGCGGAGTTTCGTGTGACATCACGCCTCCCACGTAATCACGCAGTAGGTAGAAAACCAGGAAGAGGCCCAAAAAGCGCTGAAGAAAACATGCATGATATAATTGAGAAGGCAGCGAAACAATAAGAAGCGAGCGAGTGACATATACAACCATATCCATGAGTTCTGCTACTTCGGAAACAAAGCACGATGTAAACCTAAACTTTAAATTAAGTTCATAGACAGGCTGCCGCTAGCGTTTGTAATTTAGTGCCTGCCCATATAAGGCCGTCCGTCAGCGGCAATCCAATAGAAACACTGCCAC
>JANRMT010062835.1:67022989-67036461 GCA_026402145.1 Polypterus bichir lapradei | reverse complement strand
TAATACCGTCTTTAAAATGTAGTTTACCCGCAACCACTCCAGTAGTGCTCAATGTACCTTTACTTCTTAAAACGTTAATGTTTTACTGTTTAATAACTTATAGACTACATTTTATTATTTTTCCCTTGCACTCAGTGATCAAAGCTACACACACACACACACACACACACACACACACACACACACACACACACTATATATGTGTGTGTCTGTGTATGTATGTATATGTGTGTGTATATATGATGTAGATAGGTATGCATATATATGTATATGTAGATATGTATATAGATATGTATTTTGCTATATATATATATATGTATATATATATACACACACACAACAATTACATTAACAATCATGTTACGTTATTTTAAAAAATTTTCCTTTTCTTTTTCATACCTTCTTTAACACACTACTTCTCCGCTGCGAAGCGTGGGTATTCTGCTAGATATAGATATAGATATATATAGAGAGATAGATATGACAACAACACTCATATCAATGACAAAACAATTACTGTACATTAACAATCAAGTTACGTTATTTTTAAAATTTTTCCTTTTCTTTTTTCATAACTTCTTTAACACAGTACTTCTCCGCTGCGAAGCGTGGGTATTCTGCTAATATATATATATAGTGTATGTGTGTGTGTATGTGTATGTAATATAATAATTCTCCAACTTCCCGTGTAGGTAGAAGGCTGAAAATTGGTACTTATTTCAGTGGTATGATGCCACTGTCGGCCGCCATATTGAACTTTCCAATGTCACTAATTCTCAAACTTCCCGTGCAGGTAGAAGGCTGAAATTTGGCAGGCTCATTCCTTACAGCTTACTTACAAAAATTAAGCAGGTTTCATTTTGAAATTCTACGCGTAATGGTCATAATGGTCAACAACGTCCGCCATGTTGAACTTTCTTATTTGTGGCCCGATCTACTTGAAATTTTATAGGCGGCTTCCCTGCACTAACCGAAACCGATGTACATACTTATTTCGGTGGTATGATGCCACTGTCGACCGCCATATTGAACTTTTCAACGGTCTTTGTTACTTATGGGCTCATCTTCAAGAAATTTGTTACATGGGTTCCCAACGCTAACTGAATCCTACTTACGTACATATATACGTCCATAGCCTGCAGCTCAGTCACTGTGTGAGGTGGCGTTGGGTCCCCCATCCCAATGCCTCCCACGTTGTTGGCTGCCTGCTTATATAAGACCGTCCGTCGCTCCAGTCTCTACATTCCCTTCCTTGCTTCGCCACGGGATTCACGTCTCCCTGCTGATAACTACAGTCTTTTTGTTTAATCCACGGCTTCTCCGCTGTTTTATTGTTTGTTTATTACAATTATAGTTTTTATATAGGTATTTTAGACTTACTTTACATTGCTCAGGTATCCATTTCCTTTATCATTCCAACCGTACCCCTATCAACATGTCTATCGAGGTGATCACCATCGATCAAAGAACTGTCACTTACCGAGTGGTTTCCATGCCCGGAGATGGCACCTACATTTTCTATTCTCTTTGTTACATATTGCACGGCCATATCAGGCTCACTCTTGATATCCGGAGGAAAATTGTGTCTTATGTATTGAATGACTGGGACAGGTTCAAGGTGTGGACTGATGACGGTACAGGAGATAATTATACTACACAGGAGCACTATAAGAGTGAAATGCTTACCCCTTCATCTATGCATCTGCATGTGTGTTGATAGCTGCCACTGAATTGTTCGGTTG
Source organism: Polypterus bichir lapradei (assembly GCA_026402145.1). NCBI lineage: Eukaryota > Metazoa > Chordata > Cladistia > Polypteriformes > Polypteridae > Polypterus > Polypterus bichir. The sequence goes on along the minus strand of JANRMT010062835.1, from coordinate 67,034,719 downwards.
TCGCTTTAAGTGTACCAAAATGGCCAAATATTTTACACCTTTCGACAACTGCCAATGCCTGTTAAATATCTTAGATTCACAGATGACGATTTGAGTAGTGGACACTCTGATGTTTATGAGTGTTTAAACTCTCAAAAGCTGGATGTGAAGTTATCAATGAAACCGGTTGTATACTTACAACGCTTGACAGATGCCGAATGTCTCTTCAACACAAGTCTTACAAATACTGTCGTAATTTACACAAACCATGAAACTCAAACCGATTATGACAGCAGCAATCCAAGCTGTGAGATTTGAAACAAGATTACTGTTCACATGGCCAACTGTACGTTGCATGCTCAAGAGTAATCTCAGCGTACAGCTTGGTCATATTACAACCGGAGGGCCGAACTCACAATGTGGTATACAAAGAGATCCTTAAATTTTTATTATTGGTATATTTTCCCTCAGTTTGAAAAGGTTTAATTTTCTTCTTAATAAAAATTTTAAGGCAGTACTTCGCTGCTGCGAAGCACGGGTATTTTGTTAGTATAAATATATATATATTCTATCTCAAACTCTCTAAACTCTGCACTGTTTATTGTGGCAGTGGTGCTAAATGCATTAATAATTGCTTCAATTTTTGCTTTGCATTATAAAGGCAAGTGTATTCACTTTGTGTTGCAAGTATTGCCTTGATAGTAAATTCTTAGGGCTAATTTTTTTTTTTTTTTTTTCCTCCTTCCGGGGCTGAATATTTTTCCAAAAATCTTTTTTTTTTTTTATTTTAAAAAAAGAACACAAAGCAATGGTTTAACTTATCAAATCAACAAAAAATATTTATTTTTGACAAATGTTACTGTCTTGCTTGTATGAGCCTTCATACTATATGATTTCACATACATGTTACACAGCAAAGTCCTGCAAAGTATATCGCTCAAAGCAGCCAATTGCATGCGTTGCTACGTTGCACTTCTTACAATGTTTTGCACTGGTGCCTCCTTTTCAATTGTCTGTTGCTGCACACAACACAGTCAGGTTTGTATTTTCTCACATATATTGTTATTGTGTACTGTAGAGACAGAAGTCACCCATTTGACATTGTGCCTTGCCACTGCCAGAAGTTTTCCACCCGTATGAAAACCGAATTGTCGCCTCTTTTCATCTTTAGCCTCTCTGGCTTTAACTGTGAAGGCATGCGTCTGCTGTTCACATTCACTGTGCCACAAACTCCAATTCCCCTGCTCTGTAGCTCCATGAACAATTCTGGTGATGTGTAAAAACTGTCCATGCACATAACATGACCCAAATGTTCATAGCCCTTAAGCAGCTCCAGCACAACCTGACTTGTCAAGGGGCAGTTCTCTCTTTGAAAGGAATACTTTTCTGTATTGTGTAATTACTTTCAGGCAGAAACCATTGTTTGCTTCTGCCAGTACAAAATCCTTTATGCCATACTTTGTGGGCTTGTCTGGCATATACTGGCGGATAAAGCGTCCCTTGTATTTTATCATAGACTAGCAAAATACCCGCGCTTCGCAGCGGCGAAGTACTGCTTTAAAATTTTTATTAAGAAGAAAATTTAACCTTTTTAAACTGAGGGAAAATATGCCAATAATTATTTGTTAAGGATCTCTTTGTATACCATGTTGTCAGATCGGCCCTCCGGTTGTAACATGACCAAGCTGTGCGCTGAGCTTACTCTTGAGCATGTAACTTACAGTTGGCCATGTGAACAGTAATCTTGTTTCAAATCTCACAGCTTGGATTGCTGCTGTCATAATCGGTTTGAGTTTCATAGTTTGTATAAATTACGACAGTATTTGTAGGACTTGTTGTGAAGAGACATTCGGCATCTGTCAAGCGTTGTAAGTATACAACCGGTTTCATTGATAACTTCACATCCAGCTTTTGAGAGTTTAAACATTCATAAACATCAGAGTGTCCACTACTCAAATCGTCATCTGTGAATCGAAGATGTTTGAGGCATTGGCAGTTGTCGAAAGGTGTAAAATATTTGGCCATTTCGGTACACTTAAAGCGACAACCGAACAATTCAGTGGCAGCTATCAACACACATGCAGATGCATAGATGAAGGGGTTAAGCATTTCACTCTTATAGTGCTCCTGTGTAGTATAATCTCCTGTACCGTCATCAGTCCACACCTTGAACCTGTCCCAGTCATTCAATACATAAGACGCAATGTTCCTCCGGATATCAAGAGTGAGCCTGATATGGCCGTGCAATATGTAACAAAGAGAATGGAAAAGGTAGGTGCCATCTCCGGGCATGGAAACCACTCAGTAAGTGACACTTCTTTGATCAAAAGTGATCACCTCGATAGACATGTTGATGGGGGTTGGAATGATAAAGGAAATGGGTACCTGAGCAATGTAAAGCAAGTCTAAACTACCTATTCAATAACTAATCGTAATAAACAAACATTAAAACAGCGGAGAAGCCGTGGATTAAACAAAAAGGCTGTAGTTATCAGTGGGGAGACGTGAATCCCGTGGCGAAGCAAGGAAGGGAATGTAGTGACTGGAGCGACGGACGGCCTTATATAGGCAGGCAGCCAACAACGTCGGAGACGTTGTGATGGGGGACCCAACGCCATCTCACACGGTGACCGAGCTGCAGGCTATGGACGTATATATGTAAGCAAGTAGGATTCAGTTAGCGTTGGGAACCCGTGTACCAAATTTCTTGAAGATGGGCCCATAAGTAACAAAGACTGTTGAAAAGTTCAATATGGCGGCCGACAGTGGCATCATACCACCGAAATAAGTACGTACATTGGTTTCGGTTAGTGCAGAGAAACCGCCTATAAAATTTCGAGAAGAGCGGGCCATAAATAAGAGAGTTTAACATGGTGGACGTTGTTGACCGTTATGACCATTACGCGTAGAATTTCGAAATGAAACCTGCTTAACTTTTGTAAGTAAGCTGTAAGGAATGAGCCTGCCAAATTTCAGCCTTCTTCCTGCACGGGAAGTTTGAGAATTAGTGACGTTGGAAAGTTCAATATGGCGGTCGAGAGTGGTGTCATACCAACGAAATAAGTACGTACATCGGTTTCCGTTAAAAGTTTAATATGGCGGCTGACAGTGGCTTCATACCACCGAAATAAGTACCAAATTTCAGCCTTCTACCTACACGGGAAGTTTGAGAATTAGTGACGTTGTAAAGTTCAATATGGCGGCTGACAGTGGCTTCATACCACCGAAATAAGTACAGTGGAACCTCGGTTCACGACCATAATTCGTTCTAGAACTTTGGTCGTGAACCGAAGCAGTTTCCCCCCCATAGGATTGTATGTAAATACAATTAATCCGTTCCAGACCGTATAAACTGTATGTAAATATGTAAAGATTAAGCACAAATATAATTACACCATAGAATGCACAGTGTAATAGTAAACTAATGTAAAAACATTGAATAACACTAACACAACACCCAGGCTCCCTGATCAGCTACACGAGCTGGCTCGCTCGCGTTCTCTCTTTGTCTCTCTGTAGCACACACACCACCAAAGCCCCTCCCTCCCTACCTCAGCTACCTGAGCAGCCTGGCTCACGCACGCGCTCTCTCTGTAGCGCGAGCGCGCACACACACACACCCCCCATCCCTTCCCTGTCTGCTGCCCGTGCGCTCGCTCTCTCTCTCTCTGCGCTTGCTCGCTCGTGCTCTCTAATCTCTCTGTAGCAGGTGCTCGCGCAGCATTTTTTTTTTAAATGAGTTAAGCACAGCAGAAAAAACATCGCACAAATCCGAACTGCATTTAAAAACCAACTCACAAGCAACCAAAAAAGTAATATTGCAACAAATCACACGAAGTCCTCCATGTAAACAATTTTTTAATGAGTTTTAAGTGCAAGGAAAAAGCGAACATTTGAAAAAAGAGAAATGTAACGTCGCACCTAATTGCGCTATGAAAAACTCCATCTGTAAACACTTTCACGAGTTTTAAGCACAAGGAAAAAAGTGAACATTTGAAAAAAAGAGAAAAATAACATTGCAACAAATCGCATTATGAACTAAAAAATTAACTTTTGAAAAATCCGTAATACAAAAACCACCAAGAAAACTATCCTTGCATGAGACGAGTTCTGGCATGAAGTGTTTTCCTTCAGGTGTTTTCTCTCTTGTGATTTCTTGGGTTTCTGGTGCTTTTAGCTCTTTAGCTGGTGGGAGTGAAAGCCTCATGCAGCCATTCCAAAAAGAAAGTTCTTGTGACCCTCCACATTACTGGCAGTCTGGCTTTGTTTACATTATGCTGCTTGAAAGCAGGAGGGTTCTCAGATTGGTAAATGAGTAAACTGGTAAATAGTTTTTCCACCTCTTGTAATTTCTTTCTTTACTTCGATTTCAATTTTCTTCAAAACTTTCTTTTGAGCTCTCTTCACTTGCTTAGAAGCCATAGTTAACTGCAAAAGCACACGAAATACTGTAGAGCACAAAGAGAGTGCATGTCTTATTGAAAACAAGGAGCGGCTTTGCTTAAATGAAAAAGCCAGGCAGCTCTTTATCTCTCAGGCTGCCTACAGATAGGCAGGCAAACACGTGCAGCAATCTCCTTCTCCTCCTCCCCCTCCCCAGCAGGCACGTGGAATTGGGGGGATGGTTCACTTACTGCCTGCAGATAGGCAGGCAAACATGTGCAGCAATCTCCTCCTCCCCCTCCCCAGCAGGCACGTGCTCGCTCGCTCTTGCTCTCTCTCTCAGCTCAGGAGGCAAGGGAAACTGGCTTGTTCAGCAAACACTGCAGCAATGTCCTCCTCCCCCTCCCAAGCAGGCACGTGCTTGCTCTCTCTCTCTCTCTCTCAGCTCAGGAGGCAAGGGAAACTGGCTTGTTCAGCAAACACTGCAGCAATCTCCTCCTCCCCCTCCCCAGCAGGCACGTGCTCGCTCGCTCTTGCTCTCTCTCTCAGCTCAGGAGCAAGGGAGACTGGCTTGTTCAGCAAACACGTGCAGCAATCTCCTCCTCCCCCTCCCCAGCAGGCACTTGATCGCTCTCTCTCTCTCTCAGCTCAGACAGGCAAGGGAAACTGGCGTGGTTGTGAACCGAGGCAAAAGTTTGGCGGGCTTTTTGGTCGTGAACTGAGTTATACGTGAACGGGGACGTTCGTGAACCGAGGTTCCACTGTATGTACATTGGTTTTGGTTAGCGCAGGTAAGCCGCCTACCAAATTTCGTGAAGATGGGACCATGAATAAGAAAGTTCAATATGGTGTACGTTGTTGACCGTTACGCGTAGAATTTCGAAATGAAACCTGCTTTTGTAAGTAAGCTGTAAGGAATGGGCCTGCCAAATTTCAGCCTTCTACCTACACGGGAAGTTGGAGAATTTGTGACGTTTGGAAAATTCAATATGGCGGCCGACAGTGGCGTCATACCACCGAAATAAGTACGTACATCGGTTTTGGTTAGCGCAGGGAAGCCACCTACCAAATTTCGTGAAGACGGGGGTCAGCCTTCTACCTACACGGGAAGTTGAAAAATTGGTGACGTTGGAAAGTTCAATATGGCGGCTGACAGTGGTGTCATACCATCGAAATAAGTACATCGGTTTCGGTTAGCGCAAGGAAGCCGCCTACCAAATTTCGTGAAGATGGGGCCATGAATAAGAAAGTTCAATATGGCGGACGTTGTCGACCGTCATGACCGTTGCGTGTAGAATTTCAAAATGAAACGTGCTTAACTTTTGTAAGTAAGCTGTAAGGAATAAGCCTGCCAAATGTCAGCCTTCTACCTACACGGGAAGTTGGAGAATTAGTGATGAGTCAGTCAGTCAGTGAGGGCTTTGCCTTTTATTAGTATAGATTCATCCACAGACAAATCATGGCCAGGCTGATAAAATTGTTTATATGTTGGTTCCACAGTGTCAAGCATGGGCTGAACTTCATACATGGGGTTATAGCCTAGCTCACCCCTTGGGATTTGCTGCTGGTTATCACAGAAGTGAATAAAACGTTGCAGGAGCACGTACCTGTCATGCGGCATAACCTGTCCAAAGCCTCCAGGGGACAAAGTATGTTTGGACCAATGCTTCCTGAAGTTATATTGCCAGTCTAGTCCCATCTCTATTTGTAATGCCACAAAGCCCTTCATCTCGTCTCTTGTTGTGGGTTTCAACTTTAAAAAAGGAGAATACGATGCAAGTGCAGCCCGCGATTCAAAAAATTTCTCTGCATACCGGTTTCTCATCTGACAGTAGCTGAAAGGCAGCATCAGGAAAGAACAGCCTGATGTAGTTCAACGGCTGGTAATCTGTCGTATCCAACAGCAAGTTATGCTGTCTTGTGAAGTCTGGTAACCAGTTTGGCTCCCACGAATCAATGTCTGGGTAATCCTCCTACACGAACCTTGCCGTAGATGCATCGGCTGCTCGAATATGCTCAGCTGGCAGCCCATCAACTGGGGTGGCATCGGCTGGTGTCCAATTGGCTGATGCCACTTCCTCACTATCTTGCTTGATCTCCTGATCACTCTCAACAATATCAGATTTTGAAAAATCAGAGTCCAACTCGGCGATAATGCGCAAAACATCGTCTGCTGAGTATTTTCTGCAATCACTTCGCTCCCTCATGAGATGTCTGCCATCTTGCCTTTGTTTACATTTGTTTACATTTTGTAACTCACGCACACGCAAGGACTAGTTGCTGACTCAATGAGTCTAACATTACTTCAAGCAGAGAGGGAATGCCTGTAACGAACAGTGTTTTGTTGACATTAACAACTGATTGTCACCCTCTACCCCTGGATGTCAACTTTTGACATGCACCCTCAACCCCTCCTGTCGACAAAAGTCGACATACGCCCTAAAAGAGTTAAACTGAAGAGTGCTTCAAGCCTGGTTCCTGTTTTTGTACTCTGGCTCTCAAAACCTAGTCCTGTTAATTTATACACGTGACAAATTAATTAAAACAGGCATAACTGTCTGGTGTGCATTCTTTCCCAAAGCAGTATACATTTTTCTCCCAAAAAAATTTGAGGATCAATTACCTGAAATTTCCAGAATAAGGTCCTACTGTTGCATATAGCACTTGACTGATACTTATTTTATGTTAAATGTCACTTAAGTTTTCTGTGATGGCTTATCTTGTAGAATAGAAAATGTAACCTGTCTTAGTTTTGTTTTTGTTGTTTTCCACCTTATTTAGGTGAATTGGATGACGGTTCCTGCAGAGAAGTAGAATTTTCTTCAGGTCAGTTAAATCTGGACTTGTCAGTCTTAACATACATTTTCTTTTTTCTCTGGGAGTACTTTTTGTTTTTTCCTTTTATATGAAATTTTGGTCAAAACATCTTTAATTGCATTATTTATATTTGACAGGTTGGGGAAGAGGAAGATTTGGCAGAGGAGAACACAAAGGTAAGGTGCCAATTTTGTGTTTTTTTTTTTTTTTTGCCAATAGTGTAATCTGTTTAGAATTTAGTGAAAGTATGCATTGTTCCCAATTTGGGTCATGACCCTGTTTATAAATGGAGTAAATGTTTTGTGATCTGAAGTTAGATTGGCTAGTTGACGGACAACAAAGTAGGTTTGTTTTTTAGGTTGAAATGATTTCTTCAGTCATGGTTTATATTAATTTGCCATATAAAATTGTGTTGATGTTACATTTTTCAAACCAAAAATGTTGCAAGTAATGATCCATGTCTTGATTATAAACATACTGCAAAACAGTGTGTCCGTAGCATTTTAACAAAAACAAAACGTTATAATATTAAACCATTTTAGAAGGGGACTGGCTCTGTTCTTTACTTTGCTTTATGTCCTTTTGCATGATGACCTTTCAATCTGTGGAGCATGGTTTCACCCCAGAAAGTAATCAAGCACTGCTATTGATATTATTAAATGTCCAAATATAAAGTGCAGTATCTGTTTTGTTGACTACTAGACAATAACTGAACGCGTCCTATGTTACGATAGTCTGCCCACTCCATACTGCTGGAATGATAATGGGCAACGTGTACTATAATGATAGGGAATATTCATCAAGCTTATAGCATGAAATAAGAACTGAACGGACATTTAGGTAGTGCTTGAAGTGGAACAGAGTTACTGGTGGTACTGCTCTGTTGTTGGAGCCTTATTCGTTTTCCCAATGTGACATTTTACATGAGTTAGTCAGCCCCTCCTGAAGAGACTGGAGTATGTTGATACAAGTATATGCTATCATAGAGTCTTGTAGATTGCAGCCTGTTGAAGCACTTGGGTGCCTCTATGCACCAGTAAGTTTAGTTCAAGCTCTAGTTATAGGCATACGTTCAACAACAACAACATTTATTTATATAGCACATATTCATACAAACAGTAGCTCAAAGTGCTTGGGGGCAGGATTGTGGGGAAGTTACAAGACAGGAGTTCCCCCTGGATGGGGCGCCAGTCCATTACAGGGTGCACACACACGATAGGGTAGAGTCACTTTAGCAAAAGGTGGGTCACTCAAACATTTTACCACTGTGGGAGTTATTTCCATCAGTCATTGAAACAGTTTACCTTAATTTCCTTTGGTGCAAAGACACTTCTGTAAGACTGCTGGAGCTAAATACTGTGCTTGGTCACTAATGGCTGTTAGGTGTCCTTATGCTGTTTGGGAAGGATAATTTATTGCCGTTGTTTAAAAATTAAGTCATCCTCCAAAACAGAAAGGCAATTCATTTTGAAATAACTTCGTTATTATATTCATGGACATGGAAAATGTTTAGCTCATCTGGGAAAGAGAAAGCGGAAGATCGTACTTTTGTAAAGTTTATTAGCAGCCCGATTTTTCTTCTAGACTTGAATGGAAAAAGATACTTCAAGAAAAAGGTTTTACCTAATCTTGTGTTCAGTGCTTTTTGGGAAGAAAAAGTGATCCTTCATACATGATTGATCTTAGCTATCCATTCTCCAATTTGAACTTGTATTTTGGAGAGAACATCCTGAAATTAACACCTTTCTATATTTGTTTCACAATAGCATGTTTCTTTTTCCCTTGTACATTCTATTTAGCTATTTGGTGGTGGTGTTCATCTTCACACAAGTCAAAGAAATGCAAATTGATAACATTGCCAAATATCTGGTATTTTTTTTGTAGAAAATGAAGGGATAGGCAGAGCACGAGGTTCTCAAAGAATATCCCGAGGTAAGTAGAAATGAAGCAACTGGCTTCTGAATTTTTTTTCATAGTTTTATATTAATTTGCAGTGATACTTTTTGCACCGTTTATGACAAAGTAGAATATTTCTGTTCAGTCATGTTTGTGGGTTTTTGTGTTTAAGCTGTAATGTCCACATTTTTTTCAATTTAAAGATTAATGCAGTGCTATAATTTTTTTTAGTTATAATTGATTTGTAAATGTGTTTTTTAGTGTAAACAAAGATTGTAATCTTACAACTTTGCTCTGCTATTATAGTGGAAGATAAGCAGCAAGAGGAGTCAAGACTCAGTATATTTTTACTGTTTTATAAATTTACAATAAATTAAATCTGATGAACTAGAAGAGAAAACAAAAATCATTTCACAGACTATTTGCTTATTTTAAGTAGGCAAAGGTGTTACAACTTATTTCCTTCTACAAGGGTAAACCGAAAGATGTTTAATTTCTCAAAGAATAATATTTAACTTGACAAATCCATACAAATGAGGCAAAATTAAAATGGACTACAAAATTTGAATGGAATACTTTTGTGCCTTGTGACTTTTTTTGTTTTTAAGTTAAACTGTATGATGTGTTTTTTGTTGTATAGGTGGCTATAGAGCAAATGATGAAGATGTTTTTTCAAAAACCACAGGTACAATCTTAGTTCTTCCTTTCTTAAATTTATAATCAGTAAATCAATAATTGCCATCTTTAAGAAACATAATCTGCAAGTTGTATATACAAGTTTGTACCTGTTTTTGTGTATGTCTCCCTCCAGCTGTTTGTCCTGTTTTTTTTCAGTGTTATGGTAATAGTTAATACACATCATTTAGGGTTCAAATTTTACTGAAAACCTTTTTTAATGTTGATTTTTGAGAACATTTTTGACCTGTGCACTTTGTGATCAACACAGCCAAATGGCCAGTCCCATTTGGAGCTTTGTTGGCAAATAAGTATATGTAATATAGCAGCTGCCGATGGCTAAGGAGTTAGATGAAAGCAGTAATTTTCGTGTGCCATTATGTTTCCATGAAAGAACAGGCTTTTTTTTTTTTTTTTTATTCACCAGCATTATTTGTACATGAGATTTGCCAAGTGAATCAATTTGTGTTTCACAATGTGTAGCACAGCACACACCCGGGGATTTGTGCTAGTAAAAACCTTATGATTTGCTGCACAAATTTTGGTTTTTGCACAACAGAACTTTTTCTAAGTAGTATCAAATGCTAAACAGTGCCTCAAATCAAAAGTACCCTTTCTCTGTTAAAGGTATGTTTTCCCAACCACTTTTTTTTTTTTGCAATGTGCCCATTACATTGCAGACTCTAAAGTGCCCAGTTGTCAACATTTCAGCTGTGTTGGGGGTGTGAGACTGCTTCATGCTTTAGTTTCTGTTCAAAAGATAAAAATGCAATTTCCTTTAGGTTAGTAGTTTTGGCAGTTTCTTCTTCAAAAATTTATCATGTAGACATCTGAAGATATTTCCAGTAGTGAAAAGCTGAAAATGTAATTTTAATAGTCTTCTGTTGTATGCACAGGATTTTTAGGTCGCTAGATTTTTTTATTGAAACGTCATCCAATATCATTTTCTAAAATTCTTCTGCAGTTAGCTGACATAAGTATCCTTGGCAAGAGATGTTAGTTGTTGTTGTTGGTTTTTTTTTTTTTTTTGTACCTTATACATTCATTCATACATTTTAATGTGTGATGTTGTAAAAACCTTTGACCAGTTGTATATTTTATCTCCACATCTCTTTCAATGTATGGGTATATTGTGGGGGGAAAAAAAATTACAGAAAATCTTTTCTTGATATTTTAAATACTGTGCATTTTAGCTTTTTAAGTGTCCTTGTGCGAAATTATGCACACTAATTTACCAAGTTGATTTTAACTTTTTAGGGTCACTTAATTCAACACTAGAGGAGAATGGTGAAAAGGCAGGTAAGTTGTTTTTTTTGTTTTTTTTTTTTTTTTTTCTTCTCAGTAACCATTCACCAATTTTTAAGTAAAGGTTAGTAAATTTAAGCGAGTAGCAGTGAGAATCTTTTGGGCTATTTATATGGGTTGCAGTTAATTAAAAGCCTCTGCTGACTGGAGTTAACTGTGGTAATGGCATGCTGAAAGTAGCTGCTGTTTAAACCTTATGAAAGAATTAACCATTTAAAGTGAAACCTCATTGACAAGTATAAATGGTGTAACTGGAAAATTAAAATGTTAGTAAATGTTCATAGTCAAATGTGTAATTACAACTTAATTGTGCTGGCATTTATTTTATTGCTAATCAAGTGATTACCAGTATGATTTTGATAAGTAATCGGTGATAAGTGACTTAACTGAACAATAACGTAGTAGGGATTTTCTTAAGCTTTCCAAACTCTATTATTGGATAAAGATAAACAAGTAAAAGGCTTAATATAAAATCCTTATCTGTGTGGCATTTCAAATTACCAAAAAAGTAAATAAGGGCAGCCTTTTAATAACATTTAGAATATCTTTTCTCATTAGATTCTCAGCGCAGATTTCTGGAAAAAAAATAGCTGGGATATTAAAATATTACACAAGGGTGCACTTTGTTTATAGCATTTTAGGGTCTTCAAATGACTTTTTTTTTTTTTTTTTTTT
>JANRMT010062835.1:66989557-67022979 GCA_026402145.1 Polypterus bichir lapradei | reverse complement strand
TTTCTATTTTCAGGGAAATCAAAGAAAAGTCAATAAAAATGTCATAGGTATTCTAGCTTTTTAAAGCGCAGATTAAAATTACATCAAAATGATTATAAAATGAACTATGGAGTTTGCCGAAAAGTTGATGTACTTATATAAGAGTGGTGCACAGTGACCTCACCTCTGCCTCAAGGACTAAAGCTGCTTAGTTTGGTAAAAAGCAAAAGACTGTGTTTAGGTGGTTTGAGCAATTGTGATTTTTTTTTTTTTTTTTTTTTTAATCCCCACTTTGCCTGGGTTTCATTTGTGCATTACAGGTAGTTGTAAGAGTTTCTATACGACTTATCATGTAGGGTTGCACAGTTATATATTAACCAGTAATGGCGTACTGGCACGGTAACGTGCAGTGAATACACTTGACTTGAGCATTCCTAGTTTTCCTCCTCTCTGTTTATCATTCGTTTGCTCAGAGGTTGATGTGCTTGCTGCTTCCTGAGCAGCTCTACTTTTCTCCACCCTAGCGGCCTGCTGCTTGTTTTCTTTCGTCGGTATCTTTTCGTGTTCAAACTGATTAAGTTAGTTTTTGTGTTGCAATTACGTATGTTTTCTTTAATTTTTCACTTAAGCTGGCACTTCAGCCTCAAGAATGATTAGCAAAGGTGGTAGGGAATGAGAACGCCGCCCATATGCATGCGCCGCACGGCCGCCCTGCTGCCGAGAGTTGATTCAACAATAAAAATAGAGTAATAAATCATCACCCCGAAAGTGGATAGTAAACATCACGTAGTATATGTGTACCAAATTTCAAGTCAATAGGTGAAAGGTTTGCGAGCTACAGGTGATTTAAAATCCTGGACCGACAAACGAACAGCCACGGTAGTGTATTATATAAGAAGAAAGTGAACACAATTGCAGCTGCCTCAGAATACTAATTGTGAAAGTGGTGACAGTTGCATTTTCTTTAGTATTCCTACTCTGTCTTGATTTAAGGTTTTCCTGCTGCATGCTGTTCTAAACATCATACAGTGTTATAATCTAGCACACTTATTAACACTAGAATTACCAAAGTGTACGAAAAAACTCTGCACCTCTCTGTCAGGATCTTTTTGTTTTGTAAATGTTGATAAGCACAAGCAGCCTACTATCCCACCCTCCCACCGCTGCAAAAATCGCTCTCCCAGCTCAATCCTTGTTTATCAGAGCGTGAGGTAGTACCCAGAGCTGTATAGGCTAAATGTATCATTATTTGGAACACATGCATTTCATGTGTGTTCCATGTCAACAAAGATCTGTAAGTGTAGCATGGCAGAAATGTTGAACACATACCTAAAAGACAAACTTCTTTCATGTTTTAGTACTAATGACAAAATGTAGACATGAAGTGTATAATGTGTGAAGACTGAAGTCCACATATCAAATAAGCACTTTTCACAAAAGGTACAAGTATAACAAAACAAGTGTGCTTTTATTCAAGACTAACTGAAGAAAAATAAATTGGGTTAGTGTACTTCGGTGTCATGACTGCTTTGGTAGTACAGCAGTAAGAGCTGCTGACTCATAATCAACAGGTCGCGAGTTCGAGGCTAGCAGTGTCACAAAAATGTTCTGAGTAGTGAACTTCTCTTAGTGTTAATATACAATAAAAACATGCATTTGATTTAAGTCTGTAACAGCTGGTGTAAATGTATGGTGGTTGTAAAGCGTTTAGCGTTTGTTTTTTAGTTTTATTCTCTGTTGTTTTCATACTCCCCCCGATCTGACACTGCTGTTTTCAAATGCTTTCACGTGTCTGTAACAGAGGTGAACTCTTTTGACAAGGGTTCTACATCGGAGAAAGAGAAGCCCTTACCGCAAGAAACGTCCACTCACATATAAGAACACTGCAGCTGCACCAGCCGTAAAGGCGAAAGATGGCACAGTTGGGATGCAGCAAGAGGTCCAGTGTCATTCAGCCAGCCAGTCAGTCTGCCCCACATCTGTCCGTCAATGAAACAGCACTTCTTACAGAGCTCGCCAGCATATCGTGCGAAGTCCTGTTATTATTTTGTGATGATCTTTACATTAGAAACATTTATGTTGGTTACATAAAAGCCAGATTGAATGTTATTTACCTTGATTTACTTATCTTCCTACAGCATAAAGTCACAAGTAGACTTTCTCTGATCAACAAGGGCATGCTCACAAATTACATGTGTAATTTGCAGTTAATTACTCAAAATGCTCAAATCACTTCCTCATACATATGCTGTTTAGCTTCTGCCATGTTGCCAATTACATTTTAAATAGTTTGAGTTAGTAGAGTATCCTCCTTATTTGCGACAGTTTTACAAGCCACTTGCTTAAAGGTAATGCTTTAACTTAAAACTTGACTTGAACCTCCGGGTTAGGAGCTAACATGAGACTTGCATGCTTAATGTAGGACTTCGTCCAATCTTTTTTTTTTTTTCCACACATGTTTTCAGATACTAAAAATGTACCTGTCAATGAATCTGTGACTCATCACCATCACTGGCATATTTTTTTTCCTCCCTATTGTTTTTTTGTAGGCCCGAAAGTGACATATGTTCCACCACCTCCACCAGAAGTAGAAGATTTAATCTTTGCTCATTATGAAACAGGAATCAACTTTGACAAATACGATGATATTGTTGTAGAGATTTCTGGTAAAAATGTTCCTCCAGCTATAATGGTATGTTTTCCATAGCTTAGCAATTAATGCTATTCATTTATTAAATTTTGTTTTGTAGGTTCAGTTCAGCTTGCAGCCATTATTGTCTTCAACAAATGGGGCGAAAACTCTCATTTCATTACATGCCTAGTTAATTTCTGCTCTTAAATGATTTTTTTTTTTTTTTTTTTAATATACACTGTGGAACCTCAGGTCACGACCATAATTCGTTCCAAAACTCTGGTCATGACCCAAAGTAATTTTCCTCCATAGGATTGTATGTAATTACAATCAATCCGTTCCAGACCATACGAACTGTATATAAATATTGTAAAAAAATGTATATACATTTTCTTTAAAGATTTTAAGCACTTTTTCTCTTTAGCTGACTCGCGCTTCTATTCATGAAGAGGCTTGGTAGTCGTGGCAATCGGCAGCTCCTGGGAACAATTACGGATGCTGACCGCTTCTCACCTGTGCACTTCGTTGAGAAACGCCCACATCCAAGAACACCTCAGGAACCGCTTCAGCCACACACCACCATTCCCCCTCGCTAAGCCACGAGGGCAGTGATTATTTATTAAAACTGACCTTTTTTGACTGGAGCTGTGGACCCGATTATACCACAGGAGGAAGCTGGGTTACAGTTTTGAGGGAAAGTCCCTCTGTGTGATGCCCCAAGAACAATGTACAGTACGGGGAGAGACTGAACACATGTGGAAATCATTGGTGCATACGAACCGGAAGGGAAACTGGCTTGTTCATCAACAGTGTGTGGTCGTGAACAAATGCAATAGTTTGAATTTTTTGGCTGTAACCCGATTTGTACATGTTCAGAGACGTTTGTGAACAGAGGTTCCACTGTAATTTGAATTTTTTACAACATTTTTATATAAATACTTGAGATTCAAACAAGCCAGATTTGGTGTTGAGGTGAATGGAGTAATAACATTCTGTCTTGAACTAGTTTTTTCTGTTTTAAATTATGAACTTTTAGACTTGTATGGTATTGGGAGATTATTAGAAGCAAATGTGCCAGTCTTCAAAATCTAATGTTTGAAATACTAATGTCTGCTAAAGTTACCAGTTATTCTCATTACCATATCATTCTCTTCTTATATTGACCATTGTTTTTATACTTTTCTTTAGAACTTTGAAGAGGCTCAGTTTTGTGATTCATTATGCAAGAACATTTCAAAATCAGGGTATTTAAAACCCACTCCAGTTCAGAAGTATGGTATTCCAATCATTTTAGCTGCGAAAGATCTGATGGCATGTGCTCAGACAGGATCTGGAAAAACTGTAAGTGGGTCACAAATTTCAATGTTCATGCAAATTGTGTAAGATTGTAAACATGCATATAGTAATGATCCTTTTATATTTTTGATCTGATCTGCTTCTGGTTATTATGGTAGAACATTACATTTTTAAGTTGTATACTCCTTTAAACTTGGCTCTTTTTTGTAAATCTTTCATTTGCGACAGTAAATTATAAAATTCTTATTTGGTTCCTTTTGGAAATAAGAGAAACGGTGGTACAATAGGTGTTTCTGGAATTTATTGTTTTGTAGCATCAGTTATAATACTGTTACCGTGGATGGGTGCACTGCTAACATTACCAATGTTCTAGACAATACAGTAGATTTTTAAAAGCTGATGTACTAAATTTCAGATTTATTGTGTTAAAACTAATGTAGCTAAAGAGAAAGTGAAACACATTGCCTTATGGGCCTATCGGTTAGTGTTTGTGTCCTTTTTTCTCTTACAGGCTGCTTTCCTTTTACCACTTCTGCAACATTTGATGCAAGAAGGTGTTGCTGCTAGTAGATTTAGTGAAATACAGGAGCCCGAAATAATTATTGTTGCACCAACAAGAGAGCTCATCAGTCAGATTTATTTAGAAGCAAGAAAGTTTGCTTTTGGGTAAAGTATATGCATTTGATTTTATTCCACAAATAGCTGTGTGCTTAATTTGTCCTATTATATGTATATTAACCTTGAATTTTAAGTATAACATGTTAGTGCTGCATCTTAATGGTTTTGTTGTCCTGGGTTTGGCCTCTGTCTGTTTTTTTTTTTTTTTTTGATTGTGAAGAGTTGATACATTCTTGCATTTTCAAGGGTTTTCCCTCATCTTCAAAAATGTGCAGGCTTTGCTAACTTAAAATTTCAAATTATCCGAGCTTTTAGCGTGATTGTGTGAATGATTTGACTCTAGGATGGCCTACTGTACTGTCTTACACTGCATTGCTTACTGCCTTGTTCCCTGTGCTGCTGGGATAGGTTGTGAACCTGAGTTGTATTTTGCAGATATAAGAATGTTTTTTTTGTTTCATACATCAAATAAGGTGGAAATGCCCAAATTCAGTCAGCTTTTGTAATTTTCTGAGACAGGCTATTTTTTTTATAAATTGTCTAATTCTTAGATGTATCATTTCCATTGCCTGTACTGTACATCACTTTTTAAAAAGCCATAACATTATTTTTTTAGTATAAATTATTACATACAAGTGCAGCTTGTAGCTTGGAGTAAGCACCACCAGTTTTTGATGATTATAATGTAAAGATTAGAGAGATGTATTAACTGTCCTATGTGTACTGACAGGTGATTTGTTTTACAATTTTTTGCGTTCCATCTGATTTTAGATGTGACCAGTCATTCAAACTATTTTAAGATGCATTCATTTATCCCTGAGTAAATAGGGTATTTAAGTGATGCTGGGCTATGGAACAAGTCTGATGCTGAAGT
The DNA here is from genome assembly GCA_026402145.1 of Polypterus bichir lapradei. Lineage (NCBI taxonomy): Eukaryota > Metazoa > Chordata > Cladistia > Polypteriformes > Polypteridae > Polypterus > Polypterus bichir. The sequence goes on along the minus strand of JANRMT010062835.1, from coordinate 67,017,580 downwards.
TTTTCAAAATGAGAATGACATAATATATTTGTAACACTCGCTTAAACTAATGTCTTACGTGGAAGGACCAGAGTGTGAAATTTAAATGCCACAAAATTAATTACACACTTATGTGCCTAGCATGACAAAAGGAAAACCAGTGAATCCTACTCCAATTTGTACAGAAACAGCTCGTTGATCAGCCTCTTCTAAAGTCCAGGAAATTTGTTGTTGGGCCAAAGGCATAAAAAGCTACTGCAAAGGTATTGGAACGTACCACGCTAGTTAATTTGTTCTTTTTTTTTTTTTTTTTTTATAATATAAATGGTTTAAAGTAACCTAGTTTTTTGGGGGTGGAGTTGATTAACACTAGAATCCCTGATGCTGTGCCACCTTAAAATCCTTAACAGCTCCTCCTCAGCATCTGTTTTGCAAATGTGGAAATCAGCAGGCAGCCTGTTCACTCGTCCCCCACTGAGGCAGCTGAAGTCTGTCACTAAATTCTCAGAACTTTAAGTCACTTTATCTGGGAGTGAGGTGTCTGGAATTGTATAGGGTAAATATATTTGGAATACATTTCATGTGTGTTACATGTCTACGATTTGTGTAAATGTAGGATGACAGGAAATGTGAGGCAAGAAACACATTACTAAAACCTTTTTCGTGTTGCAGTAATGTTGACGTGAGGTGTATGTGTGAAGACTGAAGTCCCAATATCAAAAACACTTTCACCAAAGATATAACACAACCAGCTTTTATTCAAGAATATGACCAAAGAAAAATAAATTTTTCAATTTACATGTTGCTGGTAATGTGTAAAAACTGAAGCCCAAATATCAATCATCACAACCTAAACATATCAGCTTGGCTGGTGCTAAGGCAAGAATGGCTGCCTCTTAATCAAAAGGTTGCAGGTTAGAGTATGACTCCTCCCCACATTTACTGTTTTTAGTAGTGAACTGCTATTATTGTACAATAAAAATATACTTTTGATTGAATCTGTAACACAGTGTAAATTTTTGCTACCTATAAAATATATCGCTGAAGGGATATAAGCAGACATACACATGTTGGTGAATCATGTCTTATTGGTATCTTCTCACTTTTTTTTTTTTGTTTTGTTCTTTAATAAAGGCACACTTGTTTCATTATACCTTTGTGAAAGTGTTCATTTTATATACCAGTAACCACTTGAATGACATCAAATCTGAATTTTCTCCATTTGCATTACAGAACCTGTGTTCGACCTGTAGTGGTGTACGGCGGTATTAGTACAGGGTATACGATACGTGAAATTTTGAAAGGTTGCAATATATTATGTGGAACTCCTGGAAGACTTTTGGACATTATTGGTAAAGGAAAGGTAGTGTATTCTTTTTTTCTTGCAGCTTTTTTTTTTATGTTAAGCTGTGTTGCACTTGATATTGCAGAATTATTCCCTATCCTGTAGATTTTCTTTTTGAGAATTGTTACTGCTTAAGATTGAGAATACCTGGAGCACCAGTCTCTCAAACATAGCTGGAATAAGTGAAGAATATCTACCAGTACATTACACTTTTCACATCATCTGTAACCATTGAAACACAGTATATATTCATCCTGCAATCACTAGAATAGATGGTGTACTTATTTGAACAAGTTTTAAAGCAATTACTGATGTACAAAAATATTCAGTACATTCCACATCCCCTTGTGGATAGTAGTCTTGCGTACTTCGGTTGATGAGTTGTATACACTCCTTTGTGTAAATCTCTTGTTAGCTTTTTCTGTTAGAAATGCATTTTTTTTAACCATTCTTTCAATAGTTGCCTTTTGTAGGTTAAGGTGTTGCTTGATTAGTCCATACAGTCCATATGTTTACTCCTGTTGGAATGTGATATGTAATTTCACGGTTGTAGTTTATACCTTGTAAATGCTTACTTTAAGCAGCACTGGACTGGTGGTTTCTGCACTCCATACAAATCACAGTAGTAACCTTATAAAACTCCGATACTAAACTAAAGTTTTTAGAATCCTACTCACCCTATCCAGTCAAGGGAAACAGATAGCCATGTTATTTATTTATACAGTAATCCCTCCTCGATCGCGGGGGTTGCGTTCCAGACCCCCCGCGATAGGTGAAAATCCGCGAAGTAGAAACCATATGTTTGTATGGTTATTTTTATATATTTTAAGCCCTTATAAACTCTCCCGCACTGTTTATAAATATTCCCCGCAGAGTTATACAGCATAATCCCTTTGTATTCTCTTAGATATTAGGTAAGATTCATTGAAATTATGTATATAAACACACTGTTTATATACAGTAAAACCTAAATATTATTTTAAAGATATTGAGTGTCTCCGATATCACATATGTTACAGCCATTACGATAGACAGGTCACCAGCAATAAATACGGACAATGCAAGAAAAATAGTATACAGTAAATGTGTGTACAGTGACACTAAACGTACGTACATGTACTAAGCACTGTAAGAAGAAAATTAATTATGGTTACTCACCAACAATGACACGATGACTTGTCCGATAACAATGAGTTTAATTTTACTGCACAACAAAGGAGAGCGTTACAGCCCTTGTAAAGGAGCCACTTCTGGCGATTGCGTAGCACTGCCGTTCTTCTTCTGGCAGTCTTCAATCCAAATCCCTAAAGCAGATTCCATCCAGACTACTGCCTTATTACATCCACTTACAACTCGTTTTGCACCCTGGTTAAAAGGACACTGCAGCCGTAGATCTTATATTCCTTTCCTACTTTTTAAATAAAAAGAATCGTAGCCTTCAACAAATCCAAAACGTTTACCTTTTCGGCAGTCGTTAACATCTTCTTGCGCTTGGGCACGGCCCCTGAAGCAGTAGCAGATTGTTTTGGAGCCATAATGAAGGGCTTGACTATGCACAAAGATAAACACTAAAGAGCACAACTCTTTACACAGCGAAACACGTTGATGCTGAATGCGCGAGACGAGACTTCCTGGTTAACACTGCATTCAGCACGCAGGAGCTCAACTGCGTGCTGTGATTGGTTAGCTTTTCAGCCATCCGCCAATAGCGTCCCTTGTATGAAATCAACTGGGCAAACCAACTGAGGAAGCATATACAGGAAGTAAAAAGACACATTGTCCGCAGAACCCGCGAAGCAGCGAAAAATCCGCGTTATATATTTAGTTATGCTTTCATATAAAATCCGCGATAGAGTGAAGCCGCGAAAGTCGAAGCTCGATATAGTGAGGGATTACTGTGTGTGTGTATGTAGGTATGTATGTGTATATATATATTTTATAATTAATATATATATATAATTTCTTTTTTTTTTTTTTTTTTTTTTTATTTAGAGCTTTTAAAGCGAGTGACATTCCAGGGCTGTTTATGTACACATATGCCGTGCTTCCAACTCCATCTCAGTATTTTTTTGTGTAACTTGGAGCACAGCATTGTTACATGCTTAGGATCACACAGCATCCCAATGGATTAGAATGCAATCTTAATTCATTCTTCTCTTGGAGGCCCATAGTGACTGCAGGCTTTTGTTCTAACCAGTTTCCTAGTTAGAAGATAATCCTTACTGAACTCTGTTGCTTGGATGTTGCTTTCATTTTTTGAAGACAAATTTTTTGTTACATTGTAAAGCGATGGGTCTTCACATAGTCCTGGAGGTTTTCAGTTCTCCAATTGTGTAACTAGAGCCCATTTATTTGCTGCTAAAGCAAATGACTTTTGGGTTTAATTTTTGTTAACCCATTTGTTGTGATCCCTTAATTCCCTTTTTTAGTTTTAAGCATCTGCATTTCCGCTTTAGTTGTTAATTTCTTAAGCAACTACGGCTAATAATGCAGTGCAAGTAACAAATACCAGCTCTCCAGATAACTTGGTTTAATTTACAATAGTAATTGTGGATCATTAAGAATCTGTGGTGTTATGTTCGGAAATGAGAGAGGGGGATGATCAAAGTGCAAATTTGTTATAGTCCACAGAACCTATGGATAATGTTCCTTGAAAAGGAAACGTTATTAAAATTTATTTTTGGTTTAATGAAAGCCCTAACAGCAATATGGATAAATACCAAGGTTCATTATCGGCAAGGACTGTATTCTAGGTAGGAAATCGGAAAGTCCGTGGTTTAGTGTCTAGCTCTTTGCTCCACTACTCCACACTGCTCTCATGACAAAATGTTCGTTGTTAAATAGGTATGAATGGAATGATGCAATTTAAAATTGTATAAACACTAATATGGAAATTAACTTTTTTAATTGTAAAAAATTAACACACACAAATAAAACTATGGGAGGGAACTGTAAGATTTTATAGTTAAAAAGTTGACTTTACAAGTATCTGCACACTTTTAATAGTCTCTGCCTTCCCTTTGTCTTTCTACAGGGTTAGCCTTTTATTTTACTGTAAATCATCAATTAGTGAATTAGACTGATATATACACACACACTAGCCATGTGCGCCCAACTACGTTGCGCGTGTTAAAGTTGTCTGTGAAGGGCTTCCTGTTTAAACGTGGCTGCCAGTCCTGAACTGGGCCCTTCGTCACACAGCATTATGATTTTTTTTTTTATAAGGGAAACAAAATTGCAAAAGAAAACCCTTAGACATTGATTTGATAGGAACGGCCTACTCGGAATCACTGTCCGAATAGTAATTATGTGGTGGTGTAGGAGCATTTCTGCTTCTGTCCGTTCACAGTCCGTCTCGTTTTAACAACGCTATCGTTTCCTCTCACGATGTCTTCTCAACCTTTCTCCAATCTCGCAGGTTGCTTTGTGGCAATCGAAAGAGTAAGGCAATATACACGGAGCAATGGTTATAAAAAGGGGGACACATAGGTATCCAGGCTCTTTAAAGCATAAATAGGGATCACTTCACTGACATGTGAGCAAGCCACGGTACAACTGTGAGACGCGCAGCACTCGTCAGCTACAACGTAACAATAATTTCCGGAACGTGCTGTTACGTTGTCCATTTTACCCACTGTCTTTCTTACATTTATATGTTACGTAGGCACGTACCTTTTATCTTCGGCAATCTCATTCTCTAACCAGGCCTCGGGAGCTAACCAGCGTAACACTGTCCACCATCGATTTTGTTATTCCGGCACATTGTTGACATCCATGAGTAACAACAACGTACTAAACTTGAAGGTGGTCTACGCATGCGTGGAATTCGCAGACAAACAAAGATCAAGATCTAAATGCAGATCTCTTTAGTTAATTTAAAGAACAACAATTTGTTTAGTTTGAATGTCTGTGTTTTGAGGTGTGACTGGAGTACTACAGTCTTCAGTAGTATAAGCCTGGAGGACATTCTTAATACAATGCCTGTTTTAGCTATCTCTCTACTGCCATATATATATATATATATATATATATATATATATATATATATATATATATATATATATAAAACCTTTAGCAACTGGCTTAAGGGCACAAGGATGGCGTTAACTGATATTTCATTGTTAGGCTTATTTTTTTAAAGAAATTTGACTGTTCATTTTGTTCAGCAAGATTTGTTCTTAAGGTATCCAGTTTACTACTGTACATTTTTACTAAAAGCAAGGAGCTTTGAAATTGGCTTTTTTGATAAGTGGTTGCATATATTTTTTCCTACAGAAATCTGTTAATTTATAATTAGGTTTAACAGTCAATTGTTTAGTACCATTAAATTGGCTGTTTTAAATAGAGCTTAAAATGTTTTCCATAATTCCACGTATGTTCAATAAATAAATCTTTGAATCATTTTTGTCAAGATTTTCCACCGTAAATACTAACTTGTTTACTTAATATACTTATTTTAAGTTGGTAAAATTAATTTATAAAGATTACTTTTTTAGTAGTGAATGAAGCTTATGCTTTGTGGTTAAATGATAAACATGAATTAATATTTTAATCTGATTCTATTCAGGTAGATATTTTAGAACTTGCAGTTCAAACTTGTAATGTGTACATAGTAGAATGAAATTCTAGCTGTACTTTGTCAACAAAATCAAAAGACATGTGTTTGCACTGTGTTTTTGTGTTTTTTTTTTTTTGTTTTGTTCATTACTTTGGTCTGTAAAGCATGTTGTGCATATGACTTGTACACTCTTGCTTAAGATACAAGTGAAGACTAATAAAGCTATTCACAGAAACTAATCACTGCATGCACAAAGTAACGTTTTCTGACCTTTTATTCTACTTTCTCTGGCCGTTCTACTTTCTGACTTTTTCTGGACAGATTTTTACAGTTATCTCTAATATTCTTTTTACAATTTGATTTAGGTTGGCCTAAGTAAAGTGAAGCATCTTGTGCTGGATGAAGCAGACCGCATGTTAGATATGGGCTTTGAGCAAGATATGCGTAAACTGGTTTCTTCTCCTAACATGCCCTCAAAGGATTTGCGACAAACACTGCTGTTCAGTGCCACGTTCCCAGAGGATATTCAGAAGTACGTGTATTTTTATTTATTATGAACAATGCACGACAATGTAGTATAAACATTTGAGCTATTGCTCCTGTGCACTCAGTTTCTCTGACTTGTTTGGTCATTTACTTCTAAATTTTGTGATCAGACTTCATAATTTCTGTCTGGAACAACTGATAACACTAGCATAGTAGGTAGTATTACTGCCTCAACTCTACCAGAATCTTAGATTCAGAATCCATCTCTGCTACTGCTAATTTGGCACCTTATGTTTTCTTTTCAGAAATGTATTCTGTAACTGGGTCTTTAAGTATACACCGAACGTTTCTTCTGTCATTTATAAGAGGGGTGTCAGTGTCGTATTTCAGTAGATATTGCTGTTAGCACAGACTGCATTAACTGTTGTTTGAATATAGCCATTTCGCGCTATAAATTTGGGAGCTTTTTTTAATATTTAAATAGTGGGTGTCCCAAAAAAATGTATACACACTTTGAATGATTATAAATAGTTTAAGATGCATCTAAGTTTTGTAATTCAAGTTAAAGAACAGTAATATAGGATTAGTTATTCCAAGTGTTTGAGCTACTGGTTGCTTTGCTGATAACACAGGCCATTGGATTTGTAAACATCACAGATCTTCTCATTTGGTATTTGTGCGCATTTTCTTTCATTTCATTTTCACTATTTTCAGTTAATCATTCGTTGTGGTTTTTTGAGCTAAACCTTTAGGGGCTTTTAAAAAGTCCTTTGCCATGAGGTCTGGTCAACACAAAGGTGTCCTCTTTGCCCATCCCGTTTGTTTGGCAGATTTCCGTCAACATAGGCCCTCATATCATGATGGTTGGGGCGAGGTGCTTCATTATACTGGCAATAAAACTTGTTCTCATCCCCAATCCCCTCTCTAATGCATGGCAGGACAGATTTCTGCAGCAAGTTCAAGTATATGCCACCAGTTGCAGTGTTGTCTTAATAAACAATGTATTTATAATCATTCAAAGTGTGTATGCCCTTTACATAAAATGCAAGCTTATTATGAATAGTATTTCCATTATGTTCAAATTAAACAGGTTTAGGATTTCAGCCTGTAGTTTCTACTGGTTAGATCACTTTCTTTTAAGATGTCTGTGCTGTTACTCGATTTGCTTTCTCAGATTTAATTTATAAGTCATTTTTAAAATTTATGTATTTGTGAATGCACTGCATTAACCAACATTTAAGCTCATTGCTAACTTATAGTACAATTCACTTTTGTTGTATTGGTTAATCCTGCTAGGATGCGAGTTCATGGTTTGTAGACATTGAAGATGCTACAACAGCATTGCCACGTGCAGATTCATATTTGAATAGAAAGAAAACTTTCATTGTTCACAGTGGAGCATTCACATAATCAAGTCTGTCTCAAAACTTCTTAACCTTTGAAGTGAGTTAACGGCATTATGTTTCTAAGGTTACTAAATGATTTTTTTGCATTTGATTGGATATTTCAGCTTTTCTTTCAGAATTGCGTGGATTAAAGCATCACACAATTTTTTTTTTATTTTTTTTTTTTTAAAAACCCCATTTAACTCCCTGGAGGTGAATACAAATCCAAAGCGTCAAACAAAAAGCACAATGTTGCTTTTTTTTTTTTTTAAATTTACATTTCAGAGTGGACCCTGTCATCTAATTTATTTTTGTGTAGAAGTATATCCCAGCAAATTGTTGCAAGACAGTTTTTTTTCTATTTTCCATTATGGTGCTCTAAAATAATATTGGCACATATGCCCATAGACTGATAAATCTACTGAAATGAACGGTTTCACTTTTTAAAATTTTGTAAAACACAATCTGAGTGTTTTGATTCATTAGTTACCGTAGCTAGATACACTCACTGCTTTGGAACTGGATAAACTTCTGACACTTTCAGAATTACTAGATGCTATCTCAGATTGGGAATGCAGCTAGTCCTGATGGCTGCCCAGTGGAATTTTACTGTATTAAAAAAAAAAAAAGTGTAAAGTTTGCTACACTATTATTAGCAACATTATAGAAGCTAAAGATGACAAAATTCTACCTCTAACTTTTCACCATGCATTAATTACTATCTTTCCTAAGAAAAATGAGGACTTATAACAATGTGAATCATACAAACTGATCTCGGTTCTGAATAATTACTTAATGAATAAATTATACTCCAGTTCTATCCAGAAAGATAGAGAAAGTGCTTCCTTCACAAGACCAAACTGGGTTTATTAAAGGCAGACAATTAACATATAACTTGTGACATTTGTTTAACATAATATATTCACTCATTAAATCTAACACCCCAGAGATCTTATCTTTAGATGCAGAAAATGTATTTGATACAGTTGAATGTGACTCTTCACCATATAGCACAAATTTGGATTTGTCCCAAACATACATGCATGCATGGATCAAACTACTTTTTACTAGTCCTGAAGCCTCGGCTTGTGTTAACACTATTTCAGACTTCAGATTAGAATGTGGTATACGACATGGGTGCCCCTTATCACCTCTGCTCTTTGCAGTCACCATTGAACCATTTGGCTTATGCTTTTTAAATACATCAGAGATAATGGATTGTTACAAGGACTTGAACAGAAGATATCACTATATGCAGATATAGTATTGTATATATCTGATCCACAAAATTCTGTAACAGCAGTCCTAAAATCCTTAGCAGATTTTCCAAAGAGATCTTCCTCAAAAAAATTTGAATAACGTTGAGCTTTTTCCAGTGAATGCTCTAGTACACAATATTGGACTGGGCACCCTCCCATGTATCTTAGCAGATCAGTTTAAATATCTAGGAGTATCACAAACAAATGTTTTTTTTCAACTAAATTTTGCTGTCTGCATGGAAAAAAACTGTCTTAATTAACATGGAGAATCAATATTGCTAAAATGATTATCCTTTCAAAGCATCTCCATATACATAATTTTTGAAAAATACTTTTATTTGGAATTCGAAACATCCATCCATCCAAAAGGTGACTCTACAGTGACCTAAAGCAGAAGGGGGTATGGCAGTACCTAACTTTGTTTTATTATTAGATGGTAAGTAAACAAGCTATAAAGAACTGAACATCGACACAAATCGATGAATATACACAAGCCTGGTTTGCAATAGAAATAATCTTGTAGCACTGTTTATTTCCTCCTTTGTGTCCCAGTTAATACAAATTACTGTCCATACACTTGTAATTCAATTGCCTTTTACTCTCTTAGAATATGGAACCAATGTAGAAAGCATTTTAAGATAGAAGCTTTTATCTGTTGCACACCTAGACCCCACACACATGACAAGCACCTTTTTTTTCCCCCACCCTCGCAAACATATACACTATTTAATGTCTGGGAAAAAGTCCAGGGTTAAAACACTTGCCCTGTACATGGATAATGTCTTCGCATCTTACAAACAGTTGCGCTTCTAGTTCAGCTTCTCCTCAACACAGTTCAAGTACTTTCAAGCTAGAAACTTTGCTAAACAGAACCTGCTCAATTTTCCTCACCTCCCACCTTGTTCTATTACAGAACAAATATTGATCAGTCTTGAACCAGATAGCATCTCAGTTTATAAAAATATCTTAAAATCCCTTCTTTCCAAAGACCCCAGAGCTTATTGGTGAAAGGATCTGCCACTTAATATTTCAGAAAAGGAGTGGAAGACAGCCAGGCATGGAATACACTCTACTGTAGCTATCTCGATTAAAATTCTCTTGTTTCCAGGGCAAGATTCAAACTGTGAGTGTTGCATTCTAGCCCCAGCATCATTGGGCTGCATGTTCTGGGCATGCACCATATTAACATTTTGGATGAATATTTTTGCATGCCTGTCAGACAGCCTCAGTGTCACAAGAACTCCAAACTCATTAACTGTTGTGTTTAGTGTACTCCCAGACGGGTTTAACTTGGCAAAGGAAAAACAAACTGCAATTGTCTTTACTACATGACTAGCATACTGACTTATCTTGCTCACCCGGAAGAATCCCTCCTCCTCACTTTTAAGTCAGTGGGTAACTGATATTCTATACTACTTGAAATTGGAAAAAATTAAATTCTCACTTTAAGGATCTGCTCAAAACTATTTTAAAATATGGCAGGATCTAATCAATAACATTTTAGACTAAGCTTCCTTTTCAGGGAAATGGATACCTTTTTCTCATTTTATAGAGTGGTATTTTGTAATTGTTCTCTTGGGCAGGAATTGAGTTTTGTTTTGCTTCGTTGAGTTTGACGTGACACTATGGAATGTTATGTATTTCTAAAATTTTTTATGTATTTATACATACCTAATGCATTAGACATTTTAACTCTTATAGGTCAGATGTCCACTTTTGTCAACAGGAGGGGTTGAGGGAGCATGTCAACAAAAGTTGACATCCAGGGATAGAGGGCAACAATCAGCTGTTAATGGCGACAAAACTCACTGTTATGTTACAGGCATTCCCTCTCTGTTTGGAGGAATGTTAGACTCTGACTCAGTATCTTATCCTTGCGTATGCGTGAGTTACGAAATGTAAACAAGGGCAAGATGGCACCGACATTTCATGACGGAGCGAAGCGAGTGCAGAAAACAAAATACTCAGCAGCCATTGTCTTGCGTATTATCGCTGAGTTGGACTCTGATTTTTCAGAATCCGATTTTGAGAGTGGCGGACGGACCTGATTAGTAAAAAGGTCCATGAATTTCTTTAAGTTGAACAATCCTTAATCCATGTTTATTGGCATTAATGTTGCCACTATCATAAACTGATATGTAGTCCTAATGTAGAACATATTACACCAACAAATTCTATATTTTCAAGTAATTGATATACTGATATGTGACTGTGTGGCATTTTCCTCTGTCTTTTTCAGATTAGCTGCTGATTTTTTGAAGAGTGATTACATCTTCCTTACTGTTGGTCAGGTTGGAGGGGCTTGTAGTGATGTCAATCAAATAATACTTGAGGTTTCTCAGTTTTCAAAGAGAGAAAAGCTTGTTGAATTACTTCAAATGACCGGTAAGAGTAATTTGTAGAATATACAGTACACATTGTATATCTATTTTCTGGCCCTGTTCAGTGTAAAAATCAGTACAGGGGGTCCTCAGGTTACGACACAGTTCTGTTCCTACAACAGTGATGTAACCCGAATTTTGGTGTAAGTAGAAACAGTCTAGCCCAAGTCACTTACCTATCTTAACACATTTGCAAAATCATAATCTAGAACATAAAAACACAAAATCTAAGCCTGAGAAAAAAGAAAATGACATAAATATACTGTACTGTACACTGTACTGTAGTAACAGAAAAAATGTGTAAAAAAAATCCTTACCTTTATTCCTTCTCATGTCTCAAATTTTTTAAGTTTTTATGGGAGCGAGTGTTGTAAACTCGAAACGTATGTCGAAACGATGTAACCCGAAGAACCCCTGTAATTGTTTTGCTTTCTACTGGTTTTACAAATAATTACAGCATTAGTGTTTTAAAGAAAATACAGAGGAATAACCAGAATTACCAGTTTTAATGCAATAACTCATGCCAAGGTTTTAAAGCATTTGCTTATTTTTGTAGATGTTGAATTTGTTTTTTGCTTTCATAATTAACTACATTAAGTAATTTAAACTAAAATAAAATGTGAATAACTTGAAAGGCTGTGCTTATTTCTGTTTTATGAATGCTACCTTGCAGAAACAGATGCATTAATGTTACCTAATTGTAATATTTCTGAAATAATGCTTTCTTCCTACTGCTTTCTTTGTTGCTGTTTAAATTAGTTACCCACACTGATATCAATGCAATAATGTAGTTATTTTGATTGGATAAAACATCAGTTTTTTCAAAGTATTTTTTTTAAACTTTTGTAATAGATTTTTAATTTAATTTCAAACTCGGCTCAAGTATTTTGGGGACATATTTAGGGTTTAAACTATAAAAGTAGGCTTTTTTTTTTCTTTCTACCATCCAAAATTTGCGGTTTTTCACAATTAGCATGTGCTCTAGGAATGTAATCTCTGCGAATTTTGTGAGTGTACTGTACTACAAAAAAAATTGTCACCTGGTGGAACAGTCCATTTGGAATTTGGAATGGGTCTTGTACAAAGAAAAAGCTGGCTAAACTGTCTTATCCAAACTTTACATTCCAGCTTGTAGAACAAATCATTGCCGCACATCCATCATCCACACTAATGCTAAAGTGACGCGGTTGACCCAGCACATTGCGGATCAATCCAGCGCATCTTATTGGTAGAGATTTTATTGATTATGTACCTCCTACACGGGAGAAAAAAAAAAAATCAAACTCGTACCTGTGTGGTTTACACTTTAAAAACTGCTAAATCTGAAAAGTAAAAAAGGAACAAACTATTTTTGTCCCGCCTGTGATGTTGGATTGTCTTTTCATGGTGCTTTAAGATTTACCACACAGGAATCATTTTGAGATTATATACTATTTTGGCAACATTAGCAGTAGTATTACTGTTAATATTATTTCATATTTTATTCATCATTACAATCATTTATATCATAAGTATGCTTTTGAGATTTAATATTTTTCATGCCAAAAGCAGTGCTTTTTGCACATTTTTTTGGAATAAAATGCAACGCTAAGGAGGTTAAAGGACAATGTCTGAATTTAAGATTTTCTTGCTATTTGTGTAATTGCACAGAACTTGATTCTTTTTTTTCTCAGTTTATTACTCCACTTTAACGTAAAGTCTAATATTGAAATCTCTTGCCCTTTTGGTATAGCATGCCTTGGCTTGCCTTTGTTTACACTACAGGAAGTTCGCTGGCACAACTACCATAATACCTTGCGTAAAGGAGCACTGCCACTAAATTACCATAAAGATTAGAAAGGCATGGGCTAGAAATTTAGTCTATTGTGAAAATTATCAGATTTTGATTATCAGCCAATTGATTGAAGCACCACTAGACTGAGGAGATGAGGTGTAATTGTTTTAACTTGGAGTGTGATGCATTTGTAAAAGAAGATAAAAAGATTAATTGCTTTACATTGTCCTACACAGTCCTGATAAATGAAAAGAGGCGTCACATTCATTCTCTGATTGCAGTGACCACATCTGTCCATTTTCTATATAGGCATATACAGTATATGGTCTCTTATTGCTTATTCTGCAATTTCTCATTTTGAATTGTGTGATGTGGGAGGACCTGTAGGACAAATATTGAGGCAAGATTCGGACAGGGTGGCTATTCAGCTTGTCTACACAGGAGACTTGAGCTGGTCCATTTGTAAATACTAAAATAAAATTTGTATAGGTTACAATGCTTTGAAGCACAAGTTACATAGCCTTATTAATATAACTCATAATGTGCCAACAAACTAATAATCGCTGAAACATGCAGTTAGCAGTTTATGCTTCATTGCTAACTACTGTTCGAGTCTGCAAACATTTAAAGTTGTCATTGGTTTTTGAAGGTAAACTGTTCATTGGTATAACTCAGGGATTCTACCTATTTATGCTTTTATTTATCAAAATGTATTTGCACATAGCCAAATTTCCCCCTGGTGACACAGTTCTAGATATCTGTCTAATTTTTTATTACAGAAAATGCACAATATTGTATATGTCAATAATGGAGAAACTTTGAAATGCCAATAAATGGGATGTTTTTCTGTGGTTTTGTAAAATATCAAAATTCACAAGTGAATACCATTCTGATATTGTGACATATCTAAAAATACTTAAGTGGTAATAGCCATTGATAAATGATTCTCTATTGTAAGAGACTTTTCCAGTTGTTTCTAGCAGCATTGTTAATGTTTCACTAAATTGACTTTAAAAGTTGTGTGCCAAAGTTTTGATAATGGACTCATGTGTTGAACTGTGAAGAGCCTGCAACCTGTTTGAGCATCTGCAATAAGCAAATGATCACAGACAGCACTTCAGTACCGTGGTGTACATATGAAAGACGGTGCTGTTTCGTCTCCACCTCTTCATTCTCCAGGAAGGAACTGCAAAGTTTTTGCTTTTAATGTATCATGAACAGGGGCTTCAAATATGAATATATAAGTACAGTAATCCCTCGCTATATTGCGTTTCGACTTTCGCGGCTTCACTCTATCGCGGATTTTATATATAAGCATATCGAAATGTATAACGTGGATTTTTCGCTGCTTCATGGGTTTCTGTGGACAATGGGTCTTTACTTCTGGTACATGCTTCCTCAGTTGGTTTGCCCAGTTGATTTCATACAAGGGACGCTATTGAAGGATGGCTGAGAAGCTACTCAATCAGTGCACGCAGTTAAGTTCCTGTGTGCTGATTGGCTCAGCAACGGAGCGCCGAATTAGATTGTGTTGCGTTAACCAGGAAGTCTTGTCTCGCTCATTCAGCATCGTGTTTCGCTGTGTAAAGAGTTAACTTTTGTGCTCTTTTGTGTTTATCTTTGTGCATAGTCAAGCTCTTCGTTATGGCTCCAAAACGATTTATCGTAATGGCTGTAACATATGTGATATTGGAGACACTCAATATCTTTAAAATAATTAGGTTTTACTGTATATAAACAGTGTGTATACATAATTTCAACTAATGTTATCTAATATCTAAAAGAATACAAAGGATTTATGCTGTATAACTGTGGGAAATGTTTATAAGAGTGGGAGTTTATAAGGGCTTAAAATATATAAAAATAATATGAACATATGGTTTTTACTTTGCAGATTTTCACCTTTTGCAGGGGGTTCTGGAACGGAACCCCTGCGATAAAGGAGGGATCACTGTATATAAAGTTTTTTTTAATTAAAAAAAGCAAAAATGACCTGTTCTAAATTAGAAAAATTACTTGCCATTTCATTGGCATTTTAATGCGAGTTCTCTGAAATCTCACCTTAAGTTTATTCTAAATCTGGTCAAAAAAAAGATCCTTTATATAAGGAGATGGGCCAACAAAAATATTTAGCACATGCCTAGGTGTTCATAAGAATTGCATGTTTTGTTAAATTCACAAAAAAAAGTCTGAACAGATCCTTTAATTTTTCTCTTCCACTTTGAGGCAATATAGAACATCACTTTTCCACTCCATTATAGGTGGATTTTGGTGGTTCATGCAAATAGTGTAGCGTAGGTTATACGCACAATGACTTCAATCCTGGTTGTGGAATATTATGTTCTTGTGACTACTTTCACAGCAGCTATGTATGTATATTTGGTCCTTCTGCTGTTTTCCCTGTACTCGGAAACATAATGACTTTAATTAGGTGGTGTTCCATCTGAACCTCGTTGGATAAAGGTGGATCTAACTAGTAAATGTGTGTTTGGCAAGTTGTAATACTTTACTGCACATTGTTGGTTAGTGGGCTAAAACAAATGGGCTTATTAAATGAAAGTACACAGGTGGTAATGATACCTTTTTCATTTCAGAAAGTTTGTTAGTAATTTTAAATTTTATTTTACATTATTAAAATGAAATAACCAATATTAAATAGTTTTGAGACAAACCCATTACCTACCAGTTAACATCAGTCTATTTGTTCTATACTGTCGTATACTTCATCTTTGTTTTCTGCAATTACTGTCACCATGCTGAGAAGTATTTGCCTTTGTTTGGTCTGCAGTCCATGTTCATTAGCAGTTTCTCCCTATCTGATATCGGTCCCTCTTGCATTTCTGTTAGCCTTGTTGCTTTCAGTTACGAGACAATCCTTTAACATTTTGTGAATTTTATATTTTTTGTGGACAGTCTAAGTGCAAAACGCCTCTATCACAAGCAATAATCATTCCCTGCCCACAAAGGACCCCCTTTGAGTTTAATGTTTTGTCTCACAGTTTGATACTTTCCCTTTACTGCGGTTATTAGCAGTGGTTTTGCTGCATTTGGGAGCCATGATGCCCTTGATGGTAATTTATTTGTAAAATGAAGCAGAACTCCAACACTGAAGAGAAAAGCTATACGCGAGATTGGGTGCTACTGCCTAAAAGGATATATGCGGTTGAACGCTGCCCAAACAAATGTTATGTGACGCATATCTGTACTGTGTTTAGAGTTAAATGGAACAAAAGGTTATGAGGGTGTTGTCTAGGGGAGAAAAATCATGTTTTGAGTTCATCTGTTTAAGTGATGGAGCACCTGTTGAATCGCATACAGAAACAATGCTTTAATGGCCGGTGCATTAAATTTGCATTATTTATTCTACTCAATACATTGGTTGACATGGAGTGCAACTCGGTATTATCTCATTTACAGGTGTTAAACACTACTCTAGTTTTTGGTACAACTCTAGTGGGATGTACAGTGGAACCTCTGTTTGTGAGTAACTTGGTTTACGAGTGTTTTGCAAGACAAGCTAATTTTTTTTTAAATAAATTTTGACTTGATAAGCGAGCGATGTCTTGCAATACGAGTAGTATGGATACACTGTTTGTCTGAGCGTCATGTGATCACAACTGAGCTGATGGTTCTCTCTCGCACACGTCTCTTTCCTTATCTCTCTCTCTCTCGTGTGTCTCTCTCCTTATCTCTCTCGCTTGCGCGTGTGTCTCTTCTTTTGAGAGCAATAGTCTCCTGTTCTCCGTCTGAGTCTGCGTGCCTCACTCATAGTCAACATCCGTACGAGCGTATACTGTTTACTACAGCATTGTGACTGTGTGTGTGTGCTGTGAAGTGCGAGTCCCCGTCTTGTGCCCCAAAACACAAAGCTGAGTCTCAGTACTTTAACACCACCAGCTTTATTCAGCTTGAAACGGCAACAGCACGGTTATTTATTGTAGCGGGATCTTGATAATTTTCCTTGTATTACCCATAGTCGGTAGGTGCTTATAATTTAGCATGTCCACAATCTTTTTGGATACGCTTTTACAGCGAACTGCTACAGTGCTGGGAGACTGTGATTGCTTTGGGACGCTCTTCTGCGTGTCGTCCCGTTGGGTGGAATCCCACGAGTTTAGAAACTCACTCACACCAGCCATGACTCTTTTTAAAGGTAAAGTGCAGGTTAATTTTTTTATGTATTTTTACTTTATATTTTGTATTAATCATTTTTATATGAAAGCTTTTGTGTTGTGGAACGAATCATCTAAGTTTCCGCTACTACTTATGGGGATATACGAGTGCTTTGGACTGTGAGCACGTTTCCGGAACGAATTATGCTCGCAAACCGAGGTTCCACTGTATATTATTTTCGGGACACTTTGACCAAATTTTATAGTGCATATATTTGTCAAATTGTCTGCACATACTGACTTTAGGCAGCTTGGTTGGTTTAACACAGGTCAATTTCTTCTTTGGCAGGTGTATGTTAATGAGTTATGAATGCATTGCCACTCATTAGCTCAAAACTCAAATTTTGTAGACAGATTTATTAAATTTGTACTGAAATCATTGGTTTATTGGTACTTGGTTTCAGTAGAAATCAATAATATATTGGAAAGTATTTTTAATTTAGTGCACAATTCCAGAAATAAACTAATTGAATTGAATGAATATTTAATACTTGCAACTGTGTTTTAATGTTAATCCAACCTTAATTACCAGGAGGTGTTCCAGGCACGTCTAACCGGGAGGAGGCCCTGAAGGAAACCCAGGACACACTGGAGGGACTGTCTCTCTCTCCTGGCCTGGGAATGCCTTGGAATTCCCCCGAAACAGTTAGAAGTGGCTAGGGCGAGGGAAGTCTGGGCATCTCTGCTCAAGCTGCTGTCCCCGCAACCCAATCACTGATAAGTGGAAGAGGATGGATGGATGTTGAATAAAAATTGTAATTTTTTTAAATTTATAAAACCCTCTCCCCCTCCCCCCCAGGTACTGAAAGAACAATGGTTTTTGTAGAGACTAAGAAAAAAGCGGATTTTATTGCCACTTTTCTTAGTCAAGAGATTATTCCAACTACAAGCATTCATGGGTAAGTATATTAAAAATATCTGGTGGGTACATACTATTATCACTTTCATGGTTTTTCCACATGGTCAGAGGAATTCCAAAATGTTTAAGGTTTTGAGTTATGGTGACAATTAGAGCTGCTGATTAATTGTTGTTAACATGTCGTCTTGCATGTGAATCACACTTTTTTTTTTTTTTTTAAAAAGAAACCCCTAAGCGTGTTAATTTAATCCAGTTAATTTGACCACACTTCACACATAATGAAGCAGTGCCAAATTAATCAAAGTCCAACAGTAGTAGTGGATCACCAGCGCTTGATTGTTTCCAGTGTTGGTTCTTGAGATTGAACTTAATTCACACACACCAGCAGGGTTTCCACTCAGCCCCTGTAATATGGGATCATCTCATAGTGAAACATAAAATGCTTTGTACCTTGTTGAATCAATAAAGGATGCAATTTCTCCTGTGCGTTTGTGCATAGTTTCATATATGTATTAAATCTTTGAAGTGCAAAGAATAAATTCAAACCAGTTATACAAGAAGTGAATTTTATTTTCATGTTACACTAACATTGCATATGGACTAGCACTGCGTGAGATTTCATGTTAGTGTCATTCTTGAAATTATTCTGGACCCACACATTGACAGTATTTATATAAAAAAAAAAAAAAAAAAAGTCTTTGTGCAGTATAGTGGAATGTCCAGAACAAGAGTCGGCATGTAGTGATATCTGAGAGGCAGATAATATCGTTGGCTGAGTCCTGTCACTGCTGATGAATACTCCTGCTGTCAAGCTTTTTCAGTTGCCCATGGACGGTTAATTGACCTGAAACAGCATGGAGAGGTGCTGTGCATGTCTAAGCATTTAAAGAGCAAACAGAGTAGAATTACTTGTACCTCACTTACACCCCCAACCCGTAGACATGCTATGTTAATTGTGTGCTACCTACTGTATACTAAATTATAGCCTACTTTAGTCTGTTGTGCGTAACAAATAAAACTAGACAATCGGTGCGATTTGATCATTCTGTTTTCAATCCATGTGGGCTTAAGGTTACGATAGTAGTTTTATATGTACACTAATTTGCCTAGATGCTTTTATCCAAAGTGACATAAAAAGAAGGTCCGCATAATTGAGTAACCTGAGTCTACAGATTGTTTTGAACAAGTGTAGCAGGACATTTTGAAGCTGATCACCTAAAGTGAAGAGCTGTAAAACTTGTATAACTGTAAATGATCAATTTTGCAATGACATATCTGTAGAGCACTGATATTTGATAACATGCAGAGGTGGCATCATTAGACACCATTTACTAGTAGACCCAATTTGAAAAAAAGAGCATACCACCTCCTCACTGTCTCAGTTTGCGTTTTGCCTTTGTATTTTTCATTGGGAGGCCACCCCACTCATGAGCATCGATGAGTTACTTTAGAGTGGGTAAATGAATAGAAATATTCAGGATTTTTTGAAGCATGATATTTCATCCACTAGATGGCAGCAGAATAAAAATGTAAATCAGGGCTCATGGTTTGTCACACCACAGCAAAACTCAAACCTTTGAGCTCTGTTTATTGCGTAGCGTTTCAAATCGTTTTTGTTTGCTGCTATGAAAGAACTGAATTACATAGGGTGTTTCTCTTGAATTTGTGCTTAGTGCTTGTACTCTTAAAATTTCCCCCAAAAGTTCTTTGATCACAGGTTCTCCACTGAAGGTATATTTGCAATTCATCAGTCAGTTATTAGCTACTCATAACATTTGAATTCATGCAAGATCAACAGAGCTTAGTTCAGTATAATCTTGTATATACATTTTGCTGTTATAGATGGCAAAAGTCAAAGCTAAAGAGAAAGTATACATTTTACTAGAATGCTGCCAGGGAATATACAGTTCAATAAATCCAAGGCTGTACATGATTCCATTATGCAGAGAGTAAATGTGTATTTTTAAATATTTCAGATTTTTAGATGTTAAAAATTTAACATTCTCAATAAAAATTAATATTTTAATATTTGTTTGATTTATAAATGCTCCATGTTTGAACTGATTAATATGTTCACTTTAATTGACAAGCAACAAATTCCAACAGTTTCAGCTTTTACTGTAGTTTTTTGTCATCCAGTTATTTATACAATTAAAAATTAACTGTTTATGCTTATATTAAGGGACCGAGAGCAGAGGGAAAGGGAACAAGCACTTGGAGATTTTCGTACAGGAAAATGCCCAGTCCTGGTTGCCACTTCTGTTGCTGCTAGAGGTCTTGATATTGAACATGTTCAGCATGTTGTTAACTTTGACCTTCCCAGTTCAATTGATGAGTATGTACATCGCATTGGACGTACTGGACGCTGTGGAAATACTGGCAAAGCCGTATCGTTTTTTGACCCAAACTGTGACATTCCTATTGCCCGTTCCTTGGTGAAAGTTCTTTCAGATGTATGTTTTATATTCTCTAATTTTTTTTTAATAAAATTCTATCAATTTTTTAATTTTATTTTATTTTTTTTTTTTTTTTTAAATATAGGCTCAGCAAGAAGTTCCTGCTTGGCTGGAAGAAATAGCATTTAGTGCTCATGGTACAACAGGGTTCAATCCAAGAGGACCAGTCTTTGCAGCTGTGGATACCCGAAAAGTATGAGTGTTCCAGAATACTTTTTAATGTTCACTCTTTACTTTTAAGTGATGAACAATCATGCTTTCATCTGAAGTGATATGTGATGGGTGCTGATGCAAGTTTTAATATAAGGAAGTGGAAGGGAAAGTCTTAATTTTCTGCAAATTTGCTAGAACATAGTCTTGCCCATTGCAGTTCACACTCAACTACACACACGGCTAGTTGATTAATTCACAAATGCAAGGTGAGATTGTGAAAATACAGTATTTACCACCTTGGGATTTGCAGTAATTAGGGATGCAGGACCCTCATGAATATGAAAATCTGCTAATACATTTTGAGGGCCCCCTTCTCACCTCCTAATATACTGTTCACCGCAAGCCTTACCAATAGCATACAGATGTACTATCTAGAATTTGTATAATCATTACAGTTCTATGTATAGAACACCACAAAAGTAAAATACTGTACCATGTATTGTACTGCAATAGTAACAGTCTTCATTCCTGGTGGTAGCTACAGCAACGGCTTTATGGATTTCATGCTTTTTTTTTTTTTTTGTAATATACCTTACTGTTGATTCTGTAAAAATACTCCACCCAAACTATTTTTAAATGTTGCTTGCCCCATGTAACAGTGTGAGAAAAGTAGAAAAAAAAAATCCCATGTAACTTCTGTTGCATAATCCACGTGTCCCATATCCATTCATATGATCAGACATGCAAAATGAGTGCGTTTGTTGCTAAAATATGAAGTTAGTTCATAAAAAGGTGGCATTCATTGTAAGCAGGATAGATGTCATTCTCATAATGTTTTGTTTGAAAATCTGTCTCGTTCATTGGTCAAGAGTCCTGTCTTTAATTCAGATGCACAACATTGTGGGAAAGACTTTTTTCCTGCTATTCACAAAGTTTCCATTTAATGATTGGTTCATATTAATGACAGGTTTGACTAGTCTATGAAAACGGAGGGGCTGTGTATACGAGGAAGTGCATAGCAGGCTGTTTTCGCTTAAGGGATGTGACGATGTGGGTTCGGCTCCACGCTTCCATCACTGTTTGGAAGCCCTTGATCCCAACACCGTCGGTAATGTCACCGATGAGCTAGATAGTGGAGGCAATAACAGTTGAGCAAGGGGATGGTTCAAAAAGTGTAGAAGTGCTTTTATTAAAAAGACAATCAAAAACAGTGTGCAAATAGTGCAGTGTTTTCAATTCTTTATTAAATAAATAATCCATTAAAAGAAAAACTTGGAGGTAAAAATGCAATAGAAAAACAATCCTTTAAAATCGAGTTTAAAACGTTCATACAGGAAGCAGTCTTTAAAATCATGCCAAGCCCAGTGCTTTTCAACTAGCGTTAGCATTAGCGTCTCACCTGCTTCTCCTGACTAGGCTTTGCAGCAGGTGAGACACTCTCTCTCTGCAGCTTCCCTTTTCCATTCACTAACACAGATCTGGAGACCTCCCAATCCTGGATTCGGTCTGGCACTCATCCCAGACCGGAGACTTGGACTCCTTGGTCTTCAGGACGCCCACACCAAGGACTTCAACTCCAAGCCTCGTGACTCCCACTGCCTTTTCGGTCTTCTACGGCCAGTCGCCTTTCCCTGGTCACTCCCGCTACCTGATCGCTCAGCGGGAGCGACTTTAACGTCAACACCTGGGTGTCAGCCTAACACCCAGCTTCCTCGCAGCTGCCCACAAGCACTCATTCGCTCGCCCACACACACGCACCGTGTGTGTCTCTCTCTCTTGCACTGACTTGCTTCCTCGCTCCCTGTAACCTCCATCCTATCTCTTTTTGGTTTTTTTTTCCTCTCTGATCTTTTTCTTTCTTCTCAACTGACTCGCGCTTCTTTTTATATTGCGAGGGGCCATAGCAGCTGCAGCACATTAGCCACGGGGACAATCACGGATGTGGGCAGTTCCTCACCTGTGCACTAGGTGAGAAACGCCCACACCGCAGATCGCCCTGTGGCTTGCTGTGACCACCACGCCCCCTCACTAAGCCGCCGCGAGTGCGCTGATTATTTATTTAAAACCTCCTTTGCTCAGCGAGCTGTGGACCCATAACACTACAAGGGACTGCATTCCTTTAATGTGGGAAGTGATATCCTTCACATCTTCTACAACTCTGATGTCCTGTGCAGTTTTCTACACTGGGGTGTGGTGGGCTAGTAACATCACTGAGAGGCCCACCAAATCAACAAGCTAATTAAAAGGCCACACTTTGGACCCCCTGGGGGTAGTAGAAAAGGAGAATTACAACAGAACTGATCCCCTTCTTGAACATCTGCTTTCTGACACACTAAGTACTTTCAGCCAATGAATTATTCAGCAGAAGTTTTTGTAGCAACCGCTACTGGTGCTCCTTTATACCAACAGCAGTATGCCAGTGTAATGCCTCACTGTGACAATCAAGTCAAATTTTCTTTTTTAGTCATGGTGTATGCTCAGGCTGGGGTGTGTGTGTGCATGCATGTGTATATACCATATATTTGTCTGTCCTTATAGAAGAGCTTCTGTAAAAAGCCAAGTTTTCCCCAGGGGACAAATTCAGTTTGATATATGGATCACTAATTTTTAAATTCCAATAAACCTTTTTTTTAAGGTCGTGACTATAGATATCAAATAACTTAAAATTAAGCTGAATATAAGATTCACTAGTCCATTTGTGAGTGTATAATGTGCATAATTTGAGCTCAGTTATTAGTGCTGTATATATATATTAAAGCTAGTCACCTTAATAGCTTGCTATTATGCTTAATCAGATATTTTGTTAAACTATTAAGCCCACTGTTTTAAATTCTGTGGTTCAATCCTAGAAGGTGCTGTTATCTTGAGTCAGAAAAAGAAAATTGCTAGAGTGTAAGACATGAAGCAAAATGTAGATTTAATATACTTAAGTTTGAACATTCATCTAAATTCTAGAAAGCTTCAGACAATCACTGCAGGTGCATTATACCATGCACTTAAATTTAAGTGTTTGTGGCTGTTCCCACTTGTGCATATTACATTGAGACATATTACATTACCAGACTGCAAGATACAGATTCAAAATGGCGATTACAGAATTATTGTTCCAAGTTAAACGTTGAATATGTAAATATCATAAGTATACAACATGTATCAGACAGTATAAGCATGTATAAAATAAAGTTGAATCAGTAATGGCATCTGACTGCAGGTAGGTAATACAGTGGTGTGAAAAACTATGTGCCCCCTTGCTGATTTCTTATCCTTTTGCATGTTTGTCACACAAAATGTTTCTGATCATCAAACACATTTAACCATTAGTCAAATATAACACAAGTAAACACAAAATGCAGTTTTTAAATGATGGTTTTTATTTAGGGAGAAAAAAAATCCAAACCTACATGGCCCTGTGTGAAAAAGTATTTGCCCCCTTGTTAAAAAATAACCTAACTGTGGTGTATCACACCTGAGTTCAATTTCCATAGCCATCCCCAGGCCTGATTACTGCCACACCTGTTTCAGTCAAGAAATCACTTTTTTTTTTGGTCTCGTCCGATGCGAGAGATGGACGTCTGAAGTGGAGCTCCGCTAGCAGTGGTGTTATTTTTCATATTATTTGCTTATTATCTTGAGATATCCTGTATTTATTCAACCCAAGAGGGACTGCTACAGTATATGTAAGCACATATAAACATGGCCAACAAGAAGGGGGGTTCGAAAGAATCGAAAACTAAAGCTACACCCAAGCTGCGATCAGCAAGCCCCGGTTCCAGATACGGCCTTTCAGAGACAGACCTGGATCAGATGGGCGAAAGCACAGACTCCTCGGGACCACGGTCCGCTACATCGTCGCCGGCTGAGAGCGAAAAGGGGAGCGAAGGTGCGATCGTGAGTGCAGATCTGGATAGCTCGCCGATTGGAGGAGATCACATGAAACTGGAAAGGGCCTCGAAGTCCGCGGCTTCAATTGCGCAATTACACGAGCCTGTAGCAACGGGGACACCGGCTACAGCAAAGTCTGCTGCTTCATCTACGGTACAAGAAAGCACAATTGAACTATCTGAACTGAAGGTGTTGCTCGTTGAGCTCGCGCAAGACATAAAGAAAAGCGAGAAGGCTAATGAGATAGCAAGGGCAAAGGCACATGAGAGACTGAAACAGGAAATCCAACAGGCAACTGAAAGGCTGCGACAGGAATTCCAACAGGAATTCCAACAGGCAAATGAAAGGTTGCGACAGGAATTCCAACAGGCAAATGAAAGGCTGCGTCAAGAGGTGCAATTTGAGCTTCGACAGGTGCTGGGTAAAATTGAAGAGCGCATTCAGGAAAACTCGATTAAACTGAGCACGCTTACTGATCAATTGGAGCATCTCAAGGAGACATTCACGAATCGGATTGAAATGGTCGAACATTCAGCTACCAGTGCCGAAGAAAGAGCAATAAATGTCAGTTCCGAATGCAAAAAACTCGGAGAAAAACTTGGAGACAGACTGGCTGCTTTAGAAGATGGCAGTAGAAGGTATAATGTCAGAATTGAAGGTCTGCCGGAGAATCGAGAAAGTTCAAACCCTGTGAAATTCGCAGCTGAACTTTTTTCTAAAATAATCGGGGACGACTTTAAAGCAGAATCTGAGATAGCAGCGGCTTACCGCGTACGCGGACCAAACACCGTCAGACCCCGACCAAGATCTTTTATAGTTCGTTTTGAACGATTATCATTTAAGCTAGAGGTGATGGCACTCCTCAGAAACAAGGAAGGTATTATATTTGAAAATAACCACATTCTTATCTTCCCTGACTTCTCTCCAGCAACAGCTACTAAACGCGCATCCTTCTATAATATTAAACAGCGGCTACGGCAAGCCAGTGTGAAATACAGCCTCCTGTATCCGGCAAAACTGAAAGTGGAATGGCAGGGTCAATTCTATGTCTTCGCTAGCAAGGAAGATGCAGAAAAAGAATTAAGAAAGCTGATCCCGGGACTATTCTGATACATAATAGTGAGTCATGGCGGTTAAAACGATGAAGGAAAGATTAATAATCTTTTGTCTGATCTATTAGTTTTAAAATACGGGTTTTTATCAGCATATATTCTCATTATTACTTAGTATTACTAGGGCGCTATATGTTTATGTTTTATTGTGCTTAATTATTTATCTATTTATTTATCTTTCTCTTTTTCTTTTCTAATTATCTCATCTCTACCCTAAACGAGACTGTTCAATATCATACCCTAGGTTTACTGTTATTGCTATTACTGCATTAAGACTGGTTATGCTTCTTCTGGACACATTTTTAATACCATCCCCTGGGTTTATTATCTGGGTGTATCATCTTAATGCACTAAAATTGCTTAAGACTATATATATATTTTAAGTGTAAAACTCTTTTTTTTTTTTTTTTTATTTTATTCTTAGAGATATCTCTATCTTTTAACCCTTAAGCGCCGCTGCATTGGAGCTTGTTTTGCTTTGGACGTACTCTGTCTCTGGGTATGTCAGAGGACTGGGACTATGTGAAGTGGGTTTTAGCCTCACTTGGGGAGGCAAAAAGGGAGGGTGGGGGGTTAAGGGGGAGAGAGAAAGAGAGCAGGCCTGATCTATACCTAATCTATCCTCTCAGTCTTTATAATTATAATAAGACTATAAAATGACATCAAAAACTCAGAATCAGTGTCTCCATGATGGGACAGTTAACTTCGTAAGCTGGAATGTTAAAGGCCTGAATCACGAATTAAAGAGAAAGAAAGTACTCTCTCACCTAACAGGTCTAAATGCTAAAATAGTATTTTTACAGGAAACTCACTTAATAAGCAAGGATCAGTTCCGGCTGCAAAAAGACTGGACTGGCCAAATGTTCCATTCTAGCTTTACGAAGAAAACTAGAGGTGTGGGAATTCTCATACATAGAACTGTTCCATTTGTAGCATCAGATGTAGTATTGGATCCTGAAGGGAGATATGTAATGGTTATGGGAGACTTATCTAACTGTAAAATGATCTTGATAAATGTTTATGCACCTAATGTTGATGATAAGGAATTTATACAAAATTTGTTGGCATCCATTCCCAATCTGAACACTCATAAAGTTATAATGGCTGGGGATTTTAATTGTGTTATGAATCCACTTTTAGATAGGACTTCCTCCACAGGGGGAACGGCATCTAACACTGCAAAAATAATTACAAAGTTTATAACTGATCACAACTTATCAGACCCCTGGAGGTTTTTAAACCCAAATTCAAGAACATATTCTTTCTACTCACCAGTACATCATTGTTACTCAAGGATCGATTACTTCTTTATAGACAATAACTTCTTGCCTAAGATTAAATCTTGCAAATACGATGCTATTGTTATTTCTGACCATGCACCTATGATCTTGGAGCTAAAATTACTAAGCCCCATGCACTCACCCCGCAGATGGCGCCTCAACCCGCTTCTATTAGCTGATGAGAATTGTACTGAATTTATATCCAAACAAATCAAATTCTTTCTAGAGACAAATACATCCCCCGAGATCTCTGCAGGGATACTCTGGGAAACTCTTAAGGCCTTCTTAAGAGGACAGATTATCTCATATCTTTCCCACAGAAATAAATCCGAGGCCAAGAAAGTAGCAGATATAAAAAGCGAAATTACTAAAATAGATGAAGAACATGCCAGACTACCAAGCGAGACTCTACATAGGAGAAGGCAGGCTCTACATTCGGAATTAAACCTCTTGACAACTAAAGAAACTGAACAACTAATTTACAAATCCAGACATCATTACTATGAACATGGGGAGAAAGCTAATAAGCTTTTAGCTCAACAAATTCACAAGCAAGAAGTGCGCAACGCAATCTCGGTAATCACTAGTACGAACGGAGATAAAATCGTCGAACACCAAAATATAATGCACACTTTTAGAGACTACTATAAATCCCTATATACTACTGAGTTTAAGGAAGACAATACACAATCTAATGCATTTCTGGATACATTACAGATACCACAAATAGACGCTTGTAGTGCGGAGGAACTTGATAAACCTCTGATGTTATCAGAATTACTAGATGCTATAAAATCACTCCAAGGCGGGAAAGCAGCAGGCCCTGATGGTTACCCTGCAGAATTTTACAAGAAATTCTCCGCTCAGCTAGCCCCCCTCTTATTAGCAACATTTACAGAAGCCAGAGATAACCAATCTCTTCCACAAACCTTTCGCCAAGCA
>JANRMT010062835.1:66958809-66989157 GCA_026402145.1 Polypterus bichir lapradei | reverse complement strand
TCAAGAAATCACTTAAATAGGAGCTGCCTGACACAGAGAAGTAGACCAAAAGCACCTCAAAAGCTAGACATCATGCCAAGATCCAAAGAAATTCAGGAACAAATGAGAACAGAAGTAATTGAGATCTATCAGTCTGGTAAAGGTTATAAAGCCATTTCTAAAGCTTTGGGACTCCAGCGAACCACAGTGAGAGCCATTATCCACAAATGGCAAAAACATGGAACAGTGGTGAACCTTCCCAGGAGTGGCCGACCGACCAAAATTACCCCAAGAGCGCAGAGACGACTCATTCGAGAGGTCACAAAAGACCCCAGGACAACGTCTAAAGAACTGCAGGCCTCACTTGCCTCAATTAAGGTCAGTGTTCACGACTCCACCATAAGAAAGAGACTGGGCAAAAACGGCCTGCATGGCAGATTTCCAAGACGCAAACCACTGTTAAGCAAAAAGAACATTAGGGCTTGTCTCAATTTTGCTAAGAAACATCTCAATGATTGCCAAGACTTTTGGGAAAATACCTTGTGGACTGATGAGACAAAAGTTGAACTTTTTGGAAGGCAAATGTCCCGTTACATCTGGCGTAAAAGGAACACAGCATTTCAGAAAGAGCATCATACCAACAGTAAAATATGGTGGTGGTAGTGTGATGGTCTGGGGTTGTTTTGCTGCTTCAGGACCTGGAAGGCTTGCTGTGATAGATGGAACCATGAATTCTACTGTCTACCAAAAAAATCCTGAAGGAGAATGTCCGGCCATCTGTTCGTCAACTCAAGCTGAAGCGATCTTGGGTGCTGCAACAGGACAATGACCCAAAACACACCAGCAAATCCACCTCTGAATGGCTGAAGAAAAACAAAATGAAGACTTTGGAGTGGCCTAGTCAAAGTACTGACCTGAATCCAATTGAGATGCTATGGCATGACCTTAAAAAGGCGGTTCATGCTAGAAAACCCTCAAATAAAGCTGAATTACAACAATTCTGCAAAGATGAGTGGGCCAAAATTCCTCCAGAGCGCTGTAAAAGACTCATTGCAAGTTATCGCAAACGCTTGATTGAAGTTATTGCTGCTAAGGGTGGCCCAACTAGTTATTAGGTTCAGGGGGCAATTACTTTTTCACACAGGGCCATGTAGGTTTGGATTTTTTCTCCCTAAATAATAAAAGCCATTTTAAAAACTGCATTTTGTGTTTACTTGTGTTATATTTGACTAATGGTTAAATGTGTTTGATGATCAGAAACATTTTGTGTGACAAACATGCAAAAGAATAAGAAATCAGGAAGGGGGCAAATAGTTTTTCACACCACTGTATGTATGTGTTTCCGCATATGTGCTTTTCCTAAAAAAAAAAAAAAAATACATTTTATTTCAGTATGCTTAATTTTATTTGAATTCTAAAGGCAAAAAAGTCCTCTGCTGTAGTTATTTCTTTACATATATGACATAAGTTTTATAAGCATTACTCGTGCAAAATTGTGATCTAAAATTTAAATTTTAAATATATAGCTAGTCGTTGCATTTTAAAATATATGCTATGTGGCATGAAGCACCACTGGAAAAGTCTCTCTATAAACTTACTAACGCATCTTAAATTTTTATATTAGAAAGTATGCCTTCCATGTTTCTGTTGCATGTTTGCTGGTACTATTTTTTTCAAGGTAAGGATGTTTATTTGCTTGTATTGTGACGTGTGAGTTCCTGTCTTGCACTCCAAAACACAAGGTTGAGTCTCAGTCCTTTAGCAGAACCAGCTTTTATTCCGATTGAAACGGGAACAGCATGGTTATTTCACTGGGATCTACCACTCCTAACCACAGAAATCGGGCAGGGTTGTGGCCGACCATGATCTTGTCGGATTTGCTTTCACTGTGAGCTGCTACATTTGCCCTGGCAACTGATTGGCTGTCTTCCACAGATGCAGCGATCACGCTTCGGGATGATCTTCAGTGTGTCATCCCATCAAAGGGAGTCCCAAGAGAGTGTAGAAACATTTACAGTATGTTAGTAGTGGCCTTCCTGGGAGGAATTTTCAAATAAATATGGGAGTAAATTAACACCATATTTAAGTATGTGGCATGAGCAGTTTACTTTGATTTCCTATTTTGAGAGGAAACCACTTTTCTGGGGGCAAGATTATTGCAAAGAGATCAGCACCAAGGGATTGCACACAGCTGGGTTTTGCCTCTATTTCATAATGGTGTTTTGTTTGAAAATTGATATGTAAGCTATTTTGCAATGTGTATATAATTTCAATGTATGGATTAATGCTCAACTTTTCGCTTGAGCAATGAACACATTCAGAATATTTTTTTTTAGGCATTTGTTTTCTAAGTGTCTCAGGTGTTCCATAATAAAATGCCAAGACTGGCCATGTATTTTTTAAAGTTAACACACAAACACTCAACTTTAGAACACTTCTCCATATATACCATGTTTGTGAAGAAATAACTTCAACTTAAAGTACTGAACTTAACCTTTAAACAATTTTCATGTCTTAGTCATTAATTTGTAAATTGATTTTCTTTTTGCACTAATGTGTAAACATATAAAATGTAAACACTTTTTTTAAATAATTGTTGTTTGTATTGTGAAAAAGTATAAGAAACTAAACCGGCTATATATTCACAAAAGTGAATTAATTCCTGCCTAAAATGTGTGCTTCTCTCAAGTCTTTGCAGAGTTCAAGCTTCAGTAAAGATCTTGGAAGTCTGAATGGCCCAATGAACCCTTCAGAGGATACAAATGAGGACCTTTGGGAATGAAACATAGCTCTACAAACAGTTCTGCAGTTTAGTGATTTCACGTTTTGAGTACAGTGCTTTGCTTTAATGTTAACTTTTGGTTAGTCATGTAGCAGTTGTATGCTGACCCTTGATTTCTCAAATTTGTAATAGATGTGTGGTGTTTTTCCTTTCTATTAAACTGAACAATTATCTCACTGGAGCTGTTTAATATATAAAGGCTAAGTTCTGCAGTTCAGTGATTTCACATGTTTTGAGTACAGTACTTTAATGTTGACACTTTTGATTATTAACATAGCATTTGTTTGCTGGCCCTTGATTTCTCAAATTTGTAATGCGTGGTGGTTTTTCCTTAATTATCTCAAGGGAACTGTTTAATATATAAATATTTTAGACTTAATTTGAGCTGTTATCCCTAAATGTTACATTTGAGTGCTTATATTAGCTAAAAAAAAATGTAAGGAAATATGTACAGTTAGACTGTGTCCAGGATATTTTTGTACTTATTAAAGCACTTTTATACTGTACTTTCTTGGCACTTCAGTTTCTTTTTGGGAGCTAGAGTTTAATATAAATCATGATAGTTAAAATGCTGCTTCTTGTAGTGTTGTGGTTGGATTTTTTTTGTTTTTGTACCTTTTTTTTGTGTTAATCTTATTGTGAAGCAGACAGGTTTGTCTAATTAAAAAGTTTGGGCAGTTTTGTGGTACTTTAAGAAAAGTTTTTCTTGTATTCAGATTATTTTTAAGTTGGAAATACTTTGAGAAATAAAAGCACCTTTTTATTTGCTTTTCACATCTAACCTCAGACACACTTATGAATGCACATTTTATTCCATTATTCCATGTAAGCCTAAGCTTGTATGGTTATATGGAATCATGCCTGGAATCCTAATTAAC
The DNA here is from genome assembly GCA_026402145.1 of Polypterus bichir lapradei. Lineage (NCBI taxonomy): Eukaryota > Metazoa > Chordata > Cladistia > Polypteriformes > Polypteridae > Polypterus > Polypterus bichir. Next base: position 66,985,518 of record JANRMT010062835.1, on the reverse strand, counting down.
TTTATTTTTTTTTTCTTGTACTGTGGAAGGAATTTATCCATGTATTCAGTGTGAATTGTGGTTAGAATTATGTGAAGATATATACTTGTGTTCTGTTACGTTATTTCAAATGATGCTGGAAAATTAAAAAAAGTGTACAAAATATACCGTGCATATATAAATATATAAAATTGTCTCTGCTTGTTACCACATTATGGGGGAAAAAAATGTTAACACATTTTATTACATTTAGGGGATTTTTTAAATTACCCGACCTTTTACTCAGGTTACTAATTGCTTCATCTGCTATCTTGAATCGAAATGGTAATTTAAAAATGAAGTCTTCCTGGAAGTGCTGCAACAATAGGTAAATTGTGGCACACATGCAATGTATAAGGTAATGCCTATTTGTTTTGATTTGGATTTTTAAATGTTTGTGCCCATGGGAGATATTAAGACTGTGACTGTTGCCCAGATCTTCATGGCCTATAGTGTGTTTCTACAGTTCAGTGTCAGCAGGGTATACTTTGAACTTGCTTGTAATTTTATTTTTAATAACTTACAAATTTTGTGCATCTCCTTTATCATTTTAAAAACTTTAAAATAACCCTCAGTTGGATAGTTGCTAAGTTGTCAACAGGTTTCCTGCCTTTTGCAAGGATTTGCCATGCCCAACTTGTTTACTTTTTCCATGAGGAGTTAAGTTATAGTGATAGTGGCTATAGTTCTCATCCTCTTCACCCGTTTACCCCCCAAGGGCATCACTATATCTATATAGCAGTATTACCAGTTATGGTTCTGATAGGTATGTCTTCTGTTGCCTACTGTCACAATTTTTCTATATTTTCTTATTGAACTCAAATTTTAAAGTTTCATCACAATCTGTTTTTCGTGACAGTTTATTCTTTGCATGTTCAGTACTAGTTTCAGTGTTCATGGCTGCCTATGATATGTAAGGTAAAGTAAAATTTTGTTTTGTAAATTTTTAATCACTATTAATCGCATGATTGCATCACAACAGTAACATTACGTGCAAATTCAATAATGAAGTCGAAAGTAGTGTATTGCATGTATTTGGTTTGCAAACACTTTAACCAAAACTTTTTTAACAGCAGTATTCCCTTTACATAGTAGCAGTTAAACTATTTCTTGTAAATCTGAACTTTTATATTTGATTACTTTAATGTATAACCAAAGCTATTTGCCACTGCCAGGGCATTAATGTTTTTTCTAGTTATAGAAAAACAAGTTACCCTCCGAGTCCAGAGCCACGATCATAACATAACAGGCACCTTTCAAGCAACAGCAAGTTAACATCTAAATCTACTTTTTTTATCTGAAAAAAAGATGGCTGGCTGTCTTTGTGAGACAGGTGGGAGGGGGTGGCAGTTGTAGTGAGACACAATATGGTCTGTACCTCCTGTCATTAGTGTCTGTCGTCCCAGGTGAATGTTGTCATAGGTGCATCATCTACACAAACATGTTCAGCACCACAGTCAGCTGGGGACCAATCAGCTGAGGCTGGTACCTCACTTGCATCAAAATCGGAGTCCTGACAAATCAGTCCAATTCAGAAATAAGTTTTGTTTTGAGCAATTACTTTGGTATCTCTCCACATATCATTGTAGAAGCTGTTTGCTCTTTGCTACTCATGCAGGAAATTGAGGTCAAATCCATCCATCTTCCGCTTATCCGAGATCGGGTCACGGGGGGCAGTAGCTTGAGCAGAGATACTCAGACTTCCCTCTCCCTTGCCACTACTTCTAGCTCTTCTGGGGGAATCACGAGGTGTTCCCAGGCCTTGCCTTCCCTGGGGCCTCCTCCCATTTAGATGTGCCCGGCACACCTCACCAGGGAGGCATCCTGATCAAATGGCCGAGCTGCCTCATCTGACTCCTCTTGATACAGATGCCCCTCCTCAAACCGCCACCTTATCGTGGTGGAGGGATTTGCGTGTCCCAATGATTCTAGGAGCTCTGTTGTCTGGGGCTTTATGCCCTTGGTAGGGCCACCCAAGGCAAACTGGTCCTATGTGCGGGATGAGACAACGAGCAGTTCAGCAAACATGCTATGAAGAAAAATTGACAGCGTTTTCCCTCACCTGGACACGTTTCACTGGCCTAACACCACCCCAAACCAAACGAAGCCAGGCTTGGACGTGGGGCTCGAGGATGAGCACCTGGTGGCTGAGCCTTCACCCTTGGGGTTTGGCCAGGCACAGCCCAAAGAGGCAACATGGGGTCCCCCTTCCCATAGGTTCACCACCTATTAGGGGGGGCCAAGGTCATCAGGTGCAGTGTGAGTTGGGTGGTGGCCGGAGGCGGGAACCTTTGCAGTTCGATCCTCAGCTACAGAAGCTGGCTCTTGCGACGTGGAATGAGGTCAAATCAACAAAGCTAACTTTCCTTCTAGCAAAAGTGTATGAAAGTGCTGTAACAAGATCCTTGATCTGTATCGATCGCTAGTGAAACTTTCAAAATAAAGTTCATTAACCTGCGATAAAATAACTGTCGGCGTTAATGCGTTACTTGCACAGCCCTAGTAAATTTCTTTAATCATGTACATTAAAACAATAAACAGTAATTAGGAACATGTCACAAAAAGAGTCTGCATGTGTGGATTTTTTTTTTATTAAACTATAGTTGGGCAAGGAGCAAACGATTTGATTACGTTGCTACTATAACTTAAATGAAGGAGTTTAGTAGGAGTATCATTGATTTGCTGATTTACCTTCATGCTGAGGATTCATGTTTCTAGAAAGAAATTGGATTTAAAGACCATTATCTTGGGGCAAGTGCGACTCCTCTGGTTTATGAATTAGCCTACTCTTGTACCCTTAAGCACAGAAGCACAAGCCTATTCTATCCACTTAAGTACTAATTAGGCTATTCAAACATATTACTCGTGTGGGGACATTGACTAGCTAGACTCTTAAAGCAGGAGTGTCCTGACTTTGTTGCAGTCTACTTTTAAAATGTTCAGCTCAACATAATATACCAAATCCCAAAAACATCCCTTTGTTTAAAAGAACTAATTCCGATCACTTGCACTTTATTGAATCAGCCAGGTTTTCAGAACAGTGAACTAGCTTATCTTAAGCAGGTCTCGAAGTGGTCATTGGTCTGGGTGGATTGGTATTTGGACTTACAGTAGTAATATTACTGGGAGGAAAAGGCTGATTCACACCAAGATGAGCCAAAAAGTGCAGTCAGAGGTGACTTTTTTTTTTTTTTGGGGATGTACTTTATTGACCAAGTTCTAGTACATTCCAGCCAAAGCCCTTGACTTCACTGGAAGGTCAGCCTACAATGATAAAATCGCATCCTCTAGCACTGATGAATTCATTTAAAGTTACATACCAAGCTGAGGAGCAGAACTGAGAAGGTAGTCCTCTCTGAAGTTCTGCTTACGGCTGTGGAGAAGACACCGACTGACAGGTACAGTCAATCTCCAAATCAAAGGCCTGCATTTCTGCTGCCCATGGCTCTCAATAGGGCTTACAATTTCGGCTTCACACATATCCCCAGAACCCCCACAAGGCTTCTAGGCTCGTTAGTGTTTACAGGTGACACCATATTTCGGGTTACTCCAACTCCCAGTTAAGAGTTCCGTAGGAGCACCCCTTCCGCAGCCTCTGGCTCTTGTGGTCTTGCGGCTCACAACAAACCACTTTCTTCTCTCTCTCTCTTTTTTCAACACAGGTGCTCTTTCTCGTTATCACTGTCTCATTTTTTCCTCGTCTCCTTTGAACCACCTCTCTTTCTGTTCTTCATTGATTGCTTTTCGCTCTGGCCAGTGTATTCTCTTCTGAGATCATTCCTACTCTTTCTGTCCTGTGCAGGCTCCTTTTATCAAGGTTGTTTAAGTGGGTACAGGTGTGAGGTGTCCGAGTGATCCACCTACCTCCACATGGTTGAGGTGTGGCCAGCCCACCACTTCTATGAACCACAGAACACAACATACTTGTGCACACCTACACCTTCTTGTGGTGTGATTATTTAGAAAAGACCACCTATTGCTCAGTGGTGGAGACCCTGTCTAAACCCCTAGTTGCATGGGAAGGCTCCACCTTTCATCCAACCCAGTTCAACTGGTTCCTCAGGTGCACTAAAAACAATAAGTAGATTGAAACAACCCCCCCATTTCTTAAACACAACTCAAGCGCTCCCTCCCCCTTGTAAAAACAGGACATGAAGAAGGTCAAGAACTTTAAAAAGATGTTTAAAAACAGTATTAAGTAAATGTCTATTAAGTTAAAATCTGAAAACATCCTCTTCAGGCTTGAGTCTCATAGGTTCTTTTAAATGTTAAGCATCTATCCCACATGACTCATTCCACTGTTGCCACCAAATGTGACGGTGTTTTAAGCCAACTCCTGGGAGTCTCTTAACCCCAACACCATTGATAACTAAAGGATGAGTTTGGCAGATGAAGACCCACACAGCAAGGAGTAGGTGCAAAGAGGTGAGCAGTGCTTTTGTTGATGATCCATCCAGGGACAAATTGTGCAGTGCAAAATATTATGTAAATCCATTGAAATGCTGAAGGTTAAAAAGATTAGCAATATACAGTGCATCTGGAAAGTATTCACAGCGCATCAGTTTTTCCACATTTTATGTTATAAACTTATTCCAAAATGGATTAAATTTATTTTTTTCCTCAGAATTCTACACACAATACCCCATAACGACAATGTGAATAAAAGTTTACTTGAGGTTTTTGCAAATTTATTAAAAATAAAAAAAAATTGACAAATCACATGTACATAAGTATTCACAGCCTTTGCCATGAAGCTCAAAATTGAGCTCAGGTGCATCCTGTTTACCCTTATCATCCTTGAGATGTTTCTGCAGCTTAATTGGAGTCCACCTGTGGTAAATTCAGTTGATTGGACATGATTTGGAAAGGCACACACCTGTCTATATAAGGTCCCACAGTTGACAGTTCATGTCAAAGCACAAACCAAGCATGAAGTCAAAGGAATTGTCTCGAGGCACAAATCTGGGGAAGGTTATAGAAAAATTTCTGCTGCTTTGAAGGTCCCAATAAGCAAAGTGGCCTCCATCATCCATAAGTGGAAGAAGTTCGAAACCACCAAGACTCTTCCTAGAAATGACCAGCCATCTAAACTGAGCGATCAGGGGTGAAAGGCTTTAGTCAGGGAGGTGACCAAGAACAAGATGACCTCTGGAGCTCTGACAGAGTGACCCTCTGTGGAGAGAGGAGAACCTTCCAGAAGGACAACCATCTCTGCAGCAATCCACCAATCAGGCCTGTATGGTAGAGTGGCCAGACGGAAGCCACTCCTTAGTAAAAGGCACATGGTAGCCCGCCTGGAGTTTGCCAAAAGGCACCTGAAGGACTCTCAGACCATGAGGAACAAAATTATCTGGTCTGATGAAACAAAGATTGAACTCTTTAGTGTGAATGCCAGGCGTCACGTTTGGAGGAAACCAGGCACTGCTCATTACCAGGCCAATACCATTCCTACAGTGAAGCATGGTGGTGGCAGCATCATGCTGTGGGGATATTTTTCAGCGGCAGGAACTGGGAGACTAGTCAGGATAAAGAGAAAGATGACTGCAGCAATGTACTGAGATATCCTGGATGAAAACCTGCTCCAGAGCGCTCTTGACCGCAGACTGGGGCGACGGTTCATCTTTCAGCAGGACAATGACCCTAAGCACACAGCCAAGATAGCAAAGGAGTGGCTTCAGGACAACTCTGTGAATGTCCTTGAGTGGCCCAGCCAGAGCCCAGACTTGAATCCGATTGAACATCTCTGGAGAGATCTTAAAATGTCTGTGCACCGACGCTTCCCATCCAACCTGATGGAGCTTGAGAGGTGCTGCAAAGAGGAATGGGCGTAATTGGCCAAGGATAGGTGTGCCAAGCTGGTGGCATCATGTTCAAAAAGACTTGAGGCTGTAATTGCTGCCAAAGGTGCATCCACAAAGTATTGAGCAAAGGCTGTGAATACTTGTGTACATGTGATTTCTCAGTTTTTTTATTTTTAATAACGAGGTTTTTGCAAATTTAACATTTTTCATGTTATCATTATGGGGTGTTGTGTGTAGAATTCTGAGGAAAAAAATGAATTTAATCCATTTTGGAATAAGGCTGTAACATAACACAATGTGGAAAAAGTGATGCACTGTAAATACTTTCCGGATGCATTGTATAACCCAATAACACCAATGATGTTAAAAGCCAGAGACGGTTCATAAAATCCTTGAGCCCTAAAGCTTCCTTTTAAACCTAGCATCTCCTCTCTTTATCCTGTCTAGACCTTGTAGAAGGAGGAGCCCACCCACAATGCCACACAGCAGTCCAGGTAAAATTGAAGAGATTAGAAGGCCAAAAATGTGGCTGAAATCTTGGTGTAGGATAAAAGGGTATAGGTTTAGAAGGCATTTGGACTCCTTTAAAAACAAACAAAACTTGTTCCACCGTAACAAGATTATATTTGAATCGGACAAGCACCAATATTTTGGGGGTGAGTATGAGTAGGTTATTTCAGAATTGTTTAGACTAGGAAATAGTTCAGGAAATAGTTCAAAAGTTTAACTGTGACAAGGCAATTTTTAAGCAGATATGGCAAAATCTAATTAGGAGACGCTTATAAGTGTGATTTCAGTTGAGGAGCAATGGAACAGGTTTAAAAATAGATATAATGGAGGACAGGTTCATCCAGAAATTTGGAATTATTAGGAAATTTAAAAAAAAATCTCCACTATGGAAAAGTAAGGAGATAGAGCTGCAAAGGAAAAAATAGTTGTGTAAGGTGTAAAGCCTTACAACTTCAATGCAAATAGTAGGGCTTATGAGAGCATCCATTAAAAAGATTGGAGAAGCTAAAAGGCAGTTGGAGGGGAATTAAAATACACAGATAGTGAAATAGCAAATGCTTTAAGCTTTAATTTTTCTGAAGTTTTTACATGTGAGGAAGTGGTTAACATCCCAGTGGTAAAGGGACAATTGAGGAGGTAGTGAGTGATTTGAAAATACAGACGTTCTGCTGAGATTCTATGTGCTGAAATCTATCAAATCACCACAGCTATATATTTATCCTTAAGTACAAATTATTGAGCATAAGATTGAGCCATGACAAGAACAGGAGTTTTACTGAACAAGTGACATGGGTTCAGATTAGGGAGGTTGCGTTTTACTAACATGCATGAATTTTATGAGGAAACAAGGTTTTTTTGTGTGTGTGTGTGTGTCTCCAACCAATTAACATAATTTTATTGTCTCAATGGATTACAGTGTTTTGCAACTTTTGTGGCCTTGGATCCAGTTCTTTCTGGACCCTCTGACAATATTTGAAGCTCCCCCCTTTTGTAAAGTGGGGAAAGATACTGCACAATATTGCTGATCGGTTCAGGGGTGTGTGATATTAAAAAAAAAAAAATAGTGTAATCAGTTTCAGTGCATGGCCTTGCGTTTTTGAAAAAGCTAACACTGTTGTCTACCTGAATATCATTATGCTTGCACTACCAATCAGCGTTAAGCACTTTCTGAAGTTAAAAATAATAGGAAACAAAAATGAGGAGTACATATTGGCTGATGAGGCTAAGCCGCGATTAATCAATAGCAATTTATTTCTATAGCTGATGGACATGCTGGTTTTTAGCAAGTGATAAGAAGAGAACGGGACTGTGGTTTTGAGTGATGAAAAGTAATTACTAGCTTTTTGTATTGTTTATTGGTTGACACTTATATGAATCCACTGCATACTACGATAATGGCCATTTTTGGCTTTAATGCCAATGGAAAGTAAAGGAATTAGCAGTTTTTATCTTGTAATGAATCAAATTTAAATCACCTTTGTAACATTACCTAATTCCACTTTAATATGGATTTCTTCTGCAATCTCTTTCACACACCACAAAGAACTGTCTAGCATGTTCAACAGTAAGCAGCTCAAGTGAGCTAAAGCTATTAGATCCTTGTGAGGAAAAATATTGTATCATATAAAGAAAATTACTTGGCTTCATACTACTTCTGATCCATCCAATAAACCTATATTAATTATATATACTGTACCTGTACTATATATTTTACTATACTAAACCTATTTCTCCAAAATCAGAAGATGTCATCAACAGTTTCATGGTGGGGCATGTACTTGTGCACTGCAAGAAGTGTCAGATCCCTGGTGATGGATTTCAAAGTGAGTGCTGTTTCAGTTACATAAATAGTGCCTGTAGTGTGCACCCCTTAATTTTCATGAATGGCATACTAGGTGGATGCCAATGTCGCCTAATGGATTGACAGTCTCCATTCGCTTCTTGTTTTGCTTCTATATTTTCATGAAATCAAGTGCACCATGGCCCCAGAATACCGCCAATATAACACTGTAGAGGAATCCAAGAAGAAACGACGTATCATTGAATTGGAAATAAAGATAGTTTATCAAACAATATGAAAGTGGTTAATGTTATCGCATGCGACTTTGGCTAGTCCCACTCTATAATAGTGACAATTTTGAAAATGAAGGACAAGATCTTTGCTTCATTCAAGGATATGCACCAGTGAAATCCACAATTGTTTAATGCCCCCTGCGTCTGGATTTGAGAAGGATATGGTCCTCAGGTGGTTGAGACCTGTCAGTGAGGACAGGACTATCTGGAGAAGCTGGCATAAAAACACTTTTTTAATTGGCATTAGGGGGGTTGCAGACACAGCGAATATGCATCCTAACTGTTGGTCCATCTGCTGTCTCGAGTCGTTGCTGGCATGTCGGGACTCTCCCCCCAGGTTGTTTCAATATTAAACGAGCAGCATAAGGAACCTACAGCCCATATGGATTGAACATCAGAAGCATATGCCCCTCACAACAAAGGTGTGAAGTGTGTGTTAAAATGCTAAAAGGAAAAGCAGGACCTGAAGGACAGTATATTTGACCTATTATTGAGGTATTGCTGTATTACAATGGTCACCAGCCCCAGTCCTGGAGGGCTGTGGCGGCTGCAGGTTTTCATCCATCCATCCATTATCCAACCTGCTATAAGCTAACTACAGGGTCACGTAGGGTCTGCTGAAGCCAATCCCAGGGCACAAGGTAAGAAACGAACCCTGAGCAGGGCACCAGCCCAACGCAGGGCACACACTAGGGACAATTTTGGATCACCAATGCACCTAACCTGCATGTCTTTGGACAGTGGGAGGAAACCCACGCAGACACAGGGAGAACCTGGGAAGCGAACCGGGTCTCCTAACTGTGATATATCAGTACTACCCACTGTGCCACGGTGTCGCCCTAACTCCTTTTCCTTTCATTTTAATTGACTTGTTTTTTTAACAAATGTTTCCCATCATTGTTCATCTGCTGATTCTGGTTGTTAATTAAACCCGTTCTATAATTCAATGGCATGTTGCTGCTCTCAGTGTGCAATGGTATACATTTCCAAATCTGTTGATTAACTGTTTTCTAAGAGCACTGTTAAAATGTTTTGGGGACCTGAGCAGATCATCATTCCTGAGACTTTTATTTTTAGATACTGTATGATGGACACAGTTTCCTGGTCATGTTATGACTCATTTTGTATCTCATTATTGTTTGGCTGCTAACTAAGGAAAAAGGAGCAATTAAGGTGTTAGAGTCTTCAATCGCAGGTCAATTAAAGTTAATTCTAAAGACGTTAATTAGCAGCAAAAACAGGTCACTAATTAAGAAAAAGGATAGAATGAAAACCTGCAGCCACTGTGGCCCTCCAGGACCAGAGTTGGGGATCCCTGCTGTATTGAATTGTTTTCCCAATGTCAGACCATAACCCAGACATACTGTATATTGATGGACAAAGCAAAAAGATATAACTTGTGTTGTATACCAACACCTCCCATGACATGCCAAGTTGCTGAAGAAGCTAAAAGGATTTGGAAAGGCAGTCAGTCAGTCATTTCCAAACCTTCTATATCCTAACAGGGTTATGGGGTCTGCTGGAGCCAATCCCAGCCAGCACAGGGTGCAAGGCAGGAACAAATCTCAGGGCAGGGCGCACACACTAGGGACAATTTAGGACTGCCTTTAGGACTAACCTGCATGTCTTTGGGAGGAAACCCGTGCAGACACGGAGAAAACATGTAGGGAGGACCAGGAAGTGAACCCAGGTGTCTTTACTGCGAGGCAGCAGCACTACCACTGCGCCACTGTGCTGCCCTTTGGAAAGGCACTCTTGGGATGTATGGTCTACTGTACAATGTTGACTGTCATCTAGCTACTCTCTGTGTCTGTTAATTTATCAAAATAAGATAATGTCTTTAATGGTCATAGTTAATACTTTTAGATAACCAAGGCTCCCTATAGTGGTTAGTTAACAGAGAGAGACTGAAAACTCACCTTTCAAAAGTTAAAGGAAAAAACATTTGTGCCAATTAGTGTGGAAGAATTTAAAATTGTTCAAAGCTCAGAAATATACTGTGGTCCAAGACTAACTTCTATCTTTTGGTCACCTATTGAAGAGTAACTTAAACTTATTTTATAACTCGGGAGGTCAGCATTGAGAGAGAGCACTATTTGTAACTCTTATCTGTTTGTAGTATCATGGCTTAATGGGTAAATAAATGGGTGATAAATGAGTTTACTAAAAAGATTTAATTCCTTTAATCTGAAATTAGAAGAACATAGATCACAGACGTTCATGCCCTCACTAATGGAGCTGGCTAGGAAACAAGGTACTCCAGATTTTGTGGCTTTTGCGGTTTGTCTCCTGTTTATAGATTTGTGTATCTTTCTGTAATCTTCATGTCATCAGTACACCTCATTGTATTTAATAAAGTGAGTGAGTTTGGTTAAATGTACTGATTAAATGATGAGGAACCCACTATTTTTTAAAAAAAGTGACACATATCCAAATTATAGACCTTCCCAGATCAGTCATTTTTCCTCTTTACTATAACATTTTCCAATAAACGAGCCCTTGAGGACATACGAAATAAAGATGTCTTATGGATGTTAAATGTGGTGCTGCTGAGCGATTTTGTTTTTCTTGATTGGTGGTAGTCCACTTCAGTATATATAAAAACAAAAGTTTAGGAGGTTCTTTAAAAATGTAATGTTCAGTTGAAACAGAAAGAGAAAAAAAGAAAGATTGTAGACATATCTCCGTGGCTATTTTAAGGGAAGCTATTTTATGGATTTGGGGATCTGTGGCAAAGCTGCCACCTCCCAGTGGTGAGACCTGGGTTTGAAATTGTAGTCTGGTCATTGCTACCCATATTGCTACCCATATCACCTTGGTTTTTCTGTGATTTCCACTCACAGGCCAAATACAAACACTTTGGTCAGCTGTTTGACCCATTCTATGCAAGTAGCTGTGTGTGACTTGATCTGCGATGGATGGGCTCCTCATCCATAGTTAACTCTTGCTTTTCAACTGATGTTTGGTTGTTCAACTTGACACCATACAAAGAAGCACACTGGTACAGTATAGAAGGGCTTTATCCGCATGGCAGGGTGAGGTGTTCTTTACCTGTTTGAGATGAGAAAGTGTCTTTGTAATCCAAAGGCCCCAGCCAGTGAGCAGCATGGAGTATTACAACACCACAGTGAGAATTTCTCAACAGACAATGTGGGATACACTGTGGTTTGCTGTGACCCAGTAAAAATAATGGATTTTGAGAAAGGGATGAGTGGTCCATCAAAAGACTACTTAAATTCTGTGTGAGTGAAATGATGAAGCACTTAAAGAGTATCACTTATGAGACATGCTCCTTTACTTGAACTGGCCATTTGGGTACTTGACCACTAGCATGTTTTGGGAAGGATCAGGCTTGGATTGACTCATAGAGCTGGGGAAAGTGAGTGCAGATTGTGTTCTTTCTGACCCCAAGTGAGTGATGTGAAGCAGTGTTGGTGGTATGAATATACAGGCAGCCGATGGGGCAGAAAATATATAATTGAACGGAAGAAGGCATGAGGTGAGTAAGTTAAGGAGAGACACGGTGCTTCACAAAGTACAGTATTAGGCTATCAGCGCCAAATAAAAAACAGCCACAAAATGAATATCTATCAACATATTTTTCGTACAGTACAACTACCAAGTGATGGCATGTAAAGATATCACAAACATCAAACACTCAATACCAATACTAATGAATATTAGTCCATTTCTGATTTTTGTTCAATGGGTAAACTGTTAGAATATTGTATATAAGTAATCAACTTGATTCATAATAACAACTACTCAAGAATAGTGGGATGTGCAAGTTCACATATGCCATAAATTGAGTCACTGAAAATCAACCAATTGATTGCTTAAAAGAGCTCTAGCCTTCAAATATTTTACAGAAAAACATTTCAAACTCGTTCCTAATATCACAGTAAAGTAATAGTACTGTACTTTAAATCACAAAATACAAAACTAACATTAACCATGGGTATGTAGGGTATGGTGACCTTATTCTTAAACATCTGTGAGTTTTTGATAATGACACAGTACATTAATGTTTGCACAAATAGCCAACACTAATTGATGATTAATCTCCCAGTGGAGACATGTTAAATGTGAAACTCCCACATCCGCTACCGGAGCTGCTCCCCCACACTACCTACCCCCAAAAACTCCAGTGTGATAATTAGTCATTCATTTAAAATGCACATTCTATAGACGCTTTGTATCACAAGCACCTACAACATATCGTTCACTTTTACCATTAGTACATTGATGTCTTCAAATGCCAATGTATAATCTGATTTTATGGAGCTCTTTCTCTCTTACAAAACTTTATGTTTACTTTTAACATATGCAATTCATTCTACACACATGTAACACACATTTACATGTTTAATAGGGGTCTTTTTAGGAAACTTTTCAGCTGTAAACAGTTAATTGTAATCGGAAGCTTAATGTTTGCCAGACCAGGTTAAGAAGAGCACAACTGCTCCTCCAGATCACCATCCCTACTTTCAGTGCCACATTCATGAAGCATTGGATTGGTTTAGAAATGCGACACTCAATAAGCTGTCTAAACATTCCCGCCCACTTTTAAGCAGAATTCGCTCATAGTTGTCTCCAAACGTACAGTTATATCTGTTATGTTATATCTGGCTCTTTAGGACTACATTAGTGACATGTGCTGTCATTGCTGAGGGATCACCAAGTATCAGCTTCCCTCCCATCAACTATACTTCCTGATTCAACATGGATGGCAGCCATACTTAGGATGGGAATTGCAATTAGTTAATCAGTTAATTAGTGAATTAGTTAAGCAGCCAGCTGCTTATCTATGTCTGAGCTGACTAAGTTTACTGCCTCTTTTCATTTGACAATACAAGAGCACAAAAACATTATATGATTGAAAATTGGCCCACATAACTCTTCTTTAGAATTCGTGGTAACTGCTACTTATTCATCATCAAAACTAATTTGCTTTCTCTGTGAAATAAAAAAGGAAGTCACCAGTTAAAAATGAAAAACAAATTTAGTTTTTTATGAATTCATTCTTATCTGCAGAATAATTGTTACCCAAAACCACCATAATCCGAAACCAACCTGTACAGTAAATTATTGAGGTGAGTTTACTATTTATTTTTATATTATATTGTCAGTTGCTGGGGGATGAGACAGTGCCCCACCTCCCATTAATGGAGATAGGCCACTACTTTAAATTAATTTATCACATAGATCAATCACTTTCCCATCAAATTGCACAAATTTCAAATCGTTTTAGACCTCTTTTTAAGTTACCGTGCTGTCTTTCCTCCTTACAACAGCTGATCTTCTTTGCCTCCCAACCCTGAACATGTATACTTTTCCCAGGCTTTTCAATTTTTGTTCTTTGTAGGGAAGGCTGTAATTTAAGATTCATGGCCCAATGATTCTTTGATGATTTAACTATATAATATCTGTGTTACATAAAAAACAGGTTTGCAGGTCTGCGTTACTTAAAAACTGAAATAAGGCAGGTGTGAAAGGTGCGAAAGACTGCAATTGAAAAAGACATATTACTTTTTTTAATATTTTGGATACACATTTTAAATGCACATTTTTGGCTGTGTGTATTACACCAGCAATGCAGTTTTAAGATTGTAAAACGTGGTGTGCAGCCATGGGCCAAGTTTAAAGGGATGTGCTAGTCAGGGGTTTGACACCGGTCAATGAAGGGTCTTCTACTAGCACACAAAAATAGAAGGATCTACATATTTTACTAGGTTGTTTATGATGTCAAACTATGAGTTGAAATTATATGCAGCTCATTGTGGTATAGTCACAGGTTAACGTTTTAGTGACACGTTTTTAAACAAATTGAATGACCAGCTCGAGCTCTGTGGGTGTGTGTGCTCTCGTCGCTGTGGGAGGTTGGTGAGGTAATTGAGGCGAGATGCACCTGCATGTCAGGGTGCAGTCTGTTTCAATCGCTTCATCTGCCTTCTGCGGTGTGTGATTGAGGCGATGCGGCCACAGAGGCATATAAGGGGGAGCCGGCATGAAAAAAGAGAGAGAAAAAGGAAAGAAAAAAACAAAAGATAAAAGGAACGGAGGTTAAAAGTAGGAGAGAGAAAGGCAGGAGTAAGCAAGAGCTAGTGTAAGATGGGAGGAAGCAGGCAGCCCAGAATAGAGCCCCAGGAAGGAGCGTGTAATTCTTTTTATTTATTTATTGAACATTTTGCGCTGTATGTTTTGAACACTGTTTTTGATGGTTTGTTTTAATAAAAGAACCTTATCATTTTCACACCTGCCCCTTGCTATGATGTGTGTTTGTCCTCATCCGCTGACTCATCCCTTGGGTACATTATCGACGGTTGTGAGTTCAAGTGGATCCCTGGAAATTCCCAGCAGCGTGGAGCAGACTACCCGCACCGTCACACTCATCTACAGTATATGTTAATTGTAATACAGTGTGCTGCTTTGAAGCACCATCACAAAAGCACAATCATTGCAACTGGATTATGTCAATCATATTGTAGTGGTGCTCACCAAAGCCAAGTGCCGATGGATTATTACTCTATTATATCGCTCCTTTAGGTAACGCGCTCGCCATTGCTGTAGTAGTTGGAATTCTAATGTGACTTTGACAGGCTTGCTGTTTGTATCGGCTCCTCTACAGATGGCACTGAAGCTGCATGTTTGCTTGACAGAATGCCAGCTGATACTATGAGCAAATAATCCCTTTGTAATGTTAAAAAATAAAGCTGTTTTTCCTTTCAGCATATGAATGCACAATTTTTTGTTTGCTCATAGCAAAATATTGGCGTGAGCCAGCTCTGCCTCTGGGCGTAGTATTTAATAACAAATGCTGAACCAGTGAAATGTGCAGTTTTTCACAGAAAAGAAGAAAAACTAATGTCAAAGCAACACACTCTTTGTAGCACATTACATTGTATAGTAAGTGACTATATAACATTTAGTTACTTTTTTGTGAGTAATGAATATTGTATACTTGTATAGTCATACCACATGTACTTCAGAACAGGTCATCCACCTGAAGCTAAGCCAGTACTAGGAAAAGCTTGGGTTGCTGCTGGAAGAGATGTTTGTGAGACCAGCAGAAGGCACTTACCCTGTGGTCTGAATGTGGATCCCATTGTCCTAATGCAGTGATGAGGGGACGCTGTGCCGTAAAACATGATGCTGTCCTTCAGATGAGATGTAAAACTGAGGTCCTGACACTCTGTGGTCATAAAAGATCCCTAGGCATCCTTTGTAATGAGTAGAGTGTTACCCGATATCCAAGATTAGTTGCCCACCACAGCTTAGTCATTCTGGCCCCCTAATTATCCCCTGTTTCTAACTGGCTATCTCTATCGCCACTTCACCACCTAACAGCTAAAGTGTGTTGAGTGTACTGGGGCAAAAATGGATCCCTTTGCATCATTCAGGTGGAAGCTGAATATTAGTGGTGGTTGAAGTGGCTCCAAACTCACTGAAGTGCATTGAGTAGTGGGAAAAGGGTTGTGGAGGTTGACCCTGACACAGACAGGCAGACACGTTCATGCCACCCACAACACGTTTATTTACAAAAGTATTTACAAAAAGTGCACCACAAAACCCTCAAAAGTCCCCAAAGTCCTGGCCACAACAATGCCTTCTTCACTTCAGGCCACCTCCTTGCCTCCTCCAGTAGGCTCAGTCCTCTCCGCTCCCGACTCTCGCCCCGAATGAAAGGAGGCGGCCCCTTTTATCCGCACCTGGATGAGCTCCAGGTGCTCCCCGGCAATCTCCCGCTGACACGCCCCAGTGTGGCGGAAGTGCTGGTTGTTATTCCGGAAGATCTTCGGGTGTCCCTGCTTCTCTTCCCCCCAGCACTTCCTGGTGTGGCGGAAGTGCTGAGGTCCAGGGTCCCCAAGGCATTGGGGCGCCTCCTGGCGGTGACCACGGGCCCCTACAGGGTGGGGCTTCCATGCCCTGAACCCGTGGCCCCCAAAGCAACCAGGAAGGCGGCCCTCACGTGATCCCAGATGGGCACACGCCCACTTCCGGTCCTCCAAGGCGTCCCGGCCGGGTTGTGGCCCCTGGCATCCTCGACAGGGTATATGAATGTAAAGAATTACAAAGTATTAATTATTAATATTATATGGAGCTAACCTCCCTTGAGTTAGAAACATGCCAACATGGTGTGTGCTTCCAGCATCCCTCCTTGACCCTTGCCAGTTATTGGGGATCTCTCTTATGTGGTCAGATCTCACTTTTTCGCTCTTGTCACTGCCAGTCTTTTTACTTCATCTGACCAGAAACTTACACTATGGTTAAAAGTTCTGCCCCTTGAGCAGGTCATAACCATTGCAAGAGTGTAGATATGTCACAGGGCATTCATATTATTATTATTGCATATTAATGTTATTGATGTTTGAAATGTGGAATGCATTTGGAATATTGTGGTAAATGAGATGGTCAAATAGAAG
Organism: Polypterus bichir lapradei; assembly: GCA_026402145.1. Classification (NCBI taxonomy): domain Eukaryota; kingdom Metazoa; phylum Chordata; class Cladistia; order Polypteriformes; family Polypteridae; genus Polypterus; species Polypterus bichir. Next base: position 66,968,693 of record JANRMT010062835.1, on the reverse strand, counting down.
AATGTGTCTATTTAGGTTAATCCGTTGTTTTATTGTAACATCTACTTACATTTATTGTAACCTGACCAGAAATGTAATTTCCTTCAAAGTGTAAATATTAAACTAAAAGAAAGCTAATGCACTTTCTTTCTAAGACATTTTTTTTAAATAACATTGATGAGCCTAATGTTCTTGTGTGGTTGAATGCATAACCATAACAGTTTTTAATGGACATGCAAACAGTTCAATTTCTTCCTATACGATAATAGTATCTGCTCCTACATAGTAAAAAAGCCACTTCTTTACTGCAGTTAAATCATCTTTCTGTCATTTATTTCTGTTATTTCTTTCTTCCACCCAAGCAGGAATATTGTCTACTTTAGTTCTCTTTGTTGCTAAAATGTGGAAATTTTAAACTGCTGATGCAAAAATCCTAACATTGCAACCAGTGCCATGTGCACATGACCCCTGTGCTGGCTCCACTATACTAGCGTTCTGTTAAACAATGAATTCTATTCAAAGCTTTGCTGCTAAATATCAAAACTAATAATTATAAATATCTCAGCCTGTTGTCATTGATTGCTGCAAATCAACCTGTCGGCACCTTAGAACTTTGGCTGCTAAGTATTTTAAAGCCATATACAGTATTTAATAAAGTTATCATATCACCTGAGGGCCATTTCCAGAAAATAATGGAGAACCAGGGGGCCAGTACGCATTGTGTTAATTGTAATTATTCTGAAGCATCTGTAACAATGAGTGACCTTTCTTTCAAATTAATCTACATACAGTATAATGGGGAAACACCACAGCACTTCCACCAAAAATGGTTACATTTCAGGTTAAGCTAAATTTATGTAAACAAGTAATACACAGCGTCCTTCAACATCTGCAATAAGATGTTGCAGATGTTCTATCAGATGGTTGTGGTGAGCACTCTCTTCTACGTGGTGGTGTGCTGGGGAGGCAGCATAAAGAAGAAGGACGCCTCACACCTGGACAAACTAGTGAGGAAGGCAGGCTCTATTGTAGGCACGGAGCTGGACAGTTTGACATCCGTGGCAGAGCGACGGGCAATGAGCAGGCTCCTGTCAATCATGGAGAATCCACTGCATCCACTGAACAGGATCATCTCCAGACAGAGGAGCAGCTTCAGCGACAGACTGCTGTCACTGTCCTGCTCCACTGACAGACTAAGGAGATCGTTCCTCCTCCACACTATGCGACTCTTCAGTTCCACCCGGTGGGGTAAACGTTAACACTACACAAGATTATAGACTGTGTGGCGGGCGGCTGGGGGTGGTACCCAGCCGGGACGCCCATGAGGACCGGAGGAGGGCTTGCGCCTCCTCCAGACCACGAGGGGGCGACCGCCCTGGTTGTGTTGGGGGCCACGGGTAGAGGGCTTGGAAGCCCAACCCTGTAGGGGCCCGTGGCCACCGCCAGGGGGCTCCCTGGTGCCTGAAGAACCCTGGACCTCAGCACTTCCGCCACACCAGGAAGTGCTGGGGGGAAGAAGACTGGGGACACCTGGAGGGCTTCCGGGTGTGCAGCCGGCACTTCCGCCACACGGGGGTGTGTCCGCGGAGGATTGCCGGGAAGCAGCTGGAGCCCATCCGGGCTTGTATACAAGGGACTGCCTCTCTGCATTCGGGAGCGAGAGTCGGGTGGAAGAGGACGGAGCTGGAGAGAGGAGGCGGCCAGAAGGAAGGCACCAGAGACTGTGACGCCTGGACTTTGGGGCATCGGTGCTGGAGGCACTGGGTTGTGCACTGACTTACTGTAAATATTTGTAAATAAACATGAGTGTGTTGGGTGCAAAACCGTTGTCCCTGTGTCTGGGTCCCGTTCCACAACTGTTACACCTGCCTCACACTCTCCACCTTGCATGTTTTAACTTGCATTTTATTACTCTTTAATCAATATTGTTTTTATCAGTATATAGTATAAAGTATCTATCTATCTATCTATCTTGTTAGTATGAGGATGACACTGTCTGTCCATGGAAAGTTAAAGACAGGCTTGTGGGAGGTCAAGACAAGCTGCTGTCACGCATGCATGTTTGTGGACCACTCTCCAGGCTCATTGAGGTATGTAATTCATCTGCGGGTCGAGAGTGGGTGCTGATGCTAACATTCGCCTCTCTTGCCCAGTTAGAGCAACTGACTCCACCCCTTTCAGTTGCAAAGCTATAAATCCCACTGCTGCCTGAAGGAGGTGCTCAGTCTTGCATTGGACCCAACAGGATGGAGTTCTTCTCAGACTGCCATGCTGTCACTTAGTCTGATGGCAACCCTGTTTTGGAAACTTTTTTTTCTGTTGGTGGGGAGCATAGTGACCCTAATTGTGGTTGAGTTAATATGAAATATTTTGTTTGGAATTAAACAGTGTCAAAAGAATGAACAAAATGCCACAAAATGTTTTGTGGTAGCCACCCCATATAATGTAAGTTGGGTTCAAAAAAGGTTTGTGAAATCATTTTTCACACTGAATTCAAGACAGAACTGATTTACAGGATACAAAATGGTGGTTTTAAGGTCGGGCAGAGAAAGTGAGGTCATCAGGGCTGAGACCGGAAGTGACATCTTCGGGGCTAGGTGGAATTTTCCGTAACTGGTCTGCAGAGGAAAGAGAAAAAGGGTTAGTGTACTCTCGCACCCCCTGGTCTGGCATGGAATTACATTCATTTGAGCCCTTTAGCTGCCTCCCATGCGCATATGTGTGATGACAGGGATAACTGGCCTGGTGCCCCAATGTTTTCTAGTAGCGACTTGCAGTTCCTTTACTCAGCCACACTGCATACACTGGTTAAAATGCTCATCAGTGAGTCTGTTGCGCCACAGTTCTTAATACGGATCACTGCTGAGAATCACAGCTCACAGATGTAATAGATCCACTCATCTCTAGTTCGAATGATGCCTCATCTATTGTGCAGGAACAAAGAAAACTCTTCTGCTCTGGCAGATCTCTGGTTTAGGAGAAATTCCATTACTTATATTTCGCAACAAGAAGAAATGCTCTAGAACCTGTTTCTGTCTCAGCCATCGGACATTATTATGCTGAAGGAGGTCTGCGTACTTCAATCAAATGTCTTTCAGCAACATTTCAAAAACACTGATGCTGCAAGCTTGAAGTAGAACAAATGTGGTTGACAATTTTGGTGAATCATTTCTTTCATCACACAACTTTACACGCAAAACATTTTGATGAATTATGCAGGGCAGCAATTTAATAGATCTACGGCTAAATGTGAGGTAAAGCCTTTGTCTTTGCCAGCCATCGACTGACTGTATTTATTTTACTCCATAGGCTTTCACTGCAGCAAAAAGAGCCTTCCCCATTGCATGAACCTTCAAGGGCAAAAGGCAACACTCTACCTTGAAAACGTCACCATTGAAGTATCTTACAAACCTTGACAGCTGGGCTGTACCTGTATCATCTGTTGATTCATCATCTGATTTATATGTGATTTGCTGACTTCAGTTCTGATAAAAGAGCTATAAACAGTCTTCATGTAGAATTTCAATCCTGCATGCTATTGACGATTCAAACATGGGTACCTGTTTTACGCAGGTAATAATCTCATCTTTATTTCTATCCCCAGAAAATAATATCTTGAGCATACCCAGAGTGCAGTGTGTTACCAGTTCAGCCTCCAAAAATGTTTTGTCCTCTTTAGCTAATTGCCAAATAACACGAACTTCTCCTGTGTAATTGTCGATCCTGTCAGAACTTGACGCAGAGTTTTCATAGGGAGGTTTCAGGGAGGCAATTCTGTTGTCTGGCTGGGGTAACAGTACTGTAGAAGCTGGCTTGCTTACTTTTGTAGTGCGGTCTGATGTTAGAAACCTTGTTAACTGAAACTGTGATTTGACAGATTGAACAGAGTGGATTGTCGTTGGCATGTGATGGTAAAATAAAGGAAAATTTGTCTGCCCATTAAGGGCTGAAATGTCTGTTTTCACTATCATCTATCTTTCTATGCTTGCTGCCACTTGCTTATCTTGTCCTCTAATTATAAATACATAGTAACAGTAACATATTGGCTGATTGTTGCTGCTGTCACACTGATATCATATTGGCAGGCCAAATAAAATCATTTGGCAGGCCAGGATAGCCCCATGGGCTGGATTTTGAGTATCAGTGACCAACTGCATGATGTGCACTTAACACAAAAGGTACCAACTAACCTCTTAATATTTGAAGAACTCAAGAGATATTCATAGATTTCAGGAAACGGTCACCTGCTCACCTATTGCTTGCTATGAATGGCTCAGCCATTGAGACGACAGAATCTTTTAATTTTCTGGGCAGTTGCTGTCACAAAACCTTACATTGGACAATATCATCACATGTATTATTAAGAAAGCCCACCAGAGAATGTTCTTTTTGTGTCAGCTGAGGAAATTCAATCTCCCTCAAGCAATATTAGTCCAATTCTACAAAGCCATCATCGAGTCCATTGTGACCTCCTCTGTAACTGTCTGGTTTAGTGCTGACTCTGTTCAGGCTAAGGCCAATCTGCAACACATCATCAAAGCCTGTGAAAGGATCATAGGCTGTAACTCACCTCACATTCAATTCCTATATGGGTCCAGGGTATGGAGGAGGGCCACAAAGATCATTGCTGATTTGACTCACCCAGGGCATCACCCGTTTTAAAGACTTCCCTCTGGAATACACCTTCATGCATTGAAAGCTAAAACAACATGTCACCGAAACAGTTTCATTTCCTACGTCCAGTTGTTCTTACTAATTAAGTTTGAGCTTCAGCTCGGTATAACTGCACCTTGGACTGCCTGGACATTTAATCCTACTGTCTCTTTATTTATTTATTTTTTTAATTGCTCTTGTATGCTGTTTCATATTTTATCATTTTATATTTTATCTTCTTTAATTTTCTTTTGTATTACGTATTGTCCTTTTATGTTGCACTAATACTATCAAGATAAATTTCTAGTACACATTAGTGGACCTGGCCAGTAAAGTGAATTGTGATTCTGATTCTCAAATTCTGTTTTTAATGTTGGACTGTGACCATGCAGATTCTGCTTCATGATCCCACTTCATTTTTGGGAGCCTTTATGAACCCAACACCGTCGGTAATGTAACTGGATGAGCAGGTCAATGAGGACAATAAATGAAGCAAGGTGAAAGGTGCAAAAGTCAAGAACGTGCTTTTATTAAAAACAACAAAACCAAAAACAGTGTTCAAAAGAAAGTGCAGTGCTTCAAAATGTCAATAAATGAATAATCCATTAAAAACAGTGAAACAAAGTGGAGGTTAAAATCCCATAAATAAATCCAGTTAAAATAAAATTAAAAACAATGGCTGGAAGCAGTCTTTTAAAAAAAAACCTTCTTCTACTGGCGGCTCCCCTGCTTCTCCCTTCCGTGCCTTGCACCAGGGGAGTCACCCTACAGGTCTGTAAGCCTTTCGGTCCCTAGCTCCGTAGGGCTCCATCAGACCGAGACTTGGTTTCCCCAGTGACCAGAGCACTCACACTGGGGCGTCCACCTCCCAAGCCTCCTGACTCCTGCTACCTTATGCGGCGAGCCAACCACCTTCCGGTCACTACTGCTCCTCACAAGCGCTCAGCAGGAGCGACCACTTTGTGCTTTCCCCCTGAGTGTCAACCAGACACCTGCTAGGGCTCACTTCCCAGATGCCTTCTGCTCTCAACAGCGAGCCTGCTCTTGCTCACTCGCTCACTCACTCACGCACCCACACCGGCTCTCAGCTTCCAACTTCGCTTTACTCCTGTCAGTAGAGAGTTGCAGTAGTCTAGATGTGATAAGATTGAAAACTGGACCATGAGTTGTTCTGCCTACTCCATTAATGGAGTCTGAATTTGTAGATGTTGTATAGAATGAATGTGCAAGATCAACAGACCATTGCAATATGGTCAGTGAAGGACAGCTGGTCGTTGATCGCCACACTAAGGTTGAATACTTAGTCTGTGTTAGTAATAGGGAACTGAGCTGAACAGAGTGTTCAAAAGATAGACAAGCTGGGACACCTGTCTTTGCCAGGTTGAGCTGGAAATTGTACTCCTTGTACTCCTATCCAGGTTGCAATATCAGTGAGACATGCAGAGATTCCAGATGATACTGTGTGGTCCACTGCAAAGACTGACATGTCAACCTGCATATCATGAGCATAGGATATATACAGTAGACCCCCGCGAAGTCGTGGTTCGGAGTTTGCGGCCTCAGTCATTCTGGGATTTTTCCTTAGAACCTAACTAATAATTGTTAGTGGAAACCGCAAATATTCTCCACAAATTTATGGCTTTTTTCATGGCAATGCTGTACTATAGAGAGAACAGGAAGCAACTGTAGAGAAAACCGTGACTTGGGATGGTGAAAGTAGCCAAAAGAATTTGAAACTGCAACTCCCAGCAGTCCCTGCAGTGGCTCTAACTGGTCTTCTGCTGAGGGTGCTGGGGCTGTTGAGGTCAAAGGATGTCAGTGCGGCTTTTAAAAAGGGGGCCGGTGACCAAAAGCAAAAAAAAGTTTATGTAATTTGTGTTTCAAGTTCCTGTCTGTCTGCCTTCTGTTGGGTTACCTGTACTTATTTATTTTGTCCTCGATCGTTTCGTGGTTGGCATCTGGATTTTCTGCCATCTGCCTGAGTACATGAGGTCTGTAAGTGTATTCATGGCCATCCTGCAAAGAAAGGAGCGCTCCTGAACCCGTCCACCCATCTTCACCATTTCAGGAACTAGCGGTAGGACTATCTTTACATTCCCATTCAACGTGCGGATCTCTGGACTATCTATTTTCATCATTACATTTCATCCGTTGAAGTTTTTCATGAACTTTTTCATAATGTGCTTTGTTGTTCTTAATGTATAAACGTCGTAAGGGGAACAGGAGTGGTATCGTTGCTTTCTTATTTCATTTGTTTTCATTACATTTTTTTTATTTGCTGTTTGATTACCGGTTTGCTTTGTTTTTGTCTCTCAAGGCTGGGTGCCTCCCACCTAAAAATAAATAAATCACCGTCTTCTCAGTTGCAGCTTCTGGTGAGACACTATGCTTAGAAGCCTGAACAGCACCTGTCCTTTTTGGCTGATTGCTTTGTTTCTCTCTCCTCCCCCAGACATTCTCTGCTCCTGTTGGGTTTGTGCTCCACTATGATGTTTGTCTATTCTTTAATCGATAACTAACTGCATACTGAGCTCATTTTACTTCTGAAAGACACATCTTTGTTTGAAGTGTTTGAATAAAGTTCCTGTCTCTACAATCTTCTGTGTTTCTTGTGCAATTCTGTGACCCAAGCCGCACTAAGACTAGTGTCAGTTGCACCTTGTACATATTGTTCCAGTAGTTTTTTTAAATAGTTTTTACAGTTCATTAGCAGTGTGTAAAATGTTCAGTGTTGCAGTAATTGTGATGCTCTTTGCATGAAAAAAAATGTGTTCCATTAAAATTTCACTTTTTCTTTGTTAATTGTGACGTTTACTTAAAGTGCAGCAAAAAAGTATTTGGCGTCCAGGGATGCATTAACGCCCAAGACAGTATGTGGCAGTTTAAGGGTGAAAGCCTCAGGATGCTGCCGAAATGCCCTGTACCATCTAAGGTTTCTGGCAATGAAAACGCGCTTGTATGTATTTTACATTCTAGCACTGTTGGAGTCATAGCAGTACAGTATACAGGTTTACCTTTGCATTTTTATTTTTAGGTAATGTATTAAGCTGAGTTTGAAATTAAATTAAAGTGTTTTGGGGGCATATTTAGGGTCTAAACTATGATAATAGGCATTTTTTTAACCACATCCAAAATTTGCGGTTTTTCACAATTCGCGGGTGCTCTAGGAACGTAACCCCTGTGAATTTTGGGGGTATACTGTATGGGAATCCATGGGCCTTGGTGAAGTGATGCAATAATAGAAAAGAAGAGAACCCAGCTTCAATCCTTGGGGCACCCCGTGCTTCCCTGATGCACACTTGACTTCGCCCCTTGCCAGGACACATGGTAGGATCTACCCAAGTGCTTGGACTTAGACCACCTAAGGGCTGTCTTAGTGATGCCAAAGTCAGAGAAGGTGGCAAGGAGGTTTTGATTGTTGATTGTGTTGAAGGCAGAGATCTAGAAGGATGAGGACAGATGACATATTGGTAGCTCTAGGCAACTGTAACGTGTTAACATCAGTGAGTAGAGCCATTTCAGTGGAATGGCCCCTCTTGAAGTCTGACTGATTAGGCTCAAACCGGCTCTTATGTAGAAGGAAGGAAGAGACAACCCAAACAGGAGAATTTTATCTTGGATGCATATGCCCAAAGTCTCAATCTTTTCATTACGGCTCACAGCTCATGAGCATATCTGAAGATGCAAATGTAGACTGGCTTTTCCTCCACCATTTCCATCTTATATGTAGCCACTCAGTCTTTTGATCTGTTTTCAATATTTCAGCCCTGACATAATACAAATCTACCTTGTGCATCTGTATGCCGCTATGTTCCTCAGGGGGAATTCTGCTTTCCAGGTGTAGATTTTTTATCCCAGCCCTATCATTGTTTACTTCTCCTGGTTACAGTATGTTTTGGAAATAACACTCAAAAGAGATGAAAAGGATTACATCACTCCAGATAGTGCTGTGCCAAGCCAATATGAGAAATACATTTTGTCCTGGTGCTCTAGAATGTCTTAAATTACCCCTTTGGATCTTGTGAAAACCTCAAGATCAAAACTGCATGGGGTTCCCTGAAAATATATTTTCAAAACATGTTATGGTGTTTATAAGTCACTCGCTTGTGAGAAAATAAGCTAAAATACAAATTCAGAAGAAGGTTATAATGTTTATTCATGTTTGCTTGCTTCACCCCAAGCATGTCTGTGCTCTTAACTAACTGAAAACGTGACAGGGTGGCATAAATAACAGTTCTTTTATTCTAACTCCGCACCAGAGTTAACAAAAGAACACAAAGTTGTCTGGTCCTAAATTTTAGATTTAGTATGTAAATGGCTCAAAGATGAAATTTCTAATAAACATTTGCTGCTCGTAAAGCAATCTTCAGAATTGCTGCAGTGAATGAGTCATATGATGCTTTGTACAGATGTACATGTGCATGTGCATGAAAAATATCCATTCTATGTGATGCTGGTCAGAAATACGAGGTGGTGTGGCTTTCGTATGCACATTAGCTTATTTAAGACATTTGTATTTTAAGTGATAGCTTTCTATTTAGCTAATTGTATATGCCACCGTATCAAAGTAAGATTTCATTATTCAGCCAACAATAAAGGGACATCCAACTACTTAACACAAGGGATTCTGCTCACTGGTCGCAAACCTCAGGTCCCCAAACAAAACTCAGTGTAAGATGCCCCCTTGACAGAGTATTAATTCCACTTAAAAAAAATGATTTAACCCCAAGAATACAAACACAACCCTTCCACTCCTCCTGCAGTGCCTCTCACAAGTTTAACTGCAGTTTATGATTAACAGCTTTCTATTGGATTACAAAACATAAACTGGTAAACTCCTACGATTCTTCAAATATTCATGCACAGCTATACAGTCCCTTCATATTTCCACAGCTGAAAGTAAACCCTTCTGCAGACTTTGAATTTCAGCAGGTACCCAGTCTTTTTTCCAGGATCCTGACATGCTGCTTTCTTGGGCAGCATGACTGCCATGATTGACAACAGGGACTGCCATCCACTTTTGCCTGTCCATAGGTAACGTTCACCTCTTTCAAGATGTATATTAACAAAAAACGTTGTCTCATTCACTAATATAACCTAACCAATTCAGTGACCTCACCCCAGCCATGATAATGGATCAAACCCCACCAGATGCTTTCCATACTGCATCCCCAGAGAATGGAATATCAGTTTCAGGAGTTCCAGGTTGAGAGGCTGATATTTCTGTACTCATTCTGAGAACAGTCCAGGTA
>JANRMT010062835.1:66877761-66921742 GCA_026402145.1 Polypterus bichir lapradei | reverse complement strand
GGTCTTGCAACGCAGGCATTGATTTGAAATGTTACCGATCATATTACAGTGCTTAATGATAACTTTCTTAACTGTACTTATGCGACTTTATTTCAAATTCACATAGAGTGTTTTGTTTATTTTAGTATGGTGACTTGCTTGGCGGGCAGCATGGTGGCGCAGTGGGTAGCATTGCTGCCTCGCAGTTAGGAGTTTGCATGTTCTCTCCGTGTCTGCGTGGGTTTTCTCTGGGTGTTCTGGTTACCTCCCACAGTCCAAAGACATGCAGGTTATGTGCATTTGCGATTCTAAATTGTCCTTAGTGTGTGCTTGGTGTGTGTGTGCCCTGCGGTGGGCTGGTGCCCTTCCCAGGGTTTGTTTCCTGCCTTGCTCCCTGTGTTGGCTCCAGCAGACCCCCGTGACCCTGTAGTTAGGAAATAGCGGGTTGGATAATGGATGGATGGATCGACTTGCTTGGCTCTGAACTGGATTATCTGTGCTTTATTTTTTACCTTTTGCTTCATGTCTGGTGTTCAAGCCCTGCAGCTGTCTTCCATTACATTATTAAGGCTATAAACAAGCCAGCGATTATTGTACACTTATTATAAATATTTGGGAACTCATATACTTTTCCCATATCAGGATCAGACAGAGATAATTTACGTTTCTAAATTGCTCATATTAAGCCTAAAGATGTTTAACTCACTGTTAGTGGCAACAAGTGCAAACAGTTAATTACATTCTAAAGAGAATAATTTCTAAACTTGTCATATACTGTAAATTTCATTTAAAGATGATCAGTAATTACAATTGTTTGTTTTAGGACAGTTGTTCAAAAAGTCTGAAGAGGGTTCATTTAACATTGGTATTAAAAAATAGTTTATTTATATATGATACAAAGTTGACTAACTGACACACTCACTCGTCAGCAAATTCCTGCCTCGAATTTGGCAGCATGGTATATCACGGGAGTACGTATCCACTAAGAAAGGAAATTTCAATATATTGATATTTAAGAGTGGAAAAAAAAAATCCTGCAACAGAAGAACTAAATATCCCAAAATATCAAAAAACTTTGACTGATTTGATTGAAATTTGGTGACTTTGTAGGTAAAACAAAATTAGTTCTATATGTTTTTTTATTTCCTGATATTTGTCATTAATAACGCTCTTGGGAAAGGGACGTTCTAATGCACCACATCCCCCATTTCGGCAAGGTGTTGACAGCGATCCCATGAAGAAATGGGATGTGCTGGTTCCTGCAAATTAAGACTATCTATAGAAGCAGTATGAAAGGAGACAAGCTTGCCAGACGCTGTGGCTGTGCGTGTTGTCAATTTTACACAACTGATTTAGTAAGAAAGGTATTTAATAATATTAGTCCCCCCAACCTTATCTGCAACCTTGTTCAGATGCCAAAGTGGGGACTGCAATTCCCATCAGCAAGTGCATTGCTCAAGACGATTTCATCAGTACTCACAATGTTTAACTATGAGAATCAACAAAAACACAGCATGTCATCTAAGTTAGAAACTGCTGTGTTTTTTTCTCTCTCTGTCACTTTAGGATAACAATTTCCCCCCAAATTTTCCCTTTCATGGATCAAGCGCTATTCGAAGAGCAAAGGCGAGGAGTTCCTCTTGGTGAAACAAGTGCAGTTAGAAACGGGGAAAAATATTGTGCAGCATTGTCAGTCGCTTTGATGTGGTGTCACATGTGACAATAAATCTGAGATAAACAGATGACACTACATGTTTTTTGTCATTGCATTGCCTTGCATTTTCGAAAAAGCCAACACTGTTGGCTTAAGCTCACAATACCAACCAATGATCAAAGTTAAGTGTTTTTTGAAGTTAAAAGAAGGAAAGAAGAAGAAAAAAATCCTTGCAAATTAACTGATGGAGCCAAGCCATGACTGATTAGAATGAAACAAGATTTTTTCTGTAGATGATGGAGATGCTGTTTTTCAGAATGTGATAAGAAGAGAACAGGACGGTGCTTTTGAGTGAGTAAAAGTAACTAGTAAGTTTACTTTATTTGGTTGGTAGACATTTATTCAAATCCGCTGTATACTGATATAGTATTAATTTTAAGCATTGATGCTAATAGAGAGTTGAGATTTGTAGTAGTTTTTAGCTTTGAATGAATCAGCTTTAAAATACATTTATACCATTAACACATACTGCTTCAACATGGAGTTCTGCTGCAGTCCCTTTCACACAAACACCACCAAGAACTGCATGTTCAACAGTAAGCAGCTCAAGTGAACTAATAATATTAATCGAATTAAAAATAATACAAATGTTGCATACAAAGTTGGACTTAGTTACATAATACTTCTGATACATCCGGTAAAACAGTGGCACTATAACTGCGGCCCATTGACTTCACAAATTTCACAGCTAGTATATTAATACAATGCAGAATTTTGTTGGTTGATGTCATTAAAAATCACCATGTCTTCACTTTAATCAGCACTCACAGGCCACTTTAATAGGTACATTAAATGGCAAGAGCAGCAGATTACATAAATTAAGAGGATAATTTTTATCAAAGTTGTATTTTTAAATGCATTTAATCTGCTGTTTCTGGCTTTTGCTGTTTTAGAATATTGCAGGAGATGTCTTTAATGAGATACAGCCAATCATTCTGTTCTAGTTTTGTGTATACATCGTGCAGACATGATCAAGATGTTTAGTTGTTGCTTGACCAAATATTAAAATGTATGATCTGAGTGATTTTGACAATGCCAGGAAGCATCGTGGTTCCAGCATCGCTAACATCTTCCCTCCTAAGATTTCAGACACTGTCTACAGAGGTTATAGGGAATGTGGTGATAAACAAGATACTACCATCAGTTGGCAGTTCTCTGGTCAAAAACATCACGTTATTGAGCAAGGTCAGAAAGAATGATCAGAAGTTGTTAAGCTAATTTCTTATATAACTGCTGTTTGCAAATGTGGTGGGCAAAAGGGTATCTTTGAATGCTCACCATGTTGGTCTCTAAAGCAGATGGGCTACACAGCACATGAATATGGTGGGGCCATGAGTACCACTTTAATCTATACTAATAAAAGGCAAAGCCCTCACTGACTGACTCACTGACTGACTGACTCACTCATCACTAATTGTCCAACTTCCCGTGTGGGTAGAAGGCTGAAATTTGGCAGGCTCATTCCTTACAGGTTACTTACAAAAGTTACGCAGGTTTAATTTCGTAATTCTACGCGTAACGGTCATAACGGTCGACAACGTCCGCCATATTAAACTTTTTTATTTATGGCCCTATCTTCACGAAAATTGGTAGTCGGCTTACCTGCACTAACCGAAACCAATGTACGTACATATTTCGGTGGTATGACGCCACTGTCGGCCGCCATATTGAACTTTCCAACGGTCTTTTTTACCTATGGGCCCATATTCAAAAAATTTGGTACGTGGGTTCCCAACGCTAAATGAATCCTACTTACGTACATACATTCATAGCCTGCAGCTCGGTCCCCGTGTGAGGCGGCATTGGGTCCCCCAGCCCCATGCCTCCCACGTTGTTGGCTGCCTGCCTATATAGGGCCGTCCGTCGCTCCGGTCTCTTCATTCCCTTCCTTGCTTCGCCACGGTACTCACGTCTCCCTGCTGATAACTGCAGCCTTTTTATTTAATCCACGGCTTCTCCGCTGTTTTATTGTTTGTTTATTAAGATTATAGTTATTGTATAGGTATTTTAGACTTAGTTTACATTGTTCAGGTACCCATTTCCTTTATCGTTCCAACCGTACCCCCATTAACATGTCTATCGAGGTGATCACCATTGATCAAAGAACTGTCACTTACCGAGTGGTTTCCATGCCCGGAGATGGCACCTGCCTTTTCCATTCTCTGTGTTACATATTGCACGGCCATATCAGGCTCACTCTTGATATCCGGAGGAACATTGTGTCTTATGTATTGAATGACTGGGACAGGTTCAAGGTGTGGACTGATGACGGTACAGGAGATAATTATACTACACAGACGCACTAGAAGAGTGAAATGCTTAAGCCCTTCACCTATGGTTCTGCATGTGAGTTGATGGCTGCCACTGAATTGTTCGGTTGTCGCTTTCAAGTGTACCGAAATGGCCAAATATTTTACACCTTTGGACAACCGCCAATGCCTCTTAAACATCTTAGATTCACAGGTGACGATTTCAGTAGTGGACACTTTGATGTTTCTGAATGTTTAAACTCTCAAAAGCTGGATGTGAATTTATCGATAAAACCGGTTGTATGCTTACAACGCTTGACAGATGCCAAATGTCACTTCAACACAACAACTCTTGCAAATACTAACGTAACTGAAACAAACCATGAAACTCAAACTGATTATGACAGCAGCAATCCAAGCTGTGAGATCTGAGGCAAAATTGCTTTTCACATGGCCAACTGTACGTTGCATGCTCAAGAGTAAGCTCAGCGCACAGCTACAGCTTGGTCATATTACAACCGGAGGGCCGAACTGACAACGTGGCATATAAAGAGATCCTTAACAAATAATTATTGATATATTTTCCCTCAGTTTAAAAAGGTTTACTTTTCTTCTTAATGAAAATTGTAAGGCAGTATTTCGCCACTGCGAAGCGCGGGTATTTTGCTAGTGATTTAATATAGTTCTGGGCGGTATACTGGTTCATACCAAAAACCGTTTTTTAATTTTGTTATGATATGGATTTTTCTTATAACGGAACACCGGTTTAAATAGTCTAAACAACGTTCGGAATGTGGTGCAGCCGGAAACTGTTTAAAGGGGGACCTTTTTCACTGCTGCACCACTAAACAGGCATGCAACGGAGTACATACGTTAGTGGAGGTATTGAGCAGTGAAAATGGACAGAGAACATTCCTAAACGGAAGCTGTAGCAAACGATAAAGTTGAACAGGATGACACAGAAGAACTTTTGACGAAAAAAGGTGCTGTCTGTTGTCTGAAGATACTTTGGTTTTAAAAGTTCAATTGTGGACCATTATGTTCAAATGTGTGAATACTGTTTCTATACTACATTATGTGTGAATACTGTTTCTATAGTACATTATTATACTACTCTGTATACTACCTGGTTACTGTGTAATAGTGTGACGATGCCGGTCCCCTACAGATACCCTCTTCCCACATGGGAGTCTGTTGAACCAACACCGTCGATAGTTATGACCGATATGAGCTGAGAAATCTCAATGAAGCCAGGGGATGGTGGAACTGCTCAAGTGCTTTTGTTAAAAACAGTCAAAAGTGAAACCAAAAGTGTCCATTGTGCAGTGTTCAGAAAAAATACAGTACCCAAATAAATAGCAAATTCATAAAACCAGTGAAACGTGGGGATAAAATCTATAATCTGCTAAAATAGAGGTTAAAATGCAGTCTCTCTCCTTCCCCAATCGCAGCCCACCACCTTCTGTCTCCACAGCTCACCCTTCACTGGCGTTTGCTGGTGGAGCCTTTGCAGCACAAACTGCTTTCTGCCAACCCCTGTCTTGGCTACCGCCACAATGCGCATCCAGACCGTCCCAGGTCGGCACACCTCCCGTCTTCCTTCGCGCTCACTCAGTCGCTCCTCAGATCCATTGGAAGGCCTCACATTTTGCTCGCCCCACTCTACACACTTAGTCAGTGGGGTACACCAGCCCCTAGATCGCCTCAGCCTGCGGTCCCTCACGGAGCCCCAGCTTGTGCTGCCTTCACCTTCCTGGTGTCTGGATCGTCTCCCATGACTGCCTTTTCCCTTCTTTAACCTCCTTGTGTTCTATCTTTTCTTTTTTGGTTCCCCCTATCCTGCCAGCCCATAAATATATGTCTCCGTGGGTGCAGCTCCTTATTCACACGCCGCAGTAAGCCGATGAAGCAATTGAGAACAATCGGGTGTGACTCGCCCCAATCACCTTATCAGCTCCCCGCTGTTGTGAAATCGCACCCACGGAAGCAGACACGGCGAACTGGATTTAAAAACAGACCATATTTTTTTTTGAAGCTGCGGACCCACTATACCACAAATAGCATTATAAATGCAAATTGCAGTTTTATTATTTATGTATATAGCTTAGCTTGAAGCAAGGTCCATATTAATGAAATTTGCCTTAATGACGGTTCAGTTGGTAAAGATGTCATCACCAAGTTGCACTTGTTTTATTTTATTTTATTTTATTTTGGTGAATACTGTGTAATGTACCTGGGCTTGAAGTTTTGAAGTAATAGTATTATTACTGGAAGTTGCACTATTATTTATTTTATTGTTATTATTTATTAGTTTGAATATTATGCAGTTTAATGATGGTAAAGTTGTTTAAAATGTCACTTTAACATGCCACTGGACAGAGATTGTTAACATTAACAGAAAGTGTAGTTGGTTTACAAAACATATTTACTATTTATTCCTTTTCTAAGACATATTCAGTGCAATACAACTTTTGACCAGCACCTCTGGATATTTTACTAAGTCTAAATGCCTCTTTGGATGTTTGACAATATGTTGTCAAAATTATAGTTTAAGTTGTTTGCAAATTTATTTCAATAAAAAGGTTCTATATTTTGACTGCAACTGTCATGCAATGTGATTCCTTCTCTTCATTAGTGCCTCATTAATGCCCGCCTCCTTGAAAACTATCACTTTATGGGGCCATGCAAACCTGTATTAATACTTGTGTGCACATTAAAATGTGTTTTTGTACAATGTACAATTCTCATTACAATAGAATAGGTTATTATTAGCCAGTCTACTGCAGTAATTACAGTAGAAAATGTGGTTAACTCATGAATGGGAAAAAAATACCGTCGAATACCGTGAAACTGGTACAATTTTGAAAAATACTGTGATATAGCATTTTGGTCATACCGCCCAGCACTAATTTAATATTGGAAAAATGTTCCCTGGTCCAACAAATCTTGATTTCAACTCTTACATTAAGATGTATGAGTCCATGAATCCATCCTGTCTTGTGTCAATGATAGCGATGAGTAGCAATACTGTAATGATCTGAGGAATATTTTCTTGGTGCACAGTAGACATCTTAATGTCATTCACTTGTGTTTTCAATACCAAAGCATACCTAAGCATGCACCATGTATATTACTTGTGAAACAAAAAAGACCGTTTCCACAAAGAAAAAGAGTTGGGGACTGTCCCCGTATAATGTCCAATAGACAAAGAATAAAAAAAAGGCAAAATATGCGATCAAAATACTTTTACAGCAATTGATAGGTGAACACGACAAAGATGGTGTTTACATACAGTAACAAAATAGCGAGTGGAAATGATATGGCAGGAGATAACGTCGATACTGGCAGACGGAAGTGACATCATCAGAGGGAGCTGCAAGTAATGTAATCATGATAGTGACATCATCAGAAGGAAACCGGAAGTGACATCGTCAGAGGGAGCCAGACAATTGGTGGCCATCTTGGGAACCCAGAAGTATGGAATGTTGCTTATTTTTCTTCATTTTGTCTGATGAAAAAGAGAGAGTTGTTAGTACCACTAATCAACCCCTTGTCTTGCGATATTTCACTCACCTCAGGGCTTGTTGACTGCCTCCTAAGTGTGCGTGTTTGACACCCTGTATAGGCCAAGTCTATTGTTTTTCATATGGATAGTTCCAACAGGGTAATGTACCATATCACAAAGTATGCAATCTCTCAAGCCAGTTTCACAAATGTGACAGTGACTTCAGTATACTTCAGTGGACCTCACAGTCTTTGGGTAGGAACAGGAGGTGCACAGTGTGAATTTTTGACCCTAATGTCTGCTCAACTGTGGAATGGTATCAAGCTAGCACAAATACACTTTAGCCAAAGTCACACTGTTTTATTATGGAGAAAATGTAGTAAGAATGTTAATAGTTCTAAGCTCAATATACTGTATAATCCACACATTGATTGTACGATAAATACCAAATTTCTACTGGATTGTTGAGAATGGCATAGCAATTTGTGTTAGCAGATGTAGCTGGTGTGAACTGTCTCTGACAGTGTGAGTTTGTCAAATGATCTGGTGCTTCGATCCTGGTCCTTATAAGACAGTAATATTAAAATCAATACTGCAACACAGATGAATAATGCACATTTTATTAATGATATATGCATTCATTTGTTATAATGTAGTAATGGAATATACTGTACATTGCACAGTTTGTATATACAGCATTGTAGACGTTGTATACACAGATTGTATATACAGTGGGATGCAAAAGTTTGGGGAACCTTGTTAATAGTCATTATTTTCCTGTATAAATCGTTGGTTGTTACGATAAAAAATGTCAGTTAAATATATCATATAGGAGACACACACAGTGATATTTGAGAAGTGAAATGAAGTTTATTGGATTTACAGAAAGTGTGCAATAATTGTTCAAATAAAATCAGGCAGGTGCATAAATTTGGGCACCGTTGTCATTTTATTGATTCCAAAACTTTTAGAACTAATTATTGGAACTCAAATTGGCTTGGTAAGCTCAGTGACCCCTGACCTACATACACAGGTGAATCCTATAATGAGAAAGAGTATTTAAGGGGGTCAATTGTAAGTTTCCCTCCTCCTTTAATTTTCTCTGAAGAGTAGCAACATGGGGGTCACAAAACAACTCTCAAATGACCCGAAGACAAAGATTGTTCACCATCATGGTTTAGGGGAAGGATACAGAAAGCTGTCCCAGAGATTTAAGCTGTCTGTTTCCACAGTTAGGAACATATTGAGGAAATGGAAGACCACAGGCTCAGTTCAAGTTAAGGCTCGAAGTGGCAGACCAAGAAAGATTTCGGATAGACAGAAGCGACGAATGGTGAGAACAGTCAGAGTCAACCCACAGACCAGCACCAAAGACCTACAATGGAGTCACTGTGCATCGTTCAACCATTCAGCGCACTTTACACAAGGAGATGCTGTATGCGAGAGTGATGCAGAGGAAGCCTTTTCTCTGCCCACAGCACAAACAGAGCCGCTTGAGGTATGCTCAAGCACATTTGGACAAGCC
Source organism: Polypterus bichir lapradei (assembly GCA_026402145.1). NCBI lineage: Eukaryota > Metazoa > Chordata > Cladistia > Polypteriformes > Polypteridae > Polypterus > Polypterus bichir. The sequence goes on along the minus strand of JANRMT010062835.1, from coordinate 66,912,770 downwards.
AGCTTCATTTTGGAATAAGGTGCTGTGGACTGGTGAAACTAAAATTGAGTTATTTGGGCAAAACAAGGGGCGTTATGCATGGAGGAAAAAGAGCACAGCATTCCAAGAAAAACACCTGCTACCTACAGTAAAATATGGTGGTGGTTTCATCATGCTGTGGGGCTGTGTGGCCAGTGCAGGGACTGGGAATTTTGTCAAAGTTGAGGGACGCATGGATTCCACTCAGTATCAGCAGATTCTGGAGACCAATGTCCAGAAATCAGTGACAAAGCTGAAGCTGCGCTGGATCTTTCAACAAGACAACGACCCGAAACACTGCTCAAAATCCACTAAGGCATTCATGCAGAGGAACAAGTACAACGTTCTGGAATGGCCATCTCAGTCCCCAGACCTGAATATAATTGAAAATCTGTGGTGTGAGTTAAAAAGAGCTGTCCATGCTCGGAAGCCATCAAACCTGAATGAACTAGAGATGTTTTGTAAAGAGGAATGGTCCAAAATAACTTCAACCACAATCCAGACTCTCATTGGAACCTACAGGAAGCGTTTAGAGGCTGTAATTTCTGCAAAAGGCGGATCTACTAAATATTGATTTCATTTCTTTTTTGTGGTGCCCAAATTTATGCACCTGCCTGATTTTGTTTGAACAATTATTGCACACTTTCTGTAAATCCAATAAACTTCATTTCAATTCTCAAATATCACTGTGTGTGTCTCCTATATGATATATTTAACTGACATTTTTTATCGTAACAACCAACGATTTATACAGGAAAATTATGACTATTAACAAGGTTGCCCAAACTTTTGCATCCCACTGTATTATTGTGTATGCATGCATATGGCACTTCTTTCCCAAAATGTTCATTGCCTTTATTTAATCTGAAGTGGGAGCTGAACCTAAAGACGACACTCTCACCCTTGACCTCACCTGTGGACATGAGCTGTGGGTAATGACCAAAGTATGAGATTGCGATTACAAGAAGCAGAAAGGGCTGCAGGGCTGACACTCCTGATAGGGCGAGAAGCTCATTGATTCAAGAGAGCTTCAGAGTAGATTTGCTGCTCATTTGGACTGAGACGAGGCATTTGAAGTGGGTTTGGGGATGTTGTAATGATGCCACCTGGGTGACTGACCGTCTGGAACTGTTCTGACATTGTCTCATTGAGAGAGCCTGCAGCAGACCCAGGACGTGTTGGAAGGATTATTTTTCTCAGTTGGCTTGGGAATGCCTGAGAATTGTACAGGAAGAGCTGGAATCTGTAGCTGAAGGGACACAGATGTCTGGGCTGAACTGAATGACCTGCTGCTACCATGGCTTCAGCAAGAAAATTGGTTTCATAAGATGAGAAGACAAGATGAGCCAAATATTTTTATGTTTTTGATTCCCTTTGTCTGCCAGTTTCTCCTGCCTCCTCATGTACAAGCATGAAAAAAAACAGTGAATCTAATCATACCAATTTTTCAAAATAAAAAGTATTAGTCCCTCTCAAACTTACCTAGCAAACATTGTGCTCTGATGGTAAGATGTGTCAGCTCAGTCCACCCACACAGTCCATCTTTAGACATTTGGTTTCTTTTCCCCTTTTACTCTACTGACAAGCATTTTTCTCTAACTGTAAGTGTAATGGCTAGCGGGTGGCCTTTCTATCTTTTTGGGGAAGAGGTCAGAGACCATCCTAAAAGTACACAGGTCTCTTATAAGCTGATGCATCCTAGGAAATCCAGAGTACCATTTGTTCTGCAGTCTTTAAAAATATCAAGGCCTTTGCAACCTCTGTCATGCCGGGTGAAATACAACTCCCTAGAAAGTATCTGCTGTAGATGAACCCACCAATCATGCTTGCCTCCTGTGGTGCTCCTTTCTGAGGGGATCACATATTAAGGTCCACTGTCAGTGTACCTAATAGTTTAGCTGTTTGATTCTGCGATTAGTGGGGCTGCATTCTCAGCTTTCCTTATATTATTGTATCTGTGGGAAGATAATCTGACATTATACCTTTAAATTTCCTGTTCAGTGATATAATGTTGGACATTCAGTCAAGGCCAAACGCAGCTCTAAGTATCTCAAATCAAATAATCTAGGCCTGCAACTTTCCTTATTTAGGATAAATAATTTCCTCATCGTTTCTTGCAATTCTTTATTATGGGAAGCAGAACCTGCTTTTTGTTTTCCACTTCACTCATGAGGTGGATCACTCCATGCTCTCATTGTAGAAAGTAATATCAAAATTAGGTTGAAACATGTGACCTGTATTTGCACACGTCAGGTGTGATCAATGTATACTGTGCATTCAATTTGTAAATGACGTGAAAAAATGAAAGTGTTAATGTTCATTTCCAATTCTATAGTGGCCTATCCAGGGTTCAGTCCAGCCTTGCACCTAATGCTGCTGAAATAGGCTTTGTCTTCCTGCTGCTCTGATTTGCATTAAGCAGGGCTGAAACATCTTACATTATGGCTATACAATGGACTGTATTGTTTTCTCACAGTGTGATTTTTGTCCCTTACTGAGTTAAGCTTTCATACCTTTCTTCTGTTTATTTCAATTGTATCTGGGAACTCTGGTCTCAATCCACCTCCCAAGGACTTCAGCACTGGATACATGTGTTAATTTTGTATTTATAGAAAAGGCACTGCTTTACAGTAAGACATATGTATCTAGAGATCTAGAAGAAAATCTCCCTTTGGGAAGACAAAATAAGTGCTGATTAGAAAAAAACATTACAAAAGATAAGTGCTCTGTGTTCAACTTACCAGAAACAGCAGAAATGGTCACTTAGGGATAATGTAAGCTTAGCATACAGTATTTTGCAGCTCAAATCAGACTGCTCTGTGAACTGAAATTCTAGGAATTAAACAGTATGTAACCATCCATCCATTATCCAACCTGTTATATCCTAACTACAGGGTCATAGGAGTCTGCTGGAGCCAATCCCAGCGCACAAGGCAGGAAACAAACCATGGGCAGGGCACCAGCCCACCACAGGTCACACACACCCACACACTTGGAACAATTTAGGATCACCAATGCACCTAACCTGCATGTCTTTGGGTGGAAAGCCACGCAGACACAGGGAGAACATGGAAACTCCTCGTAGGGAGGACCCGGGAAGTGAAACCGGGTCTCCTAACTGCGAGGCAGCAATGCTACCCACTGCGCCACCATGCCGCCCCAGTATGTAACCCTTATGGCCAAATCTGAGGTTTGTTTTTGCTAGATTAGCAGGGACTCTAACATGTGTGCCCCAAGGCTACAGCTTCCTTAGGCTAGTTACCTCTTGCCATCGCCCATACCATTTAATTGATTTAACTTTTGGAAGTCCTTTGAAATGGTGTATTACATTGAATGACAGATGAATAAATGATATTCCTTAGCATGATAAATATTTTGATGATGCCACCTAGAAACAGTGCAGTGCAGCTTGCTGTGGTTTTAAGTGATCTGTGAGAGGAAGAATAAATAATGCAATCGCTGTAGCAAGAAATGTGGAACAAAGCCAGCTTGGGTAAGAAGTCACTGAATGTGAATTTTTTGTATTTATGTTTTGATTCTTGAGAATCACTGAAATAACACACTTACTTTGGAAAAACCCTGACAAAAGCAGTTTAATCATGAACTGGTGTTATGCTCTGATGAACATGACTTCTCTCAGGCTGAAGATGCAATTGTATCAGTGTGTTTGTTGCTGCAGGCAAAATGTTCGTACACAGGAAGAAAAAAATGTGTTCACATTCAGTAAGATTCCATTTTAATCCAGAATGATTCCATCCATCCATTATCCAACCCGCTATATCCCAACTACAGGGTCACAGGAGTCTGCTGGAGCCAGTCCCAGCCAACACAGGGCGTAAGGCATGAAACAAACCCCGGGCAATGCGCCAGCCCACCGCAGCAGAATGATTCTTCTTTGTTTAACTAATCCCCTTATCATGATGTGTGTATTTTTTTCATTTAAATAGTCGATTCAAAAATAGAAAAATTGGGTGCGTTTTACTTTACTTTACTTTTACTGTGTAATATGTAGAGAACTATGGAGTTGTTCAGCTCCAATAACTGTGCCTTTTGGAGGAATAGTAAAGGAACAATAACAATAATACATGACTTTATACCATTAATAGAACTTTGAATATATGACAGTAATAAATAATGATTAAATAAATAACAATAATGTGAGAGAGTTAACATTAGGGAATCCTGTATTTGAAGGCAACTTCCTTAATCAAGATGTCTATGCACTGTGGATGAGAGCTCCTCCTCAGTCCCTCTGCGCTGGTCCTTAAGTAGCGGTAGCGTTTACCTGACCGCGTTATAGAAAAGAGGTCGCCATTGAGATGGCTGGAATCATTGGTAATTTTCTTTACTCTTATATTTATATCTGTCGAAACATTTGCTTATTTCCCCAGGTCAGTATGTCCAGCATATTTCCCATTCATAGTAATAAGCTAAATGTTATTTCCTTCATGTAATTGTAAATACAATAGACTGGTTTAATATATTTACAATGTTTGTGCATAGAATATTTTTTGTGAAACTCTTACTTGTTTTGTTTAAAATGTTTTTCTATTTGCACCTTTTCATCCTTCTTACAATGCATACTTTACCCGGCAACAGCTTTAATTTTTCCTTCATCATTTTAAACATTTTGCATCTCCTTTTTAAAGGGTAAATTTGGTATTTTTCAAGTCGAAATTATTTCTTCAAGATTATGGTCTATATGCATTTTTCAGGTGATATTGTGTTCTAAAGTTAAAAAAAATATTTTACCTACCCTGGTGCTTCACAATGTAAGGTATAGGGTACAAAGGAAAAGCTTGCAAACAATTGAGTATTAATCAGCATCTTCTCTATTTCTAAAACATGTTTGTGACAACAAAAGGGACCTGGAAAAAATCATTTTCTCACATATTTCTGGTACCGTTTTTCTCTTGGTAAGGATATGTTTTTTATTGCTTGTGTGAATTCTCACATAAATACAGAAGTGAATCAAAGCAGAACTGACCACGTGGCATGAAGAGTTTACAGTAATCCCTCCTCGATCGCAGGGGTTGCGTTCCAGACTCCCCCGCGATAGGTGAAAATCCGCGAAGTAGAAACCATATGTTTGTATGGTTATTTTTATATATTTTAAGCCCTTATAAACTCTCCCGCACTGTTTATAAATATTCCCCGCAGAGTTATACAGCATAATCCCTTTGTATTCTCTTAGATATTAGGTAAGATTCATTGAAATTATGTATATAAACACACTGTTTATATACAGTAAAACCTAAATATTATTTTAAAGATATTGAGTGTCTCCGATATCACATATGTTACAGCCATTACGATAGACAGGTCACCAGCAATAAATACGTACAATGCAAGAAAAATAGTATACAGTAAATGTGTGTACAGTGACACTAAACGAACGTACATGTACTAAGCACTGTAAGAAGAAAATTAATTATGGTTACTCACCAACAATGACACGATGACTTGTCCGATAACAATGAGTTTAATTTTACTGCACAACAAAGGAGAGCGTTACAGCCCTTGTAAAGGAGCCACTTCAGGCGATTGTGTAGCACTGCCGTTGTTCTTCTTCTGGCAGTCTTCAATCCAAATCCCTAAAGCAGATTCCATCCAGACTACTGCCTTATTACATCCACTTACAACTCGTTTTGCACCCTGGTTAAAAGGACGCTGCAGCCGTAGATCTTATATTCCTTTCCTACTTTTTAAATAAAAAGAATCGTAGCCTTCAACAAATCCAAAACGTTTACCTTTTCGGCAATCGTTAACATCTTCTTCTTGCGCTTGGGCACGGCCCCTGAAGCAGTAGCAGATTGTTTTGGAGCCATAATGAAGGGCTTGACTATGCACAAAGATAAACACTAAAGAGCACAACTCTTTACACAGCGAAACATGTTGATGCTGAATGAGCGAGATGAGACTTCCTGGTTCCTGGTTAACACTGCATTCAGCACGCAGGAGCTCAACTGCGTGCTCTGATTGGTTAGCTTCTCAGCCATCCGCCAATAGCGTCCCTTGTATGAAATCAACTGGGCAAACCAACTGAGGAAGCATATACAGGAAGTAAAAAGACACATTGTCCGCAGAACCCGCGAAGCAGCGAAAAATCCGTGTTATATATTTAGTTATGCTTTCATATAAAATCCGCGATAGAGTGAAGCCGCGAAAGTCGAAGCGCGATATAGCGAGGGATTACTGTACTGTGATTTGGTCTAAAACCACACATCGATGGAGTGAAAGGTTATTGCAGAAGACTACAAGTGCTGAGCTTTCACACATGGCTGGTCGTCTTTTACAAAGATTGAATCTCATAATACTGTTGTTTTTGTGTTCATAAATGACTTGTATTAACTATTTAAATATATGTATGTAACCGTAAAACACGCATCAATATTCACCAACTGTCTTGGCTTGAAAAATCGACGTATTTGGTATGTTTTTAAGCTCCACGCTCCATAGACTACAAAGTAAAGTTCCAGTGTGGACAAGATCTTTTTTTTGAATTTATAAAATTGATACTCTATAGAACAAAATTTTGCGTGGCAAATACATATATAACGTGTATGAAGATAAAACTTTGACTTGAAAAATACCAAATTTCTCCTTTAATCCCCATTACCTGAAGCTTAACAATTTCAACTATGTCTTTTTTCCTAAAGTCTTCTTTCAAAATGGCGAATAGGATTTCACACAACAGGAAATTTAGATACTGGAAGGTTGCAATGGCTGTAGGCTTTTAATTAATAACGTTTAGTGTTGTTAAATGAACACTCTTCTTTTGCCTTCATTTTAATTGACTTGATTTTAAGGTCCAGACTTGTTTCGGTTTTCCAAAACTAACAGCCAGACAAGGAGATGCCTTGTAAATATGTGGATCTCAAATTCATGACACCATTTTCAGTTCAACCTACCTTAAATTTAGCTGTTAATTGAAACATGTTTATTTATTTCTATGGCTTGCTAGTGCTGTCATTTTACTGTGGCAGACATTTCTAAATCTGTTAATTTTCTTTTTTTGTGATCCCATTTCAAATATTTTATGGACCAGAGGAGATCATGACTTCTCAAACCTTCACTTTTTACTTTTTCATGTACAAAGTATAGGGAACGTATTGTAATTGTCCAAATATTTGATGTTGAGATTTTGATGAATCTCGATGTTTTAGACCTCCCCAACTTTCTCGTATACGAAGTATAGGGAAAGTATTGGAATCCTCCAAAAATTCCATTTTGAGATTTTGATGAATCTCTAAATTTTAGACCTCCCTGAGTCTGAAAATACCATTTTTGCAATTATGACTCTGTCAGTTTGTATGTGTGTATGTAAACACGATAACTTAGGAATGCTTTCACTTAGGTCAACCAAATTTTGTATAAAAATATTAGATACAAAACTTAGATTTTTATCAACTTTTGGGCTATTTCCGTTAACTGGAAGTACTTTACCTTTTATTCATGCAGCTGCAGAGTCCGATTTAGTCAACTTTACTTTTATAATAAGTGTTCAATATATTATTCATTTGATTTGACTTTTTATTAATGGTTCTTTAATGTACCTAATATAAAAATCAAATCATTGTCTTGTGGTTTACTCCTCAAATATCCATCCCCATATCTGAATATACGAGAAAGTCTAGGGGAGACCACTCCTGATTTTTTTCTTTCACAAATATTTTATTGAGACAAATATTGCACGAGGCACTGACTTATTGGCGCAAAAGAGATCAAGTTAGTCTGGTCATTTGGCTATTAGTTAAAGAAAAATAAATCAATTAAATTGCAGGTCAATAAAAATCAAGTCAACATACATTATCAGCAGTAATTGGTGGTTTATAGAAAAAGAGACTGGAGCCAAAACCTGCAGCCACTGTGGCCCTCCAGAGTCTGAGTTTGACTGGTATAGACCCTTGAAGGTAGCCAAGTTCTTGGTTCTCTGCACAATTGGTTTAAGAGACGTCCCCCACTTTAGCAATCAGCCTTTCAATCATCTAGCTGATGAGCCTTCAAGTCTTTTCTACTTACAAAAGTGCAGTACCACCAAATAAGACTCCAGGTGTGTGTGGAAGGATGGCTACTTTAACTGAATTCTATTTCAGAGTGAGAATGTAAACCTGCAGCCACAGTCGCGCTCCAGGACAGGAGTTGGAGACCCCTGGTTTAGATTATTACAATAATTTAGAATCAGCCCTGCTAATTTTATTGCCACTAGGACCTTCGTCAGGAAAAGTGGATCCAAACTAAATATTACATTTAATTTGAAGATCTATATGATAGTAATATAATTTTTGAATCTAAATTCAGGAAGCAGATTAGAAACTGGCTACCATGTTTAAGCAGCAGCCATGAACATTTTAAAATCATCATCAAATATTAATCTGCTTTAAAAACTGTAAAATATAAACATTGACTACCTGCAATATAATACACTTAAATACAGTATTCAAAATATAGTTAATACAGTACAACAAGCTGCAAATGACATTTAAAGAAACAATTAACATTATGCCAATTAGAAAAATGTATACCAAATAATCTTTACACGTTTTATCAATTATATAACTAACAAAGGATAAACTTGCATGAAACTGGAAAAGTGTAAAATATTGCATCCATCCTTACATCTTCTGTGCCAGTGTAGTTTGTGCAGTAGGAAAATGGAGCATCCAACCCAGGGCTGAGCTCCAGTCTATTTGAAGGTACGCTTTTGTGCGCTTACAACACTGGACCAATTTAAGATTGCCAGTTAAAAAATCATATGCATGTTTTGAATGAAGAATAAAACCAGAGTACTAAGAAGAATAAACATACTGTGAAAGTGAGGAAAAAGTGAAATTCCATACAGACAGTGAGTGGACCAGAATTTAAATCCACCATCTTGGAGCTGCGAGACACCATGCCATCCCCAAAACACTACACATGTTTACAATGTATTGTGAATTTATATTTAGTGCTATTATTTTTATTATCAAAATTGTATTATTCAATGATTTTCCTGGGTGGCATGGTGGCGCAGTGGGTAGCGCTGCTGCCTCACAGTTAGGAGACCCAGGTTCGCTTCCCAGGTCCTCCCTGTGTGGAGTTTGCATGTTCTCCCTGTGTCTGCGTGGGTTACATCCGGGTGCTCCGGTTTCCTCCCACAGTCCAAAGACATGCAGGTTAGGTGCATTGGCGATTGTGCTTGGTGTGTGTGTGTGCGCCTTGCCCGGGTTTTGTTTCCTGAGTTGGCTGGGATTGGCTCTAGCAGACTCCCGTGACCCTGTAGTTAGGATATAACAGGTTGTGTAATGGATGGATGGATGATTTTCCTACATATTTATGCGCTCATTTTATTTTTATGTTTTTTTTTTATATGTGCTGTATATGGGTTGCTTTTTGATAATTTAACATTGTGGCAATTCTCCACATTCAGTCATTCATTCATCATACCTAAATATTTAATAGATTTGAGATGTGAGATTTAGCCAACCTGAACAGCATCTGGTACAGGGCAGGAGCTATCCCTGGATGTGGAACCAGTTCATCACACAGTTTTTATTGTGAAGTTTTTATTCTTTCACCATAAGAACATTACAAATTTGACAAATGAGAGGCAACCATTCAGCTCATCAAGCCCATTTGTTTAGCTGTGTAGTTAAGCTGTCAGATATTCAGATACTTCTTAAAGGTTGTCTGGGTATCTGCATCAATTGCACCACTCAGTAATTGGTTCCAGGTTCCCACAACTCTTTGTGTAAAGAAGTGCTTCCTTGCTCTAATCTTAACTGTACTTCCCCTTAATTTCCAATGGTGTCTTTGAGTACTTGATTAACCATTAAGTTGAAAGAATTCTTATGGATCTGATTTATCAGTGTCTTTGAGGATTTTGAAAACCTGAATTAGGTCCTCACACAGTCTCAGAGCCTAAACACGTTTAATTCACATTATATAATCTGAGCAAAAACATCTCCCTTGATATATATTCAACTATGTTTATGATATAACCTATTTTATTTACATTTTAATCACTTTTGCATATTGCTTAGAAAATGTTACATCAACATAAACCCCAGAATCCTTTTCTGAGGTTGCTCCCTTTAGGATAATATCTCCCTTCTTATGTTTACAATCAAAATTCCTCTTGCCCACATGAAGCACTTGGCACATTTCCTCTTTAAACTGTATGCTCACCCAGTTCTGAATCTTGTCTGAGTCTTTCTGTAATTCTTTAATCTGCCTCCTCAGTGTCATTCCTGCAATTTTAGTATCATCTGCAAATTTCAGAGGTTTACTAACTGTACTGAAATATATATCATTAATATAAATCACAAAAAGTAAGGGTCCCAGGACAAACCCCTCCACTCCACATGGAGCATTGTCCTCTTCTCCTGGTTAACCAACTTGAGATCCAGTTTTGTAAGTCACCTCTGATGCCTACAACGTCTAGTTTCAGATTTAATCTTCAGTTTGATACCGTAGCAAAGGATTTTTGAAAGTCTAAGCAAATTATGGTGTATGCTTTACTTTTGTCAATTATCTGTTGCTTGTTCAAAAAAATCTACAACATGTGTTGGGCAAGATTTTCCTCTCATAAACCCATGCTGGCTATTATTTTGTATATTATTTTCATATAGGTATGTTTCTAACTTATTTCTTATTATAGTTTCTATAATTTTACACGACACATAAGAAAGATGTATTGGTGTATAAATACTTTGATCCATCACATTTGCAACTTTCCAGTCCTCCTGCACGTCCTCTGCTCAAGTATACCTAATAAGGGGTTATAGATGATGTCTTTCATTTCTTTCAGTAAAAATGGTAAAATCCCATCAGGTCCGGGGATTTTATTAGTCTTCAATGTACTGAGGGCTGGACACACATCTGATTTTTTTTTTTTTTTAATTGTTGAACTCAGAGATTGTTTTTACTTCTGGATGGGGCATTTCATTTGTTTCATCCTTTAAAAACAGTTGGGTGAAATATTTGTTCAGTTCATTTGCTGTTTCATGTTCATTTCCAATGATTTCTCTTTTTGTGCCCCTGAGGTTTTTTAAATTATCTTATATTGTCTTCTTAATAGAGTAGTAATCAAAAAAATTGTACAGTATACTGTTTGTTTTGGATTCACTAGTGTAATGTTGTGTTATTAATGTTATCAATTTTGTACAGTAGGTGGCACTGTACAAAAATGATATATAAAGAACTGGGAGAGGGATGGGAGAAGAGTTCCTGGAGGGAGAGTGTGAGATGGAGATTTTGCTGTAATAAAGAAGGTATTTGGAAATTGCAACCTGGAGATTTCTTTATGTACTGATTGATACAACAGCTAGTACTTGTTTTGGCTTCTGCTTTGACCTTTTGATTGCTTTTTTGATCTCTTGCTGTGTTGTCCAGTCAGAATTATTTGACTGTTTTTTTTAAATTTCCTTATACATGATCTTTTCAGTTTTACCCTTTTAATAAAGCCCTTAGTTGCGAAGCCTTTGTTTTGCATACCTTCAAACACCGGCATACTGAATTGCTCTGTCCTTTGCCGGTGGTTTTTACAATAGTGATCTCACTTGGATTTTCCCTGTCATGTACCACCTTCTTCCCTTGCCCCTAGCAACCTCCAGCCTTCACAACAGTATGCTCAATTTGTGGTCGTAGGAATCTTGTTCATTGCCCTAATATGTCACTGACAGTATACTGTATATTTAGAAGCATTCTAGTCTTTGGAATGCTATCAAAGCCGAGAAAAGTTCACTGACAGACATAAAGTGCTTGAGATGTGTAACATTATTCCCAGAAGGATAATTAATAAAAAAAAAACAAGGCATTGATTAATAACAGCAAACATTCCACAATCAGAATAAAAAAAATCCCATATTGTGAGTTGTCATGGTTTTTTTTTTTTTTTTTTTTTTAGCAAGTCCTAACTTAAACATAGCTTTTCAGTGAATGCCTATACTTGTCTTAACAGCAAAGCAGACAAGTCATTGTTCAGGAGAATAAAAAATATTCACTATTGGAAAGACGCCTTCATTTGAAATGGTTTGATTGACTCGATCGCAAGTGGTGTATGTCTCGTTTTAATGTATCTGCTATCTTCAACTGCTGCCTTCTGATCGCAAGATAAACAGAGAGGCTGTGACCCTAAGTCAGGCACTAGACTTGCTCTGATTGACTAGACATTTATATATATATAGTTGTGTGTATTCATTAAAACTGCAGTTCTCAAACTGTGGGGCGCGTCCCCCTGAGGGGGCGCTGAAGCTGTACAAAGGGAGCGTTGAATAAATGAACAAGACATCAAAATTAATTTTTTACATTTTTATTTCAAATTTAAATTTGCAAGCATATAATCACAACGAATGCATTATAACTAAAATTAAAATAAAACATTTCTGAGGCATAGATCTAATGACTAACTGACGAGTGGTGCCGCTGCTGCTGCTTTTATAGTTGCGTATTTTCAATCCAGAAAGCTCGAGACGTATCGGTATCTGTCGCAAACATTTGGGTAACAGTACTGTAGATCAGGTGATAATGCGGCGCGACTGCCAATATTGCCAAATTGAGTTAAATAATTTACTGCATACAAGTGGAACCTCGGTTCACGACCATAATCCGTTCCAAAACTCTGGTCGTAACCCGATTTGGTCCTGAACCGAAGTAATTTCCCCCATAGGATTGTATGTAAATACAATTAATCCGTTCCAGACCGTACGAACTGTATATAAATATACTTTTTTTAATGATTTTTAAGCACAAATATAGTTAATTATACCATAGAATGCACAGCATAATAGTAAACTAAATGTAAAAACATTGAATAACACTGAGAAAACCTTGAACAACAGAGAAAACTAACAGTGCAAGAGTTCACACTATAGCTCTACGAACTGTTCGCTAAAAACACTTTTTTTAATGTGTTTTAAGCACAGGGAAAAAATGAACATTTGAAAAATCCATAATTTAATAAACCACCAAGAAAAGTAACATTGCATCAATGCACACTACGAACTGATCGCTGTAAACAAAAGTAAAGTGGAGGTTAAAATCCAATAGAAAAAAGTCTTCATTAAATACAACGAGGTTAAAACAATGCTCAGATCTGTCTCTTTAAAAACAGGCCTGGTGCATTCTTTAACTGCCTTCTCAGCCTTATGCATCCAGCCATCTCTCTCACTCGCTCTCTCTCTCTCGCACTGCGTGTGTGTCTCTGTGACTCGCGCGCATGTGTGTGTGTCTCTCTCTCTCTCTCTCGCTGGCTGTACAGGGAATGCACAGGGAGAGACTGAACACATGCAGAAGTCATCGGCGCGCACAAACCGAAAAGGAAACTGGCTTGTTCGTATACCGAGTGTGTGGTCGTGAACAAATGCGAAAGTTTGGCGAACTTTTTGGTTGTAAACCAATTTGTACGTGTTCCGAGATGTTCGTGAACCGAGGTTCAACGTATTGGGTTATTTTCATGATACAACTAACAGCAGTATAATATTTGTCAGACGAAAATACGTTCGTCTCGTGCAGATTGACTTCATCGGTGTCCTCGTTTACGAGATTTTTAAAAATGAAAACATACAGTAATCCCTCCTCGATCGCGGGGGTTGCGTTCCAGAACCTCCCGCGATAGATGAAAATCCGCAAAGTAGAAACCATATGTTTGTATGGTTATTTTTATATATTTTAAGCCACTATAAACTCGACAAAACTGTAAACATTATTAGAGCCCCTCTAGACATGAAATAACACCCTTTAGTCAAAAGTTTAAACTGTGCTCCATGACAAGACAGAGATGACAGTTCTTTCTCAAAATTAAAAGAATGCAAATATATCTTCTCTTCAAAGGAATGTCTGCATCAGGAGCAGAGAATTTCAGAGAGAGAGAGAGCGCTCGCAAAGAAAAGCAAACAATCAAAAAATCAATACGTGTGCTTTTAAGTTTGTCGAAGCACTGCAATAAAGCGGCATTTTTTAGAGGAGCGTCAGTATCTTCTAAGCAAACAGCCTCTGTGCAAACAGCCCCTCTGCTCACACCCCCTCCGTCAGGCGCAGAGAACGTCAGAGAGAGAGAGAGAGAGATTAAAGCAAACAATCAAAAAATCAATAAATGTGCTTTTGTGCTTTTAAGTATGCGGAAGCACCGCGATAAACCGGCATTTCTTAGAGGAGTGTCCGTATCCACTAGGCAAACAGCCTCTGTGCAAACAGCACCTCTGCTCACACCCCCTCCGTCAGGCGCAGAGAATATTAGAGAGGGTGAGAGAGAGGCAGAGACAAGCAAACAATCAAGCACCGCGTGGGAAGCATATCTTATAGCATTGAGGAGTTTTAGTTAATATGTAATACATGCTCTGATTGGGTAGCTTCTCAGCCATCCGCCAATAGCGTCCCTTGTATGAAATCAACTGGGCAAACAAACTGAGGAAGCATGTACCATAAATTAAAAAACCCATTGTCCGCAGAAATCAGCGAACCAGCGAAAAATCCGTGATATATATTTAGATATGCTTACATTTAAAATCCGCGATAGAGTGAAGCCGCGAAAGTCGATATAGCGAGGGATTACTGTATTTGTTTCTTTACATAAAAAATAATTAAATAAGAATAAATAATTTATTCTTTGTTTTTGGGATTAGAATTACTACCAAAAACCACACAAGGCATTTTAACAGTTATTATAGCACTTTAAAAAAAATGAATTGCAAATATTTCATCGAAGTTAGCCGAACACATGCAAATCTTATGGAAGTAAAAATGATAGGATACCGCGACACCGCACGAGTATCATACCTTTGTTTGTTGTATCATGGGTTATTCTCATCTATGATATATTATGCAGGGGACGCAGAATTACTCCAGGTAGCAAGGGGGGGTGCGAAATATGAAAGTTTGAGAACCGCTGCATTAAAAAAATGTTTCTACCCATAATGCACAATATTTCCTGTAGTTTCCTGTAGTTAGATCAGACCAATGATAGACCACATTCATACCTCACTGGAACTGCGCCAAGACTACCACTTCTCAAGGGTCTTGGTCCAGTTGTGCAATTGGCTTTTACATGTTTACCTGAATGAATTGGACTATGGTGGAAATTGCTCCAGAGTTCAAAACACCTCCAAATGAACTTGGTGTGAAAACACCTTTAGTCTAAGGAAATCATTTTGAGATTCTTGTAGTAGGCCTTATTATTAAAGCATGTTAAAATTATGTTGTCCATCCATCCATCCATTATCCAACCCGCTATATCCTAACTACAAGGTCACGGGGGTCTGCTGGAGTCAATCCCAGCCAACACAGGGCGCAAGGCAGGAAACAAACCTCGGGCAGGGCGCCAGCCCACCGCAAAATTATGTTGTGGTCTGTAAAATTTGAAATCATAACAACTTACCTATTGGGTGTCCTATTTTGCAGCCTCTTCCTTCTCCTACTCATCTTTGCAAAGAGATCTTAGTTCAGTTTTTCACAGACTTATCTCCCTCACATAGTGACACCACAATTTTATTTATTGTTGATTGGCTGTTTAAAACATCCATTTTTGTTTGTCTAAAATGACTAACCTCACCTCGGAAATATGCAAAAATCCTTACTGAAGAATTTGGACGTCTCGCATAAGTTTCCACAATTTGCAGTATCCAACCGAGGTCAACAACTCATATTTGATTACTAGAAATATTATTTGAAAAGATGGCGATTCGTTTAAATTTGACCTCTGGAAATTATCCAGAAAGCAGTGACCAGAGTGAATTTGTCAGTCAGGAATATTGTTGGATTGGTGCAAAAATTTTGACTTTGGCACCGGTAACACCCCGTATCAATACCAAAATTGTACCAAAGCATATAATGGATAACTTTGCATTTTTCACAAAATAAAATGCAAAATGAATGTTTTTCCTCCCAAAAAAGTATTGACAAAACTGAACGCCTACTGTAGAAACAGAAGAGTAGGCATTTTATTTATTTTAAATATTGTAGCAACCACAAACTGGCAGGGAGAAACAACATGGATTTAAGGTGCTGTTTATTGAAATCACTGGTAAGTTTTTATATTTACCTGCAAATCCCGTAATCCTACTGTTCTCGTCATGAAAGATGCCTTATGCAGCATTGAGTCCTCCTGACCCACCAACCCTGTTACTATAACCCAACGAACATCCCAACTTCACCCCCTAGCTCCCACACGCTGTGCTGTTCCGCTCCTGCTGTGCCAGTTTTGCCGTCCAGCAGATACATATTGTCTCTATCAGTAGCTTTCAAACTCCTCCGTGACAGTCTGCTGCCTTCTCACACTTTTCACCAGCCAACCCCGGACTCTTGTGCTCTTTTTATTTTTTTCCACCAGGTCCTCCTCCTGAACCCCAGATGTCATGGCAATTCTTCATTTGCCTATCTCTACCATTTTCTTCTTTAGAAAGCACCTTGCTCTGCAGCTGTTGGGCTATATGGCCATCTGAATTGCCATACTGGTCGTTACAATATGTTTAGTATTTGACATTTTTCAGCGTAACAATGTTTCAAAGAAATAAACCAGATGCAGGTGGAAATTCTTTCCTGGTACTTTAAACTTAAGTCTAGAGTCTAGGGGCTTATAAATATTATTAGTGAAATGTGGGTCAATTGAAACCATGTACAATGAATAGAGTACACTGACAATAAACATCTTTTAGTATGATATTTTGCAACATTCTTTACAGAATCACAATGATTAGACTTGAACTACTTTGTATTTGTGTCCTCCAGCTAATAGGCTTGTTAAAGTGTTCTTTGTGAACTTATAACGTGTGAAAACACTGCACTTGTTAACCTATTGAAAAATACATTCATCTTAACATTTCTTTTACGGTAAACACCATTTCACACCTGTCAAGTTCTGAGGCCCTCAGGATGAGCAAGAGATAAATGCTTGGAAAGGCTAATGTCTTTCAAAACAAGCCATAAAAACTGTCTACAAACAGGTGTTCAACTTGTTATTTTGCCTTATAAGCAAAATGTTGCCATATCTCACTTTGGCTGCACTGGCACAGTCCAAAGACATGCAGGTTAGGTACATTGGCGATCCTAAATTGTTCCTAGTGTGTGTTTTGTGTGTGTGTGTGTGTGTCCTGCGGTTAACTAGAGACCTGCCCGGGATTTGTTCCTGCCTTGCGCCATGTGTTGGCGGGGATTGACTCCAGCAGACCCCCGTGACCCTGTGTTAGGATATAGTGGGTTGGATAATGAATGACTGACTGACTGTTAATCAGTAAGTTGGGGATGACTAATGTTATCAGCTGTTTCCCTTTTCATTAAACTGAATTGATGACTTTTGTAACAAAGGTTTGGTTTCCTGCTAGTCAAACAGACATAGCACATAGACCTACTTCATGCTCTTCGTTTCTTTTTTAAAAAAATAGAGCTTTCTTTTCAATAAAGGAGGTATAAAGCAATTTCAGTCACATTTTCATGTAGGAAGTTACTGAATTTTACATAAGACTTTTATGGTACTACTTTATAATTTTAGTATTTCAGTTCTTATTTATTACCGGTATGCCACACAACACTAACCAGGACTCTGAGAAATTTCTAGAGATGTACAGTAAACTTAGCTCAGTCAGATTAGTCAGAGTTGTTAGTTGTCTGTAAATACACTCACTCATCACTTTGACTGGCATGTCTCATTTTAAATGCTTTTGCGGTTTTAGAGAAAGATTATTTGTATTAAAGATTATTCTGTTTTTGATTGGCGCTTACACCTGATTTTAAAGTTCATCAAATTTTCAAGTTTCTAGACTCCTCTTGTCCCTGTTCAAGTAGATGATGAATTAGTATATGAAGTCATATTCCATGGCAGCGATCCTTGGACATAGGCAGACGGTTTTTGAAGAATATGATGATAAGTTTTGGACCAAAGTGAACCAAAAGCAATAGGCATAGGGCCTGTGACAAGACAAACACAATGCAACTTGTTTGAAAAAGATTGGTCAGTTCTTTCAGCAGTTACCTTTGTATGTAGGTCTCAGGATTCAGGGTGGATATTTCGGAAACCACTCCATCTAAATTTTTGTATCTTTGATGGGATATAGTCATCCGGGAGCTCTATACAATGTGAAAAAGTACAGAATTTTCCAATACAAATTGTAATTTAAGACATGAAAATCAATTAGATTTTCATAGACACAAACACAAATTTTCCTCGATGTTTTGAACACCATAGAATGAAATGCTAAACTCAACTTGATAATGAATTTTTCACTCCCGAAATAATGAAACTTCCACATACATGGACAGTATACAATACAAAGCACACATGAGGCAGTGGGGCAAAATAACAAAATCAATAAAGAAAGAAAACAAGGATGAGGCCAAACTGAATTGCTAAGACAGAAAAAGCCTCAGCAGCTTTAGGTGACACCACAAATGGTTTATAAAATGTAGCTCAACTGTTCAGACACAGTTTGAAAGTTTCTTTTGTCTTTGTGGTCATTGTAATGCACACTCTGAAATTATGCAATTTATTAAACTTTGACTTATCTTGAAATTCTTAGCCTTTTTGATATTTAGTTATGTGCTGTGTAGCTCAGTTTTGTGTCTACTAGGAGAAGCTAAATATACTTTATTAAACAGGATTGCTGATAATATAAATATGTCTTCACATTATTGGTGCTTTAGTGCTAAATGTCTTAATAAAGTACAATAATTTCATCCTGCTAAGATATTTTTTTGAAAATACTAGGGGGCTCTGCGCCCCTGCTTGCTTCGCTCACCAACCCCCGGGTTTGGTTATCCGAATATACAATTTAAAGAGGTTTTTATTTTCATTTCATTCATTTTTTATTACTTGATATTTGCCAGTAATAAAGCTATAGTGAATGAGTGTATTTAAGGGGCTGCTAGTGTCATACTGCATGATCTGCTTGTGCTGTGCTGCATGTCGATCATTCAAAAGCCTGTACAGCAGCTGTCCTTTAAGAGAGCTGCTGCTACCAAGCTGCGTGTTCTGCATGTCACGCTGCGCGACGATCATTTAAAAGCCTGAACAGCAGTCACTGCTACCGAGCTGCGTGTTCTGCATGTTGCGCAGCGCGACAATCATTTAAAAGCCTGTACAGCAGCTGTCCTTTAAGCGAGCTGCTGCTGCTACCGAGCTGCGTGTTCTGCATGTTGCGCAGCGCGACAATCATTTAAAAGCCTGTACAGCAGCTGTCCTTTTATCTCACTTCTTTGTCGTTAAAGTGCCTCCGAGAATTTGTTTGTAAGTAGGGCGTGTCTTGCAAGTAGTCTTATGGGACTTCAAGGTGTCTTCCGAGAAGATCACGTCTCGTCTACCTCCCAAGATTTTTTTTATAATTGAGAGATTTCCCTTAAAGAGCTTTAATTTATCCTGACTTTCAAATGACCACTTAACTTTTATTGCCATTACCTTTCAGGATTTAGATACTTTCCTCTATCTTTATGTCTTTTGTCATGCAGAACAAGCTCTAAATATTCACATGATTGTTCAGGGAGCAACTGCACATCTCTTTGTCCTATATAGGTACATTAGGTACAATATAAAATAATTTTTTTATCACTATTGTATTCCTTTTCCCCATTCAGATCAGGCTGAGAGCAAGTGATGTGCCGAATTAGCACGACAATGTTTTTGTATATTATAGCACCTTTCAGAGAAAGTCCCATCATGAAGCACTTTATATTGGTTTCCATATTATATTCTTCCAATCCAATTCCAGGCAGGGTGCCAACCCACCGCAGGACACACACAAACACACCCACACACAAAACCCAATGTAGAATCGCCAATCCACCTAACCTGCATGTCTTTGGACTGTGGGAGGAAACCAGAGCGCCCGGAGGAAACCCACACAGACACGGGGAGAACATGCAAACTCCATGCAGGGAGGACCCGGGAAGCGAACCCGGGTCTCCTAACTGCGAGGCAGCAGCACCACCGTGCCGCCCTATAATGTACAATATTTCTGCATATATTGTGATTGCTCAACAAATCCTCCTTTGCCAAAAGGAATTGCCGCTGAAGAAGTAGTAAATGTTTGAAAAAACTTTTATTTACCACACACCAAATTAGATCTTATTGCTGCTTGATGTTTTGCACAAATTGGTGATCATGTGTCAAAACACTAGACCACCAAGCCCATCTCCAGTAGCTGTGAGGCAGAAATCTGAATGATAGGTTTATGGGGTCACCATTGCCATGCGTACAGAATAGTGAGATTGTTACTTAACATGTGCTAATCAGCATGCAACACGTCACCACTCTCTGGCCACATGATTACTGATTATGACTACCTTACCCTGAACCTTCTGTCTTCCTTACCTAAAATAAGCACAGTCAATCCTCAACATTTGTGGAATTTTTTTATAACTTCTTTTTCACTTTCGCACTAGCAACCTTGCATATTTCCAAGGGTCATGGCTATGTACAGTAGAGAAAAAAAATGAGAGGCATGATGCATTTAAGTTTGAGGAGTGGCTAGTATCCTACAAGATGCTTCCCAGGTCTTGTTCACCCTAACATTGTACAGTAAAGATCTCCCTATGCATTTGTTGCATATTTCATTCTTTTGCTTGAAATATCAAGTTTTCAGTTGCAGTTATGCCCCCCAAAGGGTAGTGCAAGTCCTTCAGGCGCTAAGCTGAAGCATGCTGGGACTCACCCTTATCCTTTGGCTCCTGGTATATTTAAGCAGTGCTGAGTAAAATAGACCATTTGGCAGTACATTAGGAAGTGTTTAATTGCACAGGCCGTGCACCACTAAATAAACTAATTTCAAAGTTCTTTTCTACATAATCATGACAAATGTCTCTAATTTAGTTACAGTTTTTTCTCATCTCACCAGCCTTTAACATGAATAAGAATAAAAACATATTTTTGTTTGTTTCTCATTATCGCATCTTATAAGCAAAGCAAAGTCATTAGTGCATACACAGTTTTTTTAAGGGTTATGGCAGACATGAAAGAGGTTTACTGACAGGCGACATCAGCACACCTCTGAAAAAGGAAATAATACATTCTTTTTATTTCCACACTAAAAACAATAGAAAGCAAAGGTTAGAGACACAATGCTGAAGCTGTATAGCCTGCTCCCTGAGCAACATGTTAATCCTTGTCCAAATAACTTATAAAAACACAAAATAGAAGCAGCAGAGCATTTAAAGAAAGAAAGGAAGTACCAGCTGTATTTTAGCAGATCCCTGGTGCAAGTTTACAACTCTAGTTACTTATTAACCTGGGCAGCAGTGCTACTCAGAGAAATGTTTTGCGTCAGTGTTTGTTATCCTATTTCATATTCATTTTGTCAGTTTTGTTTCTTTCCATGGTAAAGATCGCATTGACACTTCACACATTCATATTGCACACATTCCTAATGCAACTTCTAATGTGAGCTTTTTACCTTACCTGCAATGAAGATTTGCTTACTCAAGATGAATTGGTTTCTTACTACAATGATAGACTTCATAGCCTATTGGCCACATTTGCACCTCTAAAAACCCAGAGTGTTTTCTTTATGCACGCTGCTCCCTGGTTCACTCCTGTTGTTTGGCAGCTTAAAGCAAAAGGCTGTCGCTTAGAATGCCTCTGTAAAAACACTGAACTCAATGTGCGCACATAGAAATGTATGATTAAACACATTCATGTGTACAAAGATGCATTATCTGTGGCTTAATTTGTTTATTACTCTAAACAAATCCTGTCTGATAGTAACAAAAGAGATTTGTTTTCCACTATTAACAGAATTCTTGCACCTCCTGATACACTGTACAATTCTATCTCATTTGTGCTGCAGTGCTTCATTTGATGCGTTTTTTAAAACAAAAATTCATAATATTAACTGTTATGGTGTACAAAATCTGTAAGTTTTGGTCTACATTTTCATTATATTTTGGTCAGGACAAAACAACAGATAAACTTAAATACTTACATGGACAGTTAACATCATAGGCAATCTGTTTTCCTGAATCACAGTACCATTTGTTTGATCTGAGCAGGAATTGAGGAGATGCCTCAAGCTGTATTAATTATTATATTACCCGTGAAGGGAAGGGCACCAGGACTAAATTAGTTTGCAGCTTGGAAAAGGAAGACATGCTATGGTTCAAGCTGTATCTGGTTACTTACAATCTGTGACCAGAAGGAGATGCCATGGAACTGGAAATTACAGCTTGAGACAGAAAGATGGTTAAAACATTAGAAACTTTATTATTTGGGAAAATAGACATACTCAAACTGATGAAAGAGTTTGAGCAAATTCATTCATCATATTGACAGCTAGGCAATCAGGTGCATGAACAATCACATCTTGCGAAAACCGAGTTAGAATTTTATCATAAATATACCTCGTCTGATGAGCGACATCAGAAGAAGAGAACAGAGCAACGTCAGAGGAGGGCGAGAGTAATGTCAGAAGAGGGCGACGCCAATGTGCGGCCGTTCCCATCTGATCATCAGAAAAGCATCTAATGAACAACTACGAGTGCTAGATCACAAGCTGCCTGTGACATTTATCCTTGACATCTTTACTTTTTTGTAAGCTTTCTCTAAAGACTATATATATCCAGACTTTACTATCAATCTTATTTTCTATTATTCTTTGTTCTATTTGGTATTATTATTCATGTAATAAATACCACACTGCTTTCAAACTTTCTATGCTTTGTCTTCATGTCTAGAGAGATTGAAGTAATAAGGTAGATTTCTTTTAGCACCTGGTGCAGTCGAAAGTTTGCCATACGCTCTGTGCTGTGAGGTTTATTAAGACAGAAGGTGTGAGCTCCACCCAATAGTAGGGAACAGTATGTAAAGTAAGGCATTCTTGGTTGATAAATGGCCTATAGTCAAGGATGTTGAGCCTTCGTATGTTTGAATATATTCCTGGAGGCTAAAGTAATATTTACATTTAAAATGCTGTATATTCAAAACATTGTATGTTGTTTGTGCCGAAAATAAGTAAGTCTCTTGAAGAGCCAGAAGAGTGACAGGCTGTGAAATTCCCAAGGCACTTGTGTGGTTTAAAATGCTAGAGATTAACCAGCTGTGTGTGTATCATTCATAGGGCACTGTTGAGTTTCTGTGTGTATGGGTATATCTATGTATGCATGTGTTAATCTTAAGGTGCGACAGTAGACCAACCCGGCAACAAACATGATGAGTACACATACCCCTAGGTAAGGGGTAGATATAGGGAAATATCATGATAATTCTTTAACCAACTGTTAGCATCTTCAATACATATGTCATACAATTCTTATTTAAAATTTTCAGCTTAACCTCCTTTTACTTATCTATCTACTTTTGAAATTCCCACTGAAAATGAAATTTCTCATCATATTCATAAATCTAGACCTGCTACTTGTCAACTTTTCCCATCCCTGCTCGATTGGTAAATCCTGCTTGCTTTCACTTTCTTCACTTATAACTGATATCATTCAGTCTTCTCTAAGATCTGGGTTTGTTCCTTTATTGCATAAATCAGCTGCAATAACTACAATTTTAAAGAAACCTGGTTCTGACCTCAATAATTTCAATAATTATCATCCTATATCAAATCTAACATTCATTTCAAAAATTCTTGAAAAAGTAGTTGCAGCACATGTTAATGCTCATCTCACAGATAATAACTTGTTTGAGATGTTTCAATTTGGGTTTTGTCCAAAATATAGTACAGAAACAGTCTTGGTAAAGGTCACATGACCTGTTAATGGCTGTTGAAGCTGGGCTTTAAACATTCTTGATCCTATTCGATCTGAGTTTAGCCTTTGATACTGTATCACATGGTATTTTGTTGAATTGTTTAGGTACCATCGGCATTACTGCTACCCTCCTTATTTGGTTTACTTCCTACCTGTCTAATTATACTTAGTTTGTTCAGCTAAAAACCCTTCCCAGTCACTAGTGGTGTTCTTCAGGGATCGGTACTTTGCCCCTTACAGTTTTTTAAAAAAATTTGGAATTAACTTTACATGCTATGAAGCCAATACTCAGCTCTGTATTTCTACAAAGCCCAATTCTGTTCTTCCTCCTTCCTGCCTCAACAACTGTCTACTTGAAAAAAAAAATATTGGTTTTCTTCCAGCTCAATAGCCATAAGACAGAGGTTCTACTTGTTGGCTCCAAGTCTGCTTTAACAAAATCTAATAGTTTTCTCACTTAACATTAATGGTACCTCAGTCTCTCCCTCCCATCATTTTAAAAGTTCAGGGGGTATCTTTGATACTATTCTGTCTTTGAATCCCATATCAATAATGTTATACGGGCATCTTTTTTTTCATCTCTGTAGCATCGCACGCCTGCAACACTCCTGCACACTAAATTGCCCGCAATCCATAATCACGGTTTGGTCGCTTCCCGCATTGATTATTGTAATTCTCTTCTCTTTGGTCTCCTGCACAAGCTTCTTCATAAACTCCAGCTTGTTCAGAACTCAGCTGCCTTTATTATAACTCAGACCTCTTCCATACAACACATTACCCCATCTTTCAAGCAGCTTCATTGGCTTCCTGCAAATTTCTTCACTAATTTTATAATTCTTACACTTACCTTTAAAGCAATCCATAACCTTGCTCCATTATATCTCTCTGACCTCATACTGTACACATTTATACCCTCAACTGCACTCTTAAATCCTCATGGGGCCTCATGTACAGTATAAACAGTGTGTATGCACAAAAATGTTGCATACGCCCATTTCCATGCTCACTTCAAGATGTGTAAAAACTAAACTTGGCGTAAAGCCACACACATTTTCACAGCAGCCTCACACCATGCCTATGTAAAGTTTCTGTTTGGTTTTGCAAACTGGCGGCACCCAGTAGCAAAGCAGAGCTACTGTTTCTGTTTTTTTTTTTAGATTCACATTTGTGATACAAGTTTTATCAAATACACCAAAATTAATTGTGTATTGTTTACAAATTTAATTCACTTGATTGTAATCATTCTGAAACAATATAAAGGTGCACGGAATGGCCAAACTATTCCAACTATCATGGCTGCTTTAGTGTTGTTAGAAGTCATCTCAAATGGAAGACTTAAAAGAGAGCACGTATTTACAGATGATGATGACTGGCTTCTCACTCGATTTAGATTTCCAAGAGCTACTTCCACTTGGAGATGTGTGCTGAACTGACACCGCCTTTACAAAGGCAGACTTTAAGGAATTGTGCTCTACCTGCTCCTTTGCAGGTTCTGTCCACTCTTAGGTTTTTAGCCACAGGAGCTTTTCAACGTGAACTTGCTGACTAAAGTCATTACTAAGTCGCATCATAGGATAGGATGGTATTATCCGCTTGTCATTTAGATATATAAGATTTCCTTACACTGTGGCTGAACGGGGAAATATCAAAGAGCAGTACAAAGCAATGTCCGGTTTTACAAATGTAATCGGAGGGGTTAGCTGCAGATCATTGCTATTGGAATGGCGCTGGAGAAATTACATCAGCCAGGGATGAATCACCAAAAGAATGAGCTGACATTACATTATATATAGCAGAAGTGTTTATAAAAACGGCAGCTCCGCATAGTTGCAGATGCTTTTTCCAACTAGTGCGGTAAAACGCAGGCAGTCCTTTTTAGGATAAAGAGCAGAGAATTGATCAGTTGTGGTGCTTGGCACCGATGCTACACTATAACGGAGCCTTCAAAGAATTAATTTGCCTATGTAAATAGAAAGCATTTCAACTCTATTAATGTGCTGCTGTGTAATGTACAGAATGTAAGTTGTGTTGTGCAAGTATGTAGAGTGCTGCATATACAGTATAATGTGTAGTTATATTGATTTGCATATTAAAATATGCAAAATTATGGAAGGAGTAAGGAGCAGCGGCATGCATGTACACGTGCATTACATTTCATGCTGACTGGAATTTATGAAGCGGAAGTGCGTGGAAATTGACTTGTGCATAGTTTTGTGCATCTGATTTTTTTGTGTGTACTCAACATTTCCACTTTTGTTCGTACGCCAGGTTTTAGTGTGAATTCTGCGCATGGCGTTATGCATGAGGCCCCTGGTCTCTTCATCAACCCACAAAGCACGCCTGATCGCCATGGATTTGAGGGCACTTAGCTGTAGTTCTCCTCGTCTTTGGAACTCTGGAACTCACTACCACAAAACATTCAGGACACAGATTCCTGACCCGTTTTCAAATCCTGTCTTAAGACACACTTATTTAGATTAGCTTATACCATATGATCTTAGGCGGTATTCTTTTTTACTTTGTTTATTTTTCAGTTCCACAGATATATGTATATGTGTATGTTGACATACTTGTTTGCTTATTGTTGGTTTTATAACTTTATTGTTTGTACAGCATCCTTGGGTATTTAGAAAGGCACCTTGAAAAATAATTGAGCACAAAATGGAATTGAAATGTACGAGTCAATGATCATTCCTTTCCCAATATGTTTATTAGTAAATGGCTGTGTGTCTTCAGTCTTAAAATACACACAACACCTAGACAGTTTATTCCCTTGCTACTTTCCTCCTAGCGTCATATTTTTGGGTGGAGTTTTGATTTTTCCCTAAACTAGTATTTAATAAATCAAAGCTGGCCTAGTGACAGATCTGTGGTAGGCATTCGTATGTTGAAATTTTAGCAACCTGGTAGCCTCTAGCAGCATTGTTGTGACTCATGATTTATCTGAAATAACAATGCGTGCTTGGAGACTTTTGGGGCACCAGGCCAGCAGAATAACAGGAAGTTCAAGTCTGCCATAACCTTTCCCAGCTCACAGTGATTTGTCTCTCCTTTTAGGCAAGCCAGTCTATTTTGAGATGTTCATAACCTAGCTGGAATCTGCTGATAGTTAGCATTTGTTTCTCTTAATATGATGTTCTGTGGGAATAAACTTGCACTTTGATACAATATAAGTGTTGCACTTTTATGGATTTTTCTTTTCTGTATGGAGATTTAGTAGAATGGTAATTAAAATTTCTGTCCTGCCTACCAAAAGACATCAGTCTAATTTCTGGACAGGCTGCTGTCTTTTGGAGCTTACACTTTATGTCGATAGGTTTTGTTTAATCTTACCTTCTCCCAAGAATGTGTACTTTTGGCTTATGTGGACCAATGTGAGAGTTGGTAAGAGCATGAGTTTGGCCTGCATTGGTTGGGCATTTATTTCAGTATTAAATATTGCAGGGATAGGCTCACGGACCTCAGAAAGGGCAGTTCCTGAAAATGTGTGGATTAATGAAAGGGGACTGGTTTGCATGTGTGGTCGTTTACTTTTGCTTGTTTCAATAAGAACAGTGATCAATGTTTTTGGCATTCATTTGTTGTATGTTGGCTTTTTGAAAACAATCTTTTGTTGCCTTTGAGCCATGTGAATGCTGTGTAAAAGGCAGTCACATAAATTATACAATTCCTGCTTAATTTGGTTCGGTAGCAACTGGGCAACAGTCAACTCGGCGAAAGAAAACTCGATGAGTTGTCTTTTTGCCGAGTTGTCTTTTCGCCGAGTTGTCTTTTCGCCGAGTTGTCTGTTGCCCCAGAATGGTTTAATTTATAGTATTGAATATTGAAAACATAACCTTATAGTAAATATTTAGAACTGGTACTCCATCCATCCATTCACAATTAGAATTCATGCACATGCTCATCCAATAGCCACACCAAGTTCAGTTTCTGGTTGACCTAGCAGCATCTCTGTGGACTGTAGGTGGAATCTATGCATTATGATTGAGCCAAAAAATGTGAGACCTCCAAAATTCAGCCAAGGAGTACGCCAGGATCTTCACTGATATGCCCACATGGGGCTCCCTAGTCTACCCAGGCCCCAAATACTAGCTTCTGGCTTCAGCTGGAGTAGGCCCAAAAATGGGAATCTGGCATAAAATATTATAAACATATCACAAAAAATAAAGCAAAATCCCCAAAAGGAGGAGGGTCACCCTAAATCTCTGTCTTGATCACAAAAGGGCAAATAAACAATCTTTACAGCAAAAAACACTCAATAGAGCAAAAAAGAAGTTGCCTTTAAAGCAATCCACAGTAACCAAGTCCAAATACGAGGTGAGACACAAAAATAACCGAACTGGGCTTGTGGCTTTCCTGGAATACCATCCGGAGGTCAGTCAGACATAAATCATAGAACTATATCCCCTCCTACACCCCTTCTCAAACCGCCGACCGGCTAGGTATATCCTGTGAATAGCCCAGTCAGTATTTGCACAACAATTGCTATAAGAGTTACAGTGATAATGTTGGGTGAAATTGAATAGCGAATCAACAACAAATTTCTTGCAAATTTTCTCTTTTTCCATAGAGCAGTTTTTGACTCACAAAAACATTCCTGTCCTCGCTCATCCTCCCTATTTGCCTGATTTAGCTCCCTGTGATTTTTACTTGTTCCAAAAAATTAAAATTGACCTGAAGGGAACACATTTTTCTTCAATGGATGAAGTGAAGACAAAAATGGCAAGCCTATTGAAGAAGCACTGTTTCAATCAATGGAAGATACGTATGGAGTGGTATCAAGATCGGGAGGGGGAGTATATAGGAGGTGACAATGTTTAGAATGCTGTAATTCATCAGTACATTTTTTTTTTTACCAGTTATTTTTGTGTCTTACCTCATATATAAATCAAAAGTCAAAATGCTAAAACAGAGCCACAAAAAAGACAAAAAAACGGTAAATTCAAAGAATAGCAATAAACAATAATACTCATTAACATCAAGCACGTACAATGTACTGTGAGGGACTGAATTTCCTTTCAGTGTTTATAGGACTGGGAACAGCCCCTCAATGGTGATGGTGAAGACAGATGGACTTGCCGCTTGAGGAGGTTAGGAGAATGCACTGATACAACGCATTGCTGCACCCACCACATGACAAACCAACTCAGGATCCCAGATTAGGACCCTAGTACAGCCATGCAATGGGTGACACCTCAGTACCACACTAATTCTGGTGGAATGGAACAGTGTGAAGCTTTTTATGGTGGCTGGAGTGCCAGTTCTGCCACCAACCCCCAGGGTTTTCCCTACAGGTTGGAGGGCCTTCATGCAGGGTATTTCTTGAGGAACCACACACAAAATGCAAGGAATAAGGCAGAGTATACTCTCATACACAGAAACTAGCCAATAATCAAAACTGACATACAAGACATAATCACACAAATAATATATATATATATATAACTATATAAAAACAAACATGATGATATTTAAAGGATAAAACATGAACAGAAAAGACAAAAAAGGAAAGCCAGAGGAAGAACCCTGAATTAAACATAACACTAGCTTACATTAGGTACATGGTCTACCAAGGTCGAAAATGTTAGGAACAAAAGAAAATGAAGAGAAAAATGGCAAAGCCCAAAGTATCGAAAATGAACCAAATCAGTCAAATCAAACCCAATATGACATCTGACATTTCAGTCAAAAATTCATGCAAGATTCTGCCTCAAAAGTTTTAAGAAATAACTAACTAATGCCACAAAGTTTTATTACATTTACAAATCTTGGATCTCATATACTGCTTCAGAGACGATGTCACACGCCCCAATTTCAGGTCAATGCGGGCCTAATAATGGGCTCTCACTGTTAGCAATGGCAATGCTTGTGAGAAACATAATGACAATGTGTGAACAGTAAAAAATCTAAAGTCTAAAACCAATAGAGAGCAACAAAACAAAAGTCAACCAAACTTCTAAAAAGCATAACAGTACCCCAGCCATAAGTCCAGGGACACTTCTAACTTGTGTGGGGATTGGGAATTGTGGGTACAGCATAAAATTTGCAGTTACTGAACCATTTGTTTTAACCATGCAGCAGCTGAGAACAGGCAGTCAGAACTGAGCTCACAGGACAACTGTGGAAAGATAAACTGCCTATAAAGTTTTTGTTGAATATGAATAAAAACTATTATATTATAAAAATGTTTTATGTGCTAAAATTTCATTGGTAAGACTGCTGTTTTGATGGTGTAATTTCTAAGCTCCAGATACTCACATACATTGAGAAAATGGACCTGGCTGATGTGCTAAGGGCATTATAGCACAATAAAACACTTCAGTGGCTTCTGGCTCGATTAAAAACAGACAAACTAATGTGAACTTTGATAAATGAGGCAAATTTACGAGGTACAATGGACACAAACAGGCATCTCTAACTTGCTGAGACATGTTTGTTGAACACTGTCTTGCCAAGCCAAAATGTGTTTTGGTGAAGATGAACAAGAGCAAGGAGAAAAATGTGCTCCCTGCTAGCATTAAGAAAGAAACAACACCGAAATGACTTGATCTTGAATATTGAGACGTTAGTAGCTGGTAAAGGCTTTGTGCAGCTTAGCCAACACTTCACTAACTTAGCTGTGAAATATCGCAGATTTTATAGATCTAACATATTGAACACTGGGAATGGGAGGGAGCTGTCAGAAATACCTGCGGTGTCTACAGGAGAGAGTGGGCGCACAATTTAATTAGGAGTTCCGCACGCAACTCTACTTCTAGCTGTGTTCCTGTGGCACCTTACAACAGGTAATAGTGTTATCAAATAAAAAAAATCATTCTGGCCTCTGGGTCTGAATAATTTTCTGTTAATACAGTAATTACTGACTGACTAGACAAGGAATTGCTCACAAGTCAAGTCAAGTTGGGGACCATGCACTGGTACAGTGTGTTGCTGCACTCACCACCCTCCGGAAATGACCCTCTATCTGCTGCAGCTAGGTGTTACGTGGGCGACCCCTTGGCCTGCTTCAGCCACTTGGGTCCCCAACACCTTTGGGGAAACGTGCCACATGGCCGTAGTGCTGTAACTGACGCTCCCTTACAATGCAGGTAATGTGCCTCATTCGGGATTCCATGAGCAACTGCTCAATCGACACAAAGTCAAACCAACGGTACTCAAGAATTTTCGGGAAAGACACAATACCAAAGGAGTCCAGTCTTCGTCTCAGGTCACTGGATGGCGTCCATGTCTCACAACCATATAGCAAGACAGGAAGCACCAGGACTCTAAAGACTTGGAACTTCGTCCTTTTTTATAGATATCGGGAGCGCCACACACCCCTTACCAGCGATTTCATGACCCCCCATGCTCTTCCAATCCGTCTACTGATTTCACAGGAAGAGTCACCAGAGACATGAATGTCACTGCCAAGGTAAGTAAACCTCTCGACAAGGTCAACACTCTCTCCGCAGACAGACACACTGCTGATGGCTGTGCCCAAGAGGTCATTAAAGGCCTGGATCTTGGTTTTTATCCATGACACTCGCAAGCCCAGATACTCTGACTCCTCGCTCAGTTTCTTGAGAGTTCCGATCAGAGCCTCCAATGACTCCATGAAGATCACAGTATCATCTGCAAAGTCAAGATCCGTGAATCTTTCTTCACCAACAGATGCCCCACAGTTGCTGGACCCCACAACCTTGCCCAACACCTAGTCCATGCAAGCATTGAACTGAGAAGGAGCAAGAACACACCCCTGGCAAACCTCAGAATCAACTGGGAAAAGCACAGCACTCACAGTACCAGTGTACAGGCCAGCCATGATATCCAGCAACCTCGAGGGGATCCTGCAAACCCTCAGGATGTCCCACAGGTCAGCTTGATCAACTGAGTCGAACGCTTTGCGAAAATCAACAAAGGCTGCAAAGAAACTTTGCTAAAAGTACAAG
Organism: Polypterus bichir lapradei; assembly: GCA_026402145.1. Classification (NCBI taxonomy): domain Eukaryota; kingdom Metazoa; phylum Chordata; class Cladistia; order Polypteriformes; family Polypteridae; genus Polypterus; species Polypterus bichir. The sequence goes on along the minus strand of JANRMT010062835.1, from coordinate 66,881,175 downwards.
AGACATCAGTTCTTCTTTTATTTTTTTAAATGGCATGAACAGACCACAGCTATACCCTGCATGAAAAGTTAGCCAAAAATGCTGTTTGTATCTTTGTGGCCCAAGGTTTGGCTGATTTATTAGTCCACTGGTTGCATTTTAGTGCTCTGGATTACTAGTTAAAATACTAACCTGTGCACCCTCTGAAAGCTATCTACCTGTTTGCAGTCCGAGATAGCATCAGGCCACCCTCATTAGATCATTTTGCAGAACTAAATTGAACAAACAGTTTGGCATTGATCTGCTCTGTATGCAGACGCTGTGTCTCACATTAAATATGAAAGTTTTGAGTTATGATGTACTGAACCTCTACCTGTTTTATGATCCCATTGATTTGCTGTATAATATTCTGGCTTTAATGTGCAAATTGAGTTGAAAGCTTCAAAAAGCAAATGAAACTCTCAGAAAGGATCTACTTCCACTAAGACAGGTTTCCGGCATTGACAAAGAGAGGAAAACGGCCACTCCCATTGACACAAGGAAGAGCAGTCAGATTCTTGGAAGGGTGGTCACCAAGGTGTGTGTACTCATTGAAATGTGTACTTTGTTTGTTCCACAGCATTGTTTATTTGTTTTCATTCTAACTTCTTTTCATGTCAGAAGAAGCAATAGCATCATTTGTGTCTTGGTCATATGTAAAAACACTAGTAGATATCCACTGTCATTTTTGGGTATGTGCCATTAATTATTTCCCACAGCAGGAAACATATTTATAAACCAGGAGACCGGATTCATTTCAGCAGTGAAGTAATTGTTGCAGTGCTTTCCTCTAATAATACATTTTACTTGTTTTATTATGTAGCTGTAGAGCAAGAACCGGTGGCTAATTTGAGCATCCATTGAAAGAAACTAGGTCCTTGTATACCTTTTAATGTTAACTCGCTTGAGATTATTTCAGATTCTTATAAAATAAAATTTGTATTCCCTAAAACAACTGTAATATTACTGATTCAGTTTTTGTAAATTAATGGACCTATTTAATTTCAGACTAGAGGGGCTGTCAGTGTTGTAACCAATCCTCAGTGAGGGCATCAGTCTATTACAGGGCACATGTAGAGTCACAAAATGCAATGCAGTCTTGGATGTCTTTGAGAACCATCATTCCATTTTCAAAACACTTATCGAGGCAACTCTGAATGGGGCAACGGTCAATAGGTGGGTACACTCACATACATATGGGCCAGGTTCAGAAATGTGCAGATCTTTATGATGAAGGAAGAAAATCGGCACCTGGATGAAAAGTCATGCTGACTCATGCTGAATATGCAAACACGTTAGATTTGACCCCAGGGCTCTGAACCTGTGAAGCAGCAGTATTTCTCTGTGTAAGTGTACTGCTCTACAGTTCAGGTCATTTTAGATCAATTTATTTTTCTTATAAATTTATGACAGGCTGCCTAAGAGGCTGGTAGTTGCTAGGGGAAGAGTGGCCATAGTCCAGAGACATGCCAGGAAACAAGTCTTTCAGGATTCAGTCTTCAAGAGAGGGACCCATACTGTCACTGGAGAGGGTCTGCAAATGGCATTCTGGTAATTGGGTGCCAGGTGGCAGTATGTGTGTAATGGGTAAACTTGTAATGGGTGTCATGATCTGGTTTTATGATTTTTATTTATCTGTTATTTATTTTCTCAACTGGTCCTTGGCCATTCAAAATTATTTACATATATTTCCTGGGGTTTTGAAGGTTACTGAATGTGTTGGCAATATTTTTTTTGTTTCACAGATTTTTTAAAAGTGTTAACTATCACTCACATTCATCCCTGGCGCTATTTTGTTTTTCTCATGGGCACTGCCATTCTGGGATAGTTTTGCTGACGGTTGTTATGCTGTTCGTAGGTTTGATGACCAGAAGTGTGTGACGTGTCACATCATTACCACGATGGCATAAAAGTCAGCATTTCACAATTCCTGGTTGTCCAAGAATTGGAGTCATGAATGAATAACATTTAATGTCTTTTTGTTAGTTTCTGATTTACTGGTTATGACTACTATTACTGCCTTTGGACTTTTGTTTTTTTTTGTTTTTTGGCTCTGGTTACATGTTCCTTTTTGGATTAAGTTTAATCTTTCAGTTCTTTTGACCATAAATCTGACTACCTGTTCTAAACTTTGTTTATTTAAATTTAGTCTTTCTTCTTTCTTTGTCAGAACCCCTTCTTGAATTCTGATCTGTCTGTGCCATCTAATGATTTCATTCACTCTCTTCTAAAAATGTACAAACAGTACACTCAGTGGGCACTGATGTAAAAGAGATAAGTTATAGATGACTATCAGAAGATAGGGAGAATTCCCCAAAATTGCCAGCTGGCATCAGAGAGTTGCCATGTATTACAGATAGAAACTTAAGCCACATTTTAGAGGACCGGCAGAATGGGTGTACTTTAAATGGGCACTGTGGCTGAGGGGGTGCAGGAACATTTGGGACCACTAGAGGGAGCCCAAAACGGATGACCCTCAGTACTTTCCTCATCACTGAAGTTAATTTAGGGTTGAGTTTAAATGTTGAACCCTGTGAGCAGCCTGTGCTTATTATTGGGGGGTGAATTTGGGTAAAGGCTCAAGTGATGGTGAGGAAGTGTGGCCAGTGTGTGGATAAAGGGTACAAGAGAGTTTGTGGGAGTAATTGGGATAGTTTTGGTGCTTGTGGCAATACGTTTATAATAATAAATATCAGGATATTAAAGATAACGTATGTATGAAACAATGCAAGTAACAGCTATCGATATATATAACATAGCTTTGAAAAGGTCTAACAGCAAAGAACCTAGGAGAAAGTTATTAAATTTATGTAACGTGATAATGTTCCAGGAGCAGACTGAATGACTAATGCAGACAACATGGCATGCAAGAGTTTTGTACCCCCTAGTAGTAGATCAGGTAAAGCTGATAAGTTAATGTGAGTCAGTAGCTTAATGGTTTGAGGAATTGCAAGTCCAGGGGTTTTCCAGATATTTTCATTTTTCTTTGAAGGGTAAGAGGAACACAGAGTCTGTTGCTAGGGTTTGTCTTAAATGTTACCTATGGATGGATGTGTAACCCTGTGGCTTATCTGGAACATTGTAACCACCTTCCAAAAGGTAATTACCTTGTTCAGCTGTGATCTAGTATGTTTGCTGTGCACTGTGCATCTGTAGAAGCCTAGGTGTGTCTGGGCTCACAAACGTATTGAGCTCAGCATCCTGAAACACTGAAGGGAGTGCTGAGCATTTTTAATGACAAAGGATGTGTTGAGGGAGATGCTTGGTGATGTGGACACTTAAGAACATAAGCTACTCACTCTTTCCACTTCTTTTCTATTAATTAATGCAAATAGGAGTATGACCTTCATATCTATCTATCTATCTATCTATCTATCTATCTATCTATCTATCTAT